>OX387380.1:4862500-6062500 GCA_947563715.1 Lycia hirtaria
GAGATTCCTTTTAGTCCGCTTTTGCAACAGGCAGGGGATACCGGATCCCATATTCTGATACCCGGATCTAAGGTTATTATTACTAGCAACTACAACGTGTCGATGTACCAGCCTCATCATCCAAATTTTATCTAATTTCATGACTAGCTTGGACCAGAAGTTAAGGCCCTTTGCTGATTTGTCAGTGAGTCAGTGATCAGAAAGGACTTAAAGTTTAATATAGATACTATACCGTTAGAAAAAAAACTTGATATAGTCTAGTGTTTGCAGTAAGTAGCCCGGTTTTTATAATTAATGTCATTTTAAGTCCAAACTGGCTCGGGCGCTATGGCTATTATCATAATCGTACCTAAAATATGGTTTAACAACATTCCATAGATGGCAAACCAGCGGACGGCTTTTAAAAGAGGAATTTTACCATCTCCTAATCATCAAGTGCAGCGCCGATTCTTTGCCAATTTTAAAGGACTATATCGACCCACTTTTTAAGAAACCTTAGATGAAATGTTAAAATATTAAGATATTTTATATGAATGCCTAGCATTTCAGACCATTCGACTGGCCTAGTGGCTCAGTTGGCAGTATGTCTACCTGCTAAGCTGTAGGTCGTGGGTTCGATCCCCACACATTTTTGTGATGAGCATGGATGTTTGTTCTGTATCTGGGTGTTTCTATGTATCATAAGTTTATATTTACAAAAAAAAAGGTATATAAGTATGTATTCTATCAGTCATCTAGTTCCATAGTACAAGCTTTGTTTAGTTTGGGCTAGATGGTGTTGTGTGAAATGACCACAAATATTTACCTATCTATTTATTTATTCCTACTGTATAAAATGATCATCAATGATGATCTTATTGCATTGGAGTGGGGAAGCCTCTGTGTGTGAGTGAAACTCGTACTTTGCCTTCTTATCATCAATTCTTTGAAGCTCGGTGTTGGCTTTATCAGACTGCTGCAGTAGTCTCTTTGGCGTAGGCCTCCTCCATTACTCTCCATGGGTATTTTCTGTTTCGACATAAGATGTGTTCGACCTGTAGGTCGAATAGTTTTTTTTACGACGGACTACAATGTCAATCACTCAAGAACTTTTGAATGATGTGTGGCTTTAGTTTAAGTAAGTAAATAAAGAAAACAGTAAATTTTTTCGTTTTATTCACTGTATTTTTTGTATTTTAATTTAGAACTCATAATTAACAAGACAAAGTCACGCGGTGCTCTTCCAGGCCTCGCGTAAGAGAGTACTAGGTACCGCGGTACCTAGTACTCACTTACAGGGGTGTCACCATTTCGGCGATGACCACAATACCCATTGGAATGAGTGGGAATTGAATTGTTGAACAAATCATGCATAAATTAAACATAATTATTACAAAATTTGTGCCAGCAGCTTATTCTAAAATGCTATAATTGAGATGTTAGCCTTAAGTTTATAGAGATTCATTAAGATTCAAAATTTCCAGGAAGCGGAAAGGAAAGCCTATTGACCTTTAAAGCTAAGTTTAATTACTTCGCCAACTTGTTAAGTAATTGAATTTCCGAACTTCAGCTAACTAAGGTGAACTATCAAGTGTTTGATTGATACTTACATAATTAATATCTTTCGATTAATGGAAATTAATACACGCTATGTTAATTTGAACACGTCGTGTAACGTTACGAATGAGGTATGTGGAATTTATCGTAACGGTATCTCAGCTCATAGAATTAATTACAATACTTAACAGGACTTTACCCCAGAATTGTCTCTTTTCAATCAATTTTATACAATTTAGAGAATAATAAATGTACTTCTTCTTTTTCGTATTGGACCCGCATTAAAGCATTTGCCAGTGTCAAGTATTAGGTTTTTTTCAAGTTTCTTGAATAAAACAAGTTGTAAATGTTCTAGTCACAATCTAAGTCACGTATACAGTCAATTTATAAGTCGAGTCCTGCTTCAGTAAAGTGGTGGCGACTTTACTAGAAGCTTCTATGGAGTTTTGCCGACAACGTAAACTCACACGTTTTACTGCTTTATTTCACTTGCTCACACTCACGCACTTTATCGAACACTTAATGAATAAAACACCACCATTTTTATAGCAGTAATGTTCAAAATAACACAAGTTTAGGAAAATAAAACAAAGCAACAACACATTACTAAGACGTTCCCGCCAAAAAAAACACATAATAAATGTAAAAAATAATATGTCACAGATACATTTTTTTAAATTGGATTTGGACCCGCACAGAGCATTTGCCAGTGTCAAGTATTAACAGATACATCTTTGTAGTTTAAACACGATACATTGTACTTTGTTCGATCATATACAAATTAATTCGAAAGTCGATTTAGAAGCTTTTTTTCATTCTATGTTCTAATTTTACTGGCCTTGTGGCTTGTAGTTGGTAGTATGTCTACTTGCCGAGCTGTAGGTCGTGGGTTTGATCCCCCTCACCCAGGGCAAACATTTGTGTGATGAGCATGATTGTTTGTTTGGGTGTTTCTATGTATCATATGTATATATTTACAAAAAAAAGTATATGTATTCGATCAGCCATCTAGTTCCATAGTACAAGCTTTGCTTGGTTTGGGCTAGATGGTATTGTGTGAAATATCCACAAATATTTATTTATAATTAAAGATCAAAATAATATGTAAATTGTATGCATCAGAATATAGACCTGTTAAATAAATATTTTCGTAGTTACTTTTCTGTCAGAAATCAGTGTTGATTTAATAATGAATTAAAACCACTAAAAGTGCTCGCACGGGGTCTTGCCCGCATCATAAACGCCATATTTTTGCTCCGCTACCAACTGTGGAGATAAATGACGCTGAAAATTGGGATGAACCCCCGTTAAGTCAACTTGTGTAGATCTACACGTTTTTTTTTTACTACACGGTATATTTAAATCAAATCTGCTATTAAAGCACGGTGTATATAATTCATGCAGCTGCTCCACATTACGAATACTATTTGAAGTATTTTTAGGGTACCTCAAAAAGAAAAATAAAATCCTTGTAGGATCACTTTGTTACCCTGTTCTGCCCGGACACCCGAATGCATGGATAAATCAAACCTTTAGCCATCAGGTTATTCTTCTCGATTACCACGTTTAATTAAAAAATAGGCTATGCTAAAATAATTAGTGAAGGAAGTAGGTCGTATTTGATATACATATAGTCAGGATTATTAGTCCATCAGCAGTCTGAAATGCAATATTCTAAAAAAACTTTAAACAAGATATCACTTATTTGTTTATTTGGACTTACACAGCATGTTATACATAACTAAGTGCTTTATACCGTGACGCACAAATATATATGTATATGTCCGTCATTAAGCTGCAAGCTAGGCGTTTATTGATTTTAAAGAGACAATAAACTTCGAACCCTCACTGTACTTGTAGCATTATGCCTAATCAGCAGAGTGCGTCTGACTTGGTTCTAGCCTGTGCTCATAGGAGAGCCTTGCTCAGACGTAGTACTTTTTCAAAAATCAACGCTCAACTCTAGCCCAAGTTCATCTCTAATTTGTGGACATATAAATTTTTCCTCCATTTCAGTAAGAAAAATCTATATCACTGTTGTTTTCATCTTCGTTTTAGCGTAAACCAGCCCTTACACTTACGCCAAAGGTCGAACCATTTCATCCTCACTCACATAACTCAAACGTATTCGAAGCATAAAATAAATAAACGAGGCTTACAATTTCAACCTTCTTTACATACAAACATACTTTACAGAATCTTGAAATCTTTTGTTGGGGTTATTGCCACTTGGAATAAAGCCAAGTGTCAACGACCCTGAAGAATGTGTCACACGATTTTCTCATTTCCATACATTACCATTCGAAAGCAGGGAATGGAAAACTCATAAAAAGCTCAATAAGTTATTTTATTAATTTTCTTAGAAATTCCAGAATTGGATTGCAAATTAAAAAGTCCTTACGTTAATAGTAGGATATAGGTAACTTATTAAAGTATTTTAATTAAATTCTCAAATAATGACGCGAAAATAACGAAAATATAAGTAATATAAATATAAGTAACTAGCTGAGCTCCGCGGTTTCACACGCGTAATGAAACGCTTTAGTTCCACTTTTGTTGTGCGTACCGCCTAAATGTGGAATGCGCTTCCTGAATGGGTGTTTCCAAGATGATACTATATACTCTAGGTGTCTTCTTATTGTGAATAGGTTTCTTCTAGGAAAGCGCGCTCTATTGTAGACGGCAATGGTCACTTAACACCAAGCGAGTTGACAATCAAACACAAGTCTTTTTCCGAATAAAAGAAAATGTCGAAAAATTTAAATTAGCGATATTTCTTATACGAAACTTAAATTTTCGTTTCCCGTAACGATAAGTAGTAAACAATAGTTTGTAATTATGACAAAGGTCACGGACCCCGGTGTCTGTGGAGATAAAAAAAAAAATAAAAAAAAAAAATTAAAAAAAAAAAACTTAAATTGTCCATATAATCATGAATACAACAGCCAAATAGGGATCCGTTTGCGAAATATTAAGCGTTAAAGTGATAATTTTTGTTAGAGTCACGTGTCTCTCCGGCTAAACGGTTGACTGGAGTTGGTTCGAGATATGAAAAAATCATGCTAGCATATGAATGAAATTAAAATAAAAACTATCATAGCTAAGAAGGCTTTATAGGCTTTAGCTAGTATCGAGAAACATTCGATCAACTTAAAAAATGTACTTACAGATGTAAAAAATTGTAATTTCGTGCAAATTTCATTTAAATTGATGATAACTCGTATGTTTATAGTATCCCCATTTTAAGTTCACATAATTATGATTAGCAACTACGGTACCCTACTTTGCGCGTGGCACGACACGCACTTGGACACTTATTGGTTCTGAAATAAATACAATGGCTTAAATTGCCAATCGCACGGCAAATATAATGGACGTAACGTGTAATTGCCAAGTCATTGCTAATTTATATATATATATATATATATTTATACACTATAGATCTACGATTGGCCACCAACTCGCCTGATGTTAAGCGACGGTGTGGTCGAGGATGGTGTCGTGGATGGATGTTATTATAAATAACCTCTATAGTAACCGCTGCTTTGACGGTTAAAAAATTTGGTAAAGTATGAAAAACAAGAACCGTATCCGGCTATCCCTAAATAAACTTAAGCCTATTTTGTCCAAAGATAAATGGCAAGTGAGAATCGATGGCGACTGAAAACGTTAATTTCCATTTAAATGGCTCACTTAACATTTATATGGACGGTGTGAGTAGAGATTCAGTTGGGAATTACTTTCTTTAAGTTTATTTAAATATTCCTGTTATTTTAAACGTGATCTAAAAAGGCGTTTTCAACGGACATGGTGTTTGACAACAAAAATTAATTTTGTATTAGCCGAGGAATAGGACCACAAAAGGTCACTTTTCCAATTTTTACCCGACTGTGTAAGAAGGAGGGTTATGTGTTTCGACAGTATGTATGTACATATACAATGTATGTATATTTCTATATGATCGCCTGCAGCCTAAACGGCATGACGGATTTTTATGTGCGAGGTGTCTTTAGATTCGTCTTCACTTCCAGAATGTTTTTTTCGTTTTTCTTTGACTTTATACCTATGTTTGTAATAATAATAATACATCTCTCGCAAAAATTAAATATTAATCGGCCAAGTGCGAGTCGGACTCGCGCACGAAGGGTTCCGTACTATCATCTATAATACCACAAAGTTTAGTTCTGTTTATAAAATAACGAGAAATCAACGAAATTCCAAGTAGTAAATTGCAAACTTATAGGTAGGTTTTCGATACACATCCGGGCAGAACGACAACGCTCGCGCGAATACGCGCGGTTATGGCTCGCTCCGTGATGTTACCTCCCCTGCTACCCGCGCGGCCGTTGCTTATCAACCGCCTCGCGCTCGCGCCACCACCACACCGCGGCGCGGCGCTCGCACCGCGTTTAGATGCACGGATTATTTTCATTTTGTGAGTTTTTATGTATTAGATTAGGTATTTATTTTTATAGTTAATATAATTCTAAATATTTACTTACAAATATTCAAGTTTCTACCTGGTAATTAAGATCGAGTAAAAATTGCTTAAAAATTACGTTTGTTGTATGGGCCCCCCTTTAATATTTACTTTATTGTTATTTAATTATTTATTTTGAAAGGTAACATACAAGTAAATATTCTGTGAAAATTTGAAGCGTCTAACTGTTACCGTTTTTAATATTGAGCAAAAAAATACGAATAAAACACGTTTATTGTATCGGGACCCCCCTTAATATTTAATATTTTTTAATTTTTAGTATTTGTTGTTATAGCGGCAACGAAAATACATCATTTGTGAAAATTTCAGCTTTCTAGCTATCACGGTTTAAGAGATACAGCCTGGAGACAGACAGACAGACAGCGAAGTCTTAGTAATAGGGTCCCGTTTTTACCCTTTGGGTACGGAACCCTAAAAATGTCTTTTTTCGTAAACTTCAACTAACTGTTTCGTAATAAACAAGTGGTTTTAGTAGATTTTTAAAAAAATGCGCATTTTTAATATATTACAGCGACTTACCCATACTTTTTCACAAAAAACTTACACTCAACAGCATATCAAGCGTGACAAAATCGTAAGTTAAAATAGACTGCAAAAACTGCTTTTCCGCAGTCGGGTATTTTGTTTTCTTTTAACATAGATACTTGTTTTATCTTTGGTCACGAATGAACATATTCCAGTAGATAAACTGACTCCATAAATTTTGCCAAATTTTCCAAACATTGCGATTTAGAATTAATTGACCTCATTTTGAACCCTTATCCTAAGTGCCGATTCCGCTAAGTAGACGGTTCCCCTGCCCGATATAACATTAAGGATTCTCTCAACGCGTGCAGCTATCTCGATCGCGCATCACAACCTTTTTAAACATATAAAATTATTGAATAGGGATATTAGAAAAGTAAGAGCTAAATTTGTTTACTTAGACAGGAGAAATATTTAACAACAAGTTTTTCTTTGATATCTTTTAAATTGACTGAGGAATAGGAAAATAATGTTTTTTTTTTAATTCCGTCGCCGTTTCAAACTTTTTTTTAAATGTTTGTCCTTGTTTCTCCTCCGTAAATAAACAAATTTATCTCTCACTTTTCTACCCTAATTGACAAAGGAATTGTTTTATGTAGTACCAAGACGCTAATAGTAGCAAACTCCTTTACCAACTCACAATTCTAAGAATACGAATGTAAACTCTATCTAAGGATGTTCTTCTTCTTCTTTTTTGTATTGGACCCCGCGTTAAGCGATTTGCCAGTGTCAAGTATTGAAATATTTCAAGTTTTGAATAATACAAGTTATATAGTGTTCTAGTCACAGTCTAAGTCACGTAAAAAGTCATTTTCAAATTTAAGTCTTGACTCAGTAAAGTGGCGGCGACTTTACTAGAAGCTTCTATGGAGTTTTGCCGACAACGTAAAAATCACACGTTTACTGCTTTATTTCACTTACCCACACTCACGCACTTGATCAAACATGTGGCCATTCGCGTAAATATTTTTTTAAATAAGCAAAAGGCCAAATGGTCTTTTGCGTTCTTGGCCATTTGCGTCGATCCCGTTAATACGACGTTCCCGCCAAAAATCCACCTAGGGATGTTAAGGTTTAAAAGAGGACAGACAATGACAGATTTATGTGTTATCATAGTCCTTGATTCAGATTAAACTGACACTGGACAGATTTTGTTTTTAGATCTACATAATGTTTGTCATAGGCGAGTTGATGGTCAAATAGATCTAAAAAATGTATGATTGAATATCAACTCGCTTGATGTTAAGCAATGGTCTGGCTGAGGATGAAGCTCGTCGATTTAGAAGATTTACTCTAATTACAGATAATAACGTCATTACTTTAGGCTGATCTTGTAGCTCAGATGGATGCCTTCGAAACAGTAGGTTGTGGGTTCGATTCCCATCCAGAGCAAACATTTGTGTAATTTGAATATGGATGTGTGTTCTGTGTCTGGATGTTTTTATGTATATGTATTGGGGTACAAAACATAAAACGAACGTACATAAGTATTCTATCAGTTCTCTAGTTACCATAATACAATTTTGTATTTATTGTATTTGCTATATACAAGTATTTAGTCATTTTCATACCTATAAATCATTTTTGCGTTAATAATTTCTAAAAATGATTTTTATGTATGAAAATTAAATTGGATCAAATTGAAATTTTGACAAATATTTGTGACGTTGTTTTCTAGTTTTACTAATAACAATTTTTTATGAGTTCATTCAGTCATTTTATATCTTATTCTTCTTGTTTCCGGCAGCCTAGTGGTGAGACCGTCTGACTTGCGATCCGCAGGTCCTGAGTTCGAATCCCGCAGCACGCACCTCTGTCTTTTCGAAGTTATGTGCGTATTGTTGATTGCCGCCAACTTCAAACGGTGAAGGAAAACATCGTGAGGAAACCTACATGTCTGAAGTTCTCAATCTTGAAGATGTGTGAAGTCTGCCAACCCGCACTTGGCCAGCGTGGCAGACTATGCTGCCCTGATATGGCAAAAGGCGGCTACGTGCAGAAAGTTGATTTCGAGAAAAACGCAAAAAGGTGGGAAACGTGATTTCTTGACCTGTGTAACAGATAGCGCTAATCGATCTTTTGAGTTTAGTAGAGAACAAAATCTAGTTTTTATTTTCATTAGCTTACGTTAAACAACATGTTTCATGACAATTTAAAATGTATTTTTCTCGTTTATCTTAGTTTTTTTTTTCTCTTGGTTATAATATTAATAGATATAAAGGCCGCTACAAGTACCTTAACCTCCTTCTTGCGTATGAATTTCTTTATGAATTTTATTTTCTCATATTTATTTTGTTAATGATACGACAAATAGCGGTTATGTTGTTTAGCTGCTTTCAAACTTCCGAAATCATATCAAGTTAAGAACGATAAAATATAAATAAAGCCGTTAAACCCTACTAGTCGCCTTTTTTAGTAGTATCAGATAGATTTTAAGCTATTTAACATGGACAAAACTAAGTAAGAAGGTGGTTAGTTTCGTATGTTTTAATGGAACCGCCTTTTTATGTAGTAACCATAGTACGAAAAATCCTAATTATTTACTGTAAAGACGGTTAAGACTAACTTTTGAAAGCATTAAATATATAGAATCAGTGAGAAATAAAAAGTATTAAGTATTCAAAATTATCATTTAATCAAATCAAAATAGTGAAAAGAAAAATATGACAATTGCTTATTATTATCATATTCGTACTTACTTTGCTATTTATTTGAGATCAACTCACAGGTTTATATTTAAACAGTTATTCAAAATAACATCTCTTAATTATTTATTAATTTAAAAAAACAAACAAAAACTATTCCTATAACATATGTATCTTATTTACTCAGTTCTTTAAATAATTACTATTTACGGATATCTTTGATATGTTAATAGGTAATCAGTTATGGCAGTAAAATTGGAACATTATTACCAGAAACTAATATTCTTTAAAGTTTTAACAAATAAACAAAAAATATTCTAAAACTTATTCATTCAGTTCTTTAATTATTATTAACGATTATCTAAGATATGTTGAGATCAACTAGACTATTCACTTACATAAAATTTCAAAAATAATCAAAATATAAACTTAAACCGTCGTGATGTTTTGCCAGAATCTTAGTTTGTGTGGTGGTATTAGTTTTTGTAGTTTACTCAGAATTAAATCTTTTCTGGATTTGTCTATGCCACATTCTCTTACTCTGTTTGTTTTCACATTAACAGCATCGTTATTTTTCTTCAAGTATGAGTTTTTTAGAAAACAAGTTTCAACATATTCTCCATCATAATCAGTTTTGTAGAACATGTTGTAAGATCCTCGTTTAAACTTCACCTGAACTATGTCTTTTAGATAAACTTTGGGCTGTGTTCTTCGAGTCGACGTAAAGTCACAAATATCAATGAAGTCAGTAATTTGCATTTCTTTTACCGATACTTTACCAGAGTTCGCATCAGCCACGCAATCAACAAAATCGTGAAAGTCGTAAACTTTTTTTTTCTTTTTCATCGAGAGTTCCACTTGATGGTGGAAATGATCGCAGCTCATGAACGTGTGGCCCTTTTCAAAATAGTTTAATATTATTTCAGTGGCACAAATTTCTTCAGAATTAACAAGATCGGTTAAAAAGAAATATAGCAGCCAGTTTTTGTTCTGCGCCGCACAATTGTCCAGCCATAAATCAATAAACTCATAATCACGGTATTGATAGAAAAATATATTAAAAGCACTGATTATATCTTGTTGCTTTCTTCCAGCTGTTGCCTCGTGCCATAAAACAGCTAAAGGTTTGATGGTAGATCTCCCTAGAGGTGCAAAAGTCTGATTATGAACTACCAATCGCGGACAGAACACGACTTCTTTAAAAGTTTCCATCCTCGGCAGCATAATAACTTTTTCAAGATCTGTACTAAAATATATATGTGAAGGTTCCTTTATTTCCTTGTGTATGTTATATAGGACTCTTGCCTTTCTTGCTTTTTGTTTATGGTTGGAATAGTCTTTACATAACTGGCAACCAGCAGGATCCTCCTGCTGGTTGCCAGTTATGTTAAGACTTTCTGCATCATGGGATTCACTTTTGCAGTGAATCACATGCGCCTCACACACTTCACACTCTTCATGTCCTAACTGGGCAAATGAGATGTTTAAAGATTTCAAGTGTTTCCGGTATAAATCGTACGATAGTTTTTGTTCTGGATATTTTTCGCAAAAATCGTCATACATCACTTTGACTGTGAGATCACTTGGTAGGTATTTTCTGAGAGGTGCATGCTCTCTTCTGTAGTGCGAGTTGGTTGGGTGAAAAGATTCTATGTGCTCAGTTAAATTGGTTCGGTTAATAAATGTAGTTCTGAGATGCTTTCCTCTATTGTCTTGTAAATTATCCTTATTTAATGCGTTATACAAAACCTTGTCATTAGCGGGCTTGTAGCCTAATGTTGTAAGAAAAAATATTTTGCACACATCAACTTGCTTTTCCGCAAAAAATTTAAAAAAATATGTACGTTTTGGAAATCTTTTCGGTTCGGTTGTGATCTTTCGTTTTGGTGTTGAAACGTAAGAACTGTTTTGAATAAAGACCCGACGTTCTCTCCACGACAAATTCCAATAATAGTTGTTTATATTCTCTCTCTCGTCTTCGTTAAAATTTTCCAAACATTTTTTTGTACACTTAATGCTATCACAACCTTCTGTTATACGAAATGATTCACGATACTTCGTTTTTTTAGCTATTTGCCTATCAGCCAAACTGGTTTCATATATTTTTCTTTTACGTATGTTTCCAGATTTTGTATATAGCAAGTTATTCCCACTTTCTTCTTCGCTTTCTACTGCACTTTTTTCATCGCGTTTTTCATGAAACTCGTTTTCATTGTTTGCTTCTTCTGTAAAATTTTCTTTGTTCCATGATTCACGCATATCTTTATTTTCTATCAATCCTACTTCTCTTACTGATATTTCTTCTGTAGCTTTGTGTTGAACTAATTTTATGTTGTCTTCTGTGCGGATGATATTTGTTTCATTTTTATCAATAACCACACAGATTTCATCTTCTTCCTCATTATTTTTGTTTTGCCCATCCAAACACGATGTAGCTGTATCAATTTCAGTATTTGAAAAGTTAACCTGTTTTTTATATGTATTCTTTAAAATATTCCGACACAGTGACTTTAGCGGTAATACCTGTTCTGAAAAGTTTTGATAAATTATATTCTGTTCATCATTGCAACTTTCTCTTTCTCTCTTTTTCAAAGCTTCATCTCTAATATCATCTTCAAAACCGCAATTCTTAAGCTTTGTAGATTTTGTGGTAGGAATATGAACCGTAGGTGCTACAGAACAAACCATAGAAGCTATTTCATATTCTTCAGAATCAGAGCTTTCGTCTTCTGGCACATAATTACGGTCTTTAATAGAATCATCAGAGTCAAAATCTTCAGAACTAGATTCCAATTCTTCAGTGCAAAATAAGAGATCGACTGTGACTTGTTCGTTGTGATCATTTTGCTGCCGGAATTTGGAAATTGCTAATTCCATGAATTTCTCACCGCTTATTTCATGCTCGTTAAATTTATGAAATACTGGTGTGGTCATTGAATAATTTTGTGTCCAAATAGAATGTTCATTAATATTTTCTAAGTTCGGTTTAAGCTTCAAGAAGTCTTTAGCAAATGATTTGTTATTGCATCTGGTCTTTCGTCTTTTCGAAGATATATTCATTAGTCGATCGTTTTCGGACCGACTTAAAGGACCTGCCTGATCATGCCGACACAAATCTACTAAATGTTTGCCTCTATGGAAGTTCGCCATCATATATTTTGTAATGAAACTGAAAAAAATAATGACTATAAATTACATAATCCAGGTTTTAAGTTAATATAAATTGAATAAATATTACTTCTTATTTTAGCTTCAATATTATGATTCAAATCAATAGAAGGCGGGAAATAAAAATAAATTGAAGTACCCGAACTAACGAGATCGATCAAACAGAAAAAAATCTGCACATAATAATTATTCATTTCGTACTTCATAACAATAAATAATCAAAAAAGCGTGCAAGTGTACCAACACAAATAATAGCGAACGCTTCTTACTCATAGTTAGATACAAATGATTCGTAATATATAAAAATAATAAAGAAACCTACACATAAATATAATCAAAACTTACCGATATCACATTTGGCGCGAAAGTGGTGACTGCGCCTGGCGTACGTCCTGTCATAAGCGCTACCAGTACCGTACTAAATTATGCCCCCGCGCACCGCTCAAGCCGCCTTACTCCTTCCCCCGCGCTTCTCGATTGCAGGACACTTAGCCGCTAACATACGTAGTAACAGCGCTTTGCCGTGATAAACGTTATTTATATAGTTTATAATTCCACATTCATCATACGTTAAAAAGCATTCACTGACTCTTTTTTTGGCATTGAAATATTTTAAAAAGTTATCATACTATGAATAATAGAAGTTAAGTATCTTTAACGAACTTTTAACTTATGAATATCTGTTGGCCGCCTTTTTACTTATCATATATTCTTTGAAATGATTAGGGGTTAATAGAGAAATACGCAGTATTAAGACCATAACCGCATAAGTATCTAGTTTTAACTATTTTGCCGCTGTATAACGTAGGATTGCGCTTCAACATTTTAGAAGACAATGTAAGTAAAACAGACGTTAAGATACTTTAAAGTATATTTAACCTAAAATTAGCATGTAACTACTTTTCTTCTTATGGTTACCCCAAAAAATGTGCATTTAGCCGCTGAATAGCTTACAATATCGCGGGAACGAAAAAACTTAGAAATATAATTCCAAGATAGGTAGATGCGCAATCTTTTACTTAGTATGCTGGTGTCAATAACTCATTTTCGTAAAAATGTCGTATAACCGCCTTCTTCCATATCACGGCAGTATGGCCTAACCCTTCTCACAATGAGAAGATGGCCTGTTCCCAGCAGTGGGACAGTTTGTACAAACAGAGCTGATTAAAAAATAATATATATATATATCTTCAAAAAATTTGGGTATGCGCGAGTTGGACGGACGACGAACTACAGACTCTTAAATAATTTTCTAAATTGGTTTATAAAATGACGTTGAATAGAACAGAATATTTTATAATATAAACATAATACAGACAGTACAATGATCATAGAACGTAGTTATGAAGTAAACAAACATGAAAAATACAACTGAATTGAGGACCTCCTTTATTTTGGAAGTCGGTTAAAAATATAAACATACCTATATTTTTTTTTATTGTTTATTAAGATCAACAAACATTAACAAATGTACCGCGTGTTCGCAACACATGACCCAAACGCAGGAAGCTCAATAAGATATTAATCTTTCACAGGCCAAGGTTTCCATATTGTCGGGGTAAGCTGGATACTGGCCAACGTCTTGGAGCGTTGCAGGTTACAGCCATTTCTCACGAAGAGGGTATTCACTTTACGGAGTTTACGGCAGCCTAGTCGGGAGACCGTCTGACTTGCGATCCGCAGGTCCTGGTTTCATAACTATCACGGTTCATGAGATACAGCCTGGTGACAGACGGACGGACGGACGGACGGACGGACGGACAGACAGCGGAGTCTCAGTAATAGGGTCCCATTTTTACCTTTTGGGTACGGAACCCTAAAAATGACAAGTGACCGTGTCGTTGACAGTTGGTGTTATAGTTTAAAAAACTGATACTTCAAAATGCGCAATTTTGTTTTGAAAACCAAGCTATTTTGAGAAAATTTCTATGATTTAAATTTAAAAATATCCTTTAGTCTGAAAATATAAATGTCTACGATATAAAAACCTATAAAAGTGAATACCATAAAATTAACAACAAGTTTACACACAAATATTAATTAACCGAATTTAAAACATGAACATGGACAAAACGAAAGTTATGTCGAACGCCCGTGTAGTGCCCAGCCCAATGACTCTTGGTCTCCAGAAATAAACTCCGCTCTCGAAGTTGTCAACGTACATCTACACAAACAGTCCGAGTAGGCAGATCCAACTTTGCGAGAGAGGTTGAATCTAACTCGGCTGGGCAGCGTTCGAGAAACTCAAAAGTTTCTCCTCTTCCAATATATCCCAGTCCCTCAAGTCGAAAGTTTACGACCAGTGTGTGCTACCAGTAATGACATATGGCACTGAAACGTGGTCACTTACTGACTGGCCTCGTGGCCTCAGTTGGTAGTATGTCTGCTTTCTGAGCTGTAGGTCGTGGGTTCGATCCCCACCCAGGGCAAACATTTGTGTGATGAGCATGAATGTTTGCTCTGTGTCTGGGTGTCTCTACGTATTATATGTATATATTTACAAAAAAGTATATATGTATTCTATCAGCCATCTAGTTCCATAGTACAAGCTTTGATTAGTTTGGGCTAGATTGTGTTGTGTGAAATGTCCACATATTTATTTATTTATTTATTTACTATGAGGAAGCTTATGAGGAAGCTCAAAGTCACGCAGTGGGCTATGGAGAGGGCTTTGCTCGGGGTCTCTCTACGACATCGTATCCGAAACGAAGAGATCCGTAGACGTACAAAAATCACCGTCATAGCACAGCGGATTAGAAAGTTGAAGTGACAGGGCACATAGTACGTAGAACTGACGGCCGCTGGGACCGAAAAGTTCTCGAATGGAGACCACGAACCGGCAAGCGCAGCGTAGGGAGACCAGCCACAAGGTGGACAGAAGATATCATACAAGTGGTAGGAAGACGCTGGATGCAGGCCGCTTCCAACCGATCTTTGGAAATCCATGGAGGAGGCCTATGCCCAGCAGTGGACGATGGAAGATGATGATGATGATGATGCATTTAAAGCGCGGTAATCTTGTATGTGATGTCTAGATTGGCACCTTTAAATATTACGAGACCGCTGTAACATCCTGTATCACATACAATCTTATCTCGTTGTTCGCCAATTGAGGATGTGTGACTAGTCCCTCTTGTTCTATTATAGAGCGGATCTGACGTCAGCATAGACGTATTGTCGAGGGAAATCTATGCGCATCAACTTTCTTTTTTTTTTTCTTTTACAACCTGTTATTGTTATATTTGTGTACAACGATTTAACAATACGGATATTGCAAACAAAATCAAAGATTATAATGGAAATTGTTTAGGATTATTTTTTTCGTAATTTCGTAACGTAATTTTAGGAACATAATTATATAGATTCATTCCAAACAATATGGCACTCCAGTTTTAAATTATTATGTAAAAACAAAAACCGTAAATTTTCATGAGTAATTTTTTTTAAATAGGTTATCTCCATTTGTTACCATCAGGTAAATTAAAATAAATGTTAATTTATAGTACTTAAACGTAACTTCGTATTAAAAAAACCTGTGAAAAGGGCTAATGGGAAAAAGAAAATTAAAACTAAGTAGAAAACCACCACCATTATTATTTATTTATTAGTTTTAGTATAATTTACATTTTAGGTTATGTATATATATTTTTAACTTAGATATTTACTATTATTATTAGTTAATGAATTATCAAAATAGTAGAAAATAAAACTTCCGAATAAGCTGTTGCTTCAAATAAAATAAATGATTGCACAGTAAAAAGTACTCATAAGTGGTTGTACTAAATTTAGATTCACTGATAAAGTCAATTAGGAGCGGGCCCAGGCTGATCGTTGGGGTAGATTTACTGGGGCCGGTATACATAATAATTTAATATTAGTCAGCCCTGGCCCACAGGAAACACTATATATATACTTTAGTCACAGTCCGTTGGTTTACACTAAGTCTCAATTAGCTTAGCTTGGAGACTGTCGATTTCTAATAAGAAGATATTTGGTTAAAATCTCAAAGTGTGCTTCATCTGTATCAAGCACAGGTCCGATCGTGTATGGAGTACTGCTGCCACCTTTTTGATGGATCAGCCAAGTATCAGCTGGAAGCTTTAGAATCAGTGGACCGGCGAGCTGTGAGGTTAATCGGTGACGATAAACTAGCTGCCAAGAATCTACTTAGTCTCGAGCACCGCAGTAAAGTAGCATGTCTGGCTATTTTCTATAGGATTCATTTCGGGGAATGTGCGCAAGAGCTTCACGACCTAATTCCACCCTCCCCATTTCACTACAGGACTAGCAGAAAGTCGGCGAATTACTACCCATTTCTCGTTGAAATGACAAAAATCCGTACTCAGCGATATCGATCCACATTCCTGTTGCGTACTGCACAAGAATGGAATTCGTTGCCGCCATCTCTGTTTCCTGAGACCTACAATCTTGGAATTTTCAAGGCTAGAGTGAATAGATATCTTCTAGATCGACGAGCTCCATCCTTGGCCACAGCGTCGCTTAACATCAGGCGAGTTGGTGGTTAATCGTAGATCTATCTTCTATAAAAAAATAAAAAAAACGCATGTCTTCTTGATAATAAGTGCTTATGTCTTTCAACGGTGAAGAAAAATATGTTAAGGTATTATGCATTTCTTATGAACTCTTTATCGTCCTTAACCTAGCCTATTTATTATACTACAAAATTTTGTGCTAATAATAATTATTCAATGTTTGTGGTAAAAGTGATGTATCAAGAGGATAAAATAATTAGTGTTTTAGATCACGGGCAATTTATTGAATCCCAAATTCCGAGCGAAGCAAAGTTTTAAATCACATTATGTCGCAGTGTTTATTTTTTTGCATTAACATTATCAAATCTCTTGCAAAAATCTAAAATACATTTTTTCGTAACCTGCAACGAACTTTTTCGTAATAAACAAGTAATTTTACTAGAATTATTATAAAGAATGCGCATTTATAATATTTTACAGCGATTTTACACATACTTTCCCACAAAAAAAGTACACCCAACTGCGTATCCCGAATTCCCGCGTAACGAAATCGTAAATTAGACTGAAAAACCGGTTTTCTGCAGTCGGGCATTATGTTTTTTTAATAAAACTTTTTTTAGGGTTCCGTACCTCAATAGGAAAAAACGTTTTTCCGTCTGTCTGTCTGTCCGTCCGTCGGGTGTTAAGACCTTTATCTCGGGAACGTGTGAAGGTATCGAGTTGATCCATAGTTCCATAGTATCTTGCTGCAGAAAGAAAAATAAAGTTTCTAAGTTTTCGTAAAAAAAAGTTACAGCCGAATATATCGTAAAAAACGCACATTTCGACACTCACAAGAGAATCAAAACCTATGGGGTACTTCCCGTTGACCTAGAACTCTGAAATTTGGCAAGAAGCATTGTGTTATCACACACATATAGGAAAAAAAACGAAAACTGAACATTTTTAATTTAATCACAAAAAATAGTGTCTTTATGCAAGGAATGAAGGTCCAAATTTTAAAGTGAATTAACCATATCATGTGGGGTATCATATGAAAGAGCTTCAGAAGCATAAGCTAAAACAGGTTTTTAAATATTTTTACGATGTATATTTTTCGGTTTATGAAGGAAAATATAAAAAAAAATATCCGTCCGGTTTTTTAATACTTGTTGTATGACGGTAGGTGCGGTGTAAAAATAATACCTATTTATTGTCTTTAATCGTTAGTAGTAGATATACATAATTTAGATATTGTAAAGAGTTTCGTTAGTATTCGAATAGGCACATAAAATTACTTTTAAAACAACAATGCGATATCTTTCGACGAACCAAAAATAATATTTTACTTGTTTAGATAAATATTCAGGAATTTCAATACGTTTCGTGTTTCAATATTTTTGATCGGTTAATATTACTGAAAGAACCAATTTCACTGTCATAAACTCTACAAAACCATTGCCGAGCAAAGATCTCGATAAGGCCGATCATACCAATGCACGACAAAAACCAATTCAGAACCCATTCTAGCCAAATAGCTTCTAACAATCCGCACAGGAAATTAAAGTATGAAACTCAAATATTATTCATGAGAACAATTAGTATTGGGATGAGTTTGGATAAAAGAGACATTTGCATTGTTAATATATAAAAAAATGGCGGCGTTGACAGTTTCATTTCAAGTTTAAAATCCAATTTATTGGGCTATTGTTGGCGGAATTATGATCTTGGATGAATTAAATACCGACGCTTTTCAGCCGTTGTCATTTGCATTTATATTATGAGAGAATTATTTTTTGAATCAGCCTTACGAGTCTGTTTACGCTTGATGAAATGATGTAAGTAGGTATCGGTGTAAATCTATCATCATTTCCTGCTAACATGATTATTTTCGTTGACAAGAATTGCATGACACAAGGCAATACTATTATTCTTATGCTGTGGTGTAATTGTTGTTGTAAAATGATTTTTAAAATGTATATTAAAATAAAAACAAAATACCCGAATGCAGACAAGCACTTTTTGCAGTCTAACATACGATTTAGTTACGCTTGATACGCTGTTGAGGGTACGTTATTTATGAGAAACTATGCGTAAAATCGCTGCAAATGCGCATTAAGTATTCAGAATAATTTTAAAATAATCACTTGTTTAAGAAAAAGTTCGTTGGAGGTTACGAAAAACGTATTTTTTTTATTTTGGCGAGATATCTATTATTATTATTATTACAACAAAATATAGCAAATGACACTCAGGAAGTGAAGACGAATCTAACGAAACCTCATACATCGAAATCGGTCAAGTCGTTTAGGCTGTAGGCTGTCATATAGAAACATACATACATACATATATACCTACATACATACATACACTCGAAAAACATAACCCTGCTTCTTACGCAGTCGGGTAAAAAGGTGGTTTTGTGTTTTGTGTCATTTAGAGGTGGACTGAAGGTCAAATATTTTTTACTTTTTTGCAAAAATACGCGCCATCTCAACATTTTAAGATCCTAAAGTAAAGAAATATGGTTTAGAATTTTAGAAACTACTAATTATGAAAGGACTGGCCTTGCAGCTCAGTTGGTAGTTAAGTACTTCTGCCTGCTAAGCCGTAGGTTGCGGGTTCGACCCCCTTCCCAGGGCAAATATTTGTGTGATGAGTATGGATGTTTGTTCTGTGTTTCTATGTATCATTACCATTAGTATATCATTCTACAGTACAAGCTTTGCTTAGTTTGAGCTAGATGGTGTTGTGTGAAATGTCCTCTATGTCTAAAAAAAAAGTCTTATTTTTCCAATTCCATTTGCAATAAGCATCAAGACGGTAATAGGTGTACGTTGCTTAATAAATATGGAAATACTTTACCTTAACGTGAAAATAGCCGAATATAAATGTAACAAAAATTTACACTATGCCAAAGACATAATTTTATTACACTATATTGTTTGCCCGCTTGACAAGTAGGTAACTTTTATAACTATTAATGAAACTTCTAAAAAATAATAATAGAAAGGCGCTAAGTAGTTCTAACAAAAATAAAATATTATTTTCTATAAATTTTCGTCCAATAAAGAAGTTTAGCTTATGCCTTAACTTCATGAAAATATTCTATTGCAAAGAATTTCGAAGATTTTTTTCTTATAATCCTCATACCGGTTTTCATGGAAATCTTTTGTCAAAAGCTGAAAAGAGATATAGGAGACACGAATTTGAAGTCACAGGAGGCAAAACCAATCGTTTTCAATTGTTCAATAAATTGAGCTTAAAATATATTTTTTATTTTCTCTAATAATAAATAAGATTTTAGAAAATAATAATACCTGTAAAATGTTACAAACTTTTCGTTTGTAGTACAGTGTAAATAGGTACGGAGTGCAAAAACTACCGATCGATACACTCACTAAAAAGTTATTACGCACAATTCTCACAGCACCACTAAACTAATTAAAATGTATTAAATTACTAAATTCAAAAAAATTAACGAAATTCTCAAACAACTTTTGTCCCTTTTATGAATTAATTGAGTGATTTAAAGAATTTTAAAAAGTTTAGAATAGACCAAATTGTATTATTAGGAATAACTTTTTCTACCGTTGCCCCAAAACCAAGAAAAAAAAACAGGTCTACCGAACGTATTGTCAATGGATGACGATCGTTTGCTCTTTTTTTTAAATTTCACTTATGTACTCTACTGATTACTGACTAAGAAATCAGTATTCAGTATAGTACATAATAGAAAAGATAACTTGTTTTAAAGTTATCTTTTAGACGTTGTAAAAACATCTACTTACTTATTACTCATTTTCTCATACATAAATGAATAGTAGGGTTAATAATTATTATAAAAAATATCATTCTACGGAAAGTATCACATAGTTATCCGAAAAGTAAGGCTATGTGATGGTGAATTATGATTCTAGTCATAAACCTTAGACATTTTATATGTCCTCTGATAATGTCAAAGCGAGTGTTGACGCATGCGCGTGTCTTACTCTCCCAGAACATTAGTTTGTACTGAAACCTGGCCGAGGGCAGTCCGGGTCCCGTCCCTTATCTCTTCCCAACTTTCGTAAATATATGGCGCTAAAATTCAAATAAATCAAGCTTAAAATTTATAAAGCAATATGGCGAAGTTTGTCTGTCGAAATTAACTTCGTAGACTCAGTTTATTGAATTGCGTGTTAGTTTTGAAACTTGTAAAGTGAGAGTGACTTTTTTGTCAATTTGTTTGGTAAAAATGACCTGACAAAGTAATAAAATTGTGCTTGGGAGAAGTGAGTTCAAGTTTTTTTGTGAAATAAAGTGATGGTAAGTGCTATGTTATTCAAAATGGTTTTATTTTATTAATATTTAAGAGGTGGATAATATACTAAAAATATTTTAAAAAAAACTTTTAAAATGTCGCTTGTGTTTATGTTATTAACATAATTACGTTGAAATGGAAAATATGGATAAGAACAATGGATTTCATTACTGTTTTCTGAGAAATTCTGACGTTTTAAAGGCGAGACAGAAAGTAATTTACTTCAGGTCGACACCGTCGCTTATCACCAGGCAACTTAATACTCAAACTTAGATTTTATAAACGTAAAATATTTTATATAAAGAAAATTGAACGTTTATCAACAACAACATTTAGATGAAAAAAAAACTTGATCATCTTTTCAAAATAAATATTTTTTTTAGATAAAAATAACACATAAATACGTACTTCTGTCATATTAAACTTAATGACACGAAATATTTTTATCATAAATCAACAGAATAAAAAAATATTTCCGCATATATTTTGGCTCAATATCTGTGTAACCCTATATTCTATCTGCAACTCATTAGCAAACGTTTCCAAGAGAGCAACGGAGCTTCTAAATTGAATCGAAGTAGCCAGCCCCAGTGAAAAAAGCATTCAGTAAAAAACCAACGAGCCGAAAGGATTTATTCACCATCGCACCCTTACGTCCCTTTACGTGTATACCATCTCGTATAGATAAACTCAAATCCAGAACGTGTGGAATAGATCGGTCAAACAGATAAAAAACTGCGAGTGTCTCAAAAGAGTAGTAAAATAAGGTCACAAGTACGGGACAGGGCCGAAAGGATGATATTGATTCAGTATTATTTATTAGGGAAGCATGTGATAGGTTTTTATTTGGGAATAAATATAGAAAGTATTTCCACGAGAGATAGAGAGAATAAAGTCATAAATAGTCGATAGAATCGAAAAGAATTATAATGATAAGATTTTTATATGCGCCAAGCCTTTCTCCTTATTCGAGATAAAAGTGGTATTCGAATGAGACTTAACCTAACGGTTTCATACATCATAACGACAAACACCAGTATCTTAAATGGGTAGTAAAATATGCTCTCAAAGTTAGGACAGGATCGAGAGGCTCCTAATGACACAGTACTTATTTATATCCATGAGAATATTGATTTGAGATTGATAATATAGGGACGGGATTTGCGTATAAGTCTTTTTTGGGTAAAAAAGGTTTGTGTAAACATAAGGGTGACATCATATTTTGGGGATAGCTTATATTTCTGTTCTTTTTTTTAACTACCGACGCAATACGTGTTGTTAAGTTTGGCATGTGTATGTTTATCTGTGTAATCGTACTTAGCTCCCGAATGAATGAGTCGATTGTGATCTAGATTAGTTACAGATTTTAAAAAGAAAGGTATTACCAATTTGGCGTTATTAATCGACTTCGTTTTTTATATTCCGAATGACTCCGTCATTTCTAAACCGATTTGGAAAAATCATTTTTTTTTTGTTTTGAAAGGATACTTTTAGCTTGGTCCCATGCAAGCGCATTGCAAAAAGTATATCTCATCTCTACCACGATGAGACCAATTTCAGGTGAGTCCGTGCTTGATGAGATTTCTTAATATATAAGATTGCTTGAACAAATTCTAGAGCGTTTTCTGTATTTTCGTATTGATTCTACCCTTAAATAACCATCCACCACTGACAATGACCACTACATATTTTCGGTAACTATAAAATGTTTTATTATGTTAATTTATTTGGACCAAAATGATTTTTGTGGAAATTTTGTTATTGTGATTTCTAGATCTAATGCAAGACGAACCTATAGTAAGTCTATTCTGTCAAAAATGTAATGTAAAATACGCGAGTGAGACGATTTTCGTGAGTTTTTTGAGATTTTATAACAATTTACACGAAAAAGGCTTGAATGTGTTTAAATGTGTACATTTTGCTAGTTGTGCCAACAGAAAATAAAACGTATTAAAAAACTTTGTATGTTTTTAATTAATTTAAGCATGATTTACGAAAAATTACATATGTTTCGTAAATCATGTTTAAATAATTAAATCTGCACATGTAAGTGAACTCACGGGATTATAATGTAATTTTAGGATTTGCATAATGCCAATCAGATCTTAAGACTTTCTATTAGAGAAAAATCCTGAACTAAACATTTTCTTCACCATGTTAAGATGAAAAACTTTGTATTGCACTCGCTGTAAAGTTATTAACCAACTACCAAAAAGAAGGAGGTTATCAATTCTATATGTATGTATGTTTTTTTAGTATGTTGTTCACCGATTACTCAGCCAATTGTGCATTAATTTTGATGATTTTTGTGTATGTGGTAGATCATACTTCAGAAGTGGTCCCATATACATTTTATAAAAATCGATGGTTGGAAGTACTTTGGTTTTTATAACAAAATAACTGGTAAAGTACCATCCAAACAACTGTTACTGTATGGAATACGCTTCCTGAGTGGGTCTTTCCCGATAGATATAATCTGGGTGTCTTTAAATCGCGAGTGAATTGGTTTCTTCTAGGTAAGCGCGCTCCATCGTAGACCGCAACTTCGCTTAACATCAGGCGAGTTGGCCTATTTCTAAATAAAAAAATAATAATAAAAAAAAAAACTTGAGAAGTGACGAGCAAGTCGCGTATGTGCTATTCACTTTTCTACAGGCGTTACACATATTGCGTATTTTGAAGTTGTTTTTTCAGTTTTTTAAACTATAATTATTTTGTCTCATGTCTTCTTGAATCCATTGAATCAGAATTCTACACTAGAACAACTCGCTACACTCATGGTATGAGCCTAGAATCCTTTGCTTGCCATCAAAATCAGTTCAAAATTGGCGAAGTAATCGCTGAACATACAAAAACATACATTCGAATTGAGAACCTTGCTTTTTGGAAATCTGTTAAAAATAAATGTATTTTTAATTGTAGCATGGCGATCTTGAATCACACTATGTAATCTCTGGAAAAAAAAAGTTTTTTTGTTGCCTGGTGTTATTTTAAATTATTTTTTGATTAGCATACAGTTCTCGAAAACAACTTACAATTTTGGTGATTAGGTAGCATGGTTTCTGTAAGGAAAATTATGATCTACTTAGCTGGGCCTAGTTATTTACGAGGTTTCACAAGTACACTGAGGAAAGTAGGTATTTCGTTGACTAAAATTGTTTTGTACAAAAATTGAACGTACAAAAAACTGAGAGAAATACGGTCTAAGTTGTGAATGACGTTTTATTTTTCCAAGAAAATCAAAATAATTGAAAAGGACCTATCTAATGTTTTCAGTACACATTTGATCTCTGTATCTTGAAGAGTTAAGCATAAAATAATGTGCAAATTAATTTTATTTTGATTGGAAAAAGTTCAGATAGGTCTGTTATTACGGGTAATCAATGGGTAATCATAATAATTTAGAAATACCTCCTAACTGTCACAATTTTCTGTTCCAAAAAGAGGGGATAAGTTTGACGTGTGTATCTGTGTATCTGTCTGTGGCATCGTAGCTCCCAAACGGATGGACCGATTTTGATATAGAGTGATCTTAGCTATGTCTCACCTAAATTAGTTCAGCCGTTTTTGTTTGTCGGTGGTTATTGATTTTTTTTTATTTATTAAATTTGAGTTCCACAGACTCCGAGGCCCGAGCCTTTTATAAACTAATACAAATTATTTCATATCTAAGTTTAAATATTTTATTTTTAACTAGTATAATATGTTTTTGGTTTTCTAAACTGATACTTGTTTATATTTATCAATACCTAAATCTATTTAACATATTTTTACATAATCAATATTTTTTTAAACTTAGTGAAAAACAATAATTTTAATTATTTTGTTTTTCCTGTTATTTTGTGCCTGGTTGTAAGGTATTACGTGTGTTAAGTAAGCAGACATCGTGTGATTTGATGACACATAGCAACACCTACCGGGAAGTCGCCGCTGTTTCACAATACTGTTCGATCGCCGCAAGATACTGAGAAACGAACTCCCATGTGAATCCAGGTGTCATGAATTGCGAAACATAAATTTACTTTTAAGTTATAGGTCACTAAGTATGTCACTTTTGTTCTTACATCGACATCAGTCACATGTAAATTAGTTGTAAATAAAATTAAATGTATATTAATTAAATAATCTTTAAGATTAATTCGGTTTATTTTGCATCCTCAACGACAGCCCAACATAATTCGTGTGTAATCAAACTACACAATCTTCTCTGCTCGAATTTACCCACTCACCCAAAAAAGGAACTGTGTTTCCTCACTGCGGTCCGAATCGACCTATTCCAAAATGATATTGGTCGATTCGCACCGCGGTGCGAATCGGACCTATTAAAAAAGAGCTCTTGGGTGATTCAGACCGCGGTTCGAACCCCTTGCGGTGCGAAACGCCGAAGTACCCATCTTTTACCATGGTGTATTATTTCAAGGAACACTTTCAAATATTCTAAAGAAAACATCGTCAAATTCTTAAATGAGACCTATTTTCTAGACCTATTTTCAAGACTTATTTTCTAGAATTTCCAAGACTTAGAGTGAATAGTTTTTTTTTTATAAATGAACGCTCAACCTTCATCCACAACGTTGTTTACTATCAGGGAAATTGATGCTCAAACCTATACAAAATTTGCATTAAAAATATAATAAAGAAGTACTGTATGTATATTTGAACAAATGATAATTAGAACGAATAAAAAGGGTAGCTCCAACATCGGTTTCGGACATCCGAACCCCTAACCAGCTATCCCTCTTGTTTCCTAAATGATTCTTTTCAAGCAAGTAAACAACAACCGCTTAATGAAAGGTTGCGTTTCCATTGAATTACCAACCATTTTCCTTTTAGGGGGACAAAGGAGAAAAATTGGTGACCATTTTGCTATCATTAGGCTTTTCAACCGACTTCAAAAAAAGAGGAGGTTGTCAATTCGACTGTATTTTTTTAATGTTCGTTACCTCAGAACTTTCGACCGATTGAACCGATTGAACCGATTTTGGTTTTCTTTTTTTATTTGAAAGCTGGCGCTTTCCGTGTAGTCCCATTTCAATTTGGTACAGTTCTGACAATGACATCCATGAGAAGTAAGGTCGCTTCAGTTTTTTAAACTATAATTATAAGTTCATATTGATGATCGGTGCGTTTCCTCTGGAGAAAAAAACTAGTGTAATTGAATATTTTCCTTCGTTTTGCTCTTTTGGCGTCCGTGAAATAAATTTGTGGTTTCGACTTGTCCGTCAATGTGTCTATCTGTTCTGTATATTCGAATATTATTGTTCAGCGAATCGTGTAGCATCAATCAGCCTGTTGTATAGAACGGAACCATCAGAAAGGTGTGCAGTTAGGCTGAATTGCACATCAGAGCGCTCATCTATTTCCTTTAAAAAAAATAACAAGTGACTATACGAACAAACTACATAATACATATAAAAAAACTGACTTCAATGCAAAATGATGCTACAACAAAGAATATAATAATAATTTGTATAAGACACCACAAAAAGTCAATAGTAAGTCGACTACACTTCGGCACCTGTACATTAAGCATAAGTTTTGACCTCCTTCTTTGAAGTTGCTTAAATACACAATACCGACATAATATTTATTAATGACTATTAATATTAACTCTCTACGAGATCGAATCAGAAGTTAACACATCCGTAAACGTACAAAAGTCACCGACATAGCACAGGGGATTAGCAAGTTGAAGTGCCAGTGGGCAGGGCATATAGCACGTAGAACTGATGGCCGATGGGGCCGAAAAGTTCTTGAGTGGAGACCACGCACCGGCAATCGCAGCGTATTGAGAAGACGCTGGATGCAAGCCGCTTCCAATTGGTCTTTTTGAAATCCATGGGGGAGGTCTATGTCCAGCAGTGGACTTCTTATCGCTGAGATGATGATGATCATTAATTTTCTTATAGATATGGCTTGGAGGAGAAATTTATGTTATTTCTCCTCCAAGACTATTTTCTGAAAAATAAATTTTGTCTTCAAGATTATTTCAACAGCTTGTTTGCTTGTGTTGTAACAAGCAGTACGATAAAATATAATATTTTCGTATATTTAACGTATAGCATGAACTGTAAAAAATCTATCAGTTCATTGTTCATAGTAAAATAAAATGCCGTCTACCACCGCTATTTTATGTGGTGATAGCCAATTCTACTTTTCCTTACAAAAATTGTTTCAGGAGTTCTGAAAGACAATTTGTTACAAAGAAAAAAAGAGGGACAAAACGAGTACGAAAGCATCGAATTCTCAGTTAATATTGAAGGGAACAAACCTTTGCGGCGGGGAATAAACGAAACTTTTTGTTCTCAAACATTTGGGATCAAATAACAAGTTTTGAAAGCGATACTTTCTGATCACGGGAGGGCCAGTTAATGTCGTTACGGAGAAATCGAATCCCTTTGGTTGTACTATCGAGTAAAAAAAACGGTAAAAATAATTCTCTCTGTGAAGATGAATGAAATTCAGTTCTATTTCTGAACGCAAAAGTTAGTAACTTTTTTAGTCAAGGATCTCTCTTTGCAAGTAGTTACGGCACTCTATTGAAATTCAGAAAGGTTGAAAGGAGAAGTATGTTAGTTAAAACTTTTTTTACTTAGTTTTGAAGAAGTTGATACATGTATCAACTTCTTTTGTTTGTATATAATTATTGTGTCCACGGACTTGCTATATGATATGATATAATTTATTCACGTAAGAGCTTATCCACTATTATAACTTGCGAGTCTGGGATATACGCGATAGCCGTTTGAAATGTACGTCAAATTAGTTTTCGAGACACTCATGTTCAAACTGGCATGCCATTGTAAAGAAAAAAAACAGTCGAATTATAAAAAAAAAACGAGGTCAGGGAAAAAACCAACCTAAATACCTTGCACTTAAACATTTCATCTTCATGTGAGCAGCAAAAAGGCAGAAAGTACGTAACTAAACTCCATGTTATTTCGCAGAACCACGTTGGTACCGACCGCAAGTAACAAAGGATCCCGTTGACCCAGCGTTTCCATCTGAAATTCGCAAATAATTTTACCCACTCGTTGACGACATGCCCAGTGGTCTGTCAAACATTCAGCGGACCAAATTAATGGGCGAAACTCGCCATGGGCTTTTTCGGGGGCCGAGCAAAAACTTTTCACGCGCCCACACTTTATTTTTTGCTTTAGTAATATAACCGTCTTTTTCGCAACCTTCTTGGTGGTGCATGACAAATAAAATTAGTGTTTGTATCTCCTAAGTTATACAATTGAAGTTTTTTCCTTCCTTCAAAGTTTTTTATGTTGTTTTTCTATATTATTTGTTTATTCATTTCAAGTTTCAGGGTTCCGTAGTCAACTACGAAACCTTATTCGTTAGTTTAGTTACGCCATGTCCGTCCGACTGCCCGCGGCTTAGCTTAAAGACTAATAGCATTTGTATTAGCACTAGAAAGTTGTAATTTGGCATGAACACATACATATTAATCACACTGAGACAGTCGTAGAATAAAATTTAGAAAAAAATGGGGCCTCTATATGTAAAATGAGTTTTTTTATTGCGAAATACTAAGTAACTTTTGTTAGTATCCTCCCCCTCCCCTCCTCCTCACCTGGCTAGACGGTTTACTTTGAAGATATCATAAAATTCATGCTAGTAGCATATATGATGAAATTACGCTAAACCTAAAGCTATTACGTCTGTGTAGGCATACAAGTTAACGAGTAATAGTCGATGAATAAAAAAAATGTAAGACTTAGAGAAATCAAAAATGAATATTTGCTTTTACAATAACATAAGTTAACTCATATATGCATAGTATCAAAGAGGATACTTTGTTTTAAGTTCACATAAACTATGATGTGTAACTCCGGAACCCTACATTGCACGTGGCACGATACGGACTTGGCGATTTATTATTTGCTTATAATTAAAATCTAAGCTTATTCTTGTTTTGTTTTCACAATTTTCGGTTTACTAGGAATGGCTTGTTTGTAGTTTAATATAATAGTTTAGTATAAACAAGCCATGCCTAGTAAACCGAAAATTCTGAAAATAATTAAAACAAGAATAAGCTTAGGTTTTAATTTTTTCTTTATATATAGCTTTATAAATGACGTTGAGATGAAGCAATTATGATAGACAATCAACATAGACTATTCGTAAATTCTTTCACTCATAAAGATGCTCACGCATTTGTATTCTACGTTCTTTTTTTTTGTTTCTTTGTTATGGTCGTCGGTCCATCACATTTTCAAACGGCATTAATTCTGCTGACCCATTTTTGGCCACTCGGTCACTAGGAACCAAACACCACCTGTCGTCACATCTGGCCACGTATCCCTTTGCTCTTTACTGTTTACCTATATTCTTTTGTAACCTTTATACAATGTACCTATTGATATTGTGCGACTGGATTCAGTGTTATGGTTCCGAAATCCCCCAATTTAACTTCTGCACGTTTTGTTTACTTATACAGTCAAGCTTTAAAGAAACAAATTTATTTTGAACCTTATCCAGCTGCCATATGTATGAAAATAATTTGTCACATTAACTTGGCACTCCACAATGACACGTTTCTACTCTTACGTCATGGATAAACAAATCTGGATAAAATGAATTGTTTCGATTTGTTTGTTTGGACCCAATGCTTTGATCTACTAAGAACCAATTTTAAAAGAAGGTTAACACGAATATGGGCTTCTTTATTTTTACTAAACGTATTTTGCGTAAATAGGTTTTTGCAAAATACGTTAACAACTAAACATAACAACTGTTTGCCTCAGAAATGCTTCTAAGACTCTTTATGAGGCTTTATTGTTGGCCACATAGATTGTAATAGCATGTTCATAAAAAAGATACGCATCTAGAGAGTCGTAAATGTGAAGTGCTGGTGGAACCACAGCCTTGGGACAAATACAAGTAATTGACAAACACTATGTTGGTTGGCACTAGAAATGACTCCAGACTTCTGGCGTAGAATTTACTTTCATAAATTCATGGCTCGTTAAAATGCCGTAACGTAATGTCAGTAATGTGTGTAATGTCAGTGATGTTGCAGTTGTCCATAGGCGACGGTTATCGCTTACCATCAGGCCTTTTTGCTTCACCTATTAAAAAAAAAAAAAAAAAAAAGCCGACGTTTTCTGGATCGTAACTCTTAGTTTTTATTTTTCTGAGTAAATACCTTTTTGTGACTGGAGAATGAAGTCATATTAAGATACCAGACAGAATAACATTGAAATTGAGCTATATAAAACTTCACGCACCCAGACACCTTGGTCGACTGCGCAAGAAGGAGGACTATGTTTTGAGTGTATTGAGTTTTATTGTTTTTTGTTTTTATGTATGTATGTTTCTATATTACCTCCCTCCAACATTAACGTCTTTCTTAACCAATTGTGATGAGCAAGGTGTCATTAGATTATTCTTCTCTTCCTGAGTAGCATAGACAACGTTTAATGAAGTAATAATAATAATTGGTTATTGTTTCAATAGTTGTATCAGGGATCAATTTTATAGTGAAGAGTCTCAACCTACATCTCAAGAGGCTCTCGCTCGATGCTTAGGTAAAGGTCGCATACAGAAGGCAGTCGTCCTATCACAGCATAAATTGTCAGGAGGTTTTTAGTATAAGTATGTACTGTCGAAGCAAGTAGATGTACTAAAGGAGGTTCCTAAGTCGATAGCCCGTACCGTCAGCAGCTTAGATCCTGCCCCGCTGCCGACGGTACCCTAGTTTTAAAGTGTTTTTAATATTATTTGTGCTTTATATATTTACTTTTAAAATGAAAACGAGATAATTATAAAAGTCTTGCAAAATAAAATAATGCGCTTTTCCCAAACTTTCACCGAACTTTTTCATAGCAAATAAGTGATTCCCAAAAAATATTCTACAAATAAATTATCCAGTAACTTTGTGCCTTCTTTCTTGCAAAAGCGTACGTTCAACAGCATTATCATGCGCAACGTAAGCGTAAATTGCACTACGAAAGTTGCTCTTATGCAATCGGGTAGTTTGGTTTTCTTTTAACATTGATACTTGAATCTTGATTTATTGATTTGGAAATGGGATTTCCCTGGACCGCTAATAGTTTCAATTTTTGTGTTGTGCACCATGTAATGTACGCGCAACGCGCAAAGTAGACCCCTACTTTGCGCGCCGCCCGACATGCACTTGGAAAGTTGTTCTAAATACATACTGTGTTGTTTTTTTTTTTATGTAGAAATAGATATCATAAAAAACCGTTTAAACGTTTTTTATTATTTTAGATACAGACAGATTGTCAGAATCTAAAATCTTAAGCTGAAATATATACTATAATAGTAAATAATAATTGATCACATTGTATATTAACATAACATGGTGTAGGTACTTTCAAATATATAATCGATTGTTCAGTACTTTGCAGCTATTTCGTGCCCAGAATTTGACTCCTACCTTCATATTACTTCGAAGAGCAGTGATAACTTTTTAACTGCAAGTCTACGTGCTTAGAATGGTAACCGTGTTCAAAAATTATCTTTTCTGTTTCCAGCACAGTACGATCGTTAGTGTCCTGTGTTTCAATTTGGTTCAAGTTAACGGCAGTACTTTGTCTTGATTAATATTTGGATATTTCAACGAATAATAATACAATTTCTTTGATTAAATTTGTCAATATTATGGTTCTTTATAGATGTTCATTTAGCTTAATAAGTTTTAAAGGGGATATAAAGTGAAGTTTATCAATTTAAATTTAACTTTAAATATTTTTCACCAAAGGACTGGCGCTTACCTCGGTCATTCTCTGCGGCTTAGCATTGCTATACAACTAGGCGATGTCGCCAGCCTTTTGGGAACGTTGCCTTTGGACTGTGGCCTAGTTCTGTTTTTTATCTATAATACGTATTTTATTTATAACTTTAATCATAATATTAAATTTAACATACTTATAATGTTCGTATATTTTAAATAGATTTTTCATTACTCATACTCTGAAAGTAGGTCTGAAGTTGCCTGAGAAGCGGGTTGAAAGTAATACTTTCAGCCCTAGGGAGAATCGCTTTCAATTGCCAGCTGTCAAATAAAAAAAAAAACTAGTTCTATTTTCACGTTTCTATTGAGCCATGTCTAAACCAACTTTCTTTACAGCCACTCAATTACAGCGCGATGTAAAATTGAAACAACATAAAGATAAGTATTGATTAAAGAATATATATTTTATAAACCTTAAATAAAATTATCTTACCAAAGTTTTTGATCTATGTAAAATAAAATTTACTCATTTTTTCTGTAGCTAATTCGTGTTTTTATTTTTACTTTCCTTGTATTCGTAATGAAAAGCACAGTGTTTGCCTCGGGTTAAAGACTTATTTAGTCCCTCGAACTATTGGCGCACGAACGAAGTGAGGGCGCCAATAGTTCGAGTATAGCCAATAGTTCGAACTCCGTCTCGGGACTAAATAAGTTACTTTCACCCCTAGGGTAACAATGTACTATTGTTAATAATTGATTTAAATAACAGACTTCCTAAGAGTAGAAGGTTCTAAATTCGACTGTTAGTCGAATGTTTTTTGTCAAGCGATTACGCGATTATTTCTATGAGTAATTTACAGCCCGAAATAAATTATTTTTAAGCTATTGCATAGCTTCTATAGCGGGCCTTGAGCGTGGAGACCGAATCCAGAAATTCCGTAACGAAAATAACCTAACACACCGCGCGTAAAGCTATTATGCGATAGCTTTACCGCGGCAGTCTCCGAGTGCCACACGTCTTTTTTTTATTTATAATTTGACTTGATTACTCCGCTAATTATGAATTGCTTTAGTTATTCCTTTTTTTTGTTTGGTAGGTATACTATACCTCAGTACCTCAGCGGTTAGAGTACCTCAGAGGGTCTCGTATAAATTGTATCAAAATCGGTTCACTAAGTATTTTGGTTTTTATAACAAAATAATTTAAAAAATGTCATGCAAGTAAACGTATTGCTTATTTTGGAGTAGTTTTTTTTCAGTTTTAAGCTATAATTATCAATGACTATTTTCTTTTCTATATTTTCTATCTTTTTCAAAATTTTGAACTTTTTTGAGTAAGAGTATAAAACGTAAATTATCGACTATTTGATAAATTAAGTGCAGAATAGACAACTTTTTTAATACTATTACTTTAGAACAAATCGGCTACCTGATGGTGGAAACTGCAAGAACTAAGGAGTATATGAACCTAAGCTCCAGGGTGGAAGTGTTAGAAGGCATAACACCACTAGTAGCGATTAGTGAAATTACAGCACAGCAGATCGCAGCAAACTATATCAAAAGTTAATGAATCGATATTTTTTTTTTCATATGAGTCCATTTATTAATTAGAAACTGACATTATGTAATCATTCAAGATGCAGTGCTCATAATATCTAGTACAACTACCCGTCTAAAAGCGATCGCTTCGTTCGTTCTCTAAGCCGTACCTACATTTAAATAATGACTTTACGATTTGTAGTAACGTTGCTGATAGCAGACTAAGTTCCGAGCGTCCCAGTTCAGTTTTACGATACGTAATAAATAGAGATCTTAAAGCTAGCTTTCAGCGCGGCTAGTCGCCTGAAATTTCGGGCATAAATTATGACACAGCGTACGCTAATGCAAAAATCTAAGTGGAAGGAGAAAGATAAGATATAAAGGAACATTTTCTAAATTGGACCATCATTTCAAATTATAGACGACGCTAAGAAGAGTAACGTGGTTACGCACTCTTCCATAAAATAATAAATATAATAAAATTATAATAATAACAGTGGAATCAGATCATAATATATTTTATTGCTCATAACTGTGTACAAAACAAATGTTCTTACATATTATGCTAGATAAAATTTGGCACATAGACGTGTCAGGTGAAGCGCTACAAAAATATAATTAGTAAAATATTGAAAATAATAATAATAGGGGTGGTGCCCCATACCTACATGTAACGAAGGGATAATTTTTTATTCAACCTTACCTCACCGTGTCTTATTGTCGTTATTTTGTTCTCGGATGTAATAATATGTCTGAGATTTAGCCCGCCAAAGGTGAAAAAAAAAATGCCGCATTTCTAAACTATAAAATCTAGGAATTAAGTGTTAAAATTTGAATGAAAATTATTTTCAACACGGTGATTACAAAATAGTCACATGTATAGTGTATATGTATATGGTGTATACTTATATATTAATAAAAATAAATGTCTTCTAAATTAACTGTTACACTTATATGTACACCATCAGACTAGACGTAGGTAGTAAACAAACAATTGAAATATATAATAAACACACACACACACACCACTCGACACGGTCTTGGCCACTTATTTTTTTATATCTTTATAATAAATTTAATTCGTAAGTATATCTAATTTATAAAACTGTACTTTTTCGTCAGAGACTGTTTTAATTACAGACTTCGTCAACATGATAGTTAAATTATAGCCTATTAACTAAATTACGTATTTTTACGTCTTAATGCTACAAGGGCAAATGCAATCCGAAAAGACTATAAGAAAGACCATTTTAGCCTTAATATATTTTTGATAAGGGTTAGGGCTACGCATGTATATTGAAGGTTAACCCTGGATTTGTAGACAAGTGTATAAATTATTTAGTTTTTGTTTACATTATTGAGAGATACCTGCGAATTACGTTAGATACAGTCGGAGTACTTAAAAAACAAAATTAATATGAAAAAGCATTATCTCAAAAAGTTACATCAAAATAGGTAATATGTCAAATTAAATAATTGTTCTAAAACTAAGAGTGGCGACTCAAGCTGATGCGTAGCTGAAGAGTGACGGATCCACAGCAAGGTCGCAGAAGGTTGGTTCGGTGGACGTGCCCGCTGACTCGTCTCCTCGTGCTTAGTGCATCCTCGTGTCGTCGTATGTCGAAAGTAGGCCATGACAACTCAGCAGTTTACATATTACAATGTAATTTGCCTCACAACTAAGGAGAAACTTTTTTGAGTGCGAAGAAAGGAAAACAATACAGATTGGTAGGGTTGAGTTCGAGAAACTCTGTAGATTACACTCATCACACGTCTGGCAAAGTATGGAGGAGAAAGTCTTGACGGAGCATTATCCCAGAATAGCTTCTTTTTCAGAAAATTTTATACAATCAAAAATATAAAAAAAAAAATATGTTATAGATACATATTTATTTTAGTTATGCTTAAACATTTATTTTACAAAAAATACTAGTTATAGACTATTAAAATTATCATGTAAATTTAAATACCAAGTCATGTTTATTTTAATTGTTTCCATTCTTTAAAACACGATACATTGTACTTTGCTCAATCATTAAGAAACCCAAAAAAATGTCGATTTAGAAGCTTTTTTCAATTTTCAGATGAAAATGATATGAAAATTGCTTGCTCATTTACTCATTTATTTATTAATATAGGTATATTTTTACCGCCATCGAGATAGAGCCAGAACAATGCATTATTGTACCTTACTTGTACCAAAACATAAACTTATTATACAGGTATGTATTTAGGATAAATTTTCGACAGTAATCAGTGTGGATTCAATTAAGGATTAAAACCACTAAAACTGCTTTCTTCGAGCCTTGCCCGCATCATAATCGCCATTGTTTTGCTCCACTAAATGTGGCCGTATGAGATAAATTTAAGCCTCATGATCAACTGCGGTGTTAAGCGATGGTTAAAACTGGTATAACCCTCTGTTAAACCAGTGCGTCTTACGTGCCATGACCTACGGTGACAAAACGTGGACATTCGGAGCTAGTACTGTACACATATAACCCTCATCGAGCTGTCGTATGCTCGGCGTGCAAGGAGAAACTTGCGGAATCATATCTGAAACGAAGGAATTCGCCAGAGAACCAGAATTGCCAAAATACTATGTTGCACAGCGTAATAGCAGGCTGTGGCATCGAGTGCGTCATATTTGTTATTAATCTATAAAGCCCAGTAAAAATAAGATTTGTGACTACATAAAATATAGCTAAGAAAATTGTTACTTAAATTAATGTATTTAGAAATATATTTGTCACAATTTCATCCTAATTCTAACTAATATTATAAAAGCAACGATCAAACGGCTGAACCGATCGTCATGAAATTTAGTACAGATATAGCTGTCACGTGACAGATCTGACGACGGACGAATGCTACTTATCATCATCACCGTTTTTCATAACTAGGCGAGCTACGCGTGATGCAGCTAGTTTAAAAATCGGCGATTATTATGAATCCATGTTTTCAGATATTCTCCTTTCATATTTCAAAAGAATCCCCCAAATTGCATTTAATGCGATCTGTTTCCTGAAATCGGATATATTTGTACTAAATTACTTTCTCATACTCTAAATTTTTTTTTTATTTGAGGAAGACACGTTTTAGCGTGGAGAAGGCGAGTTAAACGTAGAGTAAGATACCCATAGACAAAATGAAGTGAAGATCAATAACAAGTAAAAGTTAGCCAATATTATAAATGCAATGATCCCTTAAAATATCTCCGTCATTCATTAATACATCCTGTACACTCTGTTTACCCATTACGCGTGAAAAATATTAACCTGGTTTACGTAGTGGTGTAAAAGTCGAGCTGTTTCACAATCATTTGAAAATAAAAAACTAGGCAACACAAAAAAGCCACGTAATTTAACAACTGATACCAAAAAAGTAAAGTATTCTAAGGCGAAATCGGAAGAAATCTTTCCAGCGGAGAACGTCGATTTCATTTAAGCTTTTGATGTTATCTTAGCATGCAGGATTCTATCCGTGCTCACGAGAATGTGTCTCAAGGAAAGTCTCACGCATTCTTTAACAAACAAGGATATACCAGTACGAGGTAGGGCAGTAAGGGCTCTGAAGTACTAAAACAACTCATGTTTTTATTAAAGTTGCACGATCAAAGGCAAACAAGTCAAAAATCTAGAGAATGATTAAAGAAAATGTTGACTGTTGAGTCTGTAGTCTGCTCGTTGAGTCTCGCTTGCTACCCACATTTTTGACGATATAAAATGACTGAATGAACTTATAAAAAATCGTCGTTTAGGAAACTAGAAAACAATATTACAAATTTTCGATGACAAATTTAATTATATCCGAGTTAATTTTCATTATTATATAAAAATTATTTTTGCGTTACATAATCATTTCTAAAAATAATTTTTATTTAAGAAAATTAATTTAAATAAATTGAAATGTTTATCAAAAAATTGTGACGTTATTTTCTAGTTTCCTTTTTTTTTTTAAGTTCATTCAACATTTTACATATATACGTTTTTCTGGTATATCTTCAAAAATATTGGTGGAGCGAGAATAACGGTGGTTGAACTACACACTTAATGATTTTGGAACAATAATTTAATTAAAGCAGAAAATTGATTACTGGAACAATATTTCGATGGCCCAAATTAAATAAATAAAATAAGAAAGTAGAAGAAGAATAGATCCAACGAGAAGAGTTACTTTGTTTGGTTAATCATTAGTAATTTTCTTATAGTAAACGACGAATTTCTGATGAGGGAGTTAAATAATAAGCTTTGGATGCTCCGAAATCTCGAATGTAAAACTATTTTTTTATTTTGTTCCCAGGCGTAATCGCCTATGATTATGAATTAGTTGCTAAGAAGCTACTTAGTTTATAGCATTGCCGTAAAGTACATGCCTGGCTGTATTCTATCGGATTAATTTCGGTGAGTATGCTCAAGAGCTTCACGAAGTTATTCCACCGTCTGTCCCCATTCCATTACAAGACAAGCAGAAAGTCAGTGCACTACCACCCATTTCTCAAATGATGAGTACCTTAGTACTCATCGATTTTAATACTTTACAGGAGTGGAACTCGCTGCTATCTTTTCTGTTTCCTGAGAACTAGAATTTGAATCCTTGAAATTTTCAAGGCTGAAGTGAATAAATATCTTTTAGATCGACGTGCTCCATGCCCTCGCCATCGCTTCAGGCTAGGTGGTGGTCGAACGTAAGTCTGTTTATTGTAAAAAAGTAATACTTAATTAAGTCATATTATATATTATCTATCTTCACTAGATTGAATCTGTCTCGTTTCCATTTTAGAACTCTCCAAAAGTATTTATGGGTTCTGTTGCAGATATCATAAACAGCCCGTTGCTACTTAGCATTTATATCTAAGATACTAAGTCGCAAACATAGTAACCTTGCGTGTCACATTCTTGGTATCGTCTGTGATGTCACACAAACGATTAAGTGATGGTGGTGATGATCTTAGGTCGTCAACTGTGATTTTTCATCTTAGTGTTGGCACGCTAGGTATGGACACTTTAAATATAATTATATATATATATACACATATACATATATATATAGAATTCTATGTACTAAGTTACTACTTTAATAACTTAGATACAAATATGGTTCAAAAGAAGCTCAGGTTAGAAAACTACTGAACAGCTTATGGGCTCCATTACTGAGGTAAGTAAGGTACCTCTCATTTCCTATAAAAGAAAATTTTAGAAATCAGTTCTTGAATTAGGAAAGATATAGGGTTAACTAACATAAATAAAAAATAGGAGTCATATAGAGATTTTTTTGTTTTACAAAATATTATTATGAATATAGATGCCATGTTTCTGTTTTTTCTATATTCCAGCCTTCCAACCATTTAATACAAGCACACGGACTTTTGCAAAGACCAATAAAATGTTATTTGCTTAATTCATACAATTCAAAGTTTTAATTAAACCACGTTTTTCGGGGGATATCTTGACATTTGCCTACAAGGCCCGAGTAGGTTAAATGCTTGAAAGGCATCTTTGTTATTGAAATTTGATGTAATAGATGAAATTGCAGGTTTAAGAATTTAAAAGTATAAGAAATAACATTAATCTCATAATTTTTTAAGGTTTTCGTGATTGTTACTCCGTGATATGAAACAACTTTTAATGTCAGGTCATAGAATTATGTAATAATTTAGAATTATGTAATAATAATTTACTCGCTGGAAAGTTGTATTTTACCGTTGAGTGTCTGACAGTTGAATCAAGAGCAAGCGAAGGATTCTAGGTTTGAACCACGAGTGTTTCTAGTGTAGAATCCTGAGCTTAGCGATGGATTCAAGAAGACACTAGATAAAATAACTTTACAGCCGAGTGCAATACAAAATTTTTCATCTTAACGTAGCGAGGATTTTTTTATTTCACCTATTTTCTCGAGTAGAAAAATCTGCTTAGCATTTATGCAACTTTACTGGTCCTAAAGTTACATTATAATCACGTGAGTTCACTTACATGTACACATTTTTCATTAATTTTGAACATTATTTACAACAAAATTACGTAGTACAAAGTTTTTTTTACTCTATTTTTTTTCTTCTATTAGACTCTTGACATAACTCGCATAGGTCGCATTCTTCTTTACTCATCCAAACCTTTTTCGTGTAAATGGTTCTAAAAAATCAAAACACTGCTAAGAGAAAGTAAATTGTACATTTTTATTTACATTTTATGTAAATATACAAAATATCTAAGTTATTTTAATATAATATTTAGTGTTTCTTTAAGCTAAGATAGCAACCTCCTTGAATCGAACTATTTTTCTTCATTTTGTGAAGGTATTATACAAAGAGGTTGGAAATATTTTGTATTGAAAATGTAGAGCTTCGTCGTGTTCGAATTTTGTAATTACTTCCACCCTAGGGAGAACTTTTCCACGCCAATATTAGCCTTGGAAACGTAACTTTACGAGCTAGTAGATGAAAAAGTTATTTAATTTCAATTATTAATCTTATAGTTTATAAAGTAATCTACTTTTAGAAAGCAAAAATATATTCGACTAACTTTCATGTCTTCTCTATTCTTACCTCAACATTTTGCTCTTAAAGAAATTTCATTTCAGTAATTGCTCAGTACTGGAAAGGTTGAATTGGCATTGTAAAGAACGATCCAAGTTATAAGACAGGGCCAAATGCTTTCTGCGAGCGAGGACGCGAAAAGGCTACTTGAATTCCAATCTCCTTAAGCCTTCTGCTTGTGCAGTGAATACGGAATCTCGATTTGTGAGCGTCCCTACTTTGATACTATTAAACTTTGCATGATAAGAATATTCGTTCGATTTCTATTTAATATTTGGTTTTATTGATACGTTTTAAGATAGCTTTAAAATTATGTATCTACATATTAAAATTATGATTAGTGGATAGCTCGTCAGAGAATATTAAATAAATAAAATAAGTATTTGTGGACATTTAACGTAAAACCATTTAACTTAAACTAAGCATTTTTTTGTGCATGTACTGTGGAATTAGATGGCTGATAGAATACATATATACTTTATTTTGTTAAATACTTATATACTTACGAACCGGCAAATGCAGCGTAGGAAGACCAGAGATGGACAGATGAGTGAGATAAGCAGGAAGACGCAGGATGCAGGCCGTTTTCAACCGGTCTTTTTGGAAATCCATGGGGGAGGCATATTATGTCCAGCAGTAGACTTCTTGTGGCTGAGATGATGATGATGAATGAAAATTGTTTTGAACACTTTGTGATAACAACTTTTCCAGATAAAACTATAAATATATTTACCAGCCATTTAGCCATTTCACTACAGGACTAGCAGAAAATCGGCGAATTACCACCCATTTCTCGTTGAAATGCCAAAAATCCGTACTCAGCGATATCGATCCACATTCCTGTTACGTACTGCACAAGAATGGAATTCGTTGCCGCCATCTCTGTTTCCTGAGACCTACAATCTTGGAATTTTCCAGGCTAGAGTGAATAGATATCTTCTAGATCGACGAGCTCCATCCGAGTTGGTGGTAAAAAAAAAATACACTTAATTCATTATAGTACTGAGGACTTTGACCTTTTCGCAAAGTAGTCTAAAAAATATACTCGCCAAGTAGTTTTCTTTTAAATTACAGAATCAGCTACGGAACCCTGCCATACGCGTGTTTTGACACGGTCTCGGCCACTTATTTCAATTATATCTTTTTTTAGAATTGTTAGTTACGCAATTTACTTAACATAATATAATTAACCATTATATTGTTATTTGAAAGAAAAAAAAAGTATTTAATTAATAGTTTTGTAATACCACTGACTTGTACTTTGAGAACTCAGAAAAATTAGGTACTTTATTTTTGTTAGTTCATTATTTATGTGCTGCTTTAACATAACAAATTTCTTTTCAGTGTCTGTAAATCTCCTTATAGTTCGTTAAGTCTGCGAAAACCGCTTTTCTGCAGTCGGGTATTTGAGATACTTATTGATGAATGAATTCAGATTTGAAATTTAACTCAAAGGATGCTAAAGTACAATAATTTACCTTTATAAAGATAAGAGGTAAGGTGACCGCAAATGGAGACCCAAATTGGAAAGCCACACAAATAACGGCTGTAATTCAATTAACGTGTGAAGCCTATAATACGTACCTAAGTATGTAACACGATCTCATCGTCTGTGTTATGTAAGCAAACGGTCAGCGGTCGAGTACAAGTTAAGCAAGTAATAAAACCGGACAAGTGCGAGTCAGACTCGCCCACCGAGGGTTCCGTACAAACTAGTAGATAAAATGGGGAAATCATTTTTTTTATATTTGGGTTGATTGAATGAAAGGTAAATTGCGGTTTACGATATATGACGTGTTAAAAAAACTACTTACTAGATCTCGTTCAAACCAATTTTCGGTGGAAGTTTGCATGGTAATATACATCATATATTTTTTTTAGATTTATCATTCTCTTATTTTAGAAGTTACAGAGGGGGGGGGGGGGGGGGGTGACACACATTTTACCACTTTGGAAGTGTCTCTCGCACAAACTATTCAGTTTAGAAAAAAATAATATTAGAAACCTCAATATCATTTTTGAAGACCTATCCATAGATACCCCACTCGTATGCGTTTGATGGAAAAAAAATTGAGTTTCAGTTCTAAGTATGGGGAACCCCCAAAATTTATTGTTTTTTTAGGGTTCCGTACCTCAAAGGGAAAAAACGGAACCCTTATAGGATCACTTTGTTGTCCGTCTGTCCGTCTGTCCGTCCGTCCGGGTGTCAAGACCTTTATCTCAGGAACTCGTATAGGTATCAAGTTGAAATTAAAACCATATACGCAAATCCATAGTATCTTGCTGCAGAAAGAAAAATAAAATTTCTCAGTTTTCGTAAAAAAAAGTAACAGCCGAATATATCGTAAAAAACGCACATTTCGACACTCACAGAGGAATCAAAACCTATGGGGTACTTCCCGTTGACCTAAAATTCTGAAATTTGGCATGAAGCATTGTGTTAGAGTACACATATAGAAAAAACCCGAAAACCGGACATTTTTAATTTAATCACAAAAAAATATGTCGTTATGCAAAGAATGAAGGTCGACATTTTAAAGTGAATTAACAGTATCATGTGGGGTGTCATATGAAAGAGCTTAATTAGTATTAGGTAAAACAGGTTTTTAAATATTTTTACGAAGTATATTTTACGGTATAAAAAGGAAAAAAAAAATGATTTCCCCCTTTTATTTACTATTTTGTACGGAACCATCGGTGGGCGAGTCTGACTCGCACTTGTCCAGTTTTTTCTATATTTGTGTGAAAATCTTAATGCGGTTCACAGAATACATCTACTTACCAAGTTTCAACAGTATAGGTCTTATAGTTTCGGAAAAAAGTGGCTGTGACATACGGACGGACAGACAGACATGACGAATCCATAAGGGTTCCGTTTTTTGCCATTTGGCTACGGAACCCTAAAGAGGATTAAAGTTGATCTAAAATAACAGTTCTCGACTTAATATCATTTCATTTAGCTTTTATTTTGTTTTTAGTTCAATAGAAACGATTGATGATACTACTACTCGTATTCGCAATATTTAAAATTAATATGTCAATAACAGTATTTAGTGTGTGTTATCAGACAAAATTCGCAAAAATTATCCCATACCACCGTCTATTGAATAATTTTGAGTTTGAGAGAATACTGAATTTGAGAGCGCTCACTTAACTTACTCACTAAACCATACGAAATGAGAACATTTTTAGGGTTCCGTACCTCAAAAGGAAAAAAAACGGATCCCTTACAGGATCACTTTGTTGTCCGTCTGTCCGTCCGTCCTAGTGTCAAGACCTGTATCTCGGGAACGCGTGAAGGTATCGTGTTGAAATTAAAACCATATACGCAGATCCATAGTATCTTGCTGTAGAAAGGAAAATCAAATTTGTCAGTTTTCGTAAAAAAGAGTTTGAGCCGAATATGTCGTCAAAACGCACATTTCGACACTCACAAAGGAATCAAAACCTATTTCCCGTTGACCTATAAGAATGAAATTTGGCAAGAATTATTGTGTTATAGTACACATACCTATATATAGGAAACAATTCGAAAACTGGACATTATTCATTTAATCACAAAAACTGTCTTTGTGCAAGGAATGAGGGTGAGGGTGAGGGCAAATTTTAAAGTGAATTAACCGTATCATGCGGGGTATCATATGAAAGAGCTTCAGTAGCATAAGCTAAAACAGGTTTTTAAATATTTTTACGATGTATATTTTTCGGTTTATGAAGTAAAATATAAAAAATGTATGATTTCCCCCTTTTATCTACTAGTTTGTACGGAACCCTCGGTGGGCGAGTCTGACTCGCACTTGTCCTGTTTTTTTTTAAAGTAGCAATGGATATCGATATGCGTTTGAATGTACGTTTTTGTAAAAAAATAACATGTGGCGCCACTGCACAATTTGTTATTTTATTAAACGACTTCAAAAATGGTGGAGGTTTTATGTTCGACTCTTCTTATCTAAATAAAGAAATTCATTTTCCATTTTACTGATATCCTTAATCAATGGTTTAACGTTTAAAAAAATTGTGATACGTGAGAGAGATATTTGCGCGCGTTGTTCTCTACCTTACCTTATTGAAAAAACGAAAAAAAAAGTATGTTTTATATTCTAACTAGGGGAGAATGCAAATTAGCGTTGAGTCCCGCTTGTTTGTTTTTCATTTCTAATTTAATTTTATCAGATTTCAACAACTCGTTTTGTCGGATTTGTTTGGTTCCTTTTGACCGAGCAGCTGAGTTGGCAGTAAAATTCTTTTACTCGCGGATAAGGAAGTAATCACCAAAAGTTACGAGTATTAAAAATGATTCTCGTACAGTCGGCATACAAAATACTGGATAGAATGAATACGCTGGTACTTATGTATGTACCAGTTTATGCTATACAGATATTTTATTTTATTTGATGTTTCCTAGCTGCCATTATATCTATACATATAATAAGATTGTAACTGTAGCACTGAACTTTAAGGGCTACCTTGAATCTAAGGCTAAGCTGGCTAGTAAAAAGCTTGGCATCATTAATAAGGTTAGGCGATACTTCTCACCGGGACAACTGCTTCATCTGTATCAAGCACAGGTCCGATCGTCTATGGAGTACTGCTGCCACCTTTTTGATGGATCAGCCAAGTATCAGCTGGAAGCTTTAGAATCAGTGGACTGGTAAGCTGTGAGGTTAATCGGTGACGATAAACTAGCTGCCAAGAAGCTACTTAGTCTCGAGCACCACCGTAAAGTAGCATGCCTGTCTATTTTCTACAGGATTCATTTCCGGGAATGTGCGCAAGAGCTTCACGACCAAATTCCACACTCCCCATTTCACTACAGAACTAGCAGAAATTCGGCGAATTACCACCCATTTCTCGTTGAAATGCCAAAAATCCGTACTCAGCGATATCGATCCACATTCCTGTTGCGTATTGCACAAGAATGGAATTCGTTGCCGCCATCTCTGTTTTCTGTGACTTGTGATTTTCAAGGATAGAGTGAATAGATCTCGATGGAGCTCGTCGATCTTTTAGATCGACGAGCTCCATCCTCGGCCACACCGTCGCTTAACATCAGGCGAGTTGGTGGTCAATCGTAAATCTATAATGTATAAAAAAAAGGACAAATTCTATACATTAAAATATTTTTGAAAAAATTAATATATATTGGAGGATGCATTAGTAAGGATACAGAAGCCAAAACAGCAATTTTTAATTTTTTGTCTGCCGGTCTGCTTGCCTGTATGATGTGTCCCTGGACGGATTTAGATGAAATTTGTCAGAGTTATTTCTTATATTATGTAGAAAGATTTGACATACTTTTTATATCAAAAAATATGACAGTTCCTCTGGGATACAGTTAACAATAACAAGATGATCGATTGAAATGAAACAAATTTCAATAGCCTCGCGTAACATTCTTTGTACATAAAGCGTCTCTCTAGCCAAGATTTGGGATTATTAAAACAGATGTAGTGGTTAGGCTCGTCTAATTTTCAAACAATATTTACATTCTGAGCTATCAAAAAAAAAAAACTATCACAAATATTTCATCATCATAATCATCATCTCAGCCACAAGAAGTCCACTGCTAGACATAGGCCTCCCCCATGGATTTCCAAACCGGTTGGAAGCGGCCTGCATCCAGCGTCGTCCTACCACTGTATGATATCTTGTATCCACCTTGTGGCTGGTCTTCCTACGCTACGCTTGCCGGTTTGTGGTGTCCATTCGAGAACTTTTCGGCTCCATCGGCCGTCAGTTCTACGTGCTATATGTCCTGCCTGCAATATTTCATTTAATCATTCCAAATAGTCCTATACCTACTGTAGTTTTTTTAAGTTCAATTGATTTTATTTTTATGTTAAGTTCGCTTTGATTTTATAATATGTATTAAGTAATATGTTTAGTAATAGCTTAAAGCCAAGGTAAACAAATAACAATCATGTTGAATAAGAAGCAAATATTTAAAAATTAAATGAGCAAACCAAAATGAAAATGAGGAAGTTTCCGGCAGCCTAGTGGTGAGACCGTCTGAATTGCGATACGCAGGTTCTGGGTTCGAATCCCACAGCACGCACCTCTGTCTCATCGAAGTAATGTGCGTATTGTTGATTGCCGCCAACTTCAAACGGCGAAGGAAAACATCGTGAGGAAACCTACATGTCTGAGAGTTCTCAATGATCTTGAAGATGTGTGAAGTCTGCCAACCCGCACTTGGCCAGCGTGGCAGACTATGGCCTAAACCTTCTCACAATGAGAAGATGGCCCGTTCCCAGCAGTGGGACAGTTTGTACAAACAGGGCTGATAAAAAAAAAGAAAACCAAAATGTCTTATTTTTTCCGAATAAAGTGTTAATATTGGAATAAATGAATGAAACAACCAAACCAATACAAGTGTTATTTTAACAGTACCTACGAACCATAGTGATCAATACTTGTTAGCCAACACAACAAACAAAGGTTGTTAATAAATTCAAAATACGTCCGGGAAAAGCTGACGGATGGAATACAACAGATTAGAACCGTGCTTTTGCTACGGGATTGAACAACGTGACGCTATTAAAGTCGGATTTTGATAGATGTACGTTTTGTTAACAATGGGGCGAGACTCTCGGTCCCAATAACACGTATCATTCAAACAACAACACTTTACCATCAATTAGAAGTTATAATAGAAGTTGTGTAATAGTATTTTGACCTCGCAATTATTGGAGAGAGCCAAACTACTGTATAAATTACTCATACCATGATGTATGGCTACATGTGGCCTGGCACATAGCAGTAATATTGTTGATTCTGTGTGCCAGGCGCTTCTAAAACGAAAATATTATTTTAAATTTATTATATATTTTTATCAGCCCTGTTTATACAAACTGTCCCACTGTTGGGCGCGGGCCATCTTCTCATCGTGATAAAGGTAAAGCCATAATTTACCACGCTGGCCAAGTGCGGGTTGGCAGATTTCACAAATCTTCAAGTTTGTGTCGCACAACTCTTTTCCAAAACACACGCACTAAAATTACACGTGTAAAAAAATATTTGTAAAAACATAGTAACCACATAGTTTGTTTAAACATTTTAGTTACCCAAACACTGAGTTATAGAACCCTTTTTATATTTAACTTTCCCTTTGCACAAATATTCCAATCACGTGTCGGTCAGCGTTTCCAATTGACGCAGGTCGCTTGTAAAGTATGGAGTAATCAGCTTGCGTATCTGTAGATTGTGAGAGCACCATCATTGTATTTGCTGATAGAAACTATGTCGTCTTTCTATGGGCAATGTTTAGTTCTTTGATGTATCCGTTGGAATAACTTGGAATAACCCTATACCAAGTTTTTACATGTCTCAAATACTGAAATCTGATAACCAATTTAAATTTTCTGTGTTCTATCTAAAAGAATTTGAATTTAAATTGATTGTATTTTTTTATAATTGTAACACGCTTTTATTAGGTCGACCTGTATTTAACTAACTCTGCAATGAAATATATGGTAACAAATTTAACCATCTTCCAAGGATCGCAGTGTCATGAAAATTGGCAGCTGTATGTAGTTCTGATGACAATACAATAATATGGTACTGTCGAACTGATCTGACGATGGAGCCGGAAGATATGAACTAGAACTTCATGATGGAACATCGTATCATAGCTGTGTTTGGATTTGTTAGAAAAGTCTTGTAATGAACTTTGACCACAATAATTTGTAGCGTGTTTTTAGTTTTTTAAACTGTAATTTTATTTTAATTTTAAGCTCTAGGTATCCTTAAAAATTGGTCACGATATTTGCATTCTAAATTAACTAAATCCCAATTAACTAATTGGGAAAAGGTTATTAATGTCTTAAATGGCAAAGGTTAATAGAGGTTTAATAATTAAGATTTTGCCTCAACAGTTACTGTGAATACCCGTGAACCAAATCGTAGTTAATATTTTTATCTACGTATAATATTGTGACTTACCTTAATTTAAGTAATGAAATAAATCGCGTGAAAAGACGTAGCAAAGTAATAAAACGACCCTGAAATAAAATCAAACTTTTTCGCTTTTCACTTGAAACATTTTTTCGTAAAAATGCTTCAAGATTTGATCTTTCAGAAAGTCTTTTAAGTGCCAAGAAAAAAATATTAAAAGTGTAATTAATTATTCGCAATCAAAAGTCGTTTACCAGGAAAAAGGGCCTGTCCCTTTCTTTTTAAAATTACAACGTCTTTTGTTTGTAAAAGTACTTGACTATTTATGAGTTCATTATACATTTTGATGGATATCTAAAACACAACAGATAAGATCAGATACAAATAAAATATTAACATTATTATTTAAATCATTATTAGACATACCCTGAAAGTCAATGGAGTTTGATGTCGCTTAAGCAGCACTGCTTTAAAGCTCCTGGGGTATGGGAGCGGTACGGGAGGGGTTATATTACGTCAGTCGTCAGCATTGCTATTACATGTGAACCCTCCCGAGCCCCTCCCATACCTCAGGAACAGACTCAGTTAAGCTGTTTATCTGTAGCTAGCAGTACAGCTGACGCTCAGAGACGAATATGTTACTCGTGAGTTATAATACAGTTGCAAAAGTAACAAAGGTGTACTACTCTACATTGTGGTTATAATTATTTCAATTAAATAAAATGTACCTTAATAATGGCGCAGGAAATAAAAACTCATGAAGATTTCTTTATCGTTTCTGTGTCACTACCAACTATAAAAATACGATAGATTAGGAAGTAATATGTTTTTTTCAATACAAAAGCGCATAATATGTAATTATTTTAAAGAGGTACAACTCTAAACTGTATTGCACCTTTTCAAGAGTTATACAGACTGCATAAATTACCAATAAAGCGCCATTAACTCTAAATTGTTGATGTAATCACTCAATATTGTGTTAAATTCAAAACATAACGCAAAACATTTTCAGTGAATCAAAGTAACGTGTTAACCGCAACACTTACGATTTGTCAAAACGTAATAAGCACGTACATTAAGAGTTCCATTTAGGGCAGAACAAGCGCTACGTGTCCACAATTCTGAAAAGTAGTTCTTTTATTTGGCAACGGTAACATTAGCCACAATATGTTGGGCTCAGACGCGAATATATGGCCCCGGGCGCCTTTATTGCTTCCCTTGATAAATGAACAAAGGTGGGGCGAAGAAAAAATCGCGTAAAATTAGTAGTGGTTAGGATGTCCGCCCGCTATCTCCTTTCCGGCACTTTTGATGATAAATTGAACTCGGTGATGAGAACTTCAGATGATGATTCATGTCCTCTTAATTTTTCTACTAGTTGATTTTAAATAAAAAAAAATAATTAAAGAATTGTATTACCTATTTCAGTATAACGGAATAGTTTGTTAGTTTACACGAATATACCGAATTACTTTTGAAGATATATTGTTGCAAAACCGAACAAAACGCTTTAATTCTACTTTGTACATTGTTGCATAGATTAATAGTCAAATTAGTTGTTTTCCCGCCAAAAGATTAGAAATCAAATTAATTAATTAATTAATAGTCGATTACACTAATCAATTTTGGTTTAAAAATATAGAATCTTCGAAACAGGCTACGCTAAATGTTTGACACAGAGTCAAAGTTACCCACGTTTACAGTAATGATTATTCGACGATGGGGTTCCATATCAGAAAACGTTGTAATTTTGATTTTAAAATAAGTTTGAGATTTGGTGAAAGAAACAATGTGAAGAAGCCACAGCAAGATGGTACTTTCTAGTGCCCGGCTGACTAGCTACTATCTGCCAGTTTCAAATCAGTCTCCAAGCACCTAACCACGTGTTCTGATACTCATACAAGACATTAATATTATTTATTTACACATTAGGTACACAAAACAATGCACTCTCAATAACAAATAATAAAATACTAACAAAAGTTTAGAACTGGAAAGTGTCTCTAAACATGTGCACACAGCATGGTTAGCAGTTAAGTACATATAATTTTAACAAAGTTTTAATTACAAATACAAATACAGAAGCAAAGTTTGGGATAGCAATCAAAATAATGTAGTAAGAGAAATACTAATCTAATAGATAAGTAGGTAATATTTAGTAATAATAATAGTTACGGTGCCCTCAGAGAGGACGCTCAATCGCGCCGGACTCAGAGGACAAAATAGCCAATATACACTTTTTAAAATTATAAAGCTTATTATCGAAAATATCTACTAGGGCACTGTGACTGGATGAAATATCGTTGTACTGACGACACATACGAACTATAGGATTATAGTAGGATGTATTGTTTTGATATACTTGTAATGCAAAAAATTTAGAGTGAGGATAGCGCGGATTAGGTCTTATATTAAAACAAATATAGGAAAGGAGAGACGGAGAATTAATATGGCCGTGTAAAATTTTAAAAAGATTAGTGAAATCGAAATACTTACGTCTGATATCCAACGGCAAAAGATTAAATTTTAAAAGCCTACTGTCATAAGATTTTAGTTTGCGTTTTAGCCCGTGTTTGTTGCATAAAATTCTTAAACACTTCTTTTGAACCATTTCGATGCGATTAGAATGGACTTTGTAGAATGGGGACCAGATGGAAGAGTTGTATTCTAAGATACTTCGAACAATTGTATGATAAAGATACAGGAAACTTTTGGGGTCCTTAAAATGTCTAGTGGTTCTTGATAAAAAGCCTAATAGTTGATTACATCTCTTAATAATGTCGTCATATTGATCTCTAAATGTTAATTTGTCATCAAATAAAATTCCTAGGTCCTTAGCCACACACTTACGTTCTAGCATCTGTCCTTGTAGCTTGTAATGGTTAATTATCTTTTTAGTTTTGTTTGTAAATGTTATTACGAAACATTTGCTGACATTTAAGAACATTTTATTATTATCACACCAATCACTGATAATGTTTAGGTCTTTTTGTAGAATCTCAGTGTCAGCATTATTATTGACAGTAGTATAAATTTTTAAGTCATCAGCATAAAGTAAACAAGGGCATGTAAGTTTATAGATAAGGTCGTTAATAAAGACCACAAAAAATAAAGGTCCTAAATGAGATCCCTGTGGGACGCCCGATGTTACACTTGCCAATGAAGATACAAAGCCCTTGAGTGCTACTAACTGACGCCCACAATGGGTAAACTGTTGAAACCAATATTTTTTAAGAACTCTGTACACAGTTATGAGCAATAAAGTATATTTGATTTGATTTGATTTGATTTGATTTGATTTGATTTGATTCTGTTGCTGAGGTACGATTTTATCCAGCGTAATAAATTGCCATGTATGCCATACGAAGCCAATTTAGCACACAATATTCTATGATTAACTTTGTCAAACGCTTTCGAGAAATCAGTGTACACGCTGTCCACTTGAGATCTCTTAGCAAAAGCTCCACACAAATAGTATTTGTAATCGAGTAAATTAGACGTGGTAGATCTATTTCTGATGAAACCGTGCTGGCTGCGTGATAATAGTGGCTCAATATGGTGGTACAAATGGTCATAGACTAGGGATTCAAATAGTTTCCCCAAGCATGATAATATACTTACTGGCCTATAGTTCTCGCATCTTGATCTGTGGCCGGATTTAAAGATCGGAACCACGTGTGCCGTTTTCCAGATAGATGGAAAAGTTCCGACATGAAGGGATGCATTGAAAATTATACTAAGAGGAAGACATAACATATTGCCACACTTTTTTATCAAGACTGGTGGAATACCGTCAGGACCTGCACCTTTATTAGGGTCAAGTTTAGCTATTTTCTTCATAATATCTGTCATACTGATATATATGTTACTTAGAACGTGGTTAGATTCATGAGGAATATCAGAATTATCTTCGACTGGGATATTAGCATCATTCTCAAAAATTGAGCTAAAATAATTTGAAAAATGTTCGCATATTTCTTGGCTATTGGAGGAAACTAGATCACCATATTTCATGGTTTTATTAATATATTTATAATGCAATACATACCTACTGAACGGACACTCCGCCTCCCGCCAATCTCGGGTTCCTTATCCGTTCCCCACGCTCTCCCTGCCGTATTTATACCGAGTTTAGTGACGCGGTTATTAGTTGAGGGCACAAGCGAGCTACAATCAGGTGACAATACTAACTTGGTACAACTCGGTGTAGGTTCTATCTACTTTGTAGTGTTATATACAGACGGTAACTGGCGTATGTGTCGCTTATTAACGCGCCATCGTATGAAGTGTCCGACCAGGGACCCAATTCAGTTATTCAAGACCGCTCCATAGCCGAACCTTAGGTGGAGCGTATCCCGTTGGCCGTCATTTTTTTTTTGTTTCAGTCACTTTTATGTCATACAATTGACACATTTGATGAAACGTAGCACGTCCTTCGCTCATTACTAAATCAAAAAAGATGGCAGCCGACAGGAAATGCTTCGCACAAGGTTCAGCTACGGATCGGTTTTGAATAACTGAATTGCCCCCCTGTGCTTGTCATATTCCAGTTTACCTCAAAATACGCAATTTCGTTTACTTGTAAGACGCATTTCTCTTTTTTTTCTCTTTTATTTTGTTGTAAATTACAACTAATCATTTCATTAAGAAAATTGGTTGATAACTAAATAATACATGACATTATGTAAAAACATTTTAAAAAATACGGCCGAATTTATAACCACCTTTTTTGAAGTCAGTTATGCTAGCATGCTGGGTATGCTGCCAACTGGCAGTGGGTTTGAGCATTTGGATTATCTTTAGACCTTTATCGGTCTGGGGTAATCGATATGCTTTTTGTGTAGTAGTTTAGTTAGTTGAGTCTGTATATTGTTTTGCTGTCGTTAATAAAGGCCCATAAAAAAAGTTTAAAACCACAACCCTTATAGGAAATGTTAACATAACCAAAATTACCTACTGAAATAAGTAAATATGTCTTAACCGCTGAAGTTTCAGCGATAAAGATACGGTGTAAAAATTAAGCGCATTTAATTTAACTACTTAATTAAATACCTGCTAGAGTTGAACGTAAAAAGTTCGTCGGAAAAGTCATTTGCGCTCCGCTAGCACGCTAGTACGGGCCCAATTTGCTTAAGTGTCCCTTAGCTCTTTTTCATTCCAAGCCGAATTACTAAAAAAAGCCAGGAAACGAGGAAGTTTAAGCTGCATTTAATCTTTTGAAATAAACACTAATTGCAAAATTTTGTTTTGTAAAAGATATACTTAGGTTGAAAAACTAAAAGTCGACTTCCACGGTTTATGAACCGATTTTGAAGATTATATTTGTATTAAGCCAGCGAAGTGTATGTCATGCCATGCGCAGTATAAGATACCGTAGTTGAACATAAATCAATATTGAATTGAAAAAACAGTGTTTCTTATTTGATACTGTGAATATATACGAGTTACAGGATATTTGTTTTTTTTTTCTATTTAAACATTTTTCTGAGTCGATACTCGTTATAGGATATTTTCATTTTTTCTATTTAAACATTTTTCTGAGTCGATACTCGTTAACTTGTGAAGCCTACTTACTTAACAGCTGTCCTTTTCATTTCTTTATGAATGCTAATTGTGCTTTCACAATTATTTACACTTATATAAAACCAATTATTTAGCTGAAAGAGACTTGACTCTAACAAAAAATATAATTTTAAAACTAAATATTTCGGAAACTATTTTTTAAATTGATTAATTTTTATAATGACTACAAACGGATTTATTTTTACTGCATAGGCGTGGTCTTAGATGGATTACGCTCACCTACATTACAATATTTAAATAAAAAGAACAAAACTTTTATCATTTAAAACTTAGAAATCAGTTATTTTTGTCGTAATTTTACACGGATTTAAAACAGTCATAATAAGCAATTTCAGTCCAGAGACACGACTATGAAACTTTTGTATAGGTACTTATTTAATGGGCTTTCAGAAAATTTATAGCCATATTTTAACGAGCTGACTAATTACAAAATACGAAGTCAATTATTTATCATTTATGGAGGTTTTTAATCACTGATGTTTTATTTCAGTCTGTGATTTAAACAATAAAGTAAGTAAGAGTTTAAACAACTTTAATATCAGTAGCCGTGATATGGTCGTGTGACCTGGGATTCTGTAGCCAATATTATTAACTAAAGACGTTATGATTTCATTTTTTCTGCAATATTTTTGAATTAATATTTGTCCAATGATACCCATACACCACCATAAAAAAAAAACCTCATTTTACCTGTAGGAGAAGTATTTTAAGTGTAAAAATATAAGTTTTCTATTAAAAACCGACTTCAAACGCAACTTACTAAATCCTTTACGATTGTAAACTTTTTAATGAGACCTCTCTTCACTCGCTCTTTTTTTCTTTTGTCAAGAATGCGATTTGTCATTGAATGTCAAATGCTCGTCTTCGAAGATTAGAAAATGTGCAGATGTGTATACGATAATCCTTAATATTTGACACTTTTGCAAGGAAAAACGTGTAGGTGGAACTCTGCGATTCTTAAATCTGTCGCATTCACTCCATAATACAATGAAAATATTTTCATTTTTAGAGATTATTGAAAAAGTAATAAAGCGATGCTTATAAAATAATTATGGGACCATCTTGGGAGCTTTCTCTATACATCAATTCAGGAAACACAACAATTGGTTCTCGAATGACGTACATAAAAAAATACGGTACGAATTGATAACCTCCTCTTTTTTCGAAGTCGGTTAAAAAATCAAGATATTTTTTACCACTTTTATTTTTAATATATGTATTGTATACCCATACCAAATTCCAGTTTGTCATTGAGCTAAACCGTGGACGGACAAAAGAACAATCGAGTCACATGACGATACGAAACTATAAGGGTTCCTTATTGACTACCGAACCCTAAAATGGTTCATAACAAAAACTCTGCTTATATTCGGTGAATGTTATTTTAGGATGTTTTTAAAAGTTTTAGTTTATTTTTGTAACAGGTTTTAACTAAAAACTTAAACTAAATTTGTAAAACTAATGTGTTTTAGTAATAAAATATTATTTTTGTTGAAATGTTTCAAATGAAAACGTTAGAGTGCTTTCATTTTGCTTTGAATAAATATAAATTACAATAATAGGAGATCATGTTGGCACTTGGCATTGACTAGATACAAAAAATAGTACCCAGAAGATCGGGCTGAATGGCGTTCAGCAATTGACTAAACTGAGCTGATGATGATGATCATGTAAGTTTATGACCCTATTGCAAAGTAAAATAAGCTTATCTAATAAATCGTCTCGTAGACCGTAACTGTCGCTTAACACCAGGTGAGTTGACGGTCAAGGGCAAGCCTATTTTCTAATAAAAAAAGTGAAAATATTATGCACGTGAACCATATTGATAGTATATTTATTAAAATACATAATATGTTGAATGTAGACACATTTATAAACTTTTTATCTATGAAATTGTTCTTTTTTAAATTATTTTATTCGCCCTATTTAACATTTCGCTAGTCGAGGTTAGAGTTAAAATTACAAAAGCGCTTAAGGCGAAGTTTAAAACAGCAGCTTTTACAGAGAAAGCGTTTAACTGCGCTTTATTGAGAGATCGTTGTTTAATTTACACAAAAACTCTTTGTCTCGGGTTGGGCAGTGGAACATGTTCTATGGAGTGCTGCAAACAGTCAGTTTGTTTTACCAGTTTCTTAACCGACTTCAAAGAGGAGGTGGTTATCAATGGTTTTTATGTTTGTTACCACATAACTTCGTCATTTAAAAACTGAATTTTTATTTTATTTGAAAGGATATTCTTTATAATCAGTGCAAATTTCGTTATAATCAGTGTAGTAGTTAGGTTTTAAAATAAAATAACTGGAAAATATGTCATCCAAACAAACCAAAATTAATTATGTATTTTGAAGTTTAACATAAGTTGACTCGTACGTTCATTGTATTAAATAGATTACATAATATTTTAATTTCACATAAATTGATGTACAACTACAGAACCCTACATTGCGCGTGGCACGACACGGACTTGGGTATTTTTAAGTGATAATTATTATTATTTCACTACGCTTTGTAAAAATCATTACAATGACCAAATGACTCACTTGATGCTAAGTGATTACGTGGTCAAAATAGTAAGCAAGCAAATCAATACCTACAAGTGCTTGTAGGTACGTCTTTATGACGTAATAATAAAGATTTAGGTCTCAAAGATTTAGATATAGGTCTCTATTGAAGTAAAAATTTAAAACTATGAGGCACAAATCCAGGATAAGCCTTCTAAAGTCCGCTTTTATATACGATTTTACGCCGCTTATAACATGCTCAGAAATTATAAATATAATAATATATTTCGATATAAACTTAACAAATATATAACATTTTTAATATATATATACAATAAACAAATAAAATAAAAATTCATTTTATTGTTATTTATGTAGTCAGTGTATATAGTACTTAGAGGTATATTTATAGTTATTAGTATAGTTTTTCTTACAAATATATTGAAAACTTAATCAAATAATCAACACTTTTAATATAAAGTTTCTCAGATTTTTTATGAGGTAACGTTCAGCACACCATCTTGTGATTTTGTGACTATGTCGAAAATTTGTGAAACCAGACTAAAGGGTTTGGCGCTATCTTTCTTTTTTTGCAAAGCTTTCTTTCCAAACATCACATTAGATGACACAACAAGCTTTTAACCATGCGTATACCGTACTTCGACACGCCGGGAAGGGGTTTCTTATGTAATGTTATCGGAACATGCCAAACAAAGCTAAACAACTGATTTTAAACTTGAGAGACGGGAGTTAAGGCCTCGGGGCCTTAACTGGGGACTCTCTCTCTCACATACGAATAGAGAGGATTAAGTGTAAGTAAGGGAGACCAAGTTTGTATCTGTTTGTGTTGTGTCATCGTAGCACTCAAATAGATCGATTTTGATCGAGTGATTTTTTGTTTGGAATAAGATTTGATCGAGAATGGTCTCATCTGTTTTATCACAATCGGTTCAGCCGTTTTTTATCTCCAGGTTTTTAAGTTTTCTAAGCTTACTTGTTTTTAGATATAGAATTATGAAATACATTCTTGAAAATATGATAACGGTGGACAACATGAAAACATTTCAAAATCTTTAGAATTATTCTTATTTCTATCATATATATATCATCTTTTAAAAAAACAATTAGAGTGGAAATATTTTAATAAAAACAAGTTAAAGTTATATCAGAGTGTAACTTACACTACCACGCTCCGATGTGGTATAAAAAAGTGCAGTGATAAAGATTATTTTAACTCGTAAATAGCATTAAATTTTTTACGAGAGTGCAAAATTATAACCTCAAAATCATACGAGTTTTGTATGCAATAAATCTTTGCATATTTAAACGACTGACACTTTTATTGGAGATTACTCATAGTGGAGAATAATTAAACTAAGTTGCCTCAAGTTAATCTGATATCTATGCTGTGGAATTTACCGAAAAAAATCATATATAATGCAAAATACAACACCAACCAAGTCTCACTCTTCATCCGACATCAAAGCATTGTCTGATGCTGTCGACGTGTTGGATCAAAATCCTCGTTTAATGCGTGCTGAAAAACGCCGTTTTAAGGTACTGAGCGACGATTATAATGAATTTGAAGCCTTTAAGAAAGAAATGAAAGAATTGATGGTTTCAATGATGGCCACGCAAACAACTAAATTGGAAAATATTGAAAAACATCTTTTCGACAAAATTGAGAGCAGCAATACACAACTTGAAAAATCGCTTGGATTTATGAGTGACCAATTAAAAGAGCTTCAGAATAACATAAATCTTCTTGAAGCGGAACGCAAGCAGATGTCGTCGCAGATTATGCAAATTAATAATAAGATCGATTCTATGGAGAGAAATTGCCGTAAAACGTCTATTGAAATACGGGGTGTCCCTAAACAACAGTCAGAAAATAAGATTGCACTTTTCAAACTAGCGCATAACCTTTTAAATACCTTAAAAGTCGAATACCAGCAAGCAGATCTGAGGGATGTGTACCGTTTGCCTACAAAATCTGATACATCTACGACAACTGTTGTGATAGAAATGAATAACACCCTAATAAAACTCACCACATTAGAAGCATACAAGAAGTATACTAAAACATATAAGCTCACGTCACACCATTTGAGAATCCAGGGAGAAGAATCGATACTATATCTGTCAGAAAATCTTACTTTGAAGGAAAAAAAGCTACTTTATCTTGCTAAAGACTTTGCAAAAAATGAAGGCTTCACTTTCTGCTGGGTTGCAAATGGCAGGATTTTTCTGCGTCAAAGAGAAGGAGCTCCACACATCTTAGTCAAGAACGCAGAAACCCTCAAGAATCTAAAATCTAAATCTTGACTATTTTTTGTATCCTTTGGTTTACAACTGCTTATTATAAATATTAAGATTTTTTTTCTTACACTAAACTTTAAATGCAATATTGATAAACTTTTTACACTTTTCTCATCCTCACAACAAATAACCTTACACATTGTCTCATCTGCTGCCCGTTGTGCTTACTTTTTATTTAACTTCTGTGTCCTAAATCATTTAATAGGAACAACTGTTATTAATCCTGATCTCCATGCCAGATAGCCGTATAGAGTTGTCAGAAAACTTAGATAATATCACAGTTTCAAATTCTGTTGAATGTGATGTCGAAGACTGTTGCAGAATTTTACCAGTAGAATCAAACAGTCTTACTATTTTGGCACAAAATATAAGGAGTATTGGCTGCAATATGCCTGAACTTGAAATCCTACTCCATAGAATTAATACCCATTGTGATTTATTAGTACTTTCAGAATGTTGGCTGCAATGCTCGCCTATTATCCCAACTATAGAAGGCTACACTTTCGTTGCCACTAAACAAAATATCAACAGAAGTGATGGTGTTGTAATTTATGTAAGTCAGCAACTGAATTTTACTAGCGAGGAACCTGAATTTTTGGAAGGAAACTGTATACTAATAAAACTTGATGCGCATACAGTTATTTTAGGCATTTACAGATCACCATCTTTTAAAAATTTTGACAAATTTTTCTTTTCCTTACATAAAATTCTGCTTGGTATTTCATCTTATGAAAATGTGATTCTAGTAGGAGATATTAACATAAATATTAATCCTAACAATATGGATGATAATGCTAACAATTACCTTAACTTGCTAGCCTTTCACGGCCTTCTATCAGCTCATACCTTTGTAACTAGACATGCAAGTGGAACTTGTCTTGATCATGTGATGCTCAGGACGCAATGTCCAGCCATCACGATAGTGCCGAACGTGAGTTTAACTGACCATAGCTCAACTATCCTTAGAATAAAATATAAAATGGTTCGCTATTATTCTTTAGCCAAATATACAAAAGTTGATCAAGTAAACTTAAACAAAGATGTTTGCAATATTGACCTTCAACCAGCTTTCGAATCTACTAATCCAAATTGGTCTATGTCTTATATAATTAACAGCTTGAACACTGCTATAAAAAATAACACATCAGTTTGTATTTTATCGAGAAGGAAAAAGATTATTAAGCCGTGGATGACAGCTGGTCTCTTACGCTGCATTCGGCATCGAGACAGGCTCCACAAACAATCACATACATTTCCTGAAAATGAGATTTTCAAATTGACATATATCCGGTATAGAAATTTTTGCAACTCCCTTCTCAAAAAAATTAAAACTTCTTTTGAAAAAACTAAAATTAACGAAGCAGGAAATAATAGTAAAAAAATGTGGCAAGCAGTAAAAGAAATAACGGGTAAATCTGAGTCCAAAGAGGTTCCAAATGAACTGTTGAACTTAAAAATTTCGCCAGATGAGTCCACAAATGAAATTAATCAGTATTTTTCTAATGTTGGCAGAAAGCTTGCGGAAAAGATTGGTTCAGAAATACCTCAGAGCACAAGTAGCTCCTTTCACATAAACAGAACGTGTAACTCCTTTGTATTATTAGAAACAGACTGTAAAGAAATAGAAAATTTGATTATAAATCTCAAAAATGAATGTTCTGTTGGCATTGACCAGATATCAAATAGATTTCTAAAGGATCATCGAGAAACACTTGTACCTCCGTTAGTACATGTTTTTAATTTGTGTTTGCAGCAAGGCATTTTCCCAACTGATCTTAAAAAATCACGGATTTTACCCATACATAAGAGTGGTGACAGAGGTCGTGTCGAAAATTATAGACCTATATCTATTCTCCCGTCTATTTCCAAAATTCTTGAACGTATAATAAATAACAGATTAGTTAACTTCTTAGAGTCAAATGAGATTTTGTCGAATAATCAGTACGGCTTTCGTAGAGGTAAATCTACTGATGATGCAGTTCTCGCTTTTACTAATTTTGTATCCACTAATCTCGATAAAGGTAAAAAATGTGTGTCAATTTTCCTTGATATTGCTAAAGCGTTCGACACGGTCTCTGTCCCCTTACTCATCTCCAAGCTAGAGCGTATTGGCATTAGAGGTAACCAACTTAGGCTGTTCAAAGATTACCTCACTGGAAGAACACAGAGTGTTGCTCTGGGTTCCCATATCAGTAATCAACTTACAATCTCCTACGGCGTGCCGCAGGGCAGCATTCTGGGTCCAACCTTATTTTTGATTTATATCAATGACCTGTGTCTCTTTCAGCCCACTAATGGCAGGCTTATATCATATGCTGATGACACAGCTTTGATATTCGCTGCTGATAACTGGAATGAAACATATGCAGCTGCACAATTAGGTTTTAATAAGGTCACCACTTGGTTACACAATAATGTATTATCGCTTAATTCTGATAAAACTAAATATTTACAATTTTCCATGAGAAATAATCCAAGTATCCCAGAGCTATTCATAAAATCACATAATGTGAATTGCCTTTTGGTAAATGTAAGTAATTGTAATTGTTATAAACTTGAGAAAGCTAATAAGATCAAATATCTGGGTGTAATTATTGATCATACTTTAAGTTTCAAGAGCCATATTGAGAGCCTTTGCGGGCGCTTACGTAAAACTATGTATATCTTCAAAAAGCTAAAACTTGTAGCTGATACAAAATTAATAAGACAGATATATCTGTCTCTGTGCCAGTCGTTGCTCACTTACTGCATCTCCTCTTGGGGAGGTGCTCCTGTTACTTCTATGTTAGTTCTAGAAAGAGCACAACGGGCCGTATTAAAGGTGGCAACTGATAAGCCATACTTATATCCCACAACTATTTTGTACGAATCGTGCGATGTGCTCACTGTCCGTAAACTGTTCATCCAAAGCGTAATTTTGAAGCAGCACTCTATGATAGAATATGATTGTTCGAATACGATTAAACGTGTTAAACATAATGTTTGTAAGTTTACATCACGTTTTAAGACGTCCTTTATTAAAAGATATTTTTCTTTTTTAGGAACATTTTTATATAATCGATTTAATAAAACCTTAAACATCTATCGACTTTCCAAGGCAGAGGTTAAATGCAAGGTCACAAACTATCTTAAAACTATAGAATATGAGGAAACAGAAAATCTTTTCAGAATATTAAAATAAAATACAAATGCACTCACCCTCTTTCCCATTCATACGCACTTACACACATACATACACACACACACACACACACACACACACACACACACACACACACACCCTTACACCAGCACGAGAGGTACAAATTACACTAACAAGTCTGTTTAGTTATTTTCCTTTTTTCACTTATGCACTAAAGCTTTTATTAAAATATGTCTTCAACTATTGTCTAAAGTTGTAATAAATTTTTTAATTTAGTTCAATGGGAGAAACCGTGTGCCGAAATACAGGCGTAAGCCTAGCTCGGCTGCGGTTGATCAATTAATTTTAAGTGTACAGCTTGTAAATTGATCAATAAAGTTTTTATTATTATCTCATTTATTTATTTACAATCTTAATTCTAAATTTTTTACAACATAAATATAAACTTATAAAAAATAAACATAAATATTGTAAAAAACTTAAAACTAGGGTGCCGCCGGCAGCGGGGCGGGGCTCAAGCTGCCGGTGGTAGGGGCTACAGAGAGAGGAACCTCCTGACAATACGTGCCGTGTCCAGGATGACTGCCTTCTGTATCTGACCCTTGACCCAACCATCGAGCGAGAGCCTCTTGAGATGTTGGTCGAGGCTCTTCGCTATGACACCGTTCACCGAAACGACTATCGGGACAATGATCGTCGAGTCAACATCCCACATGGCGGTTATCTCGTGAGCCAAGTCAAGGTACTTGCTGAGCTTGTCCTTCTCAGCCTTCACGAGATTCTCATCATGTGGGATGGTGATGTCGACGAGCACTGCGCGGCGTTGAGACCGATCTACGATCACGATATCAGGCTTATTGGCAACAATAGTCCTGTCCGTGATGATAGAACGGTCCCAGTAGAGCAAAGCACGGCTATTTTCGAGAACTGGCGCTGGTGCGTACTGATAGTACGGCACCTCTGACTCGGCAAGGCCGTATTGAAGAGCAAGCTGCTGGTGGATGATCCTGGCTACTTGGTTATGCCTGTGCAAATACTCGCCGTTAGCAAGATGCGAACAACCGGAAACAATATGTCGGAGAGACTCTCCGGGACGGTGGCATGCCCGACAAATGTCGACCGTACCGTCCTTCATGATATATTTCCGATAGTTGTTCGTCTTGATAACTTCATCTGCAATTGCACAGGAAAACCCTTCAGTTTCCCCAAAGAGGTCACCGAAGCGCAGCCAGTTCACCGATGCAGGCAGGTCTACATCAGGTCCTGATAACACCCTGTAGAACCGCCCGTGCAACTCCTTGCTCTTCCATACGTCTTTGCGGTCTTCGATGCTGAGCACCGTTGGTTTGCGCCAGTTTTCTTTTGCCAAGGAGAGAGGCGTCAGGCCCTTATCAACTGCCACTACATCACAATGCATACCACACTCGTTGTTTCGGAAATAGTCTCTGAGATTGCACACCTCACGGTTGTGGAGGTTCTTGGCGTTTAAAAAGCCACGACCCCCCCACTTCCGCGGGATGTACAGTCTCATAACAGACGAGCGTGGGTGTAGCATGCGATGTAGTGTTAGTTGATGTCGGACCTTCCTATCCAGGGCGTCCAGCTCAGTTTGAGTCCACCTTAATATGCCAAAGGAGTATGTCAGTAGAGGCATCACCCAACCGTTGAAGGCGCGTGCCTTATTGCCACCTGACAAAAGACTGTTAAGTACTTTTGACAGACGACAAAAGAAACGCTCCTTCATCGATTTTTTAATGTCCTCTACCGCTATACCCAACGACTCTGACATACCAAGGTATTTGTAGGTCTCGGTCTCGGAAAGAGACCTGAGGGTCATTGTCTCAGAAAGTTGTAAGTTCGGAGAATTTACAACTTTCCCCCGCTGTACTTGCACGACCGCACACTTATCAACACCGAACTCCATTTCAATGGCGTTGCTAAAAACCTCTGTAGTTTTTAACAACGTCACTAAATCTTGTCGTTTCGGTGCAAAAAGTTTGAGGTCGTCCATGTAAAGCAGGTGAGAAATGATCTCACCCCCTCTACGAAGCCGATAGCCTAGCCCTGAATCCTTCAGTAAAATGCTGAGAGGGTTCAGTGCTAGGCAAAACCACAATGAGCTCAAACTGTCACCCTGGAAAATGCCACGTTCAATCCTTATCAAGTCCTGCGGTGTAAAAGACCCATCCCTACTGCCCGGTTGCCGAAGTACTGTGGTCCACTGCCTCATACATGCAACTAAGAAGGATCTCAGAGTTGTATCAATTTTACACAACTCTAAGATCCTTTCAAGCCATGAGTGAGGCACCGAATCATAGGCCTTCTTGTAATCAATCCAAGCAGCAGAGAGTGCTCCCTTACTCCGCTTGACTTGCCGGCTAATAGCCGTATCGATGAGGAGAAGCTCTTTAGTACCACGGGACCCAACCTTACATCCATTCTGAGAAGAGGCCAAAACGTTGTTAGCGACTAAATGCGCATTAATTTTGTTTTTCAGAATAGATGTAAGGAGCTTATAGATGGTGGGTAAGCATGTGATGGGTCTATAGTTTTTAGCTTCCGTGGTACTACCGGACTTATGGAGCAGGAAGGTGACCCCGGTGGTCATGAAGGTTGGTAGAGAACCAATCTCGAGGGCTTCTTGAAATTGTGTTGCCAAGCGATCGTGCGAGCATCGAATCCATTTTATCCAGAAGTTGTGCAATCCATCCGGCCCAGGACTTTTCCAGTTCTGTGTCGTACGGATCGCACAACTAACGTCTACGGGGTCTATTACAATAGACCCCATGGGTTCGATGATATCGCACTCGCGCTCGACAACCCGCATCCAATCACCCTCCGTATGTTCGAGGGGCACCGACCAGATACCACGCCAAAAATCAGTCATGGCGCTTGCGTCCGGTAGCTGTCCGTCGCTCATACGTTGTTCGGTTCCTTCCCAACCTCGGTACACCTTCCTTTGGTCACTTTGGAAAAGGCGATTCTGCCAGTATCTATTCACACGCTCTCTGTAACGACGAATACGGTTTGCCCATGCATAGACTTTCTGTTTCAGGTAGTCGATACGTTCCGTGACATTGGCTAAGTAGTGCTGAGACCTAATACCGGTCCCCGCAAATGCCTGCGCCACGAAACGCATTACTCGGGGGCGAGTATTCCCCCGGCTGAAACAGATCAGCTTTGCAATGAGAGTCCTGAACGTAGTAATACGCCGTTCGATTCTCACTTGCCATGCAGGTACATCTCCGGCGCGCCGTGGTGTACGGTTAATGTCCGGGAATTTAACGCGTGCAACACGGCACACCGCGATGGCACCGCAGTATAGAATCGAATGGGTATCAACCAAATCTCTGCTAGTCCGCAGATACGGAGCTAACAGAGCATTCAGGGCTCCCATTAACGCTAAATTACGTCTATGAGTAGGCAAACGTGGTAGACGTGGCCTAGAGTCGAGTGCGAATCTATATTGTAAAATCGTGTCTTCCAAAGTGCTCCTCAATTGCTCACTCACATGAATGGAAACAGTCATACCCGCACTATCTCCCTCGTCAACAACGGGGTGCGTCGATGTCGCAAGTGTCACCTCCGATGGCGGCTCTGTGGCCAGTATCCGAGGCGACGACGCGAGAGGCGACGCGTCACGCGCCGACGAAGAAGTCAGACGAGCAGAGAGCACCTCCAGGCGGAGCCGATCAAGCACGGTCTGATCCAGCAGCTTACACCGGTGGATAGCCCGCACTTGATCCGATAATCGTTGGGCTGAAACGGTGACGGTAGGTTCAAGGGCCTGGAACAAAGGCAGCATTCTGAAACGATACGCAGACAGGTTAGTTCCCCCCTCTGTGGCCCCATAATACGCACGTATGCAATTTTCATTCAATTGTGTGTTCCATCGCATACGTCGCACTCCACCGGCAGCAGGAACCGTAGATAACGGGGTTGGCCCCGTTAAAGGTCCCAGGCGTACCGGCGGCGGTGGACGCCCACGCCGCGCTGGTCTTCTTGGCGGCGGCGGCGTCGTTGGCCCGCTTCCATCGCTCGTGTTGCTCCTATCACGTGGGGTGTGGTACTCCTCACCACTGGATGACGTGCTGGATGACGAGGCGGGAACGGGTAGTGGTGGAGAACGTGCGTTATCTGAATCCGCTGTCTTTTTTCGTGATTGTGCCCGTGTAATCATGTTTCATAGTAATGTGTTTGTTGTAGGAAATATTTGACAGTAGTTGTCACAAGCCAAATACGTACATTTTGGTCCAATTTCGTACTGATTTTCGTAAATTTAGTTTATAATCCATTTTCCTGTATTTTTCTTCTATTATTGTGGTATTGTGATTTAGAAAAAAGTAAAATAAACCAATAAAATTAAATAAAATATACACGGGCTAAAAATGAGACGTCTTGCGTCAGCGGTGACTTTTTTTTATTATTATTATTATTATCTCATTTATTTATATACAATCTTAATTCTAAATTTTTTACAACACATATATAAACTTATAAAAAATAAACATAAATATTGTAAAAAACTTAAAACTAGGGTGCCGCCGGCAGCGGGGCGGGGCTCAAGCTGCCGGTGGTAGGGGCTACAGAGAAAGGAACCTCCTGACAATACGTGCCGTGTCTAGGATGACTGCCTTCTGTATCCGACCCTTGACCCAATCATCGAGCGAGAGCCTCTTGAGATGTTGGTCGAGGCTCTTCGCTATGACACCGTTCACCGAAACGACTATTGGGACAATGATCGTCGAGTCAACATCCCACATGGCGGTTATCTCGTGAGCCAAGTCAAGGTACTTGCTGAGCTTGTCCTTCTCGGCCTTCACGAGATTCTCATCATGTGGGATGGTGATGTCAACGAGCACTGCCCGGCGCTGAGACCGATCTACGATCACGATATCAGGCTTATTGGCAACAATAGTCCTGTCCGTGATGATAGAACGGTCCCAGTAGAGCAGAGCACGGCTATTTTCGAGAACTGGCGCTGGTGCGTACTGATAGTACGGCACCTCTGACTCTACAAGCTCGTATTGAAGGGCAAGTTGCTGGTGGATGATCCTGGCTACTTGGTTGTGTCTGTGCAAATACTCGCCGTTAGCAAGATGTGAACAACCGGAAATAATATGTCGGAGAGACTCTCCGGGACGGTGGCATGCCCGACAGATGTCGACCGTACCGTCCTTCATGATATATTTCCGATAGTTGTTCGTCTTGATAACTTCATCTGCAATTGCACAGGCAAACCCTTCAGTTTCCCCAAAGAGGTCACCGAATCGTAGCCAGTTCACCGACGCAAGCAGATCTACATCAGGTCCTGATAACACCCTGTAGAACCGCCCGTGCAACTCCTTGCCCTTCCATACGTCCTTGCGGTCTTCGATGCTGAGCACCGTTGGTTTGCGCCAGTTTTCTTTTGCCAAGGAGAGAGGCGTCAGGCCCTTATCAACTGCCACTACATCACAATGCATACCACACTCGTTGTTTCGGAAATAGTCCCTGAGATTGCACACCTCACGGTTGTGAAGGTTTTTGGCATTTAAAAAGCCACGACCCCCCCACTTCCGTGGGATGTACAGTCTCATAACTGACGAGCGTGGATGTAGCATGCGATGTAGTGTCAGTTGATGACGGACCCTTCTATCCAGGGCGTCCAGCTCAGTTTGAGTCCACCTTAATATGCCAAAGGAGTATGTCAATAGAGGTATCACCCAACCATTGAAGGCACGTGCCTTATTGCCGCCTGACAAAAGACTGTTAAGTACTTTTGTTAAACGACAGAAGAAACGTTCCTTCACTGATTTCTTAATGTCCTCTACCGCTATACCCAACGACTCTGACATACCAAGGTATTTGTAGGTCTCAGCCTCGGAGAGGGATCTGAGAGTCATTGTCTCAGAAAGTTGCAAATTCGGAGAATTTACAACTTCCCCCCGCTGTACCTGCACAACCGCACACTTATCAACACCAAACTCCATCTTAATGGCGTTGCTAAAAACCTCTGTAGTTTTTAACAACGTCATTAAATCTTGTCGTTTCGGTGCAAAAAGTTTGAGGTCGTCCATGTACAGCAGGTGAGAAATGATCTCACCCCCTCTACGAAGCCGATAGCCTAGCCTTGAATCCTTCAGTAAAATACTGAGAGGGTTCAGTGCTAGGCAAAACCACAGTGAGCTCAAACTGTCACCCTGGAAAATGCCACGTTCAATCCTTATCAAGTCCTGCGGTGTTAAGGACCCATCCCTACTGCCCGGTTGGCGAAGTACTGTGGTCCACTGCCTCATACACGCAACTAAGAAGGATCGTAGAGTTGTATCAATTTTACACAACTCTAAGATCCTTTGAAGCCATGAATGAGGTACCGAATCATAGGCCTTCTTGTAATCAATCCAAGCAGCAGAGAGTGCTCCCTTACTCCGCTTGACTTGCTGGCTAATAGCCGTATCGATGAGGAGAAGCTCTTTAGTACCACGGGACCCAACCCTACATCCATTCTGAAAAGAGGCCAAAACGTTGTTCGCGACAACATGAGCATTAATTTTGTTTCTCAGAATAGATGTAAGGAGCTTATAGATGGTGGGCAAGCATGTTATTGGTCTGTAATTTTTGGGTTCCGTGGTACTACCGGACTTATGGAGCAGAAAGGTGACTCCGGTGGTCATGAAGCTAGGTAGAGAACCAAGCTCGAGGGCTTCTTGGAATTGTGTAGCCAAGCGATCATGCGAGCATCGAGTCCATTTTATCCAGAAGTTGTGTAATCCATCCGGCCCAGGACTTTTCCAGTTCTGTGTCGTACGGATTGCACAACTAACGTCTACGGGGTCTATTACAATAGACCCCATGGGTTCGATGACATCGCACTCACGCTCGACAACCCGCATCCAATCACCCTCCGCATGCTCGACGGGCACGGACCAGATACCACGCCAAAAATCAGTCATGGCGCTTGCATCCGGTAGCTGTCCGTCGTTCATACGTTGCTCGGTTCCCTCCCAGCCTCGGTACACCTTCCTTTGGTCACTCTGAAAAAGGCGATTCTCCCAATATCTATTCACACGCTTTCTGTAGCGGCGAATACGGTTTGCCCAGGCATAGATTTTCTGTTTCAGATAGTCGATGCGCTCGGTGACATTGGCTAAGTAGTGCTGGGACCTAATACCGGTCCCTGCGAATGCCTGTGCCACGAAACGCATTACTCGGGGGCGAGTATTCCCCCGGCTGAAACAGATCAGCTTTGCAATGAGAGTCCTGAACGTAGTAATACGCCGCTCGATTCTCACTTGCCATGCAGGTACATCTCCGGCGCGCCGTGGTTCACGGTTAATGTCCGGGAATTTAACGCGTGCTACACGGCACACCGCGATGGCACCGCAGTATAGAATCGAGTGGGTATCCATCAAATCTCTGCTAGTCCGTAGATACGGAGCTAGCAGAGCATTCAGGGCTCCCATTAACGCTAGATTGCGTCTATGAGTAGGCAAATGTGGTAGACGTGGCCTAGAATCGGGTGCAAATCTATATTGCGTAATCGCATCTTCCAAAGTGCTCCTCAATTGCTCACTCACCTGAATGGAAACAGTCATACTCGCACTATCTCCCTCGTCGACAGCGGGATGAGTCGATGTCGCAGGTGTCACCACCGATGGCGGCGTTGTGGCCAGTATCGGGGGTGATGACGCGAGAGGCGACGGGTCACGCGTCGACGAAGAAGTCAGGCGAGCAGAGAGCACCTCCAGGCGGAGCCGATCAAGCACGGTCTGATCCAGCAACTTACATCGGTGGATAGCCCGCACTTGATCCGATAATCGCTGAGCGGAAACGGCGACGGTCGGTTCAAGGGCCTGAAACAAAGGCAGCATTCTAACCCGATACGCAGACAGGTTGGTTCCTCCCTCTGTAGCTCCATAGTATGCGCGCATGCAGCTGATGTTTATTGATGGTGTCCATCGCATGCGGGTGCGCGTTCCACCGACAGCAGGGGCCGTATGTTGCGAGGAAGATCCCGCAGAAGGTCCCAGGCTAGCCGGCAGCGGAGGACGTCCCCGCCGCGCAGGTCTTCGTGGCGGCGGCGGCGTCGGAGTCCTGCTTTCGTCGCTCGACGCGCTGGTGCTGACGTTGCGGGAGGTGAGGTACACCTCACTCTCCGATGTTGCACACGATGAAGCTGAAGAAGACGTCGACGACGGAGCAGGGGGTGGTGTTATGGCGCAGGATGTAGCCGCTGCATGTTTTGATTTGGCCCTCGTAATCATTTATTTAATTTTTTCTTGAAAAATTTCCTGACATTGAGCTGTCACTAATCTTGTCAGTAGTGTATTTAATTTTTATATCTTTGTTTTCGTCTTGTTTTCCAAAAGTTTTATTTCCAAACATTGTTTAATATTAGTTTTGATTGTAACGTAAAAAATAAACCACATTAAATGCGTATAAACTGAAAAATCTGATTAAATATATTACGATTACAAAAAGGCGTGTGTCAACAGCGGTGACAGTTTTTTTTATTATTATCTCATTTATTTATTTACAATCTTAATTCTAAATTTTTTACAACATAAATATAAACTTATAAAAAATAAACATAAATATTGTAAAAAACTTAAAACTAGGGTGCCGCCGGCAGCGGGGCGGGGCTCAAGCTGCCGGTGGTAGGGGCTACAGAGAGAGGAACCTCCTGACAATACGTGCCGTGTCCAGGATGACTGCCTTCTGTATCTGACCCTTGACCCTTATTATTATTATTTCAGCAACTTATAAATAAACATCTAATATACCGTAAAAAATTAATCAATCAAAGAAAAAGAAAAGTGAGTTGTTCCCTGTTTTGTTTGTGTTTTCTACACAGAATCGAGAAAACTGATAAATAATGACAAGTGTCAGTTTATTGACTCCGTTACAAAGGGGAATCTATTTTGCGATGGAATTCGGGCAAATTGTATTCCCAGAAGCGATAAGTAACGAGTTTTTTGATAATAGCGTTACAAAGAATTTGTTCACGCGTGCTAGGGCGATTCTTAACATGGTTCACTTGCAACAGTTCAGACTGAGTTATGGGAATAAATTAATGTGGTGTTAGGATACAAAATGGACATATTTTCGAAGTATGTTCAGTACGATTCAGAACACAAATAAGTTATATATCCTAACTATCTTTATAATATTATAAAAGTATAAGTTTATAAAACTAAAAATCCCGAGAAAAACGGCTGAACCGATTTTGATGAAACATAGCTAAGAAAACTCGACTAAATGAATTCGAATAGAATGAAATGAAATCGGTCCACCCGTTTAACTACGATGCCACAGATAGACTCACAGATAAGTTATGATATCGTTTATTGCAGAAACTGTGTACATAATATGGAAATTATATTAAATTTAGACCCAACAGCTTATCCTAACGGACGTGCAATATTTCTTTTTTTTTTTCTTAATATTAATCTACTTATAAGCCTACAAGGTCACATCCAAATGCAGACTTATTTGACATAATATAAGAACTCTTTAAAAACAATGATGGTTATTTTTGTACCAATCATCGCTTAAATACATATGTAACTCTTAAATATATGATATATTAAACCTATAATAGAACAACATAGTATGAGATCAATATAACTAATTTTAAATCTTATTCTAGATTAACCTTTTTTTTATATGTATTTGTATAGATACACCGATTCCATAAATACACACGTAAAATTTATAACGCCCCTCTTTTTGGGTCGGAGGTTAATAAAAAGCAACGTTAACCTCAAACATAGAAAGAAAACCGACTTACCCATGAAGTACATTCAACTGTAGACAGATTGCCGAGCTCGAAAATTGAGCGCGTATATTTTTGCGACCACAATATCTTTGTAACCTCGGGGTATTTTGCATCAATTTTACAATGCCAACGTCCTTTCGTATGCAAGTAAGATAAGCTTATTTTTGTAGAGTGACTTGCGTAATATTTTTACTTAATATTTTAACAGTAGAGTAGGTACTCAAATTATAAACGATAATTGTGCTACATCTTTACCTACAAGTACCATTTATACCATAATTTGTTTACACAATTTCGATTTCGGTTTCGATATGTTACGTATTTCTAAATATTTGTATTTTTAATCGATTTCAATAAAAGAGGAGGCTATCAATTTATAACGTACGAGTATAATCTTTGATAAAGTGTATAATCTACCTACTCAAAATTTCAAGAATTGACACAATTAGCACTATTTTAATTACAATTACGTTTAAGAAAGCTTCAAGTCACGCAACGAGATACGATGAGGGCTATGCTAAAAGTTTCTTTACGAGATCAAATCGGAAATGAAGAGATCTGTAGACGTACGAGATTCCGACATAGCACAGCTAGTGCCAGTGGGCAGGACATAGCGCGTGGTACTGATGACCGTTGGGGCCAAAAAGTTCTCGAACGGAAACCACACATACCAGCAAGCATAACGTAGGACGACCAGCCATAATATGGATAAACAACCACATATAAGTGACAGGAAGACGCTGGATACAAGTTGCTTGCAATCGAACTTTTTGGAAATCTATGAGGAAGTCCTATGTCCAGCAATAAAATTCCTGGATGATATGTTAACGATGAAATAAAATTAATCTCGATAGTACTTGTAATTTATCTAAGTTATCAATAAATTACAAGTTTTAAATACATACACATTAAAATATTTTTCTTTGTATTTTATAACTATCTGTATATACCTTTATTGGATTCAAAGTTTTGATCAACTGACTAACCAACGTGTGATGGGGTTGTCATTAAATCAACCCCAATAGCTTGTACCAGAAATACGTTTGGAAGAAGTATTTAATTTGCGTAAAAGCCTTTATTGGATGATTACACAGATATACTACAAAAGCTTTAAGTATCAAAAATTGGAAAACGCGGGTAAAACCACCAGCAAAAATACCCGAAAGTAGAAATCGGAAATTTAGTTCTAAAATTTCAGTAATTAGGTCGTAATAAGTATTCCATTTCAATTCAAAAAATCGGCCTATTATCATCAATTTCTCATTGAAATGCCTAAAATCCGTACACAGTGATATTTAAATCCACATTTTTATGCGTTTACTGTTTCCTGAGAACTTTAATTTTGAAGTTTTAAAGGCTGGAGTTATTATATACATATCATCTAGAATCTAGATTGACGTGTTCTATTCTCGGCCACACCGTCGCTTACCATGAGGCGAGTTGGTGGTCAAAAGTAGATCTGTTTATTACAAAGAAAAAAAAAAAAAACTGCTGTGCCCCAAAACTGAAACGACAATTTAATTTATTTAATACCCATGTTATCGACAAGGTTTAAACTAGATAGATAGATAAACTACTAGACTAGGCTGTCGGAAGGCAGTGGATGAAACTGCTATAGGACTGGAAAGAGTATTTCATTTTTTTTTATTGTACATAGTAAAAAAATAATTAAGGATACAAAATCGGTTATCAATAGTAGGAGTTGACTTGTGTCACAAAATCATTACAATCAGGAACACCTGAGATAAATAAATAAAAGAAAGGGATCGCAACAACTTCTGTTTATATAGGGCATACTGTACGTTTCTACAAACTCATAATTGTTCAACTATCGGCCTTATCGAAGAGTGGCGCACTAAAGGGGAGACCATTGAAACTCCGCAGGAAAATTATTGTTCATGATGATGATGAATATCTATGTAACATTGTGGTATATTGGAATAAATGATGAATAGGAGTCATAAGAAACTAACTAATCATATTAAAAACAAAAAGAAGTAACTGAGAAAGATCTTCACTCTAAACTGGGACGCGAATATATTGGTGTAAATGGAATATATGATTTTAAACGGCTGTATTAATAATATATTTAAAGCTGTGCCAGTTAACTGCGTAATAGAATGAAGAGCCTATTTGTGAATCTTAAATTACCTCTGAAATCCCGTAAGCTAAATTATCCCTCATCAATTAACACCCTTGTTTGTCCCCGGCGTGACACCCGAGGAACAAGCGGAATATTTACTAGGGTACCCTCTTCGAAAACGGTCAGTACACAGAACTACTAGCAAGTTATACCTAGAAATAGAAATTAACATTACCAGGTTCTTGTCTGGATTTATATTTCCATGGTGATACAATTTTGTACGGAAAATCCAATTAATTCAGTTAGTTTAAATCTGTGGTCATCCGAAGGTGTGATGGATGGCTAATTGGATAACTGGATACTAGTACGCTTAGAAATAGACAATGGACATTTGCGGTTGTGGCGCTCACAAGAATCTCGGAAAATGGAAACTTAATTTGTGAACGGGTAATACGATCTAGCTGTTTAAAATGTTCGCAGCTTCTCAGTATACTGTGTAAAATAAAACTATAATTCGCTCCAGGGCATCGCCATTCTCCCATTATTTTCATTATAAATGTAGTGTACTCACCAACGATTTGTTTTTTTTATAAGTACTTATATTTTACAGCTATGTTACCTTACTTATAATAGAATAGAATAGAATAACTTTATTGTACATCCATACAGAGTAACTTAAATATAGATAATAAACTTAATCGAAAGTACAACGTCGACCTAATATGTTTTAATAGAAGAAAATCACGGGACCTAGATATACTCCTAGCGTTGCAGCCTTTGATAAAGTTTCAACGGGATGTAGCGTCAGTCCACAAAAACTTCTTAGACCCCTTACACGATTAAAATAAATCTGATTTTCAAAATAATTCGAAGCGACAGAATTACCTTTCTCTAGACTTTTCAATCTAAATTAGGGTTTAGCGCGGCGAAACAGAGTCTTTATATCAAAATCTTTAGTACATGAGTATCGGTTGGACACCTTGTCTTTTTTTATGACAATAATAATAGACAATATATTATTATTGTCATAAAAAGTCATTGGTTGTAGCAATGCTCGTGACAGTAATTATAACGTGTGCCTACGCCACGAAAAATTTGCTGAGATGTATTACTAAAGAGAAATACATTAAATACCTGTGCGGATATTATAAATACCCATTCGAGGCAATTCGCTTCGAGCGGAGTGTGAGCGCTAAATACGAAAAACATATGAATAAATAAAAATAAATATTGGAGGACATTCCACACAACGCCATCTAGCCAAAACCAAGCAAAGCTTGTACTATGGAAACTAGATGGTTGATAATATACTTTTTTTTTCGTAAATACATACTTATGATACACAGAAACACACAGACACAGAACAAACATCCATGCTCAACACACAAATGTTTGCCCTGGGTGAAGATCGAACCCACGACCTTATAGCTCAGGAAGCAGTCGTACTACCACTGAGCCATGAGGCCTAAATGAGAAAGAACAATCGCCCCGGTATTCACTAAGGAGCTGCAAACGTTACTATTGGGTATTCCCATTACCAACTAAGAAGTGAGTTAATGATTTAATAATATGAATTTTAACGATTTCGGTTATGTTCAGCTGTTAAATCAGAAAATTATAGCTGTCGTGAGGTTTATGGACGTCACAGACGACTTGTAGTAACTGCATTTAACAGTTATCTCTATACATACGACTTGAATATGACTATGACTATGTAGTATCCGTCTATAGCGATAAAGTACCGTCTATAATGATAAAGTAAAATAAAACACTCAGTGTCAACTTCATGACAATGGCATACGTATTTTTATTGATCCGTACCTCAAAAAAAAAAAACGGAACCCTTTGTTGTCCGTCTGTACGTCTGTTTGTCTGTCAAGAACTTTCTATCTCAGGAACGCGTGGAGGTATCGAGTTGAAATTAAAACAAAATACGCAGATCTGTAGTTCCTAGTAGCTGTGAAAAATCAAACTTCTCAGGTATTATTATAAAGAGTTACAGCCGTATATGTCGCGAAAAACTGCATATTTCTACACTCAAAACGGAATCAAAACCTATAGAGTACTTCCCGTTCAACTAGAACTATGAAGTTTGGTAAGAAGTCCTAAGAATCTTCCCATATATTTATCAATGCTGCGCCCGGTAGTTCTTTTATCTAGTCTGTACGGACCCCTGGATAGGCGAGTCTAACTCGCACTTGTCCGGCTTTATTTTTTTTTGTATTTAGTGCTATTAAATCATTATCGAAGTATTTCGTTCCAAAAGCGTCAGTGGAATGTAGCAGTCATAGAAAAGCACAAAATAAGCTTTTATGGTCTGTTTTCTATAAATAAAATTCTAAATTCTCCGAAATGCATTTAAAGCTTCAATAATCTAAACTCTAACAGCAGTACTTATTACATTGACCTCCATTCTAAAATTGCGAGATAGGGTTGTTCTTGTCGGGGTGCGGGCGTTATCTGATCACTTTTAGTCGGGTTAGTTCCAACTCAAATAGAAGATTTTCTCTTGACTTACAGGAATATTATGTAAATTTACGTTACTTCATTGTCTAAATGGCACTTTGTATTTGTCTTTTGTCGACGAAATACTTCAGTTGATACCTTATAAAAAAAAATAGATCATTCATCATGCTCACTTCTGCTTGCTGGTCAATGTAATGTGTGATGAGAGAGGGGATTTGATCATTTGAAGTAGATGAATTATAAACGTTCCTTAAACAGATTTTTATACCACCTGCTCAGTAACGTTCTTTTTATGTTATGTAAAGTACGTCATTTAAACCTTTAAATAGAATGTTATCTTTACGGGATCATTATATGACACTGCGATTTAATGTGATTTGAATTTGGAACCTAAGCCGTAGACAATCTACGTCTCAACCAACGCAGATGATTATACTTCTACCATGTAGGGCCGTAGAAAAAATAACTAGTTCTAAAATTATACTGGCAACCTAAAATAGAACTTTAAAAGAAAAGAAAAAAATGATTTCTTGATACTGAAGGTACTGTCAGCGTGGGTAACTTTACACACACTTTTTCATATTTTTAAAACATCTCTGTCAGACATAGAAGTGAAATAATTCACATTATTAATGCATTTTTAGGTGTATAATTAACTGAAACTCCATTGTCAATGTTACCCACAATTAAAAAAAATACGTAGACTTTTTTGTTTACAAATATTTTTACGTAGTAAAACTAAATAAGACCAAGAAATATTGTTTTAAACGGTAAGATAGATCAATGTTTTATCGATATTAAATAAAACCTATGTGATTTAAACAAGTTTTGTATAATTAAATCCGAAATTTTGGACACACATTTTTCAGACACAAATTCTTGTGCTTAGAAAATGGTGGAAATCTTTGAAAACTTCCATCACATTTGTCAACTTTATGCATAAATTTACATTTATAATGTTTGGCGACTACAACTCACGCATTCATCAATCAATTTAATTACTCATCCTTTGGTAAAAAAATCAAGAATCTTTCAACCAGGCTATGTCCTAAGTTTAACGCAAAGTCAAAGTTGACAGTATGAAACATTGACAGTATTTTTATTTAATCAAATTAGCACTGCGTTGTCTCGAATTACACTAATGATATTTACAAAAACAAAGTCAACACAGTTAATAAAATACATTAAATTAAAATTACATTTGTCAGTATTAAAAAAATATGATTATTAATTATATATAATTTTACCATGCGAAGCTTGACCACCAATCCGGTAGTTTTGAATGACGTTACGATCTACGATAGAGCGCACTTGCTTAGAAGCAAGTGCTTGATCCCTATTTTGCTTACTATCAGAAAAAAAAACAATTCAGGTAGCCGAGTGCATCCTGCAATTTTAGAAGTTCGTATAATAAAAATAACAATAAAGCGTTTTATTTGAATAATAAAAATGTAGAATAAAAACTATTACTTTCTTTTATCTAGCAGTAGGAGTAAAAAGTAGAGTATGCACCTTAATGATAAAAGTATTTTTGTCTTGGGCGAGCTTGACTCCCTCGTTACACTTCGGATTCTAGTCTTAAATCCCGAGTCAAGCGAGGGTAGAATCCTACGTTACACTTGGGATTCAATATATCGCCTGTGGCGTGACATAAAACATTACTTTATCCCATTGATGCATAAACTACTATAAATACTCACACATCGTGACAATGATTAATGTAATTTTTTAAAAGTGTAGCGGATAAAGTCGTAGAACGTATTAATTACTTACAAAGGTACTAACGGTTTACTTACCCATTACTACGTACCATACTATGACTTTGACCGTGCTATGCACGTTTCAGACACGGTACGGGCTACTTCGCGTAGCTAGAACGTATCGACAACGTATCGGTGTCAATTCGTTGCCGGACCGTTCATGACACGGTTTTGGTTTCTGCCAGAACGGTCTAAAAGGCGTTGTCCCATATTAATTCATACAAGACTATATTTTCGCTTTTGTGAGTACGAGTAAGATTATGGTCATGGTATGCGCAGGTTCAGTGGGCATCCACTTTTAACCCCTTGCTGTACACATACAAAATGATAAAACATATATATAAACCTAAAAATTATCCATTTAAATTATTTATTAACTGACTTCAAAAAAGGAGGAGGAATTTATATGAATCTTTGAAGTCATATATGGCTAGGCCGGTTTATTTAGACTTCTTCAAATTTTGTTAGCTCTGGCTGCCACATGAGCACATGAGTGAAAATGTACTCAAAGTACCATGCACCATCAAAACAACAAATTATATAAGCACATTATGTAGATAGGTCTTTGCTATGCTTAGTACCTATTATTTGAATTCGACCTTGATATTCTTAAGTGCCACAATTTATTGTATCCAGACGTTTAACTACTTTACCAGTTTACCCTTGAACAAAGCGGGGTTTTAGCACATTATGTAACCGAATTACTGCCTACTCTGAGCCGGAATATTAACTTTGTTTAATCATACAACATACACACATACATACTTTGTTTGGTTTACTGAATCTACTTTATTTCTGTAGAGATACGATTTGTCACACGCTCAATGTTAGAGGCATGCAGGATGATTGGAGAGTGGGGAAGAAGAGATTATTATTAATTTAATTGCAATTATTTTTCTCTTTAAACAAGATATATCTATGATTGACCACCAACTCGCCTGATGGTAAGTGACGGTGTGGCCGAGGATGGAGCTCGTCGATCTAGAAGATATATATTTACTCTAGCCTGGGAAATTCCAAGATTGTAGTTCTCAGGAAACACAGATGGCGGCAAAGAATTCCATTCCTGTGCAGTACCTACGCATCAAGAACGTGAATCGATATCTGCTCTCTATGCTATTTACTCTGGCACGACTACTATATCGTCGGCAAACCGAAGGTGAGTGACGTAGTCGCTTTTAATATTGATGCTGAGCCCTTTCCATTCCCGAAGCTTGTAGGCATGTTCCAGTCCGACAGTGAACAGTATCGGGGGGACTACGTCTCCCTGTCTCACGCCTCTCTTCAGGGGAATTCGAATAAATATTCACGTCACGTTTTATTAAGTATTGTCTGCGTGCACTGTGCATCAAAAGCCATTAAACAATAGATAGACACAACAGTCGTTAAACTCTAATAAAATTATAGTTTGAAACATTGAAAAACCGACTTCTTAAAATACGCAATTCGTTTACTTGGATGTCATATTTTTCCAGTTATATTGTTTTAAAAACCAAAGTTTTGTTAAAAATTATACAAACCACCGATTTTGATTAAATGTTTAAGGGACCACCTCTGAAGTATGACTTACCAAACAAAAAAATAATCATCAAAATCAATTTATAATTTCCGAATTAAGTAATCGCTGAACTAACATAAAAAACAGTCAAATTGAGAACCTCCTCCTTTTTAGAAGTCGGTTAAAAAAAATGTGCCGAAGTTGTGGGAACGCGCCCTAACGAGATAGACAGCTAACTAATGTTACAGGCTGTTACCAAAAAGACCGCGAGCGAAGCGAGCCGCCTTTGATAAAGTATCAACGGGATGTAGCGTCAGTCCGAGCTCAATGAGTAAAAAGACCCATAACACGATTAAAATAATTTCGATTTTCAAAATAATTGTAGGCAAAATTGCCGTATCTAGATTTCTCAATCTAAATTAGGCTTTAGCGCGGCAACATAAATTATATAGTCTTTATATCAAAATCATTAAGTTCGTCATTGTTGGTTTAAGAGTATCGGTCAACCCAGGACAATATATTCGTGAACTTTGTTATAGACTTTACGCTCATATGATGTTAAGTCATTAGCTGCAGCTAAGAAGTCCACTGCTAGACATAGCTGCATCTAGCAGTGGACTTCTTAGCTGCAGCCAATGACTTAACATCATATGAACGTAAACCGACTTATTTTAGCTACGATAATGATTGGGTAATGATTACCAAACGATTGTGCAGATTGAAAAACAGTGTAACCTAATATTTTGTTCAAACTAGTTTATCCCTACCATTTCAATAAGCGTCCCTCGCTCAAAATACGATGCAATAAGATATATTAATGTTACTATAAGCATTGGTAGGGGTGAATTGGATATCATAAAATATCGGGGTACACCGTAACATGCCTTATGTTCATGGTTGTCCTCACGCACAAAGCTTTTCGATGTTTTATATGCACAGTAAAAGCGTAGAATTCTGTACAGAAGTCTGTTTTTCGTTTAATCAAGTATGTCCATTTCTACAATTTGTTTAACCAAGTAAGTCCATTAATTCAGATTAAGTTAGAACGTATTACGTTTCAACAGCTTCGATGGTATATAAATATTATTTTATAAAAATCGGCCAAGTGCGAGTCGGACTCGCGCACGAAGGGTTCCGGACTATCATCTATAATAGAAAATCGTATAAAATAACGAGAAATAAGTATAAGTAATAAGTAGGTTTTCGATACACATCCGGGCAGCATGACAACGCTCGCGCGAATACGCGCGGCTATGGCTCGCTCCGTGATGTTACCTCCCCCGCTACCCGCGAGGCCGTTGTTTAGCAACCGCCTCGCGCTCGCGCCACCACCACACCGCGTTTAGATGCACGGATTATTTTCATTTTGTGAGTTTTTATGTATTAGATTAGGTATTTATTTTTATAGTTAATATATTTCTAAATATTTACTTACAAATATTCAAGTTTCTACCTGTTAATTAAGATCGAGTAAAAATTGCTTAAAAATTACGTTTGTTGTATGGGAGCCCCCCTTTAATATTTACTTTATTGGTATTTAATTATTTATTTTGAAAGGTAATATACAAGTAAATATTTTGTGAAAATTTGAAGCGTCTACCTGTTACCGTTTTTAATATTGAGCAAAAAAATAGGAAAAAACACGTTTATTGTATGGGGACCCCCATTAATATATTTTTTTTAATTATTAGTATTTGTTGTTATAGCGGCAACGGAAATAAATCATTTGTGAAAATTTCAGCTTTCTAGCTATCACGGTTTATGAGATACAGCCTGGAGACAAACAGACAGACAGACAGACAGACAGACAGACAGCGAAGTCTTAGTAATAGGGTCCCGTTTTTACCCTTTGGGTAAGGAACCCTAAAAAACTAACCTCTAAAAACAGACTAGTGGCAGACTATGGCCTAACCCTTCTCACAATGAGAAGATGGCCCGTTCCCAGCAGTGGGACAGTTTGTACAAACGGGGCTGATAAAAAAAAAACTCGAAAAATATTTTTTCTTAACCGAAATTATTTTGTCATATTTTTTTTACTTTCGGAAGTCACGAAGTTACGTCGTGTACATGCACATCTTGGAGCCCGGGGATGGTTAAAGTAAAAAAAAAAATACACAAACAAACATGTACTTACCTAAGTAAGTTAATTGTACAAAAGGAGTCTATTTATCATGTGTTGCGAGAATTCCGTTTCAAATATACAGACTTACCCGTACGCTATTATATACATATATATTACACCTAGAGAATTCAGTTTCAAATGTACAAATGGTTTGAACTAAAAACTTTTGAATAATCCTCTAGAGGCACACAAGGGTCGTAAAACTAAGTCACTGTCCAACAAAACGAAAACTGATGGGCATCTTTTTACCGTTAAAACAACCTTGAAAGCTATAAAGACTTTACAGACTACACTACAATATATAGCATCATGATTTTATATCTACTCTCATATTATACTTTTATATGGGTATTTATAGCTTGCCTTGTGACTTAAGCTAATATAACTAATAAGTATATAACTATTATATACAGATGGATAGTTTTGCTTAAATAATCCGCACCGCAGTTTCACCCGCGAAGTGACGAAAAACGATGACGACGATGATGATAAATGAAACCTGGAAATGGGCATGGGCTATATAAATATTTATATCTATGTCCAGGTTTTCATCTGTGTACCAAATTACATAACAATTGATGCAGCTGCTTACCTGAAAAAGTAATAAATAGCACAGAAAAAAAGATGGACAGAGATACAACGCTACAAATCCAAATAACTTTATTAATTTAACTATTAACAAACCATTTGTGCAAATACCTACCGGTCCCAACGGAAAACCAGCGCTGGCTTTACAACAAGCATTACAACTAGCATTATACTGAGCTGAGGCCTGATTTTGACAAAGATATTTTTTTTTATGTGTATGTATCTTGCCATCTGTTGCCATTTGTCCTATCAGTGCCAGGTTGCCTGGAAGAGATCGCTCTAAGGCTTAGAGCGATCTCTTCCAGGTAACCTGACTTATCTAAGCGATAAGGCCACCAATTAAAACACCTAGCTGTAATATTATTCTGTATTTATTTAATGTTTTTTTATCGTGATCTTTTAATAAAGTGTTATCTATCTACGTTTTATATTCTGTATGTTTTGTACATGCATTTTATATTATAAACAATATTACCTTTTGTTTCACATATTCTGATCTTTTCACACATTTTTTTTTAATTGTAGGTTTTGTATGATGTTTACTTAACTAATATAGATAGATAAATAGATAACTATTTATTAAAATACCACAAATACATAAAAAGAAATACAGATAAAATATAAGTATGGCGATGCTTACATATTATATATTTATACATTCGCTTGTTTCGCTCGTTTGTAGTCAATCTACATTAATGCAATAGTTTTTCTCGTAGCTTTGTAATCTCTGACCAAAACATTTCATACATTTTGGAATAGCAGCGAAAAGAAATTTGTCATGGTACACAGTCTAAATGTGCCTTAACGGTCCAAGTTACTATGATAATTTTCTTGCTAATGGTCCTGTCTGTCAATACTTAGCAAAGATTAAGGGAGAACGTTTATACTTTGATGGGTGTTTTGATGGTTATTCGGTAGAAAACTGATGGGAATAGTAGTTTATGATTTAAAGCAAAGTCATCCTAGATAACAATCCAGTTTGAAATAAGAGGTTTAGGTACAGAGGTATTCAAATATAATTTTGTATTATACTATCTTAGTGCGGTTCAAATTAAAATTCCACCTTTGCTAACAGCTAATGCTTACGGCTAATTTTGCTCTAACTAGAGATTTTTTAAATGTTATAAAACATTTTATTTAGTATTGCAGTTAAACATCACTCTGGGTTATTTCTATTCCGGGCATCACCATTGTCAGTAACCAACCGCTTTCAATTTTGTGAGATTGACAGTCCAGATATCGTACTCCGCCGAAGCTTACCGTTTTGACAACGATAAACTGTTTCATCTGACACAAGATAAATGTGCTCGACAGGCGAAACGGAATAGATCATTTCACATCTGGAAAAAAATAAATTGAAAATTGTTATCTACTGACAGTGGGTCCTCAATACTAATTTGTTAATATAAAATGTCTTTTTTAACCGACTTTGAAAAAGGAGGAGGTTATCAATTCGTACCGTATATTTTTTTTAATGTATTTACACGAATTACTCCGTCAATCGTAAACCAAATTTTATGTTTCTTAAATTGATGTATAGATAAAGCTCCCAAGTTAGTCCCATAATTATTTTAGAAACATTGCTTTATTACTTATTGAATAATCTCTAAAAGTAAAAATATTTTCATTGTATTCTTGAGTGAGTGCGTCAGATTATAGAATCGCAGAGTTCCACTGACACGTTTTTCTTTGTAATATTTTGAGGTTTTTCGTATAAACATCTGCACATTTTCTAATCTGCGACGACGAAGCATTTGACATTCAGTGACAAAAGTCATTCTTGAAAAAAAAACGAACGGGTGAATCGGGAAAGCGGGAGGTCTTTTAAAAAGTTTACAATCGTGGGGGATTTATTGAGCTTGAAAAGTAAAACCTACCTACTCCTCGTCCAATGTGTATAAGGAGAAAATAGTTACTTCAACGCTTGAGCGCCTTGTTTAATTATTAGCCTTACTTATATTACAAGTAAACGAAATAACGTACTTCGAAGTCGGTTGTTTCAGTTTTTTAAACTATAAAATTATAAATATATTATCTATATATATATATATATGTACGTGTCAAATGGTTCGTCTTCAAAGATTAGAAAATGTGCAGATGTTTAGGCAAACGACAACCCTCAACATTTGTCAATTTTGCAAAGATAAACGTGTCAGTGGAACTCTGCGGTTCTATAATGACGCACTTCACTCAGGAATTCAATGTAATTATTTTTATTTTTAGAGATTATTCAAAAAGTAATAAAGCAATGTAAAATAATTATCGAACCAATTTGGGAGTTTTCTCTATGCGCCAATACACGAAACACAAAAATTGGTTCACGAATGACGGAGAAATTCGTGTACATACATAAAAAAATATATAAGATACGAATTGATAACCTCCTCCTTTTGACGTGACAACGTCTAATAAATCGATGAACACCGGCTGCATGCACGAAAAATTATGACTCATTGTCCCATTACGTTAAGCTCATTGTCCCCGTTACGCTCCTTGTCCCGTTACAACCGTGCGCGGTGGCTGAAGAAGCGGGCGGGTGTGCGCCGCGCCCGACTGTCGCTATCATTCCTCGGAGCTCGCGCGCGGACGTATGTTGTCACGTTAAGCTATCGTCCGTAAGCCGACTTTACAGACAACCAATTTTGTTTTGAAGCCGGTTAAAAACCAATGTCAATCAATGAATCTCAACGCAATTTCCCTGCAAAACTAATCATGAATTATACCGGTATGGACATTAAAGACCAAAGTGTCAATTTTGGGTTCGATGAGAAGGAAGTTTATTGCCACATTATACAGATAAGATCTTGAAATTACTTTATATTATTACATTATTATACAAAGTAGTAATTATGTTATTTATACGTGTGAGACAGCAATATTACATCTCTGTCGAAGAAAGCTGTATGCTCTGAACATCGGTTTCATATCCCGGGCAGAAATAGCTTGCAAAAAATAAAACCTATAACATTTGTATGGCGTGCAAAGCTAACGAGCGTGTCGCATTTCCCAAGCAATATTATGCTTAGTTACCGTCGCACTACGTCATTACCAGCTTGGCTTTGCGTTTGCATTTTCTTTGAATTTTCAATTACCTATGTCAGCGCCATAAGAAGTAGTCAAAATGAATATGAAATGAAAATAGCTTAAAAAGGGAGGCCTTTGACTTAAGGCTGAGATGGTAATAATGGTAACTTAAAAATGTCAGAGTTGAAAGAAAAGCTACTCTTGTTGTTGGTGGTAGGAAGAAATTCTAATAGTAGTATGAAATCCCATAAACCGTATTGTATGGCTCCACTAGATGCGCGTTCATTGTTAGAAAAAAAATGGATCAAATTATTGTGATAAAACTTTTCAATATTATAACGACAAATATTTAGTTATATTAAACAGGTATTTGCTAAGTAGAATCCCTTAATTAAGGATAACTAGGAAATAAGAGTATTTTTATAGTAACGCGCACGCACAGAATTCGCCCTATTACAGTCTTTGCGCGCACGATACGGCTTCACTTTATATATTTGTATATAATATGTATAAATCGTGATGGAAAGTCATTGTATATAATTAATTTATTTTTTTAGCATCCTTTTAATACTTTACAGTGTCAAAACCACCACCTATTCGACGAATTAACAATACTATATTTAATTAAATATGAGAAACGAAAAAACGAAAGCTGTTGAGTAAAACATTGTTCGGACAACTTTCACATTATTTTATTTTTAACTCGAACCTTTGTTTGTTGTTATAGTCGTTGGTAATCATTATTCGGCTTATTCATGTCTAAACAAGGTCTAAATCTAAATAAAAAAGTTATTCTCGAACAATCAACTCACGAACCTTTGCCAAATCAATTCCGCCCTTTGGAAGGAGCCAAAACAAAAATATTTTCGTAACAAGTCTTCCATTTACCTAACTTGGCAATTTAGAAGTTTGTCGTCCCTAAATTGGAAGTGACGAATGGAAATAAGTGGAGAAATTACAAAAAGAAATATGGAATTATTGGCTCTGGCCCCAAACGTCTTGAAGATTTTAATCATTTATCTTAAACTCAATATTTGAGTTGAACTTTATCGGACTGGAAGCGTCTTCTGCTTGATTGTTTTTGAATGGAATTATAAAATGTGTTTGGGTTAGTTACGGTTCCAAGACTATTTATTAAATGAAGTGGACGTTATTGTTTACGAGTGAAAATTGGAACTAAGTGACCTTCGAGTTTTGAACCAACAAATAGCTACAGACTTAAATAATTGGCTCATTTAAGGGCCCAGGAATACAAATTCGCCACGTTTGTTCGTGTGCTTGTCTGTATCTCGCAACTATTTTACTCAGCGATTATTTGCTGTGATAAAATTAACATAAAATAAAAGATTAAGGGTAGCCACCCCATAAATGTAAAGAAGGAGTGATTTTTTTAACTCCTCGATCAACTAAGCAAAGCTTGTACTATGATTGTGAATGAATTGTTTTGTTATGGTAAGTGGCATACGACTACGGTTATCCTTTGAACACCAGTATAGATATGTATGAAATACAATAAAATATTTACTAAATTTTCTTGTTTCATACTTTTTAGAACATGATATTGCAGTAGTCTGGTTTTAGTTTGTGAACTTATTTTTTATTTAAAGCTTTTTGGGGTTTTGACAAATGAACATAAATGCATACATACCATACATATATACTTTTTTTTTGAGAGAGCATAAGGTATAATATTTTTGCAACAGGGATGTTGATTGAGGTGGTCAAAAAGGGTTAAAAGTTTATATGAAATATTCACTTTTTAAAACTATCACGGCCATTCATTAAAACACTATTATTATTAACGGGATATTTACCATGGTTCGCGTTAATATCGGGAGCTCAAAATTAACGCCAACCACGGTAAATATTCCGTTAATAATAATAGTGCTTCACAGTTATGATATAAATCACAGACACGGTAGGTTGGACGAGTCAAAATGATAAATCGGAGCTGGCGGAAGCGAAATGGAAAAAAGGACACTTAGAATTATGGTATATTTAGATATAATCTGTATAAACAGTTATATATGTAAAAAATTAAATTTTTGCTTTTAATTCGTAAATCCTTTCATTTAAAATTAAAATTTGTACTTTAAAGTTGTTCTGAGTGTACCAAAGCCTGAATACTTCCAATTGAAGAGCTAAAGCCGGAGCACAGATGTTGCAATTATAAATTCACATGTTGTTTCGAATAACAAATTAATTTAGGTCCCGCTTCGCCAGTATTTAGCTTGTTAGGGTTCCGTACCTCAAAAGGAAAAAAACGGAACCCTTATAGGATCACTTTGTTGTCCGTCTGTCTGTTCGTCTGTCCGTCTGTCCGGGTGTCAAGACCTTTATTTCGGGAACGCGTGAAGGTATCGAGTTGAAATTAAAACCATATACGGACATCTATAGTATCTTGCTGCAGAAAAGAAAAATAAAATTTCTCAGTTTTCGTAAAAAAATGTTACAGCCGAATATGTCGTAAAAAACGCACATTTCGACACTCACAGAGGTATCAAAACCTATGGGGTACTTCCCGTTGGCCTAGAACTCTGAAATTTAGCAAGAAGCATTGTGTTAGAGTACACATATAGAAAAAAATCCGAAAACTGGACATTTTTATTTAATCACAAAAAAATAGTGTCTCTATGCAAGGAATAAGGGCTGCCTCAAACGTTCGCTCGCTCGGATCCGAGTGGGAGGCGCCGCTACTATAGCCCCTACTCGGATCCGAGTGGTGAGCAAGGAATGTGTTTAATATTTTTACGATGTATATTTTTCGGTTTATGAAGGAAAAAAAAATATATGATTTCCCTCTTTTATTTAGTTTGTACGGAACCCTCGGTGGGCGAGTCTGACTCGCACTTGTCCGGTTTTTTAGGTTAGATATACAAGGTTAAAAAGTGTAGAACTGTTTTGTTGTGTTTTCGAATTTATTAATCATGCAGTGTTGTTTTTGCTTCACAAAAATATAGAATAGAATGTATTCCTCAATGTGAAATGAAATTCAAATTTCATTATTTCATTCATTTCGCCTGTAAAAGCATAGCTTGTGGAATAATTTCCACGCCATTTACTACAGAGTTACAATTTATGTTAGTAGTAAATCATTATCAGTATAATAGTAATCACTATTAAATAAAGCAAGTAGATGCAAGTTACACTAATGAAAGTTAAAATATATTATTCTGAAAGTTTTGCCAGTATATTACGCCTGTTTCCGTACAACAAAATAAATCGATTTTTACCCCTCAATCTTATTTCAAAAATTACTATTTTATTTGGTGGAAATTTTATATAATATAGCAAGTTTGTTATATTTTTTTAACCTTTGACTAACTTTGGAGTTATTTGACAAAATATAAAAATAAAATGATCATTTATGTTTGCAATCAGATAAAAAAATCTAAGTTATGTAATGCTTAGGGATGAAATCAGCCGTCTCCTCCTCGTTTGCATTCTCCTTTAGCACTTAAAAAATTCAAACTAGACTAGTTAAAAATATATAATAGATACAACATATTTTTGACGCTCTTTCATTTGATATCAAAGGCGACATATTCATCTTGATTTTTTTCAACTAGTGAAATGTTAACTCAAATTATGCTATTAAATTGGTAAAATTAGATTTTTTCTAACTGACGGTGTTAGAAAAAAATCCACTTTTGGAGAGTGAAGGCAACACCTATAGACAATAATAAACATATACTCGTACATAGACTCTAAAATCCGTACTCAGCGATATCGATCCACATTCCTGTTGCGTACTGCACAAGAATGGAATTCTTTGCCGCCATCTCTGTTTCCTGAGACCTACAATCTTAGAATTTTCAAGCATAGAATGAATAGATATCTTCTAGATCGACGAGCTCCATCCTCGGCCACACCGTCGCTTAACATCAGGCAACTTGGTGATCAATCGTACACCTATCTAGTATACAAAAAAAAATAGACGGTCAAAATCATAACCTACCTTTTAGCATAGGCAGTTGTTTATAAATGAGTTGCATTCCGTGTAGATGACACAGCTGTATGCTACGTAGTAGGCTAATCTACGCTGAACATTTCGTAGCACGTCTACGCGTCACAAAATTTCTCTGCATAAACAGAAAATGTAACATCTACCATTTATCTAAAGGGATAAAGGCAAGACGAAGATGACTAGAGATTTCCTTTTTCGTCATGTTAACGATGGATAATCAATTTTTGAAGACTATCTTTACCCAAATAAAGTCTTATTTGTAGTCCCCTTTCATAATTGATATCATAATACACATGTCACATGTATGATAAAATATGAGCGTCACATATTAGAAAAGGAATCTTGAAACACTTTCCTCTTATCATTCCAAGCATAACTCCATTCTTTCCGATTCCTTTTCATTCGCGTGTCACCGGTGAGAGATTGTCGTACCTTTCACGTGTCTTAGAATAAGCCCTTCCCCATCATCTTATGAGACATTCCGAGGAGCTTTCGAGTAAACAATGCGATATTTATAGCACCCTCACGTAGGGTATTCATTGCATTTGACGGAACTTTTTACGGTAAGTACGATTTTGGGATGTGTATCCCTTTCCTTTGTTCGATAAGTACTTATAGAAAGAAACGGGTGTGAAATACTGGACGTTGTTAGGCCCTACTTGGTAATTCTAAAACAGTAAAAAACAAAAAATAGGTAAAATAGTAATCTGGTTACAATATCGTTGTGTAGAAAAACGTGGTCCCTAACTATAGGCCTTATAAGGAAGCTCAAGGTCACGCAACGAGCTATGGAGAGGGCTATGCTCGGTGTCACTCTACGAGATTGAATAAGTAATGAAGAGATACGTAGACGTACAAAAGTCACCGATATAGCGCAGAGGATTAGCAAGTTGAAGTGGCTGTGGGCAGGGAACATAGCACGTAGAACTGATGGCCGATGGGGCCGAAAGGTTCTCGAGTGGAGACCACGTACCGGCAAGCGCAGCGTAGGAAGACCAGCCACGAGATGGGCAGATGACCTCATACAAGTGGCGGGAAGACGCTGGATGCAAGCCGCTTCCAATCGGTCTTTTTGGAACTCCATGGGGCAGGCCTATGTTCAGCAGTGGACTTCTTATGGCTGAGATGATGATGATGATGATGATGAATATCGTTGTAGAATGAAATAAATTGAGCTACTGAGACATATTTAACTTCTATATTGTATATTCACCGTCTATCTGGCGGCACGGCAGTGGCCCCGGCCAAGTTGAGCAGCAAGGCCACGCCGTACCATCTTTTTCTCGAAGCCATTCTGGGCACATTCGACCCCCCTGTAACTTTGTCGTGGATATAGCTAGTAGCCTGAAATTTGAGAAAAAATAGTATTATATTACCTAGTATATTTCCAAATTTCCTAAAAAAATAATTTACGTATATAGCTTTGTCTTTCCATAGTATACTTTTGCTTTAGTAAACACAAGTCTGTTAATACATATACATAAATAACAATTTCTTTTTCTTGATGATTACATCAAAGAAGAGTAATATCTCTATTTAACCTACTTCCAAAAAGAAGGAGGTTATCAATTCGGTTTGTATGTTTGTTCACCGATTACTCCGTCACTCGTGAACCAATTTTCTTGAATTGACATAGGTATGGAAATTTAAGAAAATTGAAATATTGAAATTAATAATATTGAAATCCATGGGGGAGGCCTATGTCCAGCAGTGGCCTTCTTACGGCTGAGATGATGATGATGACATAGGGATAGAGAAAGCTCCCAAGTTGGTCCCAAAATTATTTTATAGATATTGCTTTATAATTTGTTGAATTTTTTTTTATTCTTGTTTTTTTTTCTTCTTTTTATTGTAATTATAACAAATTTTATTTAAATAAACATAACAATAGGTAGGAATAGAAAATTTTTAAAACTGATTGATTGGAGATTATTTAAAATATCCATAGGCAACAAAGCTTATGGATATTTCAAACAATCTCCAGTTTCAGGCAGAGTGCCCAAAATGCTGACGGCATTTCCTCTCTGGATGGCAATGCTTATTTTTTGTCCAAAGTAAAGGCCAGCATTTTGGGCATGCAAAGAATTTTTTAACCTCCCCGACAAATCTTTAAAAATTTCCATAGCACCCGGCCCCCATGGTCCAAGAGTTTCTACCCCAAAAGGCACAAATATGTAACCTTTATCAAGGTTACTATATTTGCGCCGTTTGAGGCATTCTGCTGAAACAGCTGCGCCGCATGCATTTTTGGATGTTAAAGGAAGATGGGACGGCGCCAGAGTATCAACACATGTAGCGTCCCAAACTAGAGGTCGTCCCATCTTCCAAGGAATGAGTGTCATTCCGTCGGGTCTTTTGCCATCGTCTCGCATAAGACCGTTAGGTTCTAAAACCGCTGCGACGTTAGCACTTCCGAAGGCCCGACGGATAACATCATTTAAAGAACTGTGGCGAGCTATTCTACCGGCACTCTTGCAGCAAGATAGACCATGATGGCCAAGGCTATCTACTTTGTCACCACATGTACATCGGTGGGGTACATTACAGGGTACACCGATGCGCAGAGAAATAGCTACCTGGAATGTATTGTTGTCTAGGAGATTTCCTACGTTGATTGAGGGCAATGCCTGGAGCCAAAGACCCGATTCCCAGCGCGAAGCTGCCAGAAGACGCGCGCGTTCTGGTAAACTGGAGGATGTTTGTATAAGAGTATTCCATTCCAGCTCACAGATAGGCGCGTCCCATAGTCTTTGCGAGGATGGATTTTTGGGCAGGGTACTGTTTGGGCAAGCTATTTTCCAAGCCTCCATTGCAGCTGACGAACAAGAAATTTGCACAGAGCCTAAACTGGGCGATAAAATCATGTTTGTAAAATTTTCGGTGCATTTAACAGAAGAGAGGAAGGCAGGCAACAATACACTAGAAATTTTTCTGATTCCAAGACCTCCGTAGCGGATTGGTAGTGAGCCTTGGCGCCAATTACGATCTTCCAAAGATATATTACATATGGTGGTGAGCGTATCTCTAACGATGTTGTCCAGTTTTTGTAAAATATCAGGGTGATTCCAAAGCTGGCAACAACGCAGAAAATACGTAAATTTTGGAACAAAAAGGCAGTACCTAATGATGACGAAGGCCATGTGTATATTAATTTTAGAAAGTTTGTCCGAAACTGCCGAAAAATTTTGAATTTTTTCCTCCACAAAATCTGAAATTGATTCATTTAAGACGGGTGAACCCAGGAGGCGAAGAGTAAAGTTATTCATAATTTTAATATTGGGAGCTATAGAATTACAACGTTTAATAACGTCATTTTTTGATAAACATCGGTCTGAAATATAGAGTTCACATTTAAAAAAAATAGATCTAAGCCAATAGTTCGAAATTGTGAAATCAGACTGTCTAAGTCTTTAAAAACAGTTTCAGCGTCGCCTCCTAGGGTACCGTCGTCCAAATACCAGACATTAAATTTTGACTCAAGACGTTTGATGATAGGGTGAATCGCGAGGCTGAAAATGGCAGGCCCTAGAGGATCTCCCTGCTGACAGCCCACTTCTGATGATAATAGGTCATTGCGATATACTAATTTAGAGTTTTTGCCATAACACTGCCAAAGAAAAGGATATAGATCAGGAATACAATCTTTGACCTCAGTCAGCAGGGCCCCTCTGTCCACGGAATTAAAGGCGTTTTTTATATCTACCTTCAACAAGACCTCCCCTCCGTTGTTCGTCAAAAAAGTTCTCAATGCGTGTACAACCGCCTCACATCCTCCACGAGAACCAAAACCTAGTTGAGATGGTTGAAAATGATTTCTTAAGTGCTTGCTTTTCAGTCTGCAGCAAATTTTTGAAGTGAGCCGACGATATGTCGTGCCTACAGCAATGGGTCGTATACCACCGTCTTTTTTTTAAAAGCATATAGTTTTGCGCCGTATAGAATATCGGTAACATTGTTATTGACGCTGCCTGCTAGCATACAGTTAACTAATTTGGTCAGTGAAATTATTAGTCTTTCGCCCGCACTTCCACAACCACCGCCAGTTAAATCTTTCAAATGTTGTGGAGTCAGGCCATCGAGAGCACCCGCAGACCCACTTTGGAAAAACCTAATAGCGGAAGTCACGTGTTCGACAGTGATTGTAGGAAAACCATCATCGTCGGGGTCTGGTGGCGGAGGAAAGTTTGGGTTTGGTTTCGCAGACGGATGTTTGGATCGCAGAGCTGCAACTGTGTCAGGATTGTATGGGGCGACTATGTCATTGGAGAACAGCAAACGAGCTGCGCCTCTGATATCTCCATCGCTTAATTTATTTTCATTTATACGATATGGGTTGTGATTTGTCGAAAAATGTGTAAATGAAGAAAGATCAGGATGGGATTGACAATCATTATTACAATTTTGTAATTGGAATCTTCACGGATACAATTACCTTTTATTTTTGAAGTCAGAGATGAATTGTTATTGTTTGAAATGGATCCGGGTACGTGCAAGATCCGATATGTAAATGTAAATAGATGTTCCCAAGCTCGCTCTGAATTTTCAGACACAGCTTTTTCTATAGTAGAAGCCAGACATGAAGCTACTGAGATGCGAGCACCCCTAGGAATACGATTACTGGCATTCCAGTTTTACAATTTGCCATCAGTGACCAGATTGGCAGGCTCTGTTGTGCGCTCGTCACCGTTGAGCCTGCCTGTGATAGAGAACTTGACATTACTTGAGTTTGATGTTGAGCTGGGTTTTTATGCACCTTGCCGAAATGAATTTTTAAACCTCTTAATGACTGGAATGAGCGAGGTTGGGAACATTTATCACAAATAAAGAGTTCTTCAGAATCATCCAATGATAAGGCCCCCGTATCTGTATTCCGGATAGCCATGTCGCAAGTTTGTCGAGGTCGGCTTACACAATATAATATTATTGTTAAAAAACTACACAAAAAGATCACAAATAAAAATGGCATAAAAATAATTGAGCAGGAATATGACTTGTTGACTTGTGAAGCTTTGACGTTCAGGGTACATGCGCACTTTTATTGCGCAATTTGTAGCTGAAGAATTAGGTGTACGAGTACTTGGCGTCAATATAAGCGATAGGCTGACCCCCTCTAATCTCTTCTAACACTATAATATCCTCTCCTTTCCATGTCGTCAAATGGCTTCATAGTCATGGTCTCTGATGCTCTGTCTATACCATAAGTGAAAATAGGCATGATATGTGTATGTAATAGTTACATTTACCTATCGGCGACAGCAGCAGGGCTCGCCTGCCGCCTTTCATGTGTTGTAAACCGCGCATACGATATATGACACGAATTGCGCCGCGCCGCCCGCGCTTCCGGTGTTTTCCATGAACTGAGAAAACGTCCATCGCACCACTCTTCGCTCCGCGTGTCTCTGAATGATGATCCCTTAAATATGGTCGAGCATGGCGGCAATTGGCGCATGTGTTTAACTCGTGATCTGGCACTGTATGCGGATCATTGACCACATTGCAATAATTAGAATATATTCCTGAAACATTTATAATAAAAACTGTAAATTAATTAAATTAACGTAAATAATAAAAATATCTGTATTGTAAAATACTGAAACAACCTACTGCAATCTTTACACTCCTGAACACAATTATATGATTACTAAATTTCCCACATTTCGATTTCATCATCTGTGCCCGAAGCCTATTCTAGTGAACGAACCTCTTGCGTTCTTGGTCATATGCGTCGATCCCGAAAAAAGTTATAGGAAAACAAAATCAGCATCATCGTTTACATAGATGACCGAATTCAACGGAAATCTTTTACTTGGATGATCTATTTTTTTAGTTATTTAGTTAAAAAAAATGAAAATATTGATCCAATTTTGATAAAATTTATTATCACCTCTGAAGTATGAACTACCAAACATAAATAATCACCAAAATCAAAACATACTGGTGAAGTAATTACTGGAAAAAAAACCTCCTCTTTTTTGGAAGTCGGTTAAAATATAACGGAATAGAAAACTTCCGTTTTAACCCCCGACCAAAAAAGTGGGGTGTCCGGTGTTATAAGTTAGACGTGTGTATCTGTTTATCTTTGAGTCTGCCTGTAGCTCTCAGAGATGGACCGATTTTGATCAATTTTTTTTATTTCACTGAGGATTTTGTCGAGAGTGTTCTTTGCTATGTTTCATCAGTCTTCCTGCCACTTCTATAAGATCGTCTGTTCACCTTGTGGCTACTCGCTTGCTGGTGCGTAGGGTCCATTGTTTCGGTCCAATTGGCCATCAGTTCTACGTGCCCTTCTGATTGCCACTAAGTAATAATAATATAATACTCACTTGAGTTTTATTCATTTTGTATAATATGACATTATGAGTTATTATGTTATTATGTTTATTATGAGTTTTTTTCATTTTGTTGCTCTTGCTCGAGAAGAAAATTTTTCTTTGCTTTGAAGTTGTCAAAAGGAAAGTTGATCATAAGTTGTTTTGGTTTTTATTATTCATTTATTTCTTTATATCAAGGAGTTTTCTTTACAATAATAATGGACAAAAATAAAAACAATTAATTTGTCAAATGAGCGAAGCGAACATAGGTCTGCAAAATTGCGTATGTTCGAATGTTTGTTGGCATTCGCCAACAAAAAAATTAACTCCTCTCATTATTATGGGAAATACTCCCGAATTACTCCCAAAAAGGAGGCGAGTTTCAAGAAAACTAAAAAGGGCCTCAAGGCTGCTGTAGAACTATTACTCGTTTGTTATACGCTGACGCGATTTAGCAACTTTTTTAACAAATTGTTAGTTTATTACTATGTAATAGACTCGCCGAACTCGCACACGAAGGGTTACGTACCATTATCTATAAAAACGCCAAAAAATCACGTTTGTTGTATGGGAAACCCTTCCCCTATAACCCCTATGGGGTCCTTAAATATTTATTTTATTTTAATTTTAAAGTGAATAATATAATAACTCAATATTCTGTGAATATTTGAAGCGGTGGTGATAGACGGACGGACGGACAGACAGAAAGCAGAGTCTTAGTAATAGGGTACCGTTTTTACCCTTTGGGTACGGAACCCTAAAAACGACAGGATTTGTTACTACAAAGCAGACCAAATGAAGCATTTGTAGACCTCATACGATTTAATTGTAATGTGTCTATTTTTAACTATTCCTCTTATGAAATAGGGAGGGTGGAATAAGGTTGTGTAGCTCTTGCGTCGTTCAATTTATTTTAAATTTTTACAAGATTCATTCGCCGAATTACATCCGGAAGAAATACATAAGTTGCTTATGAAGTCGAGTATTTTATTTTAAATAAAATAAAATGGTAAATGGTATGACTCGATGGTGTAAACTGAATTGTATAAGGAAGAGGTAATCCTAATATTATATAAAAGCAAAATTAGTACTGTCTCCCTGCTCTTCTCTTTCTCTCTGTTTGTTACCTTTTCACGCACAAACGACTAAACCAATTGTAATGAAAGGTGCAAAGAAAGGTGAAAAAAAAAGTGAGGCAAACGATTGAAAATAGACATAAATGCTAAATATATGTCATCATAGTTAGTATTTTCTCCACTTAGCGGGTAAAAGTAAAACCGCAGGGCGCTGCTAGTGTTTTAGAAAATTGATAATTACATATTATAGTTATTGTACTTTTGGCAGAGGTTATAATTTTCTTTGTTGTATTCTTATTAACATACGTCATAGAGTAACTCTGACATACGTATTCAATGTCACCAAAAGCAAAATGTTAGGAATAAGGTTTTATTTTCATTTGATAAGTGAGATACAAATTCTTATTTTAAAACTTTGTCTGCATGTCAAGTTCTATTTTGTTTTTTTTTGTAACATTTTATCTTTAAGGGCGTCCGCTACGTTAAGCGGGCGTCAGTCGCGGGTGTCTGTCGCGGAGACCCGCGCCGTGCTCCGTTGCGGACATATTTAACCCGTTGCGGACGCCTGCGACGGACTCCCGCCTCTCGCAGCGCCGCCAGTACAATTTCGATCGCGCGGGTGTACAGTCGATATCATGGATTATTTGTTGATATATTACCTAGCCAAAAGACGACGTAGACAAGAGCGACAGCCAATCAGCCCATATGTCACGTCTAGATTGTTGTGTGGAGAATTTGTATCCAAGTTTACGTTATTAAGAGAAGATGAGAAGAGATTTTATAAATTACTTTAAAATTGAAACGTAATTTTAGTACTTTGAAAGTAAAAAGTGTACGCGCATCCCTGTCTTTATATAAGTCATTAGACATATCCCATAAAACGGGGCGACCTTAGATTATATACCTCTAGATTCCGTGTTCAAATACTAAGCGCATCGTTCAATTTGAAGCAAAAACGTTTTACGTGTGTGAGTGAGCCGCCTATCGTGGGTGTATTGCTTACACCATTTACATTTGTGTGCACGATGTTTGTGATACCAGTGCATAGATATTTCCCCAAAACATAGAGACTTAAATAATATTTGGGGTCGATATTATTCAACCGGAAAAAACCTAACATTACTGTTTAAAGCATGAAAGTCCAAATTAGGCTCGTTTGCTTTGGTTTCTCAAGCACTTTCTGCTTCATATGATGACGAGAGTCTGACGAAGGTATCAGATGATTGCCACTGGAACAACCTGGTGGAAAGGACTTAGACAGTCCAGTTTGGGCTCGTTTGCTTTAGTTTCTTAAGCACTTTCTGCTTCATATGATGACGAGGGTCTGACGAAGGTATCAGATGATTGCCAATGGAACACCCTGATGGAAAGGACTAACACAGTCCAGTTTGGGCTCGTTTGCTTTGGTGTCTTAAGCACTTTCTGCTTCATATGATGACGAGGGTCTGACGAAGGTATCAGATGATTGGCACTGGAACACCCTGGTGGAAAGGACTAAGACAGTCCAGTTTGGGCTCGTTTGCTTTGGTGGCTTAAGCACTTTCTGCTTCATATGATGACGAGGGTCTGACGAAGGTATCAGATGATTGCCACTGGAACACCCTGGTGGAAAGGACTAAGACAGTCCAGTTTGGGCTGGTTTGTTATGGTGTCTTGAGCACTTTCTGCTACATATGATGACGAGGGTCTGACGAAGGTATCAGATGATTTTCCCTGGAACACCCTGGTGGAAAGGACTACGACAGTCTAGTTTGGGCTCGTTTGCTTTGGTTTCTTAAGCACTTTCTGCTTCATATGATGACCAGGGTCTGACGAAGGTATCAGATGATTGCCAATGGAACACCCTGATGGAAAGGACTAACACAGTCCAGTTTGGGCTCGTTTGCTTTGGTGGCTTAAGCACTTTCTGCTTCATATGATGACGAGGGTCTGACGAAGGTATCAGATGATTGCCAATGGAACACCCTGATGGAAAGGACTAACACAGTCCAGTTTGGGCTCGTTTGCTTTGGTGGTAATATTGTCAAGGTGACGGTAGAGGGTCACTTAAAATAAATAAAAATATTTAAAAAAAACGACTGCGTCAATATCTGCCATCTTTATTAAATTCATTGCAGAACTAAAAAGATAGAAACAAGATTTTAATTTGAATATTTTATTTTCAGCGTTCCGACAGCGTTGTCAACGCTGTCGGACGCATAACGGAGGCATAACACGCTCACTTCTCATAATTTGGTTGGTGATATATGTAGATCAACTCGGAGTGAACAGATGCCTCCGACTGCGTTTGTGAACACTGTCAACTAAGATTATTCAAAACCAAAAATGGAAAAAAATGGGACGCCACGTGCGTTAACATTTTCGCCGCCTGTCACTTGAGTCGCTCGGTCCACGCATCGGGGGCGGCTGTTGAGGATGCTGCGAATAAAAAACGCCAGAAGTATGCGGCTTTGGAGGTGAGGTATGATTTTGTACCCATTGCTGTCGAGACCATGGGTAGCTGGGGCACTGAAGCCAAAAGTTTGATTCACGAGTTAGGGCGCCGGATACGGGAAAAGTGTAGTGACCCCCGCTCCGGCTCCTACCTGGTGCAAAGGTTGTCCATCGCTATTCAACGCGATAACGCAGCTAGAGTCATGGGTACTTTTGCGCCTGGTAAAGTTCGGGGCGGGCTTTTTGGCTGAGCTTAACTGAGCTTACAGGTTTTTTTAATATATTATTAATGAAATGACGTTGTTGATGACTTGTAAACCAAAATAAAATATTCAATTTGAAATCTCGTTTCTATCTTTTTAGTTCTGCAATGAATATAATAAAGATGGCATATATTGACGCAGTTGTTTTTATTTTAATATTTTTATTTATTTTAAGTGCCCCTCTACCGTCACCTTGACAATATTACCACCAAAGCAAACGAGCCCAAACTGGACTGTGTTAGTCCTTTCCATCAGGGTGTTCCATTGGCAATCATCCGATACCTTTGTCAGACCCTCGTCATCATATGAAGCAGAAAGTGCTTAAGAAACCAAACCAAACGAGCCCAAACTAGACGGTTTTAGTCCTTTCCACCAGGGTGTTCCAGTGAAAATCATCTGATACCTTCGTCAGACCCTCGTCATCATATGAAGCAGAAAGTGCTTAAGACACCAAAGCAAACAAGCCCAAACTGGACTGTGTTAGTCCTTTCCATCAGGGTGTTCCATAGGCAATCATCTGATACCTTCGTCAGACCCTCGTCATCATATGAAGCAGAAAGTGCTTAAGAAACCAAAGTAAACGAGCCCAAACTGGACTGTCTTAGTCCTTTCCACCAGGGTATTCCATTGGAAATCATCTGATACCTTCGTCAGACCCTCGTCATCATATGAAGCAGAAAGTGCTTAAGAAACCAAAGCAAACGAGCCCAAACTAGACTGTTTTAGTCCTTTCCACCAGGGTGTTCCAGTGAAAATCATCTGATACCTTCGTCAGACCCTCGTCATCATATGAAGCAGAAAGTGCTTAAGAAACCAAAGCAAACGAGCCCAAACTAGACTGTTTTAGTCCTTTCCACCAGGGTGTTCCAGTGAAAATCATCTGATACCTTCGTCAGACCCTCGTCATCATATGAAGCAGAAAGTGCTTAAGAAACCAAAGCAAACGAGCCCAAATTGGACTGTCTTAGTCCTTTCCACCAGGGTGTTCCAGTGGCAATCATCTGATACCTTCGTCAGATCCTCGTCATCATATGAAACAGAAATTGCTTAAGACTAAGAGTCAATAGGTACCTAATAAAACTCTTTCGTCACTTTTCCATTTTTGGCCAAAAACAAAGCGTATTGGTAAATATATTTTATACCCTTGGCAACACCAAGCATTATGGCGCTATATTTCAATATTTTTTAATTCATTTTAAATTTCGGTTTGTCATTTTGCTATGAAATACATCAGAAAATTGAATATTTACTTAAGAAATGTGATGTTTACACACTTTTCTTTTTTTCCTGGATGTTTTTTACAGCACAAACTGATATTTTTTTATTAAAACATTTATATTCGTAATATCATCACTCGGCGAGCGCTCCTGAATGACTGATGGGCATTTGGCGGGGGCCGGGAGGGGGGTCGATCGGAGATGTCAATATCAGTGCCTTTTTAGTGGAAGTTTTTACTGAGCGCTTACTAGGCATCTAGACAATATATAATCTAAGGGGGCGACATTGGACTTCTAAAATGACACGTTCCGTGTCAATAATACTCATTGTTATCAAATTATGGAACAGACTGTACAAACACGGAACGTGCGGCACGGATAACACAACGGCGCTCACTGATTTTCTAGAAACATCTCCGCTCGCGTGCTCCGTCACACGGAAATCCGTCGCCCGCAGGGCGGGTTCCGCCACCCGCGCCGCGTGCGACGGGGCACCCACTGCACGCAGCGCTGATCTATGAGATTACAACAAACAGCACGCCGCGCGGGCGCCCGTGCCGTGCACCCGCTTAACGCAGCGGACGCCCTAAAAATATTCTGACAATACAAAAAAACCGTCTGTGTTTCACTAAAAGCATAAAAAATATTACCTATTGTGATGAAATAACATTATAACCTTCCATAACACCTATAATGGATAACACAGCGCCCATCAGGCCCATTCGAGCTGCTGTACGCCGTATAACGTCCGTACAGCAGCTAGAAATTATGATAACATTTATGGAGCAGAATAGAGCCTTAGCATTGGGCAGGGTCCGTTCCATCGAAGCAAGATCAACCTCTGCTCGATTGTGGGCAGAGGTTACTTGCTTGCTAAATGAAGAGGGTCCTGCCCAAAGAACGGCCAAGGAGTGGGCTAAAGTAAGTTTTACATTCTCATTGTAGCATTTTTTAATCGACATCAAAGGTACCTCAATCATCAATCTGATATGTACGTATGTAATATTGTTAGAATTACACAATATTTATATAATATCTATGTGGGCTTCTAAGCACGTGTGCCAAATTTCATAAGTGTATGTATGTATATATGTATGTTTGTTCACGTATTACGTACAAACTAGGAGTCGTATTATTTAATTAATAAATATCATAATATGTTAAATAAAACTGTTACAATAACGTGAAAACGTTTTTAAAATGGCTTCTATACAGGGGTCACGCCAGTTTGAGGAAAATTAGCGATGTGACGATATCAGACATGACCTTTTGATTTTGAGCCTTGTCATTTTGGCCCACTGTATCTTTTGGGTTACTTGACCATTTATTTTTACCTTTTACCTTTTGGATTACTAGACGTTGTGACTCTGAACCATATTTTATTATATTTTTATATATCTCATTTTTAGGGTTTCGTGCCTCAAAATAATAAAAACGGAACCCTTATAGGAACACTTTGTTGTCCGTCTGTCTGTCTGTCTGTCCGCTGTCCGGGTGTTAAGACCTTTATCTCGGGAACACAGATCCATAATCTCTTGATGCAGAAAGAAAAATAAAATTTCTGTTATTTTTAAATGCGTAATAAGATCTCTGTAGGTAATACAATTACGTAATACTTACTGAAAATAATTAAGCATTTATACTAAGTAAATATATGAACACTATGATGGTTGCTCGATAGTGGAAATAAGATTACATAAATATTTATGTATAATTTTTTTCAGGTTTGGAACGACTATAAAAGTCGCGTGAAACAAAAAATTTCTAAAATTAATAGTGACCATAGGGGAACGGGCGGCGGTCCACCAACAGTTGAAATTTTGAGCCCAATGGAGGACCGTGTAGCGGAAGTGATAGGTCGCGATGTAGGACGGCGACTAGATGGCATCGTTGCTACGGGAACGAGTAGATAGCACCATAATATTTCAAAACATGTCATCATGACAACCAATTGTGTATCAACAATTAAAATAGCTGTTTTTGATTTGTATATTTCTGCTGAAATCTTACGGGATTATTCTTATGATAATATCCAATAACAAAGGACTGGGTTTGTTTATGGTCGGCACAAAAATAGAGTAGGTATAATGGACTCTTCGTTGCAAAAAAGAATTAAATATATTTCAAGTCGATTTCGAGAGACTTGTTTTTTTTTTTTTTTTTTGTTGAATAATATCTAAAAATGAAAATTTTCATTGTATTCCTGAGTGAAGTGCGTCATATTATTTTATTCGTATCTGTGTTTATGCGAGAGATCGATCAGAAATCAGAATTCTTTAAAGACTTTTCAAGAACTGACAAACAAACTCAGTCCCATTTTCACAAAACAAATTAATGAAATAGTGCTAAAGTTTATTTTCATCCTTTGTAAGACTTGATTTTGACTAAAAAACGTTCTGGTTCTTGAGGAATGTCACGAAAACGAATATTTCATCTAAGCAGCGCGAACATAACTTAAATAACGTTTCCAATTTCTACCAAAGAAATGTTTTCCATTATCTTCCATATTTTCATCCTACTTATGAATATATTTTGCTCTTATTAAATCATCTGCTGCCGCTTCCAACCGGTTCTTTTGGAAATTCATGGGAGAGGCCTATGACCAGCTGTGAATTTATTGTGGCTGAGATGATGATGATGTTTGTGGTCATCTGCTTTGATTACCCAATATTAGAATCCAAAAAAATAACTTCAAAAACTAAAACCCGACTACTGAAAATCACGCTTTAAAAAGTATGAAAAAAGACAATACTCTCACCTGAAATTGTTATGTACAAACCATTCGATATGTATCGTATATTAAATAAACAACTTAAATGTAGTAAATATTTTGTTGTATTTCATATATATATATGAAATAGTGGTGTTCAGAGGGTAACCATAGTCGTATGCCACCTATCATAACAAAAGTATTGATTTGCAAAGAAGCATACGACCACGGTACATACTTGTAGGTGAAATACTTAGGCTTTAGATAGTAAGCTCCTTTGGAATAAGCACATTAGAAATGCCATCAGGAAGGCTAAAATAACCGTGAAAGCATTCAACGAGGTTTCACCAGATCTCTGGCATTTTCATGTCCAAGGATTTCACACAGAAGTCCGTATACCAATCGATTGTCTTTCTTTAATATAAATAATCTGCGCAATAGGAGGAAAATCCGTGACCTTTCTTTTCTTTGCAATGTTGTTCACAGCCTTATTGACTGTCCCTTAATTTTGATGCAGTTTTCACTATCAGTACCATGTCACTACCCGCGTCACAGAATCTCAAAGATTCTGCATGTTAAATACTCTAAAACTAACTTATCATAAGTATAATTCTCCTCTGCCAAGACTATGTCGTACATACAATGAAATTAATGTTTTGCTAAACGATCTCGATATATTTCACGAAAAATTTAACGCATTCAAGTTTAAATTATTACTTTTTTTACTGAACGCAATAGATTATAATATCACTGCTATATTATCTTTTAGGATTTCATTTTAAATTAATATAGTTTTAGTTAGAGAATGATGTAGATGCCTGTTAAAAGTAAGCATATCAGAACTTATAATAATATTAAAGATTACTTACTAAGTCTCATGTAATATGTATACTGTTGGTGTTTCTTAAATAAATAAATAAACCATGGGGGCCTGTAGAAAGCTGCTTCTCACAAAATACATACACTCAACATCCTATCAAGCTTAACGAAATCGTAAGTTAGACTACAAAACTGCTTTTTGCAGTCGGGTATATAGATACTTGTTACCAATAGTTTAGAAGATTAAATGAAACATGATTGGTGTACTTACCCATAGAGCCAGTCCACAAGGCGCGTTGCATCGGCGTTGCGTCGACGTAGCGCTGTCGCTGCGTCGTTTTACATGCAAATAATCATAGTGTTCACACGGTGCGCTGCGTCGACGCAACGCACACACGACTGAACTGCAGCCCCCGAAGCGGGCGGGGTGTACTCATTGCGACGCCGGAACGGCAGCGCTTAGTTGTTTGTGCGTTGATAGGAAAGACACACGCAAGCTCATTTCGTTTTGCGATGTTTTTACAAAATGCTCGCCGCAACTGTGCGTCGCCGCTGCGACGACGGAACGTTACGACTGCGTCGTAGTAACGCTGCGATGACGCAGCGCCTGTGTGGTCGTCTATGCGTTATAATATTTGCGTTGTTGCGCCGTGTGGACCGGCTGATACTCTCGTAAATAGATTGTCATCTCAACAATCTATAGATGTGAGTATGTATTAAGATAAGTTTATTATATAAGTGGGAAAATTCCACTATACCCTCTACCCATTAAACCCTCAATATTTTATCTGTATTCAATGTTTTTGATCCTCTTTTTTTCTTCGCATCATTACACTGGACCGAGTGAGCGAAACGGACGAAGGTCTCTGCATCAACTAGCAAGATTTCGTTCTTCTGTCCGGATCTTTGTTGATACTTGCGTACAGGCCGTATATTTTAACTAATCTTAACGAAACGTATAATTAGGAGTTTGTGTAAATATTGAAAAACGTTAACTTCAATCTTAGTCAGTTTCAGGTAATAAATTGGATTTACTAGCACTGAGTGCTTCATCCACGACTATATCGTTATATAATATTATCACGAGGTTATTACAATATCATTGTAGGCAAGTAGTGCTAATTGCAATAAAAATAATGACGTATTTTAGTGAAAAATCAGAATTTTGAGTCCGCTGGTGAAGCCACAAAACACAGATATAGTTTTCAATATACGTTCTTGAGTGTAATATTACTACAATTTACCGCACCCCACAGGGGATCAAGTCTGTAGGCCTTACGGTGATTCAATTACACTACTAGCTCGACCAAGCCAGCTATATGATTTGTTTTGAAGAACCGCTCTTTGCTGAAATGGATTGGCTTTTCCTCATCCTAGGGGTAATATGAAATAAAAGGGTAGGCTTTTAAAAAGTTATTAGATGATATTTGTTTTTACCGATTTCAAAAAGAAGGAGGTTAACATCAGTTCGGCTCAATTTTTTTGTTTTTCTTTTATGTTTGTTACCGCATAGCTCCGTCATTTATAAAAACAGATTTTTCTTTTCTTCTAGGATATTTTTAAAGTTCCGTACCCAAAGCGTAAAACGGGACCCTATTTGGGAAATGGGAAATTTAATCAAAATTGTCTCAAAAAAGTTTGGTTTGTAAAGCAAAATTTGTCAATTAGTCGTCGGTTTTTTATTTTTATTAAGTAACGTTATTGTTATGACGTGATTTGAAAGCATAGCGAGGTAGTTTTTAATCAACGAATAAAAGGAGGAGGTTCTCAAGTCGACGCGTATATGTTTTTTTATGCATAACTTTTTACAGAGTATTGACAGCTAAGAGGAGACAGTCATATCGGTCCACCCTCTTTCTTCGTCTTTCATACAATGAATAACTGTGATGGTTTAAAAAGTGTTTTGGAATGATTTTTTATCCTTTACAAAATTTGGCTTCATTTTAGGCCCCTAGGACATGGCGTATTTTAAACGCGCAGACGACGCGCTGGTAACGCACGTATACGCGCTTCAAACGAGATTTGAACGCAATCTTGTAACCTAAGCACACGGGGTGATCGTGAAACGTGCGTCTACTGCGCGTATACACGCAGATGCAGCGATACAGACGCGCTGTAACTGCGGCGCGGGGGGTCCGTGGCGTGAGCGCGCGCCCCTCCTCTACCCCTCCTCCGGCCCTTTGTACGCGCATCAAACAAGTTTCGAACGCGCTTCACACGCGCGTTTGTATGCGTTTTACGCGGGTTCGAATATATAAAAACGCAAAAGTCGGCATTTACGGTGCAGGAAACGCGCGTCGTCTGCACGTTTAAAATACGCCATGTGCTAGGGGCCTTAGAGTTCTGTGCACTCAGTCAGACTTTTCTTCAGCATGCACAGTAGACATTTAAACTACGTCACTTTATCTCATATTCTGTAATCTTAAAAGGCTAAAAGACTTTATTTACCGGCATCTAATTTTGTTTCCCGTCACTTAAGTAAAGAGAGCTTTATTAATGGCTGGGCTTTTAGTGTTGCCAACCTTTTTCATTATTCACACGCGACGTTATACAGGATCAGTCTCATAAGAGTAGATTATACAGGATAAGTTTCATAAGAGTAGATTAGGAGCCAAGGTTTCCTCTTATTACGAAATGAAACTTATGTTCGAGAAATGAACTACACTAAATAATAATGTACTATTTTATATATTATACATATTACCACAGCCACACAATGCTATGTAGTCTTGGCCCTGTGCGAATAACTGCAAAATACTCTCATAATCAAAACGACTAATCCTCGGCGATAAAGAAATCTATAAAATTGTAAAATCTGTAGGCAAATGAAATGATATTTTCATAAATATTAGTTGAAAAATACGACTTACGCGAGTACCAATAAACTTCCGTACATAGATAGAAAATAATATGTGCAAAATCCTCATTCCTTTTTTCATACCTAACGCCATCCTATTTGTAATCCAATATGCCTCGGGCTCCTACACTATATAGTGACTTCGCACTTAAGCAGGAAAATGGATTATTATATTGGAGCGATCCACTAAAGCTTATCTACGAGGACCTCGAATATGGTTTTTATAAGTAAGAGGGATCGGAAAACGTGACCCATCGGATTTGTAGCCCCCGGCTAAGTTGGCATAAAACGCTTTTGGAATATTAAATCGTTTGGTAATATCATACTTCAGCGCTAATATTCTGTAGAAATATTTTGAAACATTTATTTAGATATTAAATTAATGGTAATACCGTGCTTTTGAATTTATTCTTTGTCTATTTTTTTCTACAAGAGACAGTAAAGATATTTGATTAAATACCCGACGTAAAAAGGGGGTGTCTGCATAATAATTTAAGTAGAATGACAAAGTTAATGTAATTTTATTTTTATTTTTATATTGTTGTCCGTCTGTCAACATCACTTTGTTGTCTGTCTGTCCGTCCATCTGTCTATCAAGACCTGTATCTCAGGAACGTGTGAACCATAGACCACGAACCACGACCACGAAGGAAACCATAGTTTTAATTTCAACTCGATACCTATATGTACGCGTATTTATATTCTCTTGCTGCAGAAATAAAAATCAAACTTTCATTAAAAAAAGTTACAGCCGAATATGTCGCAAAAAACGCATATTTCGACACTCGCAATGGAATCAAAACTTATGGGGTACTTCCCGTTGACCTATAACTATGAAATTTGAAACAAGAAATATTGTCAGGACATAGGACAAAGGAAAAAAATCTTAAAACTATGCAAGGAAGGAGGGTCCAAATTTTAAAATAATTTAACCGATCATATGGGGTATCATTAAGAGCTTAATTAGCACAAGCTAAGACAGGTTTTTAAATATTTTTACGAAATGAAATTTTGAATTGTCTTTAATCTTTATGTAAAATGATAGATTTTACATAAAGATTTTACGAGCATCAATTTATTCATAAATGACAACTTTATTAACTTTATGTTCCACTGTGCTTAATTAGTTACTTTCTAATAAATTATAAGAGGCTTCTAAAACAGAATAATTAAGTAATATTGACAGCGACGGATAATCTTGTTTCTCAAGATAAACAAATGAATTTATGCGTATTTCAAATTGACACACATTTTATTCAAAATAAACAAATCTTTAGATAATCATCGCATGAATTTTGAAAATTTTAATTAAGATGCTACCTGGTAATTAAACATCATCATCATCTCAGCCATAAGAAGTCCACTGTTGGACATAGGCCTCCCCCATGGATTTCCAAAAAGACCGATTGGAAGCTACTTGCATCCAGCGTCTTCCCGCCACTTGTATGAGGTAGTCTGTCCATCTCGTGGCTGGTCTTCCTACGCTGCGCTTGCCGGTAATTAAACATTTTTTTAATATTAATTTTATTTTAAGAATACTTGCTTGAATAATTCAATTTTTTTATATATATTTGTTGACTATATTACCTGCATTAATACGAAGACAGAAACATAAAACAAGTAACTTTCCTCGATAGAAAAAAAATCAGAACTTACCTCTAAAAATAACATTTTATGAATTCTATGCCGTAGTCATGTACTTTCTGTCACATTAAAATAATGAAAAACGTAGATAATATCTTATTAAACATTAATTAGAAATCAGTTTTTAAAGAAACATAAAATTGAACTTTAATTATTATTTTTATTTAGTATAGGCGCTTACGTTATTTTTTTCGAGCAGGTTGCATGTTTCCTCTCTCTACCTATTTACGTTGCTATCGCATAGTTCTATCGCTCTCAACCATTTACCTTGTTCGCCCGTGAACATCGTGCGAGGTATCGTCTTAATATCGTGTATTTGCATTGGCTAGTTTTAAACCAATATGATAAAATAATTGGCCAAGTGTGTGTTGGGCAACACGCAACGCGCAGTATAAGGTTCCGTAGTTCGACTTTACTATATGCGGACTTGGAATATTGCTACTTGTTTGATACTATGAATATATTGATTGAGCGATTAAAACGGAATTTGTACGAAATATGCCTCTAAAAATTAAACAATGAGTTAGTATGTGATGAATGAGATATAGTTCGTGGTCACTCTAATTTGCTCTGAAAACAATATAGCTAAACTTTGGCCGCCACTTAGTAGATCTTGCCGCAACTACAATTGGTCTGAACACGAGAACGTAGTATTCGAAAACAGCGTTTTGTAAATCATAATGTACATAAGACATAAAACATTTTCGTTTAGAGTTAAAGCGTTTTACTTTTCTCGAGAGTTATAAAAGTAAATATTTTTTTTTATCTTATTTATTTGTATGAGTTTTGTCGATGATTGACCATGCCACTCCTATTAAATCTTATTACATATTTACAAGGCCTATATTATCTATATAACAACATTAATATCTACTTATATAACTAGTACATTAATACGCCACTTTTTCCCTCGTTCAATTATCCACTTATACCGCCAAAAATGAACAAGTAAAGCCTTACAAGCTTCATGGCTTCCTCCGCCAGCGGTGAAGCCAAGAGACTATTGCAAGTGCCAACATTGTTTTCAAGTCCAACCAATAAATTTCGGCGTATCGCTTCGTTCCGGATGCACTCCATCAGAACATGTTGGACATCCTCGACCACATCACATTCAGTACAGTTAGGACTGTCCATAATGCCCATTAAAAGTTTAAAACAATTCGATGGGATATGTCCGGAACGGAGTCTCATCAATACCACCACATTTTTCCTTGTCATCCTACTATCACTGTTTTGCCCATCTCGCGAAGTCTAAAAATAGAGCCCAGTATGCTATAGGCTATAGGGTGACCTCGGATATTCGAGATTAACCTAGCCAGGTGGAACAGCGCACTTTTTGAATCTGATAATATGACAAAATTGTTATTATCAATAGAAAACTGATAAGACAACGACTCCTGTATTGCAATGAGTTCACTGTGCATTATCGATATATTGGTCTCTATTTTGAATTTGGCACGTAGGTCTACCTGAGGGTCAAAAAATGCAGCTCCAGAAGATTTTCCTCCCTTAGATCCGTCGGTGTACAGCTTATAATATCCAGAATAATTACGTCGTAAATACTCATTACAGATAGATAGAAGATCTAGCGTATCAATAAACCTATTAGCAGAACTTACTCCATCTATACTCACTCTGATAGCTTTCAACACATTGAAACGGGTTATCCAGGTATCAAATAAGTAAATGTCTAGCTTAGTGGATGAATGAATGGGCTGATCTTTGAGCATACTGTTCATTGTTACAAGCTTGGGGGTCTTTTTTCTAGTCCAATAGTGAGTATGGATTAAACTACTAAGCTGTTCTATGGTTACTATGTTCAGCTCATCCTGAATAGATTTAGATTTTAACCAGAACTTGCCCGCTAAATATGTTCTACGAGTATGTAGGGGCTGTAAACATAGCTCACTCTCCATAACATGGACTGGTGTACTCTTGATGAAGCTTCCTATGACTCTCATTGCTTGATTTTGCACTTTAGTTAGCTTATCCAGGTGGCATTTGGCGCTAGTATCGTAGAGGAAGCTACAATAGTCAAGTCTACTACGTATTATTGATATATATAGCCGCCTAAGATGCTTAGGGTCAACCCTCCACTTTGCTCCAGCTAATACTTTAAACAGATTTAGAAATCTGTTTTCTGGTTGTCGCGATTTTTGCTCATTGAAATAAAATAAATTTTAACGGACTTTGTAATTTTTCTATTTTAAAGGATTTTTAGGGTTTTGTACCTCAAAAGGAAAAAAACGGAACCCTTATAGGATCACTTTGTTATCCGTCCGTCCGTCTGTCGGGGTGTCAAGACCTTCAAGAATTTAAAACCGTATACGCAGATCCATAGTTTATTGCTGCAAAAAGAAAAATCAAATTTCTTAGTTTACGTAAAAAAAGTTACAGCCGAATATGTCGTAAAAACGCACATTTCGACACTCACAAGGGAATCAAAAGTTATGGGGTACTTCCCGTTGACTTAGAACTATGAAATTTGGTAAGAAGCATTGTGTTAGAGTACCCATAAAGGGAAAAAATGCGAAAACTGGACATTTTTAATTTAATCACAAAAAAATTGTGTCTTTATGCGAGGAATGAGGGTCTAAATTTTAAAGTTCTTTAACCGTATCATGTGGGGTTATCATATGAAAGAGCTTCATTAGCATAAGCTAAAACAGGTTTTAAATATTTTTACGATGTATATTTTTCGGTTTATGAAGGAAAATATTAAAAAATATATGATTCCCCCATTTCCCCCAACCCCCATTTATCTACTAGTTTGTACGGAACCCTCGGTGGGCGAGTCTGACTCGCACTTGTCCGGTTTTTTGTATTTATTTATCGTATTTGAATTTACAAAAATCCGTCGAAATTTGTTTCGTATCAATGAGATATAGAAGTTTTGTGGTGTTACACCTTTATTTATGTAATAATACACCTCTTTCAAAATTAAAAAAGCGTGTATTTCTAACCTCCAATGACCTATAGAACTGTGTATATGGTTTTAATTTTAACTTGATACCTCCATGCGTTCCCGTACCGGGTTCTGTTTTTTCCTTTTGAGGTACGGCACCCTACGATGATGTCGTGAAAAGCTTTTTTTAGTTGTGTGATTTTACGAGATTTAATTAAAAGGTGGCTATTTTTAAAATATTTTCAAATGAATGAAACCTGAAGATTAAATGTCAACAACTTTATATTCCGACCAAGTCGCGTAATTTAATTAGAGATCTTATTAAATTCTCTCGCTGTAGCAGTTCTGCCCCGTTGTAAGCAGACGTTTAGTAATTTTAGTAATGCTAGACAAATGATTGAAAGTATTCCTCAGTTGAAAGAAGAAAAGTTTTGAAACACTTCGTAACAACAGATCGGTCAATGGAAATATTTTCGTCACGTGAACGTAAAGCCAGTATGGATAGTAAATTTTACTTTGTTCAAGCACGTAGTACGTTTTTAATTTATAGTATCTATTGACAGACTTATTTTCTGACTTTGACTGGTTACTTGAACATGACAAATACACAATACATGCACTAAATTATTTTATAAAGATTTGGCAAAACGTCTTGTCCTCGCCTCGGGGGATCCCAGGGCTGACGCGTATTTTGCTTAAAGGCTAAGTTTAGCTATACAACGAGGAAATGCTGCCAGTGTTCTGATATATATATATATATGGTTATGGTTTTTATTTGTAAATAATATTTCATTATTATTTAAGTATTGTAAATATAGTGTATAGTATAGTAAATTAGAAATGATAAAAAAAAAAAAATATCAGTTATTGTTTAAAAAACTGAAACAACCGAGTACATACAGGTTCAACATCTCTCAATTCGTAAAAAAGGAAGTTGCAGTGACAAACAGGGGGCGGGTGCCCGCCCCGGGCGACATTTTCAGGGGGCGCAAAAATCATAATTTATATGATTAAAAATAAAATAATCGGCCAAGTGCGAGTCGGACTCGCGCACGAAGGGTTCCGTACTATCTATAATACTATTCCGTACTATCTATAATCTATAATACTACAAAGTTTAGTTCTGTTTATAAAATAACGAGAAATCAACGAAAGTAAATTGCAAACTTATAGGTAGGTTTTCGATACACATCCGGGCAGCATGACGACGCTCGCGCGAATACGCGCGTCTATGGCTCGCTCCGTGATGTTACCTCCCCCGCTACCCGCGCGGCCGTTGCTTAGCAACCGCCTCGCGCTCGCGCCACCACCACACCGCGGCGACGCTCGCACCGCGTTTAGATGAACGGATTATTTTCATTTTGTGAGTTTTTATGTATTAGATTAGGTATTTATTTTTATAGTTAATATATTTCTAAATATTTACTTACAAATATTCAAGTTTCTCCCTGTTAATTAAGATCGAGTAAAAATTGCTTAAAAATTACGTTTGTTGTATGGGAGCCCCCCTTTAATGTTTATTTTATTGTTATTTAATTATTTATTTTGAAAGGTAATATACAAGTAAATATTCTGTGAAAATTTAAAGCGTCTACCTGTTACTGTTTTTAATATTGAGCAAAAAAATACGAAAAAACACGTTTATTGTATGGGGACCCCCCTTAATATATTTTTTTTTTTTAATTTTTAGTATTTGTTGTTATAGCGGCAACGGAAATACATCATTTGTGAAAATTTCAGCTTTCTAGCTATCACGGCTTATGAGCCTGGAGACAGACAGACAGACAGCGAAGTCTTAGTAATAGGGTCCCGTTTTTACCCTTTGGGTACGGAACCCTAATAACTTGCTCCACAAAGCGCCTAAAATACGAAAGCTTGGTTGACTCACCGTTAACTTTTAAGAAAAGGGCGCCACATAGATAATTATAATAAGTTTTTTTAAGTAAGTTATTTTAAGCGCTGGAGAAAGGGGCGTCACCGTCAAGCTTCTGACCGGTTCGAAAAAATCGTAGATCCGGGGATGCGCTCATCATCCCGGAACAGGTTAGTCGTTGTTCTTCTTCTCCCTCCCTTGAATGGACCGCATTCTGCCATAGCGCTTGGCAGCGGCGGCAACAAAGTCTAAGTTTAAGTTCTACCATAACGTACCAGCCTTGTGTTTAATTCCTAAATCTCAAGTGTAACTCTTTTGTACAAGTCGTAAGTCTAAATATATGTATAATATAGAAAAAGTTTGCTTTCGTACCAACAAAAATGAAAATTGCGTATTTTTTAACCGTAACTAAAAAAAAAATACTCGTAGGTATGTACGAGTTTTCATTTTTAGGATTCCGTAACTCAAAAACAGAAACCACATACCACATAAAAAATAAAACCACATACGCAGATCTGTAATCCCTTGTAACTGTGAAAAAATAACCCTTCTTAATATGTTATGATAAGCTTAATTAGCATTAGCTAAAACAGGTTTTTAATTATTTTTACAATGTGTAATTTTCGGTTTATGACATGAAAAAATAATAAAATAAGGAAAAGATATAATAATATTATTTCCCATTTTCATTGACCGAGCGAGTGAAGCGAGCGAAGCGTCTCTGCATCAACTAGACAAATTTTATTTCGTCTGTCAGTTTGTTTGTATGTTCGTACTCGCGTACAGGGCGTAATTTTGAACCAATTTTGATGAAACTTGGTGTATAGGATTTATGTTTTTTTTTGTCGTCGGCGATTTTTGATAAGAGGGGTGGTTTCCATAAAAAGGGGGGAAGTTTATTGCGGCGTTAATTACCAACCGATTATAATGATATTTGGTTGGTAGGTAAAGTACACAATTATTACAACTTGTGGTAAAAATTAACAGAATTGGTCAAGTGGTTGTCGAGATATGACAACCAACTTCAGATTGCATGTAACAGTGAGGGCGCGTGGATGTGCTTGATGCATTTTAGCGATGAATAATTTACTTGTTACGTTTCATTTATTTACGTTTTCTCCATTTATAAAATTATTATTTGTTTTTATAAGAATATACATTATTTTTTTTTAAATAAGGGCATCTAAACATATCCTATTTTTGTAATAATTGTGTATTCAAATTAAATTGATCTTTCAAGGTCCTTAAACTTATGGAAAAAATGTTTTTTGACCGTGAAATAATGTCTGTAAAATCATTTAAAATTGCGAAATCAGCCAAAATTTTACATACAACCTCCTAAGCCAAATTTATGTAGGTAGCTATCATGTACAGATGATCCAAGGTGAGCTACAAATAAGCTCTCTCGCGAGGTCTACTGTTCGTAGAACTACTAGTTAATTATTATTTACGCCCTCAGGTTTTAACAACTTAGTTCGCGGTTTTGTAGGATTTTCGGGATAAAAAAGCTATAGGTAAATGTATGCTGTTAGACTTTTATCAATTTCTAGTACACAGACAGGCAAGTTACATCAAAGTTGAATAGGTAATTATGTCAATATTCAAATAAATAAAGCCTTCACTTTTACATCGTCTAAGTCCTGTCGTCTACTGAATTCCACCAAATATCTTTCTTAAAGCCAACAAGTGGGGAACAAACAGACACAGCGACCTCATATAGGTATAAATCTAGTTTTATTTGTCATTTCATTCCAGGGACCGTGTCCAGTCACAGAATCCTGACTGTTTGTATACGTATCGCGTTTTTACCATTGAAATAGGCGTCATTGGCTGCGGCGAGTTTGCTCGTAAGAATAAACAAGCTCTACCATGGTTTATTTCTTCAAGGAGCTCTATTTTTGTAAGACTATTTTATTTTTGTACAGAACGCCTTTGTAAAGGCTTTTAATAATACTTTGTATTTTATTTTTTTATCTTTATAACGATTCTCGAGTTTGTTGTTTTTCATTGTTGATATTTACTAATTATAAGCCGATTTCAAAACAGAAGGTTTCTATTCGTTTGTATTTTTTAAATATATGTTTGTTACCACAAAACTCAGTTATTTAAAAGCCTATTTGGAGTTCTATGTCTTTTTTATATATGTATAATTTTTTTTTCAGATTACTCTCGCACAATTTTTAACCAAAATTGGTTCAGTAGTTTGATTTTTAAATCAAAATATGTAATTGGAAAATATGTGTAATCCAAATTAACAGAATTGTGTATTTTAATTCTTATATTCGGAATAACCCATTCAGGAAGCATATGAATTCCACATTTTGGCAGTACTCACAATACTTCTTGAAGCTAAAGTTTTGGAACATCCACCATAAAACGAAGGTAGTTAGTATGTTTGTTTATCTGTTTCCGCATAACTAATTTATCACATTTTTTGTGCTCGTGAGGTCTTCTGTTTGCAAAACCAATTATCATAATTTGACAAAATGAGTTTTCGTTAGAAGTTTCTTTATCATCAGCTGGTTGTTAGCCATGTGACGTCACATTAATGTCAGTGCCTATGAGAGGATATAACGTCAATTTTAAAAAAAACAACGGGTTGCACTCCGGGAGTGCCGGCAGAAGAGAAAACTTGAACATTGACGTTGTGCATATTTGAATATTTTGGAATGGTTAGGGAAAAATTTCGCACGAATTGCTTGATTTATCAGTATAAAAGTACTATCATTTATGTGGTTAAATACTTAATTTCCCGTATATTTCATTAATAGATGCACTTTATTAAATTTCCATATTTTAAACACTTTATATACACGAATTTTACAAGTATAAAGACGGTCGAGCCATCAGCAGTCACCATCCGTGGATGCGCGTAGCAGGCTGTAGTACGTTTGTACTACAGCCTGCACACGCACACTCGCGCAAGCGCCCTGCGGCGTCTTACGAATTTTCCTTCAGGTCACGTGTTCTGACGCGAGTTTAACATTTTTACCCATTCCAAAAGTGCATAACGCCGCTAAAGAATTTTTCACTTCAAAAATAAAGTTGCCAGGTTCGGTATAAAATTAACACTTTCGTATGTATAATTAACGTACGTATGCTATTGGTCGATTCGCACCGCAGTGCGAAAGGACCTATTCAAAAAGAGCTCTTGGGTGATACGGACCGCGGTTCGAACCGCTTGCGGTGCGAAACGCCCAAGTACCCAATACATTTATGTAATAAATGTTGATATCTTTTAAATATGTATATGATTTGTAAATAAAATAAAACCGGACAAGAGCGAGTCAGACTCGCCCACCGAGGGTTCCGTACAAACTAGTAGATAAAAGGGAGAAATTATACCTATAATATTTTCCTTCATAAATCGAAAAATATACATCGTAAAAATATTTAAAAACATGTTTTAGCTGTGCTAATTAAGCTCTTTCATATGATACCCCACATGATACGGTTAAACACTTTAAAATTTGGACCCTCCTTCCTTGCTAAAGACTCTATTTTTTGTGATTAAATCAAAAATGACCAGTTTTCAGATGTTTTCCTATATGTGTACTAACACAATGCTTCTTGCCGATTTTCATAGTTCTAGGTCAACGGGGAGTACCCCATAGGTTTGATTCCTTTGTGAGTGTCGAAATGTGCGTTTTTTACGACATATTCGGCTGTAACACACACACACACACATGCACACGTTTAGTTTAAGCAGGGCTTATTTTTCTATCTAATGTAAAAGTATATTCCTTTACGACTGTAATTGTATAAGATTAAATATAAAATGTTAATCTATTATTGGCCTTAAGCCTTATCTAAGTTATTTATGTACGTTATAAAGGGCTGTAGATTTTGTTAAATAAATAAAATAAAATAAAAATAAAGTAACTTTTTTTTACGAAAACTGAGAAGTTTGATTTTTCTTTCTGCAGTAAGATACTATGGATCTGCTTATATGGTTTTAATTTCAACACGATACAATTTGAATTTGAATTTGAAATATTTGCTTTTCGTTTTTCAATCTGTAACTTGTAGTTGTTTTGTTATATTATATGAATTGCTAATAAAATATTTATTTACTTAAATTACTGTTTATTTGAAACATTAAATATATTTTATTTAAGAACATAATTTATAATTTTGATTAAACTAGCGACCATCATTAGAGGTAAACAAGCAAACGGCAAGTTTGATTGATTAGTACATTCGGCGAAGCGAAGCTTTTAACTACTTCCATAATTGCCCCATTAAACTTTCAGTTGTTTATACAACTATTCCCGGTATTTATTGATACACATAAATATTCATTATTTGTGCTGATTTGATTGATATTTGTTTGCATAAACACTTGTTGTGAATCCTTGAATCAGTAATAATGTATTTATGATTGAATAATTATAATGCTATATAGTCGTTTCATTGATACATCTAATCTATATAAAATAACTCGTAATTATCTATCGCAAAGAAAAAAATATTCACTAAAATTTTGAATATAATCATTTTATAATTTAAAATAACTAATGGCATTAATATATTAATTAGTAACACTCTTAGCGAGTTCTCGTTGGAGTTCCGGAACCATTTGAAAGGAACACGTAAAGCATCGGAAAACTCTCCAAAGAAAATTCCAACAAAACGTGTAAAAGTTTTATGGATTACCCCAAACTTTATGTTGTATTCCCACAGACTCGGAGACATCGGAATCCCTAAGAAAGTTTCAGTAAAAGACTCGACCACTCCAGAATACTCCGGAAAATTCTTTTGTTAAACCGCGGATTTATCATTTCATTGTGTTCTGGCTTAACGAAGTAGAACATTGTTTGAATTCAAAAACAATTTATTCAGCAAAATATTAAAACGGCTGGAATTCGAATGGTTGGATCACAAACTCGAGTTCATGCTGAGTTTGAATTAGTTTTATATTAATATATCGCTTATTATACATGGGCCTCGTTGTTTTACTCTTATTGATTATTAAGTGAACCAGCATCTTTAATTACTGACATTTTCATCTAAAAGAAAAAAAAAATAGTCTATGGATTTAGCCTTTTTGCCGGTGCCTTCGAATTAATACCAGTTTCTAAATTATATATGTAAGTATATTCTTTGTTGCATTGAAAAATAACAACCAGACAACAATACAGAAAAGTATTTGTTCATAGAAAAATATGTCTATGACCATCGAGTAAATATGGAGTCGCTATCTCAAATAATATGTTTCGTCTAGTATAAATCTAAACAAAAGCTCGCTACGGCGCTGAAACAATGACCGAAACGAAAATCGAACGATTTAAACATGCAGCGTTAGATTGCTTCTGGTGTGTGCTAACTTGCTAAGGTGTGTTTGCACCCGACTACAGATTATGACTTCCGGCAAGAACAGAATGGATAACGGTTTTGTACCTACGAACTTTGTAAAGATTGCACTTTTTATACATATAATTTAGATAATTTATCGGTTAACGGGTTTAGGACATCAATGTGACCGAAACTTACAATGACAGGCCTTTTTAACTGACTTCTAAAAAAGAGATTCTCAATTAGTTTTTTTTTTTACCTTTGTTACCGCAATCACATAAGCATTGATATGTTGTTTGAAATAGCCTATTTATATATAGCACTTGCGAGACAAATGTATGCATATAATATTAGGTAGATTTTGTTGTATGTAGATTCTAAAATCATGTGCGATTTCCATGTCATTCTAATTATTAGAGAAATAAAGATGTCTAATATCGATACGGTCATTACAAAACTTGTTAGTTAATAATTAGGTCACAATTTCTTACAAAATAGTTTGATAAATGCTCCCATAAGTAGGTACTAAAGTGATTAATCGACTTTGTTTTACATCAGATCACACAACTTTTTTGGTAGAAGAGCTGCGTTGCGAGATTTGGCTTTTTGTACATATTATGTATTTGATGGGATTGTTATTACAAAAATATAGCCTATGACACTTGGGAGTGAAGACTAAATTAACGACATCTCGCACATCAAAATTGGTTAAGCCATTTAGGCTGTAGGAGTTAATATAGAAACATACATACATATTCACCTACATACATATGTACAAACATATTTTTTTTATGCAAGATAGATCTACGAATGACTACCAACTCGCCTGATGTTAAGCGACGGTATTGCCGAGGACATTAAAAAAAACATAACCCTCTTTTTTGCGTAGTCGGGAAAAGTGTGTGTGTGTGTGTGTGTGTGTGTGAATGCATTGAAATAACGAAATCACCTGACCCTAAACCTTAAAAGACCCATTTGATGGTACCCCACATTTGTACACACATATCTGTGTATGGAGTGTAACTTAATTTAAACTTTTTTTTTTCATAATATTACTAAGAAATTTTGTAGCGGAAACATCCTACATGCACAAACAACCTACTTGCTAAATTTCATTTATGTAGATAGCCTATGAGAAAACAGCCGACAGACAGACAGACGGACGGACATAAAAAAATTATAACGGTTAGATGTAGTACCACGGAACCCAAAAAAACTAAATAAAAATCGGTTCAACAGTTTGGAAGCTACTATGCCACGTATAATCAAAAATACCAACACATTTTTAAACCTATACGTTTTGAAGATATGTTCAGTTATGCACGAATACTAACTCACAAAGACAAAATTGGAACTTTTGGGATTCCAAGGTACAGGTTTCATTGCCTAGCTTGGGGCTCGAAGCTTACTCTTTAAATCTACAGCCATAATTTACCAGTCTTGTTATCATTTTTTTTTTCTTTTGTGTATGTAGTTTTTATATTCATATATCTTGTCTGCTGTCACTAGATAATGTAATATTTTTTATCTGTATGGCTACTTGTATGCTAATAAATACATTATTAATATTATTATTTTATTATTATTTTTCGTCTGGGGCTTAAAATAGGCAATTTTATTCAATGTTCTATTTGTCACATCTGTTCATCCAATCTATGCCTGAATGTCACGAAGTAAAATGGCGGCCTATGACGCGCTTTCATAATACTTATTGCAAACAGAACAACAGACATCAAAACTTATATAAGTGGTCGATATACAGGTGTCCAAGTGTTGTCGGCTTACCGTGTGTTCCTGGGATGTGTTATATAAAATATTATATCATTTTTGTTGTGACATCATATTGTGTGTTGTTTTTGAAGTAGGTTTTTTAAATTTGTCTTCTATCTTCTCCGTCTATTAGGATTATTGGAGTGACACAAATTGCGACACTCCTAATGTACCAGCTACTTCTGTTCTCTTCTTTTCTCTTCTCAAGTCAGGGACTTGAGGGAAATTGGCATTTATATAGACGATGGGTTGACCCCCTGTCACTGCAAGCAAACATATTCAGTCAAATAAAATTAGAGAGTTTGATCACGATTTAAAAAAAAGATACCTAAATTTCAACACTTTCTTTCATTTGTCTACATTTATATTTAAGTAGTACTGAACACACGTCTTACTTATAAACGTATGTTAAAATCTTATTCACTGAATAAGGACTTGTCACTTTCTGTCAGACGGGAACTGTCATGCGCAAAAACGGAACAAAACAATATTTATAAGTAAAGACGGTTAATTAATAAACAGTTGAATATTTATTTCACTAGCAACCAATACAAGTTTAGAATAATAAAACAGAATGGGGATATCATTTTCGTTATTACCAAAACACTAACACAAAATGTAGTTCTAATTTCTAATAACATACTCCGCCATTTGCAGAGGTTTTTAATTAAGCTGGGATTTGAAAGTAATTTATTGCAAATTAATTACTAGGTACATGTGTAACATTTGGAATGTTTACTAAAGTACTAAGTATGCCAAAAAAAATGTCAATAGTTTAGGGGCCTTACTCTCGTCTCTTATAACGGTAACAAGTTGACTCATGCCTGTTTTTTTATCTTGCCTTTTCTGTTGAAGTGATTATTAAAATTATCACATTTCCAAGTTGGTTCACTTAAACTTTTGACTCACTCTTAGCATGATAAAAAAGAGCGTTAGCTAACTTGGCCCCGCTACAAGAGATGAAAGTAAGATATCGTCAAACTAACCTTTTAGTTTTGCTGTACTTATATTAAAATCATTTTATAAAAAACAACGGTAGTTTGGTGTTAAATTAAGATCTCATTAGAATAAACTAAGCTCCAGCGATGTAACCAAAGTAGTTGTACCTCGTCACGTCTTCCATATTCGTTCAAACCAAAGTTTGAGGAGTAACTTTCTAAATGTTTCTCAGAACCCATAATATCTTTGCCCCTTTTATTTTGGTTAGAAGTTTTAACTTTGTTGAAGAAAGCCCTAAAGTGCCCTAAAGGTTTAAATAACTTGAAGTTAACAAATTGAAACAAGAAATACATTGCGAACATAAAATTTCATCACTCTGCCCGTCACTACAACTACAGGTAAGCAAAATTTGGACCATATTCACTTCTTAAGAGTGTGTTCACGTAAACCGCACGTCATACGCATGCTATCGTTATTATTCTTAATTTAATTTAATTAATTTATTTATTCTTATATACATATAATTATTTTATTTTTATTTGATTTAATTTAATTGATATTATAATTAGAAAATTTAATTTAATAGAAATGGATTTAAGTACATCTGGAATAAACAATTTTCATTTCATTTCATTTTCATTAATTAGTCCATTGTTGTACGTTTGCTTGCCACTTACATGTAAAGAAAGGAATCCGTATACGGAGCGGCAACGTTATATTTTCGTTGCTGCTCCGTGGACAAAACTAGGTAGGTATATTTGTTTTTAAACAAACGCTTCTACTACGTTTCTTCTTCTACTTCTTCTGCGCTTCTTGCAGCTTGCATATAATATGCAAGCTGCAAGAAGCGTACCTACAACAAGCGACAAATGACGATAGCATGCGCATGACGTGCGGTTTTAAACAACGTAAACTCTATTATAAAATGTTTACCCTACTTGAAATATCATTTGAATGCTCTTGTGCATTTTGTGCAAGTCGTTGACATTAATTACGTATTATATAATGAATTTTTAAAGATGTTTAGCAAGTGTGAACGGATATTTCTGTGAAACTATCACTCTAAATGTCTAAACAATGTGATTGTGAGGAATGGGCGATCACCGGCTTGGTCAAATCACATCGCAAAACACATCAAATGACCAACGATGAGACTCTTACCTACAGTCATATAGGACCGGAAAAAGATGGCGTACACGAGAGGAAGCCTGTAGTTGCAGTGAATGGCAACAGGTTGCACAGACAGACAGATGAGCCATTTTAATATGTTAGAAATACATACTTTCGAATACTACAGGACATGACAGTGTACGACAAAAAAAGGATTTGGATAATCCTGGAATCATAAAAATGCAGTACTCACAAAAAGCTCAATGACACGGAGCGAGTTTACAAGCACTCGCGAACTCGCTGGCTTGTAGCTTGTAAACTAGCCCTGTGTCATCGAGCCTTAATATATGTATATTGTACCCACAGCAGCGCTGCACATAGGTATATTATAGTAAATTACACTCAATGTCCTATCAAGCATAATATCACAATTACTCTACAAAAAAGTGCTCTTACGCACCTGTATATTTTTTTGGTTTCCTTTTATTAGTTTTTCTTGTAATTCATAGTTATTTATATTGATATAAAAAAATGTACATGTCAAAATCTTTCTGTGTTATCGGATGAAATCCGGCCGTACCGTATTCAATGCTTCCAGTTTAAAACTGTATTAAAGCATGTATAGTATACACTGTCCCACTGCTGGGCGTGGGCCATCTTCTTATTGTGAGAAGGGCCATTACTAACACGATAAAATTTTGTTGTTGGTAGTTAAACTGTTAATAACCGTACTACTGAGACTTGTAGAATGTAGATGTCTCAACAGTACGGTCAGCCGCCATTAACCGTACTACTGGGAATTAAAAGTCTCAGTAGTACGGTCAACCGGACTGGCAACCGTACTACTGGGAATAAACGATTATTTGTATATCCCCCGAGCGTTAAGCCAAAACTGTCACCTCGAATTTCTAAGTGTCACGGGAGTTTTCATAAATAAAATTTCCCCGAAAATGTGATTACAAGAATCGCGGAAACTTGATTACTTATACTTAAAGTGATCCCTGAATAAAATTGAAATAACAAGATACTAATTCCAAACAAAAATATTCTTAAATACAAGTATTCAGACATTATTAAGCAAACTTCTAAAATGTTACGTTTTACATATAATTTAAATAATATGAATATTTAGACAAATAATCATAGACAGTTGAAGAAGAGTTTTCTATATAATTAACGAGTAAAATATTAAATGAAATAAAAAGAAGGATAAGTTTAGAAACCTCAAAACCCCGAACCCGACAAAAAAGTAGGCTGAACCAATTTTGATGAATATTAGTTAAGAACACTACCGATGAAATCCTCTTTGAAACCAAAAAAAAATATAGATCCAAATCGGTCCCTCCGTTTGAGAGCTACGAGTATGATGTCACTGACGACGCACAGATACAGACGTCAAACTTACCTATAACTCTCCGTTTGTTGCCCGTGCTACTACCAATCTTACTACTAGTACTTAGTAACACCGGTAATTGAATTACCCTTCTTACTACTTTAGTTGAAAGTTGTTAGAACAGCATTACAAAATTTGCCGTGTTACTACCGTAAAACTAAAATAACAAAAACAAAACAAAATATGATGAATTTGTATTTTAAACAAAATATAAGTAGGTATTATGCTTATGAAAAAAAAAAACATTGAATAGAACCAGAAAATAAAAAAATAAAAAAACGGAAAAATCCGCTTCAGCCGCGTACGTAACTATAGTTTCGTACGAAACATAATATTCTTGGTACGTAACTGGTGTCGTTCGGAGAAGTTTTTTCCGTATTCGTAGCCACGGTTTCGTAGCAGGAAAAATAAATTTTTGGGAGTTAGTTAAATTAATTAATTAATCCGTGGTCAAAATAGCCTAAAATAGAAAATAAACCTACAAAGGCTGGTTCAGGAATATTTTTTGTGTTATTTTTTCAGCCAGCGAATCTCGCCGGAGGCGAATATTTTTGACTAAGCCCGGGCTAGAAACAGTTTTAAGAATGCAATAAAGGTACATACCAATCCGGCGTCGGCATGGGCAGCGATGTTGGCAACAACTGCTTCGCAGATGCAGAAAGGATGGCTCCAGCGCTAGATTGATATTGTCAAAACACTCATTCGAGTACGTCCACAAAAATACAGCTCAAGTTCATGAAAAAAGAGAGTAGGTTATTCCAAGAATGAATAGAATAGTTCAAGTTGAAGTTAGAAGTGACTTCAAAAGGATTTCTTAAACAAAAGACAGATAATAGAAACCGTGAACAAATGAAAAACGAATTCGTCCCTGAGAAACTCAACTACATTGATAAGGCACAAGAGAAAGTTTTCCCGACTTTGGAGCAAGAATAGACCAAAACCATGACCAAGAACTTTCGAAACTCTGGAATTGTGATTGCAGTCAAACTGTAGTTTGAAGCTTGATTTTAACTAATTGCTCTTTGTGTTGTGTTGGAGTCAGCTGCTGCTGCTTAAATATTTATTTTACACTCATTCCAGATTTTTTATTTACATTTGATGAATCTACGATTGATCACTAACTCATCTAATATTAAGCGACAGTGTGGCCGAGGATGAAGCTAGTCGGTGGAGATGATGCTTATTTGTAAATTCCAAGATTGTAGCCCTCAGGAAACAGAGATGGCGGCAAAGAATTCCATTCCTATACAGTACATATCAAGAACTTCGACTGAAATCGTTGAGTACGGATTTTTGCCGACTTTCTGCTAGCCTTGTAGTGACGGGGAGTGTGGAATTAAATCGTGAAACTCTTGCGCATACTCGTCGAAATTGATTATTTATTTACAAATAAATGATTGAAAAATATCGTAGTCCATACCTACGATATTTTTCAATCATTTATTTGTTTATTTAAAAACATCTTTTAGATTTGTCTGAACATAAAAACAATTAAATATTACCTATTCCTTCTTTTAGGCCAATATGGTCATTGTCATTACTTTAACTACGTGCCTACAGCTGGTTTACTGCACAAAGTTTCATAAAGCGGTAAACATCCCCATATAATTGTGTAAGACAGTGAAACTAAAGCAAGCGACCGTTTCAGTCGTATCTTGTTAACTTAGCGGTGAAACGTCGCATTTCCACCAAAAAGATTCTCGAGTTCGAGTGCCAAAAGACCAACTTCATATTTTTTCTTACTCGTACAAGTGAATTTAAAGAAGAAACCATAATATTATGTCACTATATTAAGAGTTGCCTCTTTTATGATGCCTCTTAGCAACAATTGACGCTCCACAAGATCGGGATTGTTGCACAACAAAGCGCGACGGTTCCAGCTGCCGCGCAACAAGCCGAGCGGCTTTTTGTCTGATCCGTACAAAATGCAATCGAGCATCAAAATAATGTTGTCAAGTGGAGACGTGACTTACAATGCGAAATCAAATACTGTATTCCTTTGGTGATAAGTTGCCTACGACTAGTCATGCGTGGACAGACAGCGTTACTCAACAAAGTTCTGCGTTTGCAGTGGGTTTCCACTGCAAACGCAGAACTTTGTCCCCCCGACAACTTAAACGCAAACGCGGAACTTTGTCCGTTTGTTTGATCCCCGTTTGGGGATTTAGTATTTTATTTAGTATCACTTAGTGGAATGTCCAAGTCTGTAATATAGTAAAATGTGTTGATAATTTTCCAATTATTGTACGCTAATTGAGCCCCGCGGTTCCATCCGTATAATGATTTAAGTACAATGGGTATGATGAGAAATTACCTTTGTCCGTTTTCAGGTTCACAGCTACCTACTGTTCTAAATTTAATAGCGATTAGTTCATCTGTTTGATGGTGAATACAATTTTATTTGCAATCTTAACATGAATGTACTTCACCTGTAAATGTATGTCTGAATTGTTTCATTAAGAGTAGTTTTGCAACGCGTTTTTTTCACGGATGATAGAGATAATAGCGTAGGTACTTTTCTTGTAGTTTTAAAATTTGAAATTTCAAATACTTTGTAGTGTTCGTTACCAAAGGATAGACTAGATGACGAGTATCTCTCTCAGTTGTGAAAACATCAATAACTATAAACTAATTACGTTCCCTATGCAAGTAGATGCGCGCGTGCATGATGTGGTCAGATCTTCAGATCTACTATGGTTTTGATGACTATTTCATAATTTTAATAGCATCATATAACATAACGGGCCTCTGTGGATAATATTTCATCTCATCTTAGACCTTTAAACGAGCAATTCTTGTATAATTATGTATTATTAGGAGACGATAAATCGATCTTGTTAGGTTTCATTTTTAGTGAACCCGGGTTTGCTCGTATTTTCAGTCATAAAAACCCGAGTGGAGCTCGGTCACCCAGGTACTAAACATAAACAGGCATAATTATATTCGCATTCATAATTATTTTTTTGATTTCGATGATATAACGAAGTTCATGTTTTATATATTTTAGTGGATCAATGCAATTTACAACCATGATTTATTTCTACAGCTCTTTCGAGTACACTGAAACAAAATAAATGTCCACCGCATTTGATAAAACGTGAACATTTTGTAGGAAAACTGTCTCGAGGCACACATGCTTGCCAAACAATTTACTTTGCTTGTATAAAAAATGGCTATGTCTACGAAAAGCCAACAGTAGGGTTGAGATGGTAATAGAAAATATGAGTGTGTACGTTATGAAAAGGATTTCTTGGCCTTGCTCACATGTCTGTATATTTTATATAGAACAAACATACCAGGCCGTTTAAACCTTAAACAGTCCACGCATAATACATTTCCTTTATCACAAATAAATTATCTTCCTTGTTCTTTATTGTTTTACGATGTTGAAATATACGACAATGTCTTGCAGGTAAGCAAGATAAACAGGAATCCCGTTTCCGTAAAAACGGTCGTTTCCCATTACCATTTATTACATTACCTTTACTCATCCTTAAAAACGGTAGTATACGATGTGTGTCACAGTGAACTCATAAATAAAATACTTGTATTGCACGATTTACGCAAGGTGACTGCTTCCCAGGCAATCTTAATAATTTACGAGCGTCTTGTTTTTTGCACTTGGTGTCTTAGCAAATTTCGCTGGATATCCACAGAATTTGGGCATGTACATCTGAAATAGGTTGGTGTAACTAAGCAGCTTTTTAACAATGAAGCCGCTTGTTGTCACTATGTCAACAATAGTGTTCATCTATCTTGGTATCTATAAATAATAATTTTGTGTTAACAGTGGTGTGGTGTGTTTTATTTTTGTAATAAAATGATTTAGTCCACGGCACCAGGTATGTCCATTTAGCATCAATTCAATATCAATATAAATTTTCATACAAGTGGCAGGAGGACCCTGGATGCAAGCCGTTTCCAACCAGTCTTTTTGCAAATCCACGGGGAAGGTTTACGTCTAGCAATAGACTTCTTGAGGCTGAGATAATGATCATTATGATGATGAATCCATTTAGCAATCATTATATTGTAACGAATAAACAAATACCTATACACAAACGAAATCATATTTTTATTTATATATATATATATTAGTGACAGTGAGATAAAGAAATGAACATAATGTCAGTTAAATTCATGTACCTACCTCCTTTTTGCGTAGTCCTTAAATTGATAAAGAGTGATTCCATTTATTCACAAGTATAAGTTGGGAAAACTAAAAAAAACCCGACAAAAAAACGACTGGACCAGTTTTTATGAAACTTAGCTAAGAGCACTCTCGATGAAATTCTCCATCCGTTTAAGAGCTACGATGCCACAGACAGACTCAGATATGCAAAATAATAACAAACGTCAAACTTATAACATAACCCTCTTTTTGGGTCGGGGGTTATAAAGGAAACCAAAATACTAAGCATCGTCTCTTTTCGTTCCGCTCCTATTGGAGTTAAGCAACTTTGGGGCAATTTTCTATTTCAAGGCTACTAATCTAAAAAGTGACGCGGTACTCCAAACCAAACCAGTGCCACGGGTTTTTTAGCCAAGAATGCCGCCTTCTGCTGGCACTTCTCTTTTCAGCGATCTTGCTTAGAAGACGCAACTTACACGAAAAGAAGTTTTTTTTTTTATGTGGTGTTCATACTGAGACTGGAATCTGTTTTTTCACAGATCCTTCCAACCCAGCGATCAGCACAGGCAGTGCAATTTGTTACCATCACCGGGGTGTAGACTGCAACACCGATGTGGCTTGTGAACCATGAGTGCTTGGTGCTGCATCGCAATCATGATGTCCACGGTCAGCACTGGCGTGCTCTCACCGGCGCCTATGAAGACTGAGGCTAATGAGGCATATGGTAAGAACGCTTTTTAACCCAAGACCCAAAAAAAGGAGTGTCATAAAGTTTGACGCGTGTATACAACTGCGTATCAGTACCTATGTAACATGCGTTGCAGTCTAAAACGAATGGACCGATTCTGATCTAGATTTTTTTGTTAGAAAGGAAATTTGATCGAAAATGTTAGTAGTTATGTAGCTATGTTACATCAAAATCGGTTCAGCTGTTCTTTACGTCTCGGTTTTTAAGTTTTCTAAACTTAAGTTAGTTTAGAAAACGTAAAAACATTGGTTTGAGAAATACTGAGACTAGCTTCAGTTCAAACCTATTTACAACTAGATATTATGACAATGGTTTTTAGTTATATATATATATTGAAATTAAACAGCTTTTATCCATGACGAATGCCTAATTCCAGCTGTGAACTACATATGGCTAAGATGATAATAATGAAACAACTTATACTTAAATTATATTTAAACAATAAACTAACTACAAATACTTAATTAAGCTAAGGTGGTAATTTGATCTATCAATACCTAAATGTATTATTTTCTGTTACTTTACAATACACATTGTAAAGTTCTTAAAATAGCAGTATTTCATTCCAGAATAAAACAGCACAGCCATATTATGTAAAAAAATATAAATTCAAGAAGTAGATGAGAACTTTCCAACTTCTTAACTTTATTTCCGTAACTTTGCCTCTTCTATGCGAATAAATATGCGGGGAATAAGGAAAATAAATTGTCTACTATTAATTGCAAAAATACATAATCTGCTAAAAAAAAATATTCTAATGTAGATGGAAAGTAGATATAAGTCGTGTAATTCATATCATATAAATTCGGTTGTATTTTTAGGGTTCCGTACCTCAAAAGAAAAAAATCGGAACCCTTATAGGATCACTGTTGTCTGTCTGTCCGTCCGTCCGTCCGGGTGTCAAGACAAGGTATCTCGGGAACGCGTGAAGGTATCGTGTTGAAATCAAAAGCATATACGCAAATCTATAGTCTCTTGCTGCAGAAAGAAAAAAATAAATTCTCAGTTTGCGTAAAAATAAGTTACAGCCGAATATGTCGTAGAAACGCACATTTCGTCACTCAGAAGGGAATCAAAACCTATGGGGTACTTCCCGTTGATCTATAGAACTATGAAATTTGGCAAGAAGCATTGTGTTATAGTACACATATAGAAAAAAAAACGAAAACTGGACGTTTTTTATTTAATCACAAAAAATAGGGTGTTTACTTTTGGCACTCGCAAGGGAATCAAAACACATTTAAAAAAATCCGAATTTTGTACATTTTTAATTTAATCACAAAAAATAGGGTCTTTATGCAAGAAAGGAGGGTCTAAATTTTAAAGTGCTTTAACCGTATCATTTTTGATTTATGAAGGAAAATATAAAAAAATATATAATTTACCCCTTTTATCTACTAGTTTGTACGGAACCAACACTAACGGAACTAGTTTGTACGGGTTTGTAGGCAAGTCTGACTCGCTCTTGTCCGGTTTTGTTTTTCTATGTTTGTTATATAATAATTTCGTCATTTACAAATAGGTTTGGATTTTTTATTTTATTTTAAAAAATAAACTTTCAGATAACCAAATTTTTCTTACCTAGAAATTATAAGTTGTTCCGATGTAGTTAGATTTTTTTTTATTACTAACGACAAATTTGCATTGTCATTTTTAGGGTTCCGTACCCAAAGGGTAAAAACGGGACCCTATTACTAAGACTTCGCTGTCTGTCCGTCCGTCCGTCTGTCACCAGGATGTATCTCATGAACCGTGATAGTTTCACTGATGATGTATTTCTGTTTCCGCTATAACAACAAATACTAAAAAATATAATAAAATAAATATTTAAGTATTCCCATACAACAAACCTGATTTTTTTGCTTGTTTTTGCTCGATATTGATAACGGCAACAGGTAAGTGCTTGAAATATTCACAGAATATTGAGTTATACTTATTATTCACTTTAAAAATAAATAATTATGAGTAAATTAAAATAAAATTAATATTTAAGGGGGGCTCCCATACAACAAACGTGATTTTTTGACGTTTTTATAGATAATGGTACGGAACCCTTCGTGCGCGAGTCCGACTCGCACTTGTCCTGTTTTTTTATTTATTTTTTCTTAACTGGACTTTCACTATTTAGTCTACGGGGCGGCGGCAGGTTCGACCCATGGGGCGAGTCGGTGGTAACAGATATTATAATCTGTTCCCTATTCGAATTGATTGAATATACTGAAAATCTCTCACTGCAATATTCGAATTTAGAACAGCTGATGTGTAAACTGTAGACTTTAAAGCAGTTCGGCTTTTTTGTTACAGATCGTCATTATTGGTACACTCAAGCGCAAGAAACGTTACAGAAGAGGCTTCAGTACGCCACTGATAAGAAACCTGTTGCTAAGTAAGTATAAGTTACTTATGTAAATTTCTTCAAGTTGAAACTCCGTCGAATATTTCAACACGCGTGTAAGTAAATTATAACTTTGTTGCCTAATATTGTTTTAACAACTAAACTCCAAGCAAACACCTAAGCTGTTCTATGAAATTAAATGCCTCACTCATTTAAAGTATATACGAGTATTATAGTCATAGGTAACTTCACAATAACAGTTTCATGAATACTGCTTTACTTACATGTGTAGACATGAGGAAAATAAATAAAAAACTTGAGCACTTATTCGTTTATAAATTACGCGATTTTAATGGTTAAATTATATAAAAAATATATATTAAAAGCTATATTTAACTAACAATTTTAAAAGCATGTAAAAAAGTAATCGATTTAAATTATATTAAATATATTAGGTTTAATGATTGGAAATTTAAATAGCTGAGCTCGTATTTTTGCTTTGATCTAATTTCAATAAATACGTCAATGGTAGTTAGGTAATAAAAAAATAAAAAAATAGAGACATTCATGGTTATTTAAAAAAATTATAGAAACTGGATTATGTTTAACGATAGAAGAGTTGTTTAGAAAACCAGTTGGTAAATGGGCGACGTACTCGTATGTGAAGGGCATGCATGCCTTTACTAACTAATTTTTTTAATTCAATAATAAACACTTTAATAAAACTCACGATGAAGCGTGCTTATTTTGGAGAAACCGATTCATTTGCTTTCTAAAGACACTCCGATTATATCTTTATAATACTTACCTATCTGTCACGCGGCGCGCATGTCTCTCACACGCCCGAGGAACGCGCACGCCTAATGTGGGGGAGGCCTAAGCTACAAAATGATATTTCAAATACTTACAAAAAACATCGACACAGAACGGCAGATTAGCAAAGTTGAAATGGCAGCGAGCAGGGCACATATCAGCATAGGACATATAATTTATGGCCGATGGGGCTGAAAAGTTCTCGAGTGAAGACCACGTTCCGTCAGGCACAGTGTAAAAAAACCACAGCAAGCAATAAGTATATACAAATTACCTCATAAAAGTTTCCGTCACGAAAAATGAGCGCTGGTTTGTTGGTAAACGTGAACAAACTATAGAAATGGCAGGAAAACGCTAATGGATGCAAGTCGCTTTCAACTGGTCTTTTTGGAAATCCATGTGGGAGGTCTATGTCTAGCTGTGGATGATATCTATGCCTGAAATGATGATGATGATACCTACAAATACAAACTACCACTACTATTTAACAATAATTAGTAAAATTGACAAAGGTCACGGACCCCGGTGTCTGTGGAGCTAAAAATTATAAATAAAAAATAAAAATATAATACAACTACTGCAATAAATCCTGCTATTTGGAGATATAAAAAAAGAAAACCATGGATTCCTTTAAATATTCGTGAATTTTGACTTCCATTTGAGAATGTTTTACAAAGTAAACTCTAATATCGTACAGTCAAATTTTATTGTAAAGTTTGCCGTCTTCCTCGCAGAATTTCAGTCTTACAAATATTGACGCAACTAAATTGGTGGAATTATTAATAAACAAGTCGGAAGTACTAACCCTTTATCTATTAATGTAAAACAAGCGTAATAACTTTTAAAACATAGATATATAGATAAACAAGTGCCGAAGTTTTCTTAATTAATTTAACGATGATAGTAGCTTTTATTTTATATATACATAATTTCACACTAATATTATAAGTGTTTCTAAATGCTGAATTGTTGGTTAAAAGAATCTTATTTTCAAGATTATTTTCACTGCAAGATATTTTCAGAATAAAAAGTCATTACAGAACGTCCAACAGATGTGAAACATCTAAGTTTATTGTGGAACTAATAATTAAGTAGCTGAGCGACCGAGCTACACTCGGATTTTTAAACACTGAAGCGAGCAAACCCGCGTTCACTAAAAATAAAACCTAGCAAGATCAATCTATCGTCCCTTTATCTACATACAAACCAAACTTCATCAAAATCGTTGGAGGCGTTTCCGAGATTCATTATATATATACATATAAACAAGTATTGCTCGTTAAAAGGTACTATATAAAAAGAAATAAACGCGCATATATTCAAATAGGTATAATAATATGTATATATGGACGTGTTCACTGCATGTACTATATTTGAATACATGCGCACATTAGGCGATTTACTTACTTACTAGTACAATCAAAACTATATAAATTTTAACTGCAACTGCAGTAGTATAGTCAGCAGATGTCAGTGACGCTACGCGACAACAATGTGTGTGACATGCTGAAATTTATATATATTTTTTGAACTATCACGGTCATTCATTAAAGCACTAATATTGTTAACAGGGTATTTACCGTGGTTTGCGTTAATTTTGAGCTCCCGATTTTCAATCGAGTTCGAGTGCCAGTGATAACGCTCTTTCGCAGTAAAAGACAAAGAAAGAGGGTAGACAGATCTGACTGGTCTGCTCTTAACCGTATCATCCAATCGCATTCTTCAGTCGCCCGTGAACATAGTGCATGTAACTGTGCCGAAATATCGGGAGCTCAAAATTAACGCGAACCACGGTAAATATCCCGTTAATAATAATAGTGCTTTACATATATTCTCCTTAAATCCTGAATGGTGGTTATGATATTCTCTGTCGTATACGGATTATATTTGGCCCCTTCCTGTCAAGTGTTGTTCATTACCTAAGGCGACGGTCCCTTTGGCCCGCCGCCCGCGGCGTGCGGCAGCCCGTCGCTCGCAGCGTCTGTATGCTATGTTCGGGAATGTTCGGCACCGGTCGCGCTCACCCGCCGGCTGCACGCGGCGGGTGAGCGCGACTGCTGCCGAGGCGGTTCAGCTGTTTGAGCGTGATAGCATATAGACGCTGCAGGCGACGGGCTGCCGCACGCCGCGGGCGTCGGGTCAAAGGGACCATCGCCTAATCAATTAGATTTTCAGGCTCATACGAGTATAAATCCGGATGAAGTCGCGGGTACAGCTAGTTTTAAATACTTTTATCATCTATAAAATTCATTTTTTAACAAAATAATTCATTTTATATTATGAAAATGTAACCTTTTTACTGAGTTCGTGCGTCTAATTCGTTTATATTTATAGAGATAATTATAACACATCGTCAACATACTTTTAAACTTTGTAAGCTATATTTTTTCGGTATTCCATAACGATCCACATTCCATAACCATAACCTTATTTTCAAAGACTTCAAAGAGAAGGAGGTTATCAATTCAGTTGTATTTTTTTTAACTCCGTCATTTATAAACCGATATTGACTATTTTTGTAAGGATTTTTTATGTATACCTTACTTTGAGATTGGTCGCATAGGAATTTCATCAAAATTGGTTTAATTGTTTGGTTTTTAAAACAAAATAACCGGCGATCCAAAATCTGTTTTTTTTTTAACTATAATAAATACAAAAACCCTTTTTTTCCTAGGAACATAATTCTCGTGGTGGGTGACGGGATGAGCCTCACAACCGCTACAGCAGCCAGAATACTTCGAGGCCAAAGAAGAGGCCAAACTGGTGAGGACACAGATTTGGCCTGGGACACGTTTCCTGCCGTTGCTTTGGCGAAGGTAAGTCCTAAGTATATTATAAAATTACTAGAACCAATGAAATATCTTCAAAGCGTACGTGATCTATATTTACTGAGTGATATGAGAGGTTATATTACATCCCACACTTTGCGAGTACTCTAAAAATCTCTATAAATAGTAAAAATATCATGCTTCTTTTTTATGTATTAATGCTTAGGTATTACTCGTATGTAATATTTTTTGGGTGTTCTGAAGAGTATGAAATAAATATGTGTGTTTTAATAATAATATGTACTCTTTATAGTAAAAAAACGAATAAGCAGGCTTTGATGGGTAAATTGACGTTAGATTGTCGAGAAACATTTTACTGTAAGGTATTTTATAGACGAGTACCAGAAGAGGAAATTAACGCTTCTACGAATGTATTTTTTTTTGTATTTTAATCGAATTCAAATTCAAACCAATAAACTAAAAGGCTTTTAATGAAATTTCTATGATATATCCTTTCAAATTAAAAATATTTTTTCAAGTCTGTTTATAAATACTTAGTCTGGCCATAAATACTGTTACAGTTAAAAATAAGAAAGATATTACATTTGAATTTGGAATCTGTCATTTTTATACGATTGTTCATTGAGTTTTCTAATTTTGGCGCCAATACATTGTACAATATTTTGCGATATTAAAATGGAGTGGGGTGATAAAGAGAACCGAATCGCTGTGATTGCATTACACAAAGTTGGTATGGAGCCAAATGCAAAACTCTCCATACGCTTGGTATTAGTCAAATGTTTGTGTACCGGGCTATTAATAGGTACAATGAGACCTCCTCTGTTTGTGACAGAAAAAGATCTGGCCGTCCACGTAGTGTTCGTACGAAAAAGGTGGTCAAAGCAGTAAGGGAAAGAATTCGAAGAAATCCTGTCCGAAAGCAAAAGATTTTATCTCGGGAGATGAAGATAGCACCCAGAACCATGTCGCGTATTTTAAAAGATGACTTAGGACTTGCAGCCTATAAGAGACGCACTGGTAATTTTTTAACTGATAATTTAAAAAAGAATAGGGTGGTAAAATCGAAACAACTACTGAAGCGGTACGCAAAGGGAGGTCACAGAAAATATTTGTTTACGGATGAGAAAATCTTTACAATTGAGCAACATTTTAACAAACAAAATGACCGTATTTATGCTCAAAGCTCTAAGGAAGCTTCCCAATTAGTCAACAGAGTGCAACGTGGGCATTATCCAACTTCAGTGATGGTTTGGTGGGGTGTTAGCTATGAAGGAGTGACTGAGCCATATTTTTGTGAAAAAGGTATCAAAACATCGGCACAAGTGTATCAAAATACCATTCTTGAGAAGGTAGTTAAGCCCCTTAACAACACCATGTTCAATAACCAAGTATGGTCCTTCCAACAAGACTCGGCGCCAGGTCATAAAGCTCGGTCCACGCAGTCTTGGTTGGAAGTGAACGTTTCGGACTTCATCAGAGCTGAAGACTGGCCGTCGTCTAGTCCTGATCTTAATCCGCTGGATTATGATTTATGGTCAGTTTTAGAGAGTATGGCTTGCTCTAAGCGCCATGATAATTTGGAGTCCCTAAAACAATCCATACGATTGGCAGTGAAGAATTTTCCCATGGAAAGAGTGCGTGCTTCTATTGATAACTGGCCTCAACGTTTAAAGGACTGTATTGCAGCCAATGGAGACCACTTCGAATAAGCTTTTATATTTTAAATTGTTTTATATTTATGTATTAAACTAACACACTGTAAAAGTAATAAATATTATTTGCAATAAAAAAATAATTTTTTTCTTCGTGACAATATTTATGGCAAGACTAGGTATGTTGTAGGTAACGGAGTTACAGGGTAACATACAATAAAATAATTGTAACCGCGTTGATATTCGCCTCCTTTCTTGCAGGAAGAGGTTCTATCTTCGATGATGTTTTTAACCAATTTCCAAAAAGGAGGGAGCTCTCTTCTTCTTTTTTGTATTGGACCCCGCGATTAGCGATTTGCCAGTGTCAAGTATTGAAATATTTTCAAGTTTCTTGAATAATACAAGTTATTTAATGTTCTAGTCACAGTCTAAGCCACGTAAACAATCAATTTCAAATTTAAGTCTTGCCTCAGTAAAGTGATGGAAACTTTACTACAAGCTTCTATGGCGTTTTGCCGACAACGTAAAATCACACGTTTTACTGCTTTATTTCACTTGCCCACACTCACGCACTTGATCGAACACTTAATGAATAAAACACCACCATTTTTATAGCATTGATGTTTAAAATAACACACGTTTAGGAAAATAAAACAAAGCAACAACACGATACTAAGACGTTCCCGCCAAAAAAAAAACAGTTATTTGTTTAGGTGTCTAATCTCGCCGACAAAGGTTTCTTACCAATTTTATTATTTCTATTCAAACACTAGCTAAATTGATTTTGTAAGTTGCCGTACTTCACTAGAACATATCAAATTATCGAAATAGGGAATATGAAATAGGGATCCGTTCCACAAAAACAAAATTAAAATATCTTGTAAAATAAGTTACAATAATTTCGATTTCATGTTAGACAGAGAGCGCACCATCGCGGGAGATCACGTGCTCCGTACAAACTCAATACAAACTGTCGTGATAGAATATATGCCCCACCAATTTTTTTAAATATTTATATCTCAGGTTTATTCAACCGATAGAAAATATTTATTTAGTATGTATGTATGAATATTTCTCCTGTCTAAATAAGCAAATTTAGTTCTTACTTTTCTTATATCCCTATTCAATGATTTTATAAGTATGTTTAAAAAGGTTGTGATGCGCGAGAGAGATAACTACTTACGCGCGTTGAGCGAATCCTTAAATAAAATATCCCTATTCAATGATTTTATAAGTATGTTTAAAAAGGTTGTGATGCGCGAGAGAGATAACTACGCGCGTTGAGCGAATCCTTAAATAAAATGCATGCATATTCGCTATTGTGAAACTCACTATGTTCCACAGACATACAACATAGATGCACAGACCGGGGAGTCGTCCGCGTGCGCCACAGCTCTGCTCTGCGGTGTGAAGGCGCGCTACGAAACCCTGGGCCTTGACGCGGGTGGTCGGTTCAACAACTGCGCGTCGACTATCAACTCGAAAGTCAGCTCGTTGGTGGACTGGGCTCATGATGCTGGTGAGTTATAATTAAGTAATATTTTATTTCAAGTCTAGTTTCTGCGTAATACGTGAACAAATATACATATATATAAACATACATACACTTATGAAATTTGGCACACATGTTTAGAAGCTGGTATAGACTAACATATACAAAAACTGTGCTGTTCTGACAATAGCACATACATACAGGTCGAATTGATAACCTTTTTTTTTTTAAGTCGGTTAAAAAGAGATGTTCTTACAATTTTTACTCGACTACAGCGAAGTTATGTTTTGTCCTTAGTTTTTATTTTATTAACTCTATCGGTAAAATGATAGTAACTTACCGTTGTCCAGATTTTAATATTATATTTTAATTTTAGTCCAATTTATTTCTGAATTTCTATAAAAATGCCAAAAAAATCACGTTTGTTGTATGGCCCCCCTTAAATATTAATTTTATTTTAATTTAATTATTTATTTTTAAAGTGAATAATATAACTCAATATTCTGTGAATATATCAAGCGTCTACCACACGGGCCAGGCGCGGATCTTTAGAAGGCATCAGGGGGGTCGGAAGCAATACTGAGAGGGCCCTTTACGCAAAATATAGTTGATGTTATGTGGATGCTTAATGGAACAATTGTACAACATGAAATTTAATAAATCTAGGTTATTGTACAATTTGCCATCTGGAGCTCGATTTTTGAATCACTTCAAAGTTATCACACACGAATATAAGTTTCTTTCGAACGATATTCAAGAATTATATCGCTCGCAATCATTCACATCAATCGCTAATGCTACGAGTACTCTCAACCATTCGAATCTAAATTATAGCAACAAAACAAGTATTTACATTAAAAGAAAAACAAAATACCCGACTGCAGAAAAGCAGTTTTTGCAGTCTAACTTACGATTTCGTTACTCTTGATGCGCTGTTGAGTGTACGTTTTTTGTGAGAAAGTAAGCGTAAAATATTATAAATGCGCATTCTTTAGAATAATTCTAGTAAAATCACTTGTTTATTACGAAATAGTTCGTTAGAGGTTACGAAAAAACGTATTTTTTTATTTTTGCAAAAGATGCATTACTTATTACTAATACAAAAAAATATACACTCTGGAAGCAAAGACGAGTCTAATGACCTCGCACATTTAAATTGGTCAAGCCGTTTAGGCTGTAGGCTGTCATATAGAAACATACATAGATTATATACATACACACTTACATACATACACTCGAAAAACAATACCTTCCTTCTTACATACATATTAATAGTCGGTTAAAATATTAGAAGTTGATTTATCGGAAGTAAGGTAAATTCAGGTATGGTTTTGATTTATAGAAATAGTAGTTTGCATCATACTCGATTGTAACCGTGGGATAATAAATAAGCCCTTTGAAAATATTTGTCAAACATCACTTTCGAAAATGTATTTTAAAGCTTCCGGTTTCTGAGAAACACCGAGAAGCAATCAACCAGCAACCAGCGGAAGTGGCTCTGTATGTTTGTTGTCCGCTCATAAAGGCCCTATTTTTGTGATTAAATTAAAAATGTACAGTTTTCGGACTTATTCCTTTAGGATTAATCGGAACTGTTGCAGCCGAATATCTCGTAAAAAACGCACATTTTGACACTCACAGAGTAATCAAAACCTATGAGGTACTTCCCGTTGACTATTATATATATATTTTTAATTAAATCACAAAAAATAGTGTCTCTATGCAAGGAATGAGGGCTGTCTCAAACGTTCGCTCGCTCGGATCCGAGTGGGAGGCACCGCTACTATAGCCTCTACTCGGATCCGCGTGGTGAGCAAGGAATGTGTTAAATATTTTTACGATGTATATTTTTCGGTTTATGAAGGAAAATATAAAAAAAACGGTTTTATTTAAGACGCTCTTTCTTGAAAGCCTATTTTAGAATAAAAAAACCATATTTATTTGCATGATTAGATCCAACGATTCATCGTGATATGCGTGAATTTACGTCGAAAAAATTACTAATACGCTCTATTAAATTGACGTAATATTATTTTTATTTGGTTCAGGAAAATCCAGCGGTATAGTGACCACTGCTCGGATTACACACGCCACCCCAGCCGCGTTGTACGCCCATTCACCCTCGAGATACTGGGAAGACGACAGCAGGGTCCCGCCCACCGTCAGGAAGGACTGCAAGGATATAGCCATGCAGCTCGTTGAGAACGAACCCGGGAAAAGTATAAATGTAAGTTACTTTTTTTGTTAATGAACAAGTGCTTAACTGTTCGCTTGCCTGATGTAGCGATGTTGTGAAGGATTAACTCGGAATTATCTTTTTTTTTTTTTTTTTATCTCCACAGACACCAGGGTCCGTGACCTTTGTCATAATTACAAACTATTGTTTACTAATTAACGTTGCGGGAAAATTATTTTATTTTAATTTAAGTACTTAATACTATGTTGCGTGCATACCACGAGCAAACCAGCGACCCGCAAGCAGCACCCGATCACGAGTATGACGCATGTGCCAGCCATCGCCCTCCTCAACCATATGTTAGGGAAGAGAGCGACCCGCCACACGACGCCGCCACAGACTTATCTTAAAAATATTAAAAAAATAGTTTTCAGCTTAAGTCAATTCATTGTATGAATGTGAAATGATAGAGTTTCATTAGTTTTTAGGTTAATTACCATGGAAACGATGCAATTTTTTTACTACCTGATAGTATTACTTATCTTTACTAATAATATAGAAGCGAAAGTGACTCTTTTCAATATCGGCTAACCCAAACATTACAAAATTTGATACATAGATATACATAGATATCTGTGAACCTTAACATAGGCTACTTTTTATCATCATCATCATCACCGTTTTTCATCACTACGAAGACGAAACCGCGAGACGCACCTAGTATTTATACTTTACTTGAAAATTCACGTTTGATAAATGCTAAAATGTAGACCTAATGTAACACCGCCATAACTCTTTGTACATAAATTTAAAGCTTAACCAATGATAAATGATAAATGATAAATTCGTTGATGAGACATTTGGGTATTATTAGGTTTCCGTATAAAAATCGTAGTTTTAGTTTTTTGTCTAGTGGTCTCGTTTGAACAAGGAACGTGACGAAGGCTTTGATGCCGTCTGAAAACGTTTTTCACTGGTTTGTAATTTCGCTGTAGAAACGTGACACAATTTAGGGTTCACTGTTCAATGCCTTTTTTACCTCTGTCACGATTTTGTCAATCAGTGTTATGTGCACACAATTCCAAACAAGCTGGCACTTTATGACACACATGTGTAAATTTTAAGAACTGTTTTGAAGCTAGATTATATTAATATTATGTACATTGAGTTTATCTTTTGTTTTGTCGTTCATTTATTTTTTGATATATTATTATTTCGGACGGACGTTGATATATTATTATTTCAAGCATGAAGAAAATAGGGAAACGTTTTAGCTCGTTTATCAACGAAAATTCCGCCCTGATTTTCCTTTTACGGTGACCTCAAATGATCTCATTTTGTTTGTATATTAATGGAATATACTACGCAAACCTCACTTCAATGTACTCCTGTAACATCTCTCGTCTGGAGTTTCAAAATATTTCTTATACTTGCGCAAGAAAAATCTCTAACTCTAGTAATTTATTTTAAATAAAAGATTGAAGCTATTGTAAAGTAGGATATTATTATTTTTTTTCCAATCAAATAACATTTATTCAAGTAAAACATCGCAAGTATTTTAATATAGCAATTGATTTAATTATAAAACACATTCAGGACATGTAATTTCACGTGCCTACGTGCCTCTAAGTCGTGTAGCAACTGCTCACTAATAGAGTGCTTATGCTGCAGTTGCTACTTTCACTATAATAATAAAGTGTCAAAAATTTATGATAATGTCGCAATATTTTGTATTGTATTTTGCTAAATTTCATCATAAGTTGGGTAAATAAAAAAACTGTGAAATGATGTCGTTATAATCCTGAAGATAACAAGGATATTATCCAAACACCTCGATTTGTACCTACATTATAATTATAATAAAATAGGTATAATTGACCCCAATTAAACTGACCTCTTTACCCAAAGAGGTCGTTCACATTTCATCGCACAAATTTCATCCCACTTGAGATTATATTATACATGTTTATAGGCTAATTTAGGTATGACAATAAAAAAATTCTTAAATACATTTTGCCGTTATTTAAAATTTGCGATTCATACAGTGTGCACCTAGGCGTGTATTTTGTTGAATGTGCACGTTTTTCGTATGGTAATAAAGTTAATTGACCCTCGTTTTAACCGAGACCTCACAACCTTTTGTCTTGACAAACTCTTGATTCAGCATCTAAGCGTACCTACTAAATATTATCAAAATCAATCAATAAATAACGTCTCAGCAAACATCCCCCTTTGTTACCTGACTGCGTAAGAAAGAGTTTGAAAATGTTTTTCAAGTGTATGTACATATGATTGTGTGGGTATGTATGTTTCCATATATCGGCTTGACCGATTTTGAAGTGCGAGTTGTCGTTAAATTCGTCTTCACGCCCTGAGTGTTTTTTTTTTGTAATAATGATTATAGAACTCTCGAAAAAAATGCATTTGTTCGTAACCTCCTTTAGTAATAAACAAGTAATCTTACTAGAATTATTCTAAAGAACATACATTCATAATCTTTTGCATCGATTTTATGCATACTTTCTCAAAAAAAATACACGCAACAGAGTATCAAATGTATCGAAATCGTAAGTTGAACTGCAAAAACTGCTTTTCCGCAGTCGGGTATCTTGTTTTTCTTTTATATAGATACTTGTTTAGGTGAAATACTCTTTTAATTAAAAAAAACTCCGACGACAAAAAATCTCTACTTACTTACTACTTAGGTACTTACTTACCAAGTTTCATCAAGAACATCTGGACAGATAAAAAAAAAATTGCTAGTTGATGTAGCTCGTATCACTCTTTTAAAAAAACGTTTGCTAGTTGATGTAGCTCGTATCACTCTTTTAAAAAACGTTTGCTAGTTGATGTAGCTCGTATCACTCTTTTAAAAAAACGTTTGCTAGTTGATGTAGCTCGTATCACTCTTTTAAAAAAACTTTTGCTAGTTGATGTAGCTCGTATCACTCTTTTAAAAAAACTTTTGCTAGTTGATGTAGCTCGTATCACTCTTTTAAAAAAACTTTTGCTAGTTGATGTAGCTCGTATCACTCTTTTAAAAAAACTTTTGCTAGTTGATGTAGCTCGTATCACTCTTTTAAAAAAACTTTTGCTAGTTGATGTAGCTCGTATCACTCTTTTAAAAAAACTTTTGCTAGTTGATGTAGCTCGTATCACTCTTTTAAAAAAACTTTTGCTAGTTGATGTAGCTCGTATCACTCTTTTAAAAAAACTTTTGCTAGTTGATGTAGCTCGTATCACTCTTTTAAAAAAACTTTTGCTAGTTGATGTAGCTCGTATCACTCTTTTGGTCAATCACATGGAATAACATCAAAATCGCAAAAAAAAAAAAATATTTAGATATCTACATGAAATACCGTAAGTATATGTTTCCGGCAGCCTAGTGGTGAGACCGTCTGACTTGCGATCCGCAGGTCCTGGGTTCGAATCCCACGGCACGCACCTCTGTCTTTTCGAAGTTATGTGCCGTATTGTTGATTGCCGCCAACTTCAAACGGTGAAGGAAAACATCGTGAGGAAACCTACATGTCTGAGAGTTCTCAATGATCTTGAAGATGTGTGAAGTCTGCCAACCCGCACTTGGCCAGCGTGGCAGACTATGGCCTAACCCTTCTCACAATGAGAAGATGGCCCGTTCCCAGCAGTGGGACAGTTTGTACAAACAGGGCTGATAAAAAAAAAAAAGCATGAAATACATTAGGTACTCGTGTTTGCTTAAACATTAACCGTTTTACTTACAAGCGCATTTTACATAAACAGTGTTATGTTCCGATTTCGCGCGTGACAGTTCCCGTCTGACAGAAAGTGACAAGTCCTTATTCAGTGAATATGATTTTAACAATGAAATAGAATCACAATGGAAGGAGCCATAAACTTTGCTTGTCGCTATTCAGCTGTATAAAACGTGTCCGCTTCATTCCTACTCTTCGGTCTTGAATTGCGTCAAGTGGGCATCACGTAAAAAAAATATTGCTAAAATACGTGATAATTTTATGCATTGGTTTATATTAACCACCTAACTAGCGATAGACTAAAACACACGTACAATAATAAGGACATATTTTTATAACGACTGTCAGCAATATTTGTATTTCAATATATTTTTGACAATATATAGTGGGCACGGTATTAACACTATACTCTCCATCTATTGAGCGTAGCCAAAAATTCTTCATCTATGGATTTTAACATGCGCTTATAAGTAAGACGGTAAATGTAACGTTCCTAAACAATAACAATTGGAATACAATACATTTATTCATAACCTTTTGCAATATAAAACGCTCATTCACGTCACGTGTTCATTTTCATCACTTCCAAGTGCTCGAAGCTGAGCGAAAAAAAGCAGACATTTGAGTAGACATTTCATTCGCACGTGTTATTTACAGCTTACCGATGGGAATTGTTAGCGGCGAGGGAAATAACGCGCTGACTACCACAATTACCTTCTACTGCAACTAGCTTATTACTGTTACAAATAACTTATGAAGTTTACTGGAGTGTAACATTTCCACGTTGATTTCCAGGCTTTCATTTTGTTAGCTACAGTTAGGCAAGTTTTTTAGGGTTCCGTAGTCAATAACTCGTAGTCGTAGCTTATTAGTTCGTACGTCTATCTGTACGCGACTTCATTCAAAGACTGTTAGTAATTGAAACCTGTAATTTGGTATAATTAAATACTAAAGTACCTAATCATGGCTACAAAGGGGTAAAATAAAATATATTTTTTTTAGGGGGCTACCCTATAAATAAATTAGGGATGAATCAACATATAAATCGTTGGGATGAATATATTTTTGTCTCGTTGGCCCCATGGTATAGGGTGTCTTTGGATAGGTAATTTAACAAGTATATAATTAAAAGAAAAATAAAATACATGACTGCAGCAAAGCAGTTTTGCAATTTAATTTACGATTTTGATATGCTTGTAACGCTGTTGAGTTCATGTTTTTGTGAGAAAGCATGCGTAAAATTGCTGTATAAGATTATAAATGCCTCTTCTTTAGAATGAAGCTTTAAATTAATATTTTTTGTTAAAGTCATGTGTTACTTTATAGTGTTGCTTAATGGTTACTGTTGGCTATGTGAAATAATGTTTTGACATTATCACATTTAACAAACTGAAAATTAAAACTATCACAGCAACTTAAAAATGTACTTGTCTAATTGTATTTTCACGAAGTCATTCAAGCATATTATAAACATTCGTGAAGTATAACTCTTGATTATAAATAAACGAGTATTTTGGTGTACAAGCAAGGGCGTCGCCAAGGGGGTGGGGTGCAAGGGGGGGGGGGGCGGTGCCCCCCCCCCCCCCTTCATCAAAATCAAAGTCCTAAGATTAAAAATGAGATGAGAATGAGATTAAAAATCAAAGTCCTAAGGCCGTGCAATTGTACCTGTACCTACAATTAATAATTTTCTCATCCTCCATAATATGAAGTTGCCCTGGGCCATGGGCTGGCGACGCCCTTGGTACAAGCTCAGTATCTCACTTTCAAGGCCCTTTTATCTTAGCAATAAGAAAAATTCCTCAGCACTGTTAAAAGAGTTTCAACCCGCGTTTTGCTGAGCCCAATAGAAAGGAACGCAGACAATTCCCCCGCAGATATTCCGGGCAATAAACTCCGTCTAATCTTATATTCAGAACGAGATTTTATATCAACGCTATCTTTTCTTCATAAAAATTTAGAGATAATAACAAACTATTATATTACGTCGTAATAATACTGACTACGAGAATCCTTCTGATTTCGATTTCGACATGTTCTACCTCTATTTCATATTTCATATTCGTTTATTGAGATAAAAACGGAAAAAGATCAATTACAATTATCTCACGATATTCAAAAATTTTTTTTTGCGTTTTTGGCCATTTGCGTAAATATTTTTTAAATAAGCAAAAGGCCAAATGGTCTTTTGCGTTCTTGGCCATTTGCGTCGATCCCCAAAAATTATTCTTAAACAATTCATGTTTTAACATTAAGAAATATTCATTATATAAATACAATATCATTTAAAATGTCATTTTAGAAATGTCAAATGGGCAATACGCCTAGCATGTCAATACAAAAAAAAAGATATATCAAACAAAGTAAAATATACCGTTTAGGTAAGTACTCAGAGTACCAAGTCAATAAACTTAGAGGTTACCGTCAAAATTCAATGAATCGTCAGGCTTTTTACACCTGTCCCATTGATCCGTTAAATTTTCACAGTAAGTCAAGGAGGTACTTAAAATAGTCTTCCAGTTATCATAAAAAATGTGACAATCAGGGTTGGCAGCAAGGAGTGCATTTAAGTGGCGACGGGCACGATTCAAAGGCGACATAGAACGTGCTACTGTGCGACCGCGATCTACGTGGAACAGGTCATGTGGGCGACCACGTCTGTTTGCTGGAACCCCGGGCTCGTCCGGTACGAACAGTACGCATAGCAAGTCGTGCAGACGTATAGAATCGACGGACCCCCTAAGCGCCTTACAGCAGATAGTTAGCAGGTCTAACATTCTATAGAGTTAAAACGAATAGATTTGCATGGCATGTAATTTTTTATGATATGTAATTATTTCCGAAACAAATTCGTATCTTTTCGAGTTATAAATTAAAATATTGATACTAATACGTAGTCTAATCAAGAAAACTTTGTATTCATCGCGTGGATACATTTGAGTAAAGATTTTTTCAGATATTGCGTGAAAGGTAGTTATCTAAGGTGTAATCACAAATATAAAATCTAAATGCACTATCTACATACATATTTTTCAACAAAATCCGGAAGATTGTAAGTAATCCGGTAGTTGGCTACCCAGTCTTTCAGGGTGTATCAGTCCTGCTCGAAGATCACATTGAGGTGTTGGGGATTCAGGTCTCTTCAATCTCGAACTAGATTCAATGCAAAAAATAAACAAAATAATTAGGTAAGCAACTATAAATGTTGACCGTTGTGTTATTATTTTTTAGATTGATTAAGCTCTGCACACTGGCTATAATGTATAACAATGTTAAACTAATTGGATTTATTTCTAAATTTCAAGAATCTCTAATTCCTATATTAAATTATAAAGGTAATGTTTAATGTAATGTAATGTAAAGGTAATTGTATTCAATTATTTTTTTTATAGATTTTTTTATTGTAAAAAATTCTCCAACTCCAAAATTGTTTAATGTACATATTAGTTCACCATAGAAAGGAACTATAGCTACCAAGATACAGGTTGGCGCCCAGTTTGGTGGCTAGGGTCGTCATTGTTTTAAGATGTACTCTATACGTGAAATAAATAATTTGAATTTGAAATGTAAGGGACCCAACAACGCCAACCATGTCAAAATAACACGATTTCGGGAGTTACCTATGAAATGGAATATGTGGGGGTTTATAAGTGTATCTGACACTTAAAAACCCCTAAAACATATTCCAGTTTTCGAGTATTCATGATTAAATGAATCAAGCAAACAGAATATTATAGTAGATACCTATAATATTTTATCCAAGATCAGCTCAAAGTTAAGTGTTTGAGCTGAACAGGACGAACATTAATTAGGATCCGATAAAACAGTCAAGTAATGCTGACATAATGCTTTATCTCCATTTTCAACACATTTAACTTAAAAGCTATAAAGCTAATAAATAACGTAACGATCGCATTAAAGTCCGGCTGGTTCCGTACATTTCACTAGAGATAGTAGAGATACATACAATGGAAATGAACCATAAATATACGGCTTGGATCAGAGCCATGCTATCAGCAGTATATTGAAAAAGTTCATGTGGAATGCCCATTTTAGAAAACTTCATAAAATCTTATTAACGGATTATACTTTGCTCAAGAAAATTTTAATTATAAACGCGCCTATGTTGGTGAAGAATGACTTGTAACTTTTATTTGTAATATAGGTACCTATCGAATAATTAAAATACATTATTATTTCTAAACAAAACATCACCCCAGACCGATAAAGGTCTAAAGATAATCCAAATGCTCAAACCCACTACCAGTTGGCAGCGTACCCAGCATGCTTGCCGCATTGCCACGTTGCCACGTTGAATGGCAATGCTTATGCGTTGGGCCAGATACGCGCCAGCATTTTGGTCACGCGTTGCTTCAATCAGGCGCTCAGATGTGCTATTTATGTAGTAGTTGAGTCTGTATATTGTGTTGTAGTTAATAAAGTATTATGTGTATTTGCAATATTGGTCAATTGGTCAACAGATTATCAAGAAATAAGTTAGAAAAATCTCAAAACTTAGTTTAAAAATATGTTGTGATTTGATAGGTAAAGGAAAATTTTCTCGGTTACCACGTTTGATTCTAAAATAACCCAGACAACAGAATGTTATTAATCGCAGCTGGTTACGAAACTCAGTTTCCATAAAGGATAAACTATTAATAATATACAATTGATTTCATATACAGAAAAAATGATCTTCTATTACAACTAGCTGCTAATAAAGAAGAATATAACGTTTTTGGTAACTGGTTTCGAAATTCAGTATATGTTCTACAACTGCCTTCATAAATGAGTTTTGTAGTACTTTTGACCACGCTATATTGTAAAACGTCTAAACTTTGGCCATTTTCCTAAGGTTATCATGGGAGGTGGCAGAAGACACTTCCTTCCTAATGTGACTCCCGATCCAGAGCATCCAAATCGAGAAGGGAGAAGACTAGATGGGAGAAACCTCGCGGAAGACTGGGCGAGGGAGAAGAAGAGACGGCGGTTACGGGCCCAGTACATCCATACAAAGGAGCAACTTGCTAAGCTGGATCCTAGGACAGTGGATTATTTACTAGGTAACGTTGATTTGTTTAGTGGGAACTTTTTTACAGAGGCTTGCATTTTACAATTCCAATGGACTGCAGGCTTAATTTGATATTAATTTAAATTCCGATATATCCACAAGCGAAATGTGACACACATTTTTGATATATTGACAGAGGTACTTATTAGAAGTATGGTACCTTAAGAACGACTTAATTATGTCTCTTTCTATTGAATCGAACTGATGAAGCAATGCTTATGAGTAAACTTAGTTTGAACACTATTTAAATAGATAGTCTTTTTTGTTTGTACAATAACTAAAACACCATTAAATAAGAAAAAGCTTACATGTTAATGAAACAACAAGTGGTACCTTATCGCTAAAACGATCGCTTCCAGGCAACCTAGTAATAGAGTTGTGAAAAGGTAGAAATGAATGACGCAGGATGAATTGATTATTTATTGCGTTTAAATTATGGTCTAAGTAATTTAGAAAACTAGCGGAAAAGTTTATTTGCCCGTTCTGATTTATAGACTCATTTTATCGCCAATAGTATATTGGTTCAATTAATATTACCACAGGCATTTAAAAAAATTCTTGACGGGTCTCTGCGTCATAGTAGTTAATGTAGATTGTGAAAAATTCTAACAAACACAGAATTCTATTTGTACCCACTTATCTGGAACATACGAGTACTATTAATTATCCGCTTTCTTTATAAAGAACAGCGAACAGGGCTTCAAGGCTGCTAAGTGAACATCACTCGCTCGCCGCTCGCTGATACGATTCAAAGACAATTGCTAGTCTATTACTATACAAATAGACTAACCGAATGAGTGATGTTCACTTAGCAGCCTTGAGGCCAGGCCGTTGGCTCGCCTGGCCTGCTCGCTTGTCAATGGTGAATAACCGTCACCTATGGATATTATGGACAACTTCAGGCCTCATGGCTCAGTGGTAGTACAACTGCCTCCTGAGCTGTTGGCCGTGGGTTCGATCTCCACCCAGAGCAAACATTTGTGTGATGAGCATGGATGTTTGTTCTGTGTCTGGGTGTTTTTCTATGTATCATAAGTATATATTTACAGAAAAAGTATATATGTATATGCTTAGTTTTGGCTACATGGTGGTGGTGATTGTGTGAAATGTCCACCAATATTTATTTATTTATTAACAGCGACTTGAACTGAAGCCGCTAAATAATGTTGTATTATTTAGCGGCGTCGCTGTTGCTTTGCTAGCCCGGAGAGGTACTTGTATGCACCCTTTCTAAAACGTTCTTTGTTGAAATTCAGTGGAAACTCCGTGACATTCAGTTTGAATTTAATTCCACTTTTTAATGGGTAAAAACCTCAGAAACGAATTAACTAGTTAATTAAAATTAATTATATCTTTGAGAGCTTGACTAAATAACAGAATACGTACAGCCTAAAACGCTGAGACATGGCGGGTGCTAAATGTAATGTCCTGTGAAATGTAGTACCTATACATACATACATTGAAAAAGGATTTCTGGATTGGGCGGGAAAAATCAAAATTTTAACTTTGAATTTTTAAATTTTAAATTTTTTAAGTTCGTAGTTACAACATAAGGCCACGCTTACCCGCAAAAGCAGCAAAAAACAGCTTTTTGAAAATTTACAAAAAATACTTGTACTATTAGTTTAAGCTCAAATATGTAGTATGTAAAATTTTGGTCTGTTGGCTAGGGTTCTCCTAATACAAAAACACGATTGTTGGAAAAAGTCTCGATAGCTTTATTTTTAAGAATTATGCTAAATTTTTATTTTTTTTATTCATCTCCAAGTTGTTTTTTTAAAGCCACCAAACACCAAAATTATTATTAATTATTGTTAAGTAGTTTTTTTTTGTGTTCTACTAGTATAAATTTTTGATACGTTTAGTGCACTATTTTATAGTAATTTATGTTACAATCAATTTGCTTGCGAACAGCCGTCCCGTGGCGCGCGCCGCGGCGGCGTCGTACGTAGGTAGGTACTTCTATGCTACGTATATCAAAACACCGCGCTCAAGAAGTACAGCCTGAGGTAGCGTAAAATACCTAAAGTTCTGGAGAAGCCTCGCCTTAATTTGAAAAAAGTAAATCGTAGAAAAAATAAGATTCCAATTAATAAAAAATAATCATCGGAATCGAATGATGCTTAGGTGTAAAAAACAGTTTTTTCCTATTTGTATGGAAGAGCGTGTTTTTCTTAACGATCACTGCATTCATGGTCATTAAGGACAGGTAGAGCACTACCTGTCTTCTTAGTTTAAGGAGAAATAAGTGACGATAAGTCATGTTATGTACAAGTTCAGAATAACTGTTCCACCTCACGATTTTGTTTCGCACTTTGTCTGTTACCGATGCTTAATTTAAAAAAAAACGGACAAGTGCGAGTCAGACTCGCCCACCAGGGGTTCCGTACAAACTAGTAGATAAAAGGGGGGAGACATATATTTTTTTATATTTTCCTTCATAAACCGAAAAATATACATCGTAAAAATATTTAAAAACCTGTTTTAGCTTGTGCTACTGAAGCTCTTTCATATGATACCCCACATGATACGGTTAATTCACTTTAAAATTTGGACCTTCATTCCTTGCATAAAGACACTTTTTTTTTGATTAAATTATAAATGTCCAGTTTTTGGATTTTTTCCTATATGTGTACTCTAACACAATGCTTCTTGCCAAATTTCATTGTTCCAAGTCAACGGGAAGTACCCCATAGGTTTTGATTCCCTTGTGAGTGTCGAAATGTGCGTTTCTTACGATATATTCGTCTGTAACTTTGTTTTACGAAACTTAGAAACTTTATTTTTCTTTCTGCAGCAAGATACTATGGATCTGCGTATATATTTTTAATTTCAACTGGATACCTTAACGCGTTCCCGAGATAAAAGTCTTGACACCCGACGGACGGATAGACAGACAGACGGACAACAAAGTGATCCTATAACGGTTCCGTTTTTTCCTATTGAGGTACGGAACCCTAAAAAAAGTATTATTAAAAAAACAGAATGCCCGACTGCAGAAAACCGGGTTTTCAGTCTAATTTACGATTTCTTTACGCGGGAATTCGGGATACGGAACCCAAAAAAATAACGAGAGAAACGGCAAATTTGCAAAGATTTTATAATTTCTAAAGGAATGCTCAAAATAACAAAATAAGTTAAATGATCAGAGTGCTATTAAACTTTAAATTAACGTTTAAATTTTGTGTCAAAGTAACTAAATACCAATTAGTAAATTTTAGTTTAAAACAGAATAGTGTTTTAAGCTCAAAGTGATTTCAAAGTTCTGCAGCAGTCATCCCATTTAGGCGTCAATTCAACACGAAAAGTTATCCAGTACCTAGTGAACCATATTATGTTCATAAAATTCTTTCCGTTTCATTTATTGGACCAGAACATTCAATGTTACCGCTCTGAAAACGAGTTCGCACACTATATGCGTTTTATAAACTGTGGGATATGAATCGGTGCAATATCGTTGGTGTTTTCTATCTGTGAACTTTTCATAGCGTGAATTTCATTTCGCTTTAAAACCCAGCCTTGGTTGTTACCGAGACGGTTCACCGACGAACTTTATTCTACTGAACGCGTCATGAGTGTTTTGTCAGTAAAGTGGACTTTGTGGAATGGTTTAAAATTTTAATTTGAAAGTAGGTTTACCTCTACCCATATTTTAGGATATAGAAGCAGTTCTTAAGAATTGTAAATGAAATAAAATGTTGTACTACATAAATAATAATTATACATTCTATATAATTGTATATTTACCTACTTACAGGTTTATATGATGCAATATACATATAATATGGCTAGGGCCGGGTTGTGATAAAAAGTTTACTTATTTAATTTGCCCCTCGTTTGTAAATATGTGCTTTTGGTTTTTTTTTTTTACCCGACTGCATAAGAAGGGGGCTATGTGTTTCGAGTGTATGTATGTTTGTATATATATATGTATGTATGTAAGGGTGTATGTGGGTATGTATGTACGTATGCATGTTACTATATGATCGCCTACAACATAAACGGCTTGACCGATTTTGATGTGCGAGGTGTTGTTAGATTCGTCTTCACTCCGTGAGTGTCGTGAAAAATAAAGAAGCGTTTTTTTCGTAACCTCCAACACACTTTTTCGTAATAATCAAGTGATTTTCTTTTACAGAGATTTCAGTCGAAATTAAATCACAAGTTAGACTGCAAATACTGCTTTTCTGCAGTCGGGTATTTTGTTCTTTCTTTTAATATAGAGGCTTGTTCACTTTATTATTTCTAAGTCTTATTTATATACTCGTAAATATGATAAATAACATATATATATGATAAATGACAACTTTAACTTTATGATCATTTTTATAAGAATAGTGTAAGTAAGTATGTTATTATTTAATTTTTATGAAATGTTCAAATGACGATTCTAAGTGCATGTAACATGTCGAAAGAATAAAATACATTTGATTTGATTTGTTTTCACAATAAAGTAGTTATGTCTATGCGAGAAATCCATCGAAGTACTCTAGACCGATGAAAGTCTAAAGATAGTAATGATGATAATTATGTACTTTTTCACGCCCTGTCTAATTCCTTTTCTAAATTTCACTCCATTCTATGGTTGCCTGGAAAATATAGCTATTAGCGATAAGGCCACCCGTTGTTACACTAGTGTTATTTTATTTCCTTTTGTACTTTTAAAAAGTAGTAATTAAAGAGTTCATCTATCTACTTATGTATCCATCCACTTAATAGTTGTTATTTAACCGGATTTATAAGAAAACCTTTATACAGGATCATAAAAATACTTTTGTTGGTAAAATTCGATAAAATTACAACTATTAAGTAGTAGTTGTTATTTTATCGGATTTTACCAATTAAAGTATATTTATGATCCTCTACAAAGGTTTTCTTTTAACTGATTTGAATAATATTCTGTAATTAATTCGAGACCTTATTAAACTGTAATTTTGTTTCTTTATTACTGAAAAAAACGCCTTTCGGCAAAAGCTGTTACTGAATTTCAGTTTTTTATGGTTCGTTGAATGGGAAGCGACGTTGAAATTATTAAAGAAATCGGACCCTTCTGTACTCTTTGTTAGGTTTATTTAATGGTGAAAGCTTACGCAGCAATTCGGGTGAAACCCTTTAGGGTGATGGCCCTTTTGGTGAACCGTGAAGCCCGGTGACTTAACTTGACCTACTAAAGTATAGATAACACTTTTTAATTTACTTGAAAAAAGTAAATTTGAATTGAAAAACTCATCATGTTGATCTTAAACTTAAAAAAAAAATATATCAGAATACCCGAAAAACCGTTATCTCTATTTTCGGAGATAATGGTTATTGATTTGGTTGTGTGATATATTTTTAATGACCCATGTTTACAAAATAAATTATATTATTCATTTAATAGGTACTAATAAGATAGAAGACCCATTAAATATTTCTGTAAATAAAAAAATATATATATTATAGAATAGTATATATAATATAGAATATATATTGTATATAAGACGAATCTAACGACACCTTGCACATCAAAATCGGCCAAGCCGTTTAGGCTGTAGGCTGTCATATAAAAACGTACATACACACCCACATACATACAAATATACATACACTCGAAAAACATAACCCTCCTTCTTACACAGTCGGGTGAAAATATATCTATAACTTATCTTTTTAATAAAAAGGCACCACTACCACCTTTCACCGTTCTATTTGTTTGAAATCTGATAAAAAAGCTCACAATTTGCTCTTAAACGTATCAGGCGTATGGTTATCATACAATCTCATCACTGAAACACAACTTCAATCTGAGTTGTGTGTTTCATTACTGTAACTTACCATCTTAACCCAGTAACTAATTAGGTAAGTAGTATCTTGGAAACCAAATTATTTCTATCGTTTCACCAGCGCTCAAATTCGGTAAAGTCAGTTCATGGAAACTTAAATAACTTCGCAGACATTTCCAAACTCCATTAAAGTATTTCAGTTATTATTGAAATCCACTTCCACGGTTATGCCTAATGGCTTAAATATAATAAGTTTAACGACAACATTTAGCGACTTCACAATTAAATTATGATCTGGACTCCAGTACAAGCGTAATCCGGTTTTGTATCCTTTTTAATCCTACCCGCGTTAAGCACCATTTCCATTTTAAATGAGGGAAAGAACCTACATTTATAATTGAAAAGTGCGCGATGTTAATGCGCGTATTTTAATGTTAAATATAATGCTTATCGCGCGCTTAAGCGCCCGGGGGACTTTTAAAAGTAAATTTCAATGATCGCTCCAGCTAAACTTCCTCACTTTCAAGTATTAACCCAGGTGGTATACATTTACACTCCAATATTTTATTCTGTTATAAATATGTACTAAGGTGCCTACTTTCGTAATTAAGTTTCATAGGTGATAAAGTATCAACGGGATGTAGCGTCAGTCCTCGAAAACTTCCGAGCTCAATGATATCTAAGTAATTAGAGTTTTGGCGGGAACGTCATCGAAACATGTTGTTCTTTTGTTTTATTTTCCTAAACTTGTGTTATTTTGAATATTAATGCGATAAAAATGGTGGTGTTTTATTCATTAAGTGTTCGATAAAGTGCGTGAGTGTGGGCAAGTGAAATAAAGCAGTAAGTAAAACGTGTGATTTTACGTTGTCGGCAAAACTCCATAGAAGCTTCTAGTAAAGTCGCCACCACTTTACTAAAGCAGGACTCGACTTATAAATTTACTATATACGTAACTTAGATTGTGACTAGAACATTTACAACTTGTTTTATGCTAGAAACTTGAAAAAATCCTAATACTTGACACTGGCAAATGCTTTAATGCAGGTCCAATACAAAAAAAAAAGACGTGTGGCACTCGGAGACTGCCGCGGTAAAGCTATTCCATAATAGCTTTACGCGCGGTGTGTTAGGTTATTTTCGTTATGAAATATCTGGATTCGGTCTCCACGCTCAAGGCCCGCGATAGAAGCTATGCAATAGCTTAAAAAAAAGAAGAGAAGACTTCTCAATCTCAATAAGGCTTTAGCGCGGCGACAAAAAGTTTTTATATCAACATCTATAAGTTCGTAATTATTGGTATATGAGTATCGGTCAACTCAGGACATTATATTCGTGAATTTTGTTATAGACTGTACGTCCACGTGATGGAAAGTCATTGACTATGTACTAGAGAGTTTTGAGAGCAGTAGACGTCATGAAAAAGGTATACGTCTTGTTCAAGTACATAGTTCTATAACTATATCTGCTCGTGCAAAAAGAGGATGTTTACTATCCCACATACATGAATAACAAAATTTTGTAGACTCCCACTGCCTTTCGTTCGCCTGACTACAACAGGAAACTGTACATAGATGTATAAGCTGTAGGTAAATATAGATATAGAAGTGTCCGGCAGCCTAGTCGGGAGACCGTCTGACTTGCAATCCGCAGGTCCTGGGTTCGAATCCCACGGCACGCACCTCTGTCTTTTCGAAGTTATGTGCGTATTGTTGATTGCCGCCAACTTCAAACGGTGAAGGAAAACATCGTGAGGAAACGTATATGTCTGAGAGTTCGAGTGCCAACCCGCACTTGGCCAGCGTGGCAGACTATGGCCTAACCCTTCTCACAATGAGAAGATGGCCCGTTCCCAGCAGTGGGACAGTTTGTACAAACAGGGCTGATAGTATATATATATATATATATTGGTCTAATATTGTTGTTGATTTAGTCTAGTACTTTATACTACTAACTAAATCTCTAACAATTATCTATATATTAAAAACCCAAAATATCCGACTGCAAAAAAGTGGTATTTACAGTCTAACTTACGATTTCGTTACGCTTGATACGCTGTTGAGTGTACGTTTTTGTGAGAAAGTATGCGTATAATCGCTGTAAAAGTTTATAAATGCGCATTCTTTAAAATAATTATAGTAAAGTCACTTGTTTGTTATATTACGAAAACGTTCGTTAAAAGTTACGAAAACCCGCATTTTTATTTTTGCGAGTGATACTAGTTATTCAGCTACGTTTAAGGTGGGTTGGTTACGAAATTGTATAGTGTAGGTGGTGCGTATTAGTGTAATTAATCTGGCCCGATTGAGGAATTAGACCTTTATCAAAACACAGGATGTAGACGCACTTAGGAGGGCGCTAGGGGCCTTGAATATTTCATAAATCATCTTAGATCAAACGCCTTTAGGGTAGCTTGTAAATTATGCTATAAATACATATAATTATAATCAGGCCAGGAATAATTTTAAAAGCATAAGGCTTTCTTTGTTTATATTTTTCATTATCTATAGGCTAGACATTTGACTTCAGCTTAACATATCGTCAGTGCTTGTCTACTATCTACTGTCTACTATCTACTGTCTACTATCTACTATCTACCATTGGTAAAATTTTAAAGGAGAAGAGTTTATGCCCTATTTTTTGAAAAAGCTATATGTAAGGCTTGAAAGTTATTTTTTTTAATCCAAAAATAGGCTTGCCCTTGACCGTCAACTCGCCTAGTGTTAAGCGACAGTTACGGTCTACGATGGAGCGCGCTTGCCTAGAAGAAACCTATTCACTCGCGATTTGAAGACACGTAAATTATATCCAGTCGGAAAGGCCCATTCAGGAAGCGCATTCCATAGTTTGGCGGTACGTACAATGAAAGTGGAGCCAAAGTGTTTCGTACGTGTTTTCAGAATATCAACCATATAACGATGTAGCTTTTTCGTGCTTCTTGCAGTCCGATAGAAAAATGGGCATGGGGGAATGAGATCATGCAAAGCAGACGCACACTCACCGAATAGTATACGATAAAAAACCGACAAACTAGCTACTTTGCGACGATGCTCCAGATAAAATATGAAGTTTAGTCCGGACAAGGGAATCGTCACAAATGAGCCTCTTAGCACGCCTCTCAATGGCATATAATATATACTCATGTATAAAAAAAGACAATCAAGCCTTACAAATATAGCTTTATCAAAAAAATTGAGAAAAAAGCTCTTCTCCTGTAAAATTTTACCATTTGAATACATGCAGCTCAAACAAACACAGGGCCCTTAGTCATTCTATATACCACCGGCCGCATTACGTATGATCGTGACGTGAGTGCATTGATAATGAAAATTTGCCTTTAAGTTTAAGAAGCTAAAGTCTAATTTTCATTGTAGACCCACCCACGTCAAATTCACGTAACGCGGCCGATGATGGTCATACGGAATAAGGCCCCTGAGGCGACGATATATTAAGTAATGATGTGGTCCTGCATCGGCCACAGGCCCTCATGTAATTCTACTACATATTATAACCCACAACGCAAAAACAAGAGTATTGTAAGTTTGACGTGTAGATATACAGATATAGAGTATTTGTGTCTGTCTGTGGCATCGTAGCTCAAACAGATCCGATTTTACTCTATTTTTTATTGTTTGAAAGAAAGTATGATCGAGATTGAAACTTTTTATCAATATCGATTAGTCGTTTTTTTAATTCCACGGCTGTTTAAGTTTTCTAAACGTACTTGTGTTTTCTATCGTTTTATTTTCACATTTGAATTGAAATATCCGTTCTGACTTAATTATATAAGCAACTATAATTGAGCAGAAATCAGGTGAAAAGAAAAGTAGTTTTTCCAAATATATAAAAAAAAAAGTTTTTAGCCCCTATAAACTCCTCACTACGTCTTTAAGAATGTATACGTATTTACTATTTCCACACAAACATCCTCCTTTATGTTTCCACTAAGACATGAATGTAAACAAAAACAATTGTAATAGAGTAGGCTTATTTGTGGTTGATTTATGTAAGGATTCCTTTACAAGAACGTCTCGGATAAGATAATGGTTTCATAATATTATCGTACGGCTGAAGATGTGAAGATCAGGTTAAGTTAGTTGATGGATGTGTTTTTGGAATATAATTGACACTCGGTAGGCCCAGGCGGAGATGGTGAGACGAACTGGACTCCTTTAACAACTGGACAAAATAAGCTAAAGACCGTGAAGAGTGGAAGGAGGGATAGGGAGGCCTTTGCCCAGCAGTGGGACGTATCAGGCTGATAATAACAATAATAATAATTAATTGTTTTATTGATTTTTACATAAATATTGTAAAAACATAGGCTTAAGATTAGTAAATAAATATGTGTATAATAAATAATTTACACGTGTCGTGTGAATTTTTCCAGTTATTCTGATACAGAAAATTGGAATAATATGGACAGAATTTTGATTTTGTGCTGGTTTTTCATATAAAAAAACGGAATCCTTATTGGATCACTTTGTTGTCCGTCTGTCTGTCAATATCTTTTATCTCAGGAACGCGTGACGGTATCGAGTTGAAATTAAAACCATATTCGTAGATCTGTAGTGAAAGAGAGCAGCTGTGAAATAATTAAACTTGTCGTCTATCATAAAAGAAGTTACAGCCGTATATGTCACAAAAACCGCATATTTGGACATTAACAGATAAATTAAAACCTATACGGTACTTCCCGTTGACCTAGAACTATGAAATTTAGCAAGAAGAATTGTCTTATACTTAGTATAAATGAGGAAAAAATCCGAAAATTTAACATTTTTAATTTAAGCACACAAAATTGGGTCATTAAGCAAGAAATGGGGCTCCAAATTTTAAAGTGAGTTAACCGTATTATGTGGGGTATCTTATGAAAAAAATTCATTAGTTCAAGCTAAAATTGGTTTTAAATTAATTTAACAATATGTAAATTTCGGATAATGACCAATAATGTGAAAAACCAGAGTATAAAACATTTACAACTTGTTTTATTTAAGAAATTTTAAGAAATCTTAATACTTGAACCTGGCAAATGTTATGAGCTGGTCCATTATAATTAAAAAAGCCCGGTCAGTGAGCATCGGTCGGCCGATAACTGTCTGATTGACGCCAAACTATAAAATGTATAGTTTGGCGTCAATCAGACAGCTAACGGCCGACCGATGCACACTGACCGGGCTTTTGATAACTGTCTGATTTACGCCAAACTATACATTTTATAGTTTGGCGTCAATCAGACAGTTATTGGCTTTTTAAGATAGAGGCCTGAAATTTATAGCGCAGATTAGTTTAGCAGTGCGGAAGCGCATAGAAAATATTTTACCAGTCCCAGAACACTATAAATTGCAAATAAATCTGCGAATTGCAAGTAGTTACATAGTAAAAAAATTACAGGTCTTTTCGAATATTCTCATATGGAGTTCAACGCGGAGAGGGGGGCAGCTGTGGACGCAGAAGAAGGAGCCGCAGCTGCCACCAGCGTCAAAGCGGACGACCCATCCCTGGCTGATATGACGAGAACGGCTCTGTCCATCTTATTGAAAAATGATAAAGGATTCTTCTTGCTTATTGAAGGTAAGTTTTTATATTTTTCAATCAGAGAGAGTTAATTGACGTGGCCATATGCCATAAAACACATTGCGATTGTTATTAAAAATATATGTTATGGTTAGGTATAAAGTCCAATTTTCAATGAAACAAAAATGGGAACAAATTTAATGACAGAGGTCTCTAACAATGATACAAGTATTTAAGATTATTTGTCAACCTTACTGAATGTATAGGAACTAAACATTTGGTAAATATCTCGTAAAAGTTTAAGTGTACCGAAAACTTATTACAAAATATTTATTATTGACTTCTTCTCTTTTATATCTTATCCCCATTAGCTTTTATATAACAGTACCTGGGCGACCGAGCTCCACTCGGATTTTTTATGACAAAAAATACGAGCAAACCCGGGTTCACTAAAAATGAAACCTAGCAAGATCGATTTATCGTCCCCTAATCTACCTACAAACCAAATTGCATTAAAATCGTTGGAGCCATTTTCGAGATTCAGATTACATACATACATATTGACTGGCCTTGTGGCTCAGTTGGTAGTATGTCTACCTGCTGAACTGTAGGTCGTGGGTTCGATCCACACCCAGGGCAAACATTTGTGTGATGAGCATGAATGTTTGTTCTATGTCTGGGTGCTTCTATGTATCATATGTATATATTTACAAAAAAAAGAGTATATATGTATTCTATCAGTCATCTAGTTCCATAGTACAAGCTTTGCTTAGTTTGGACTAGATATGGTGTTGTGTGAAATGTCTACATTTTTTTAAATATATGTATATATACATACATACCTATATACAAGAATTGCTCGCTTAAAAATATGCATTTGCGATATTAGACATAGTAACAGAGAGAACAAACTTCAGACAGCATAAACCTTCATTAACTGACGTGGCGCGAGTTACCTTGTCTATCTTACTGAAGATCGATAAAGGGTTCTGCTTGTTAGAGAAGGTATAACACGTATACCTTACCTTATACTTACCTTTTCTTCTTAGAAATAGAGTAAAATAACAGCATAGATGTCAGTTGGTGGCCAAAGATTTGTTGAGGGATTGCTAAATTAATCGCCCGTGCTAGCCGTAGGTTTATTTTTATTTTTGGAAATTGTTTTTTTTTATTATTTACGGCAGATTATGTTCAATGTAACGGCGTTGACAAAAAGTGTATTATTTATGTTAATTATATTGGGAACGATAGAAGTTAATGCAAACTTTTTGACTACAAGTTATACGTTAAAAATCTAAAACCTGATTACGTATTTATGCTGCTTTGCATTTACCTACCCTTGCAAAATTTATGTTTATCTAAATAAAAACAAAATACGTATTTTTAAATGTGTTGCATGAAGTTTTTGTAATATCAAATAGATTATGATTGGCATCAAAAGGAAATCTATTATTTTAGTTCGAAAGATAAATAGGTCATAAGTATGAATGAAAACCCGTCATATTCAATTTCCTGTAAAGTCATAAAGCTTATGACACGCGGAGTACATTTAATAAATGCGTCAAATCCGTTTTATCATAATTATAGTTAAAAAAAACTGAAACAACCGACTTCGAAATATACAATTGCGTACATACTTGAATGAATTTATTTGAATGACTATTTTCCAGTTATTTTGATTTAAAAACCAAAAGAAGATTAGTTAGCTTTTAAAGATTTAAAAGTTAACTAATTCTGAAGTAATACCTACCAAACAAAAAAATAATCATCAAAATCGATTTATAATTGGCGAAGTAATGTCGTAACAAACACACAAAAATACATAAAGTCGAATTGAGAACCTCCTCCTTTTTTGAATTCGGTTAAAAAGTACAGCAGACACCTACAAAAAAGGTTTTAAAATGCTGCCATTTCTAACTTTACTCACATTTATTTTATTTTATTTAGGCCCAAAAATTAGGTAATATTATACGTACTGTCTCATCTTACATTCATGAGGCATATTTAGGCGTTAAAAGGTTTTTATTACTCTACTCAGGCGTACAGAGCGCACAGTATCATGTTATCTTTAATAAATAATTCAGTTAGGGAGCTCGCGACCCGGAACTTGGCGGTTAGTGATTCCGAATTTATGGAAGAAAAAATCCGCAAAAAATATACCCTACTTTTCTGCAGTGGTTGTAAGGAATGTAGTTTTATTATTGAGGAAAAAACTGTTATATGTTATAATAGGTATTTTTAAGGGGGGGAGGGGGGTCTTTAAAGTAAATAGTAATACATATGTATCTATCTTTTCATATTTAAAACACAGATCTCAATTATTTTTTAAAAAAAGGTTCGTAGGAAGACAAGCTACAAGATAGAGATACAACCTTATACAAGTAGCAGGAAGACGCTGGATGCAAGCCGCTTCATAAAGTCTGTTTGGAAATCTATGGGGGAAGCCTATGTTTAGCTGCAGTGCACGTTTTGTAGCTGAGATGATGATGACAATGATGAAATTTGATGACATATTCATTATTTCTTTGTTATGTTCCATTCTCGGTTGCCAGTTTGATTTAGAACTAGTTCTTTGAGTTAGTCGAGACGTATAGACAATCTTGAAGGCTTAGGTTCCAAATTCAAATCACATTATGTCACAGTGTGATAATAAATAAAATTAATGAAATCTCATACAATCTTATAGCCCTTACGTTTAAATGACCTACTTCAGACCCTCTTTACATGAAGTAAAAAGGAACAATATTGAGCAGGTGGTGTAAAAAGTATCTTACGTACTACTTATTCACATAAAAAATGTAAGGTATCGATCGCATGCGTAAATCGGCCCAGTGTTGTATATCGCAACACTACGGCTTTACGGGATATTCACTGTGATTTCGAAATATGTTTTTTTTTACTTGAGGTTTACTGACAGTTTGTTTGCAAGATTTAAGCTGAGAAAAAAATGTAGTTATAAAAAAATAACTCTAGAATACATTTTCAGGTGGTAGAATAGACCACGCGCATCACTACAACAACCCATATAGGGCTCTTGACGAGACCCTGGAACTCGAGACAGCTTTGCTCGCAGCCCTAGAACGAGTGAACCCGGCGGAGACGCTTATTGTTGTCACGGCGGACCACGGCCACGTCATGACGTTTGGAGGGCAAGCCACACCGAGGGGGCATCCCGTATTAGGTAACTAAGTTACTGTAAATCGTATCACCGCTTAGAAAGATCATGTTTCCGGTTTGTGATTACTACACTATTAATTTTGACATCTGTCACTGTGAAATCTATAACTTTGACATCTGTTGATGCCAATTTATATTTTCCGGCTCTATCAAGTTTTACATCTGTAATTTGAGGTCTATCACTTTAAAATTTGTCATTTTGAAATTTTGAAAGTTTTTAGTTTTATAAAAACGTTAATAACAGTCATACAGCAAATAATATTAGAGGAAACAGAACGAGGACGTCCTAGAATATTTTTTTCCACCTTTTATATTACTTATTGGTGGGCTTTAGCTCACACAAAGCAAATCTGAGAAGTAAAATATTAAGATTTCATATCATATGAAAAAATACTGAACCATAAAAATAGCTAAATTGTTCCAGCCGTTTGAAAGTGCATCACTTTATTATCAACGCTTATCCACGAAGTCTTTAATTTTGATTATACAGATATGTGATAGACACATAAATATAGATATTAATTCACCTTACATCTCGAATCGCACTCATATATCCATGCAAATTGATTAGAATACGCGCCGTATAAATTTATTAGGAGTGTACCTAGCGTACTCGTAACTAAGCGTGAACGAGCTTGTAACTCAAACGCGTATGTATACCTACCAAAATATTAATTATTCAGGAACCTTACAATGTTTCGGTGCCAGTTAGTTAAATTATAAGAAATAATTATTAGTAGCACGGCACAACTCACATAATTTTTTTCGCACATTGACATTCATATTTCACACACAAGAAGGAGGGTTACTCAAAACTGCTTACAAGAGATATTTATATAACATACAATTTTATAAATACGTTACGCTCCAGAGCATTTGTATTTTAAGTTATTTAGGATATTATTTAGTACTATCGACGACCCGCAGTTTCACCTGCGTTATAATTAGTGATAAAAAAACAGATTTAATATTATTATTATACTATAGCCTAGCTTTAATATTATTATTATACTGTAGCGCTCGTGGCGTAGCTTGACTAGGTGTTCCTGAACGATCACCAAAGTTAAGCAACGGACGGACCGGTCAGTCTTCGGATGGGTGACCGTGAGTGGCATTTCTTTCTGAGAGCTACCGTGGGTCGGATGACACGTTAAATTGTAGGTCCCGGTTGTTCAGCTATCGTTAAGCCAAGTCAGAGGCCTTTCGGCGAACTTAATATATAACTCTGACATAACTCTTAATAACTCTGACAATAGGGCTGGCCACTCAGTCTATACGAACTTACTTACTTACTATAGCCTATAGATACCCGTGTCCAGTCAGTTAAATCTGTACTGTGTATTATACCAATCGATTCAGCCGTTTAAACGTGAAAAAGTCATAATCGGGCAGAAAGACGAAAATAGTAGAGGAACAGAGTTTTTTTTAATTTTCTTTTTTTATATATATTTACTAGTATAGCAAACTCCTTCAATCGAACCATATGTTTTCGTTCGGCGAAAAAATAAGAAGTTGGTAACTTTTATCTTTGAAAACGTGAATTAATATCGTCACGTGTGAATTTTGTAATCACTTTCCTTTCTAGGGATGAAATGCGGTTTTCCACGCTTGTTCTAGCGTTGCAAGTTTAGCATGGAACGTAGACAAATAAACTTTCTACCGCTTATCCACCTTTTAGAGGAAATAAAGTATGTACTGGCAATGACAACTGACATTAAAATGTAGACAAAAATGGTTTGTCTACTTTCCAAGCTAGGCCACTTTAAAAGAGATTCGGTTGTTACTGGAATTAGTTAGGTGTAAATAACTATTTCTGTTACAAAAGGCGCTGATACGGTGGTGTCGGACATCGACGGCTTGCGGTACACGACTCTACTTTACGGGACGGGGCCAGGCCATTCGGAGCCGAGGGCCTTGCCTCTAAACGCTACTACGCCCTCCGCTGCTACGGCCGATGCAGTGCACGGCGCTGCAGTGCCGAGGCAGTGGGCAACACACGGCGGAGAAGATGTCCCTATTTGGGCACTAGGTACGGAATTTCAAATCACAGCTAATCATTTTCAACCGACTTCAAAAAAGGAGGAGATTCCCAATTCGACTGTATTTTTTTATGTTTGTTACCTCAGAACTTTACACAGACAGACGGTACACGTACAGACGGTTTTTTTCCTTTTGAAGTACGGAACCCTAATTAACTTAGTATCCGTTTTTCCTCTGGAACTAGATACTTATCTTTTTCTTTATATAGGTACAACTTAAGATACTCACACTTACACCATTAACTGCATAAATTATGAAAATGTCTCAACTCTGTAAAGTTACAAAATTATTAGCAAAGACACTCAGAGAGGAAAGTAAAATGGCTCCACCTAAATGTCTTGCACAGCAAAATGAGCCAGGAAACTTTATTGCAGAGATCAAGATATAACGAAACGTACGATAAGAGTTGAACCAGCAACCACAACTTGGTACAATAAGACACAATGTATTTCGGAAATGAAACTGGAGATGTCATTTTATGTTGAGTTTAAAGATCATTCGCTACTCAGCAAAATCACAATTAAGGACACTTGTAACCATAATGATATCACAATTTTCTGATATTAAATAAATGGTTTTTAAGTACGTAATAATTATTTAATACCTGCAGCCTACACTTTGAAATCTCTCGTAGATGGTAGAGTATTTTCAAAAACACTGGAAAAATAAATCAAAGGTAAAAAAACTGAAAATAAGTAGTAAGTAATTGAATAAAACCTTATATTTTAGTCTAAAAGCCGTTCAAAGGCGAACGTTTATCCATCCTTCCAGTAAAAGAGCAAAATGTAATGGAAGATGTCAAAACTGAACCGAGAAAAAAACAAGCATCAGTTCCAACCGACGCCGACGGTTCTGCTTAAATTATTCATAACCTCTAGACTATATACATATGGATCTAAGATCATTCGGCTACATGATGGAAGGAAAATTGACGTCGAAGATGAGGCTTTCATTTTCTAATTAAATCAGTTCTAATAATGTAAATGGGCGAAATTTCGTAACTATGGATTAAAAAAACCAAAAAACCGCTTAAATGCTAATCTAAAAAAAATTCATTAATGATAATAGGTTTATGGTTTCAATGCTTAATTGTGCTTTAATGGAATACCGCTTAAGACCAGAAGCACATGCAAGCAAAAATTACACCGCCTACTTTATTTCACATACGACGTGTTCATTTGAATAATGGACATATTCTTAGAGATTATTCCACTTAAAGAGTACAAACAAAATTTAATGTAAAGAAGGTCAACGGGGTCAAGAAGGTTCGGGTTTAATATCTCAGAAGCTCCATATAAAAACCATATACCTATTTTCTCAGCCTACTTTTGACAAAATACATAATTGTTGAATAGGTGATCCACAGACACCTTTCTGTACCCATGGTCGACCCAGGTGTATTACGGGTAATTAAAACCACGCACTAAGATTAGACTTTCTTTATATTATGCTTTGATTATTCTTTCATCCCACAGAAACATACACACATACACAGACATAACTTTTCTTTCTGTAACACGCTTTCACATCCCGCATACATAAACACTTAACAAAAAGGCTGAAATAGTTTAAAACAAATATTTAATTAATTAATTTTCATACGTACAAGACAACACAAATAACATTTTTAAATACTATTTTTGACAAATCTGAGCAGACGATTAAACTTATAAGAAATAGGCTATGACTATATTAAATTTAATTTCATTATTTTCACTAAATCCATTTTTAATATTTTTGACTAAATCATTTAACATAGCATGTAATAACTTTAATTACAAATACATATATGTGCAAAAAATGTATTCATGATGGGAAGTCTACCCGCCAAAATACAGGTGTTTTCTGCACCTTGTTTGGCGGCTATGGTAAAACTTAAATGTTTGTACTTTTGGGAAATAAATGATTTTTGATTATTTTGATATTTTAATTCAAGCGCGTGCATACGTAGTGCGTAAGTGCTTGTTTGTGTGTGACGGTGATTTTGCATGTATCTGTCGGATTAAAACAACTCAGAATGTTTATTATGCTATTTTTTTAGGTCCAATGGCCACTACTCTGTTTGCTGGGGTCGTAGAGCAGAGCTACATTCCCCACGCGATTGCCTACGCGGCGTGTCTTGCCCACCAATCAAGACGTTGTCAAGAGAAGATTAATCTCACACAGCCGGTGGTAAGTTTGCCTCCTCAGCTAATAGGTCCGTGAAATTGAATTTCTTCAAGCTGTGAGGCGGATTAGCTTTGTACGTGTGAATTTGAACGTATGTGAAATATTCCAAGTGGAGACGACTTGTGAATTAATGATTCGTTTGCATGTTTTATGTTTGAATATGTTATAGGTACGCTCCAGTTTTCAAAAGCAACAAACAATAAAAAAAATATGCGACAAACTCATAAAAGTAAAAACTTTTATTGAAATTCAATTTGGTAAGGACAAAGACGACAATATTAAAGTCTAAAAACGTAAAAAGTATTTTGTTTTATAGTTGAAAATAAGTCTAAATTCTTTGTACTTACCAGGTTTCAAATAAAGTAGATAATTATTTTTGATGTTCTTATTTAATCTAAAAGAATATCACAACGATGTTTTATCTTAGAAATAATGATAATTTTAAACTTATGTACTCATCAAAAAGACTATCATTCACATGGTGTGTTATATGGTATATGAGTGTCAATTAAATGGTTATTCTTCGATCTTGTGTGTAAGACTGTCATAATATAAAACGCTTGTTTTTTTTTTTATTAAGTGCGGGCTAGAAATGTTTACACATCTTTAAGAACTCGGGTAATTCACCATTGTAATTGCTTTTCCAATTTAAAAATGTCCGTGTTGTACATTTGAATTTGGTTAATAGATAGATTCAGATTAGATTAGATTCAGATCGGGATCCATAGGTATTTCGATCCTAATCAATTGGTAAATTACCCGAGTTCATAAAAATGTGTAAACATTTCTAGCCCGCACTTAATCATCGTAGTAGATTATACAGCTATTACTTTTCACTACCTAATACCTATGTAATGGAAAAAAACAAGCGCTTTATATTAAGACAGTCTTACACACAAGACCAAAGAATAACCATTTAATTGACACTCATATACCATAAAACACCATGTGTTATGTGAATGTAAATGATGTGAATGATGGTCTTTCTGATGAGTACATAAGTTTAAAATTATCATTATTTCTAAGATAAAACTCCGTTGTGATCTTCTTTTAGATTAAATAAGAACATATTTTTTTTATCGGAAATCCCTATGGATTCCGATCTGATAATAAACGTATTTAAAATATGCTGTATTTTAAATTATACATATGGATTCGCCCGCAATTTTTATATTTGCATCTCGTAAAAGACAGTAGATATTTTATATAAATAGAGTAGATCCCAAGACTCGTCCTTGGGATCTGAACCCATTTTGTCTGGAATGAAGTTCTGGCCTTCTAAACGGCTCGAAAACCATATGTACATATACTTTTTATTTCTCCAGGAAAAAATCTCAACCTGCGTTTCACCAGAAGTGAGCAGTGTCTCAGCAGCTGATGAGACACGCAACGACGGCTCCAGCGGTCGCCGCGTCGTGGTCGCTTCGAGCGTCATGTCAGACGAGCGAGCCCCGCGCTCATCTGCACCACTGCTCGCTCCGCTCATCACACCAACCTACCTTATATCAAGTGCGTTCAATCTGATCGTGTGGTTACTTTCGTTTAAGTATTTGATTTTAACGTAAATAATTGGAATTTTAATGTTTCGGGTGTGAATACGTTATTCGTGTTAATATTTAAGGCGATTGTGTCATTTTGTACAGAAATGATCATGTAAATACACAGGCACTAATAGTGTAAATATTTTATGGTGAAATGTAAATACAAGTAATTTACTTTCATTGGTTGTTTCATTGTGGTAAGAAATTCTTATCCGTTTAATATAAATATTTAAGTTGGTTGAAGTATATATTGTCGGCAGATCGAAGAGAGAGAAAAGAGAAGAAATACATTGAAATCTTTTCCTCACTCGTTTATTAGGTGGTGGTGTGGGTGCTATATATTTGACCGTCTGTTAGTACCTTTAGGCAATTTCTCCATTTGTCGATACGGTATCATTTCTTTTGTAAGGCTGAGAGTATTTTACGTTGAACCCGTATATTTCTTATTCTTATTATTACCTGGGTAAATATTTCGTTTATTTGAATGTTGTTTCATGTATGATTTTATATATACCTACCATTCTTATATCACAATAAATAATATTGGCGGACATTTCACACAACACGCAAGCAATAAAGAAAATATGTAAAAAAAACTTCGTACGATACGTACATGTAAAAAAAAAATTATGTAAAATATTCATAAAATTATAGAATATGCACATGCAAGTGAACTTATGCGATGATATTGTAATTTTAGGACCATTAAGTACAGTTGCACATACTCGTAATTCAGTTCTAACAGAACTAAACATTTTCCTCGCTATGTTAAGATGAAAAAGTTTGTATTGGCTGTAAGTTATTCATTCTTGAATCCGTATTAGCTGCATTTAGGATTCTACACAAGTACCACTCACATCACTCGTGGTTCAAACTTAGAATTCTGCGCTTGACCTGGATTTAACTTTCAGGCACTCGACGGTAAAATACAATTTTGCAGCCTAGCAAAATTTTTTTTTTTTTTGTAAATTCATTAGAATTAGGTGCATTAGTAACACGTTATGTTAACAACTGTTTTGTCTTACATATAAGAGAAAGAAAAAAGAACAAAGAAAACCAACTATTGCCTGTATTTTTCACACAAGTATGGTTACTTTCATAGCTCTTTGAACTTTCCATCCACGATCAGTTATTTCTTCACGTGTCTCTATTTTGGTAGCAGCTACCTCGTTTTGTACGTCAGTTCTGATTTTGAAAGGGTACTCTGCCTAATTCGTTTCGCTGCAATTCCTCTTCCAAAAGTTGCTCTTTTTCTAGTTCTTCTATCTTGTTCGCTTAGATTGCTGGAAATGCTTACTGTATTCATGTTGCCTTCGGTATCCTTATTGTCCATGATAATTGGTCGTAGCGTAGCTGCTCGTAGCTTCGGCGGCGCTCGTAGCAGCCGACTTAGCGGCTACGAACCCAAATTCCTCCCGCAGTCACTTCTCCCGAATGCCGGGACGAGAATGGTAGGTTTTTTTACGTACGTAGGGGAAGCCCGACCACAATGTGTAGGTAAGAAGATTCATCTATTTTTCTAAAAATGAGTAATAGACAGCATCTCGACATTCGCTAGCGTGATGATTCAAATCATAAAAACAAAATCCTAAAGCTGATTTCTTCGAACCACAATCGACAATTAGCGTACTTTATCTACTAATTAAAAATTTGGGCACTTGTAATGGTGTTATGAATGCCAAGGCTAATCATTTAATTTTAATTTTTATTGCAGATATATCCAAAGTTTGTGAATCAAGAACTTTTTTTATTTTATTTTAACATGTGGGGTACCACAGTCATGTTAAAATAAAATAAAAAAAGTTCTGTGAAAAGTCTATGTATATTTTATTTATAAACTTTCTGTTAGCATATGCGTTTCACCCAGATTTTCTCTGGTTATTCACAATCTCAATGTGATCTGACTAGAGTTAAAGTTACCCAAATTCTAAAATCCATACCGTATATTATCGTAAAAACATCGCGACCAATAAAATAAAATAAAATGATAATATAACTTGTTTGTGACAACGCTATACATTCTGGAAGACACCTCGTCGTCAATTTGTCAGACAATTGTGTTACCTATATGTAACACACCGACTACAATCAAGTAAATGCGTCCCCTTGCGGGTTTAACCTGATAAGGTGAGATGTTCTCTAAAACGTGTTTCACCTATTTCACACGAATTTATTTGATACAAAAGGATTTTGTTTCGTGAATTAGGTTTTCACTTTTGCCATACATAAAAAGGTATTCCTATCAGTTCAATTACGTGTTTTGTGAGATAAAGCCATATCTACCTTATTTAAGTTTTTGTTATATATGTAGATTTCGCTTGAAATGTTATACTGACATTTTTTCTACAATGTCAAAACAACCTTGTTTTTTACCCGACTGCCGAAGGATAGGTATGTTGTTCAAGAGAATATATCGTATCGATATGCATGTATCTGGTGGGAGTGACACTGGCTACAAGAATATAGGAAGGAGTTCACAAAAAAACAATGAGTATACTTAATTAAATAAGAAAATTATACCATCATTATGAAGAACACGCAGTTTTTTTTTTAAATATTACTATACATAAATATATATTACCGAGAAACTGTATTATTAAAAGAAAAAAAAAATACCTGACTGCAGAAGAGCGATTATAGGGGTCAGCAACTTGCTTGATACGCTATTGAGTGTACGTTTGTTTGTAAGAAAGTATGCGCAGTCACTGTAAAAGGTTAGGTATATAAGGCGGATTTTTTAGATTAAATCTCGTAAAATCACATAATTTTTTACGAACACATTCGTTGGTGATTTTGAAAAATTTACATTTTTTGCCAGAGATGTGTTTTAATATTACAAGTAATATAGTCCATGACACTCAAGGAGTGAAGACAAATCTATCACACCTCGCACATCAAAATCGGTCAAGCCGTTTAAGCTGTAAGTGATAAAGAAACATACATACATTTAAACATACATACACTTGAAAAACACAACCCACCTTCTTGAGCAATCTGGTAAAAAGCAGTTTTTATTTACTTTCATCTCAGGATGACCTCATACAAGTGGCGGGAAGACGCAGGATGCAAACCGCTTCCAATCGGTCTTTTTGGAAATCCATGGCTTTTTGGCTCATGTCCAGCAGTGGACTTCTGGACATAGGCCACCCTATAGGTACTAATAAAATCCGGCAACGTATGAGTTTCGTTCGCACACCAAGGCTTCAGTACTCTTATGCATGATACACAAATGGCTAATTATTTACAAAATGTACTTTGTAATTAACAATATTTATAACTTTTTTTTTTTCTAAAGTAGTAATAGCCTGAAATGCTAGGCGTTCACAAACAATATCAAGTTCAAATAGTAAGTATTATAGGCCTATTTTCTTTATCCAAAGAGATTGTAACACAACCGTTTACTCTATTTCAAGTTTTACTATGGAAATTAACGTGGTTTTCACACATTTTTTAATAAAAACAAGGCGCGTCACCGACCGAGTGTGACGTATGTGCTGCTCCTTTGAAAAAGACCGCCGAATGCAGTTGAAACTATAGTCGGATATTTCGGCTCAAAACAGACGTGAGTGAACCGTAGTTTTTATTTAAAAATCTATTTCAAGTTTGTCATATGACACCAACTGTCAGTGAAACGTACTTTTAATTTGTTTGTAGGTTGTAGGTTATCTGTTAGCCAGTCCCCGAAGTCAAACCCTTAGTCAGTTAGATTAGTTAGTTACCCTTAGTTCATCTAATATCTTAGATGATTACATTTTAACATCCGATGAGATTGATTTTGACATGTTTTCTGCAGGGCCCTGATTCCGTAAGACCATCGGCCGCGTTACGTGAAATTGACGTGAGTTTATGACAATGAAAATTAGACTTTAGTGTTTTAAACTTGAAGTCTAATTTTCATGTATATGTATGTGAACTTAAAAGAGAGTTTCTGGTTGGTTATACTCGTATGTATGAGTACACACGAGCTAAGGGTTTGTAAAGTGTTGATTTTTACTTCACTGAGTACAAGTTTGACTACGGTTAGAAGACGACGATGTGAACGCTGATGGAGTAAGTATTAGAAATTTAAACTCAGGTAAAGATCTGTCTGGCGGTGTCAGAAGGCACTGGTGTATCAACCACTGATACACCAGTGGCTTCTGAAAATCCATCGACCATAAAACACGCAAATTAAAATGTTAGTGTTAGACATAGACATACCTAGACATATATATAATTTTAGAAATTTTTGGACAAAATAGTCGAACCATACGAGCAGAGAGGAAGGACTCCGCAACCGTCCTCCAGGACTAGTTGGACAATTGTAAGCACATCTGGCTTGGAACTAGCTCTCAAGTGGCAACACACGACTTGACAACAGATTTTCAACCTAAGGTTGGTATCTACTTACTTGTAAGGTAGTGCACTTACTTGTAACCTAACAAAAAAACAAATAGGTATATGCTTCATATTAATTAACGTATAAAATAGAATTAATAAATTATCAAACAATAAACCTAAACGTCAATTCACAGATTTTATTACTATAAGTGCTAGTTTGTTTATTGCGCTAGCACATAGCATTTTTGTGACCTCATTTATCCCAAACTTAGGGAAGCGTAACGAGAGTTTTTAATACGAATAAATATTTTCACCTCAAAGCCGGCGGTTTTTGTATGGTTTTTGTGCGAGCTTATGGCGTGAGGTGTAAGGTGTCTTAAGCCAAAAGAGTTGTGGGATGTGGGGACTGTAGTCTGAAAGACATAGTGACAATTGATTACGTTTTCATTCGTGTTTAATTCTGTATGAAGAATCTGTCTAATTTACAGTGTGTTTATTGCCCTCAAACGTTTATAACACAACTAAATGCAACGATAATGTTTTTACAGGTTTTGGCGATTGTTTCTCATTGAAATAAAACAATTTTTAACAGATTAAACATACTGTTGCATTTCAACCCGTATAAGAAGGTAAACTAGTTCTTAAGATCCGTCAAGTCGAAGATCCTGGAGTATGTAAGCTTGACTGTGAGTGTGAATTATATAAATTTTACAGACAAAGAGAAACATCGGGACTTGGGTGAAAGAACATATTGCGGATATGAAAAACAGACGTTCCAACAGGTCCACAGTGTGTGATAATGTACTAGACAAGCCTAACGACTCATCCATTTTGGTAATCTTCAAATCTTGGCTAGAGACACTCGTTAAGTACCAAAAATATTACGCTAGGCAATTGAAATTAATAAACAACCGAAATTTTATAGAGAAGATGGTTAGCAACTACCACATGCATGGGACCCGGTCATGAAATAAATAAAATCTCACCCTCAACACAAATTTGCGATACCTGTAGACATCGTGCTATATTTTTACTAACCTTTTTTTTGTAATAATAATAATAATACATCTCTCTCTCTCGCATAAATAAAAAAATGCGTTTTATCGTAACTTCCAATGAACTTTTTCGTAATAAACAAGTGATTTTAATAGAATTCTAAAGAAATAGCATAAAAAATCTTTTACAGCAATTTTACGCTTACTTTCTCACAAAAAACGTACATTCCACAGCGTAGGTACCAAGCATAACGATATCATAGTTTGCAAAAACTGATTTTCTGCAGTCGGCTATTTTGTTTTTCTTTTTAACCGACGAGAAAACGGAGGAGGTTCTCAAGTCGACGCGTTTTTTTTTTTTATGATTACGCATAACTTTTTACAGAGTAGTCCGATTTTAATATGTTTTTTATATTGGAGAGGGTATACACCGAAGTTGGTCCCACATAAATTTGAAAAAAATAATCCATCCGTAAGGGTAGGAAAACAGGGATGATTGATTGTTCACTCACTGATTGTAATGTATGACCACGCATAACTTTTTACAGAGCATTCCGATTATGATAAAAAAAAAATATTGGAGAGAGAATACACCGAAGTTGGCCCCATATTAATTTGAAAAAAAATCTTACCCTAAGTGTGGGAAAATAGGGGTGATTTATTGTTCACTCGCAGATTTTCATGCCGAGTTGTGTATTATAAGTTAGGTAGCTGTTTTAAAAGTAATCAAAAATAAGCATGTAGTAATTAGTATACTAAATCTACAAAAAATTATAAAATAATAACTTTTTACAAAAAAAATTAAAGCTCCGAGAAAACTGAAAAGCATAAAATAATAAACCCATTTTATTTAACTTTAATAACTAAGTCCTTAAAGGAATTTAAGTATACCTTAGTAATTTTGAGTCGGCGCCAAAAATTACCTTAAATTTAAAGAAATAACCAAATCAAATTAACAATGCAACGTGAAATCTCCAGCAATAAGCATTGACATTCCAAACTTTAAGCAACGCTTAATATATTTTAGCAATTTTTCGCTGACACGTAATGGCACTTGCGGAAAGAAGACAGAGAATTTAAGACGATGGTTAAAGTTAAGTAACGTTTTTCGGTAAGGCTGTTAGTTATTAAAGTTAAATAAAAAAGGTTTATTATTTAATGCTTTTTAGTTATTTCGGAGGTTTAATTTTTTTGTAAAAAGTTATTATAATATAGATATTTGTTTACAAAATTGATTACTTTCTCGTAAGTTTATTGAATTGTAGATATTCCACGATGCTTACCAATCCGTAGCCCCTCTATAACATATATGTACACTCCCTGTCGTAACCCAGTTACAAATCATTAATAGGTAATGATATCCTCCAGTAGCTCTTTCCTATTCACAAATACGATCTCCATGTAACGTAATCCTTTCTACAGGAAAGGGCTCTAATGGTGCGTAACCAAATAAACAATAGAATATTTCTCTTTGAATCACAACGGAAACTATCAGTTACCTATAGTTTGTCAGAGAAAGTGAAACATTATAATGGGCGAGGTAAAATTACTAGTATATGGAAATGCGGCAGTTATACAATGTATAAATCAGTTTTACGAGACTAGATCTGAAATTAGTACGAAAAACAAGTGTGTAAGAAATATTAACACAGACATAGTCAATAGCATTCATTATAGGTTACATGGAGATGTTACAGTACATGTTTGTTTTTAGTAATACAATGACCCTGGTAGGGTGTAGCAACTGGTACGGAGCGGAACAGTTTATTCGATAATTTTTTTATCATTAAGAAACTCGTCTAAGGTATAGTAACACTTATTAATTAATATAGTTTTGTGGGTCTGGGCAAACTCCTGTTCATTTTCAATTTCTTGTAATTGTTGTGGCAACTTATTATACATTTTAATGGCCATAACATGAGGGCCAGAGCTATGCATTATTAATTTGGACGTTGGTAATATTAGGTTATTTTTGTATTGTGATCTTAATTGATATTTTTTTAATTTGGACGTTGGTAATATTAGGTTATTTTTGTATTGTGATCTTAATTGATATTTTTTTAATTTGGACGTTGGTAATATTAGGATATTTTTGTATTGTGATCTTAATTGATATTTCTTTCAACTCGTAGCAACGAAATATACCTAGCAGGATAAAATAATTGCTTAGATACTAGTTCCTCGAAATCGTCATTGAATGTCACTGAAATCCAATTTCTGGGAAGCTCAGCTGCTAAGTAAAATTATTTTTTTATTAATTTATTACAAATACGAAAAATTCTAAGGGTATCTTATTACGTATTGTGGTATCATAATATATTAATGTTTGTTATTTAATTTGCGCAACATCTTAAAGTATTTGAATCGAATATGGAATGGATTGCTTATAGCCTGGACTAACACATGCTTATTTTTGTTTTGAAGAAATGCATAGATTCTGTGAATGTTTCTGTGTGGATTTTGTTCATAGCAGAACATTTTTTATAGTTGATTGCTATAATAAAAATTAAATCACGTAAACATTATGATCTATACTCATCATATACAAAATAATGTACCTATGTGAGAATATTGTGCTAGCAGAATAAATCGCCTTCTAAACCTCACCACGGTCAAATATCCTCATGTTCTTTGAATGAACTTATAAAAAAAACGTCGTTTGTAAAGCTAGAAAAAAAACACAAATATTCGACAAAAAATTCAATTTGATCCAAGTTAATATTTATACACAAAAATCATTTTTAGAAATTATTAACGCTAAAATGATGTTTCATTAAGTATATTAAAATTAACTTGGATCAAATTGAAATTTTGTCTTATATTTGTGATGTTTTTTCTAGTTTTACAAACGACGTTTTTTTTTATAAGTTCATTCAGTCATTTTATAGCAGAAAATCGGCGAATTACCACCCATTTCTCGTTGAAATGCCAAAAATCCGTACTCAGCGATATCGATCCACATTCCTGTTGCATACTGCACAAGAATGGAATTCGTTGCCGCCATCTCTGTTTTCTGAGACCTACAATCTTGGAATTTTCAAGGCTAGAGTGAATAGATATCTTCTAGATCGACGAGCTCCATCCTCGGCCACACCGTCGCTTAACATCAGGCGAGTTGGTGGTCAATCGTAGATCTATAGTGTATAAAAAAAATACTTCAAAAATGTGCATATGCGCGAGCAAGACGGACGATGGTCGAACTACGGACTCATAAATATTATATACTTTGTTTCATGGGTCAATACGCAATTGGAATAGGTATCCAATCGCATTTGGCCATGAATATTTTCATCACAGACCTGTCATCACAGACCTGAGGTATTTTCCCCCCTACGAGTACACTCGTAGGGGGGAAAATACCTCAAATATCATAGTTCTATTATGCCCCACTAATAAAAAGCATTTTTTCTAGCCAGTGCCGGACTAGGGAACGGAAGTGAATGTGACAGCAAATCCGACGGCGGCAAAAAATATGAGGTGGCAAAATAGAAATACGGAAAAGAGCAAATCTATGAGATTACTTTTTTCAAAACTCCTTTTTTTTTCAGGTAACCCCTTTTTTGTACCAAATGACAACCAAATCATCAATTGAAAAAAAAAAATGATATCTCCTATCGAAAGTCAAAAATCCTGGCACATGTTACAGTTGTATTATAATTGTTAAAAGTATTAAAACAATATGAAAAATATTCCTTCTTCCTTATTTTGTCGTCCTTGTCGCCCAGGGCGTACGATGGACTTAGTCCTGCACTGTTGCGCGCATATTTGAGTCTGGCCTTTCACGCATTCTTTGAAAAGGGACTAGAGAAATATTCTGTTTTATTCTTTAGAGTCATATTTTTTCAAACGTGGCTGTTTTGCATCTCTGCTGGCATTCTCTTGCTACCGAACCAACGAGTGGAAAAGTTCATTACATACTTTTGACGAGAGTATACTTCACTTTTATATTAGTTTGTAGAGAAGTAGTTTGCAGCGTGATTTGAAAGCTGGGCGAACACTTGGAATGTGCAGTGCTTATTTGTCGTCAGTACCCACTACCCACCCACGCCTAGACCTAAAGTTTGTCTATTCCCTAAATTGAAACATAGTTTACGCACACCTACAATGTTTTTTAATTACCTATCCAATGATACCCCACACGGTGGGGTAAATGAGAAAAAATAATCACCCCCATTTTCGTGTAGAATTAATATGCATATCTATACCAAATTACAGATTTCTATTAAGTACCTACTTATAATTTTTGAGCAAAACCGTGGACGGACAGACAGACAGACGGACCCGGCAAAACTATAAGGGTTATTTGTTTATTACGGAACTCTAAAAGCCAAACAGTTGATTCGATTTGAATGAAAGTGACCAATCTGAAAATGTAACCCTTCAAATAAAATACATATAAACGTAAACGACGGAGTTAAATACAATCAACTTGAGCACCATCTCCTTTTTTTAAGTCGGTTAAAATGTGTAACAATCACGTAAGGTTTAATAATAAAATTTAAATGTGAAATTAATAAAGATTTCGTTTATATTCTAAAGTTCACAGCACTTTCATTGTTCCCTCTTGTTCTCTATTGTAAATAATGATGCAAGTATGGCTCCGCTATCTACCGCTCGAGAAATACTTTCGAAACTGTGAAAAGATTGTTTCTATCTGAAATGTCGATGGTTGAAAGTTTCCTCATTGTTGTTCGCAAAATGTTTCCAGTACTCGAAGTAAGCGTAGATACTGTTTGAACTGAGTTCACTAAATATGTAGGTGCAAAGGTATACATACACCTACATACGAGTAAATAGGATAGTTCTTGTTTTGAGTTGGAAAATACGTTTCTAATAATGAATGTACCTACCTATACATATAGCGACGGTGTGGCCGAGGAAGTTATAAAATAAAACCGGCCATGTGCGAGTTGGACTCGCGCACGAAGGGTTCCGTACCATTATCTATGAAAACGGCAAAAAATCACGTTTGTTGTATGGGAGCCCCCTTAAATATTTATTTTATTCTGTTTTCTAGTATTTGTTGTTATAGTGGCAACAGAAATACATCATCATTCATGAGATACAGCCTGGGGGCCAATTCAGTTATTCGAAACCGATCGGTAGCTGAACCTTGTGCGAAGCATTTTCTGTCAGTTGATATCTTTTTTTGATTTAGTAACGAGTGAAGGACGTGTTACATTTCATCAAATGTGTCAAAGTATGACATAAAAGTGACTGAATCAAAAAAACTATGGCGGCCGGCGGGAAACGCTCCACATATGGTTCGGCTATGGAGCGGTCTTGAATAACTGAATTGGGCCCCTGGTGACAGACGGACGGACGGACGAAAGGACGGACGGACAGACAGACAGCGGAGTCTTAGTAATAGGGTTCCGTTTTTACCCTTTGGGTACGGAATCTTAAAAGTATAATAGAGGCCAAACGCGTAGACCGAATTTGATGATTCTTACGACAGTCGATTTGTCTAAGCTGTCCAAATGTCACTAAAGACATTACAGTATCTAATCAAAATTCAATATGGCGACAATGAGACGCCATATAGTGGAAAAGAAAAAAAATAAAATTTGTGTACTTTATCGAGTGAGGTAACATTGAATAGTAATTTTAAAATCATCATTATGGTTTTTCTTATTGTTTTTAATTTTGAATGACCGTTTTGAAACTATAAAGATGTAAAGTTGGCTTACGCCGCAGGTTGTCGCGCGCAGCGCTGCCCGTTACGACGTTTTTTTTTTTTTTTTAGTTATCCAAGCGAATAACTAAAAAGAGTAAAATAAATTAAATTACAAAAAATGTAACCCGACTGCATTATATTATTAAAAGGTAACTGAAAAGCAAAAAAAAAACAAGCTTTCTATACCATGAAATAGAATCTGAAAAAGCACTTAAACATACATTTTTGAAAATGTAGGGCAGGCGGGGGCAAACTAAATTAGTTATAATTGTCTAAAATAAATAATGCATCATTTATTTTAGACTGTTATAACTATTTAGATTGCCCAGTTTCAGAGCCATATTTCATAACTTCTATTAATAGGTACTATTTTGAGTTTTTAACAATTTCAAGAGAACTATAGGGGGGCTACGGACACCGTTTTACATTTATATGATGGGTAATTAAATATTCTAAAATGTAATTTTTCCTTACTTTTCTCTTAGCATGAGCGGTTGTGCCAATATTTGACTAAAAATATATGCAAACCTCAAAATTTCAATATTTTTGTAAAAATGTGATAGGTAAGTATAAAGTCACATAACTTAAGTTGTTTGTATGCTCGAATTGTTTAAAATTTAATATACTTTAAGAATGGCAAAGGATCTATTGTCGAAAAATCTGTAGTTTTTTAACTAAACTACAAAAACTGAAAAAAGTTTTGCAGATTTTGACGTACCTATTATGCGGGTAGCACAATATTTGTTGTACAAACTGTAGTTTCATACTCTCCTAAGGGTCCAAATAACATACCAATAATGCAGCTTATATCACGCCTTAAGAATTTAAGGAATTTTCGTAAGATGTAACTGGCCTACAAATTATAAGCTCAACTATGTATATGTATCTAAGTAACTCATTTACAAAATTGTACAACATAACTAAATCTTAGCTGAGTTTTTCCACTGACTACCTAGCAAAGTAATAAAATGGGTCGGACGCGGCCACTAGGTGGGTGTGAACTTTCTTTTATAGGGGTAAATAAACGTATGTAACAAGACTACTTTTTGGGGCAAGAATCATTCTTGAAAAACCGTCATTTCAAGAGGTTTTTATATCTATAACCACAGAATTCGTGGCCCTATTTACATAGTTTGTCTATAACATTGCTGGCCATAAGCCTATTCATGTTTATGTCATATTTTGTCCTGAACGCTAGCTGTATTATTAAAGATTACAGGTACATTCTTAAATTTGTAATAAATGTTTAGAGAGCAACGTTACACTAATTTAATTAGGTATATAAATTGCAGAAATAAATAAATTATATAAACACTTAACAATTTGGAAACTAGACATTAATATGTCTTATTATCAAAAAGATTGATAATAAGACATATTAATATTAACTACAACTGTAACTACAATTAGTTGTAGTTTTATGGCTTGTATTATTATAAATAACTATAATACAATAACAAAATACCTAAATACACTTATAAATACTTGTAGTATTTTCATTTAATTAAAAACTGGCTTATAATTCTACTCATGTGCTGTATATTCTCTGTTTCGAATAGATAAAAAGACACATTTAGAGATTAATGTTAATAATCCCCAGAAACTGCTCCTGAATACGGCCCTGGTCGTAAGCTCACCCGTTTCACCTATATTACTTTGTAATCCTTTCGCCAGAAGCGGTGTTAACCAGGTTAGCGAACTAGATTTGAAGATTTTTATTTTCCTACTTTATGGTGTGCTCGTGACTGCGCGGGAAATTTTGAGGACGTGTCGGGAATGATTGATGAGGAGACCCACCTTGGGACTCATTGGGGTAGCGTACCCTTTTTCGAGAGATTTTGTTGTTTATTTTTCCTAAGATTCTACTGATGGGTTGGCACACATTTTATATCACGCTTTGCGTTTTTAGGGTATGTTTATAAGATTTGACTGACCTGTCACACATTTTTCAAGACTAAAGTAAACAGTTATTTTCTAGATTGACTGGCTTCACGCCTCGGCTACACCATCGCGTTGCTACCATCAAACATGTTGATGATCAAACATAAATTGACACGTAGATTATTTACGTACCATCATCATTATTCTCATTATTCAATTTGTCTGTAAATTATGTAGTAACAATTAAAAAAAAAACCGGACAAGTGCGAGTCAGACTCGCCCACTGAGGGTCCCGTACAGACTAGTAGATAAAATGGGGAAATTATATATTTTTTTTATATTTTCCTCCATAAACCGAAAAATATCGTATAAAAATCGTATCGTAAAATATTTCAAAACCTGTTTTAGCTTGTGCTAATGAAGTTCTTTCATATGATACTCCACATGATACGGTTAAAGCACTTTAAAATTTGGACCCTCCTTCCTTGCATAAATACCTTATTTTTTGTGATTAAATTAAAAATGTACAGTTTTCGGATTTAATTTCAAATCGATACCTTCACGCGTTCCCGAGATACAGGTCTTAACAGACATACAACAAAGTGATCCTATAAGGGTCCGTTTTTATTTTGAGGTGTGGAACCCTAAAAATGCATAGTAACCATAATTTGTAACCAAATATTAGATACAAAACGTAGCTTTCAGACCCATACTAAATTCTCGACTGTAGCGTATAGAAATTTCAATGACTGTAGAATTGAAACCCAAATATCCATTAAACAGTAGTTACTTCAGGCCCATTCTCTATTTAAGGTAAAAGCATTACCAATTTCGAGAGTTAGAAACTTGTAACATAGTTTCTAACAATGTTTCTAACAACTCTATGGCTCCAATTCCAAAGTTTCCTGTCCATATGTTTGATATTATGAGACCTTTGCTTTCGTCCGATTTCTTCATAAACGTTTATCAACCGAGGTAAAAAGGGATCGTTGTCACACCATAAAAAGCTAGGTCACTGCATATCGCACATGATTTCTGACGCAAACCGTCCGGCCTTCATAATATAGGCCAGGAGCTCAGTACAGGGAACTAATCGTCTTTTGCAAAGTCAAAGTCCTTTATTGGTGTAATCAATTTACACGTCAAACAAAATTAAGAATCTTGTACACAATAGTACCTACACACTAGATTGCTAGTGAATAACTTAAAATAAGTTATTAATTATTGTACTTACAATTATAATTAAAATATCAATGTATTATATCAGAACGTCATAATTATTGTATCTTTTTTCATATTTATATTTAGGTATATATACTTCAATATGTTATGGATTACGAAGAATTGAAACTGTAATTGCGATTTTTAAGCTATTAAAAGAATTACTTGATAAATGGAAAAGATTTTTAATAAATGTAATAATATTATATCACATTAAGTACTTTATAAGAAATATCAATATCACGCAAGAAGCTGCGAGATCGTAGTATCGGATATGAAAAGAGTAAATTAATACTTTCACTAAATTTATGTATGGCGCCGTGTATGTACATTTATAATAGCACAAAAATAATGAATGCTTCAACAAACTAACGGTCCTGGCTAAGTGTAACATGTACGGGAAATGTTAAAATAAACTAAATGAGCCAAATTCGAGACCTACTGTTTGAAATTTGAAACCATTGAAATGTTCCGTTACATACTCGTCCAATTCAATTAGAAACTCAAACCATCTCGATGAAACCAAATTATTGTTTTGCCATCGGTTAAATAATTACAAAGTTTGAAACCGATACGACCGTTAGAAATTGTCAAAATTTAACTTCCTAGATTTATTTATATACCTAGTTAGTGAAAGGTGAAGCTAATAAATTAATAATAATATTGGATATGGAAAAAAATAATAATGTTAGATTGGTGGCTTAAATTGGTATTAACGAGGAATAACTGGGTGGTTGAAACAACATCAGTCAACGGTCAATGGTCAAAAGCCATGAATGAGCTTTCAAGAGCATTTTGAAGCAATAAATATTAAATCAACCTAGCTCTTGACCTATTAGTTATGTCCCATCTCGACCCCTTGGAAAAAGTACCTTTATCTTTACAAGGTGACAGTTTTCTAGACGAAGATTTATGACAGGCGGCGGTCCGCATCGACGGGTGTTCTGTAAGTGATTAACTCCCAATGGAACTTTCTCCAGATAATATTGTTATAGAAGACTGATGTTTCTGGTTCATAGGAAACATTGTTGGTCGAAGGATATCTGGCTCAGCGTTAAAGGTCAATATGTCGCCTTGTTTGCGGGGAAGTGATGCGTAAACCAGCCAAGTGCGTGTCGAGTCACGCGCAATTTGGGGTTCCGTAGTTGCATATTACCAGGGCTTTTGGAATGATATAATGAACATATAAGTTAACGGTTGAAATGAAATTTTCATATTTAGTTTTCTAAGTAAATTTTTAAGTAGATCGACAATAATTACTCGGTAGCCTAGCTGTGATCATTTATATTCTGATTTCGTTACATTATATGCTGCTGAAGTCTGCCAACCCGCACTTGGCCAGCGTGGCAGACTATGGCCTAACCCTTCTCGCAATGAGAAGATGGTCCGTTTCCAGTAGTGGGACAGTTTGTACAAACAGGGCTGATAAAAAAATATTAAAAAAATATGCTGCTGGTATGATTTTTTCACATAGCAAACAACAACCATTTTGCTTAGCGGACAGAATGACGATACGTTGAATCTACCAATAATTATTACTATGCTTAGGTTTATTTGTGAAGGAATGGAACCAGTTTTAACCCGGCTACGTAAGAAGGAGGGTTATGTTTTTCGAGTGTATATATGTATTTACGTGGGTATGTATGTATGTTTCTATATGATCGTCTACAGCCTATACGGCTTAACTGATTTAATGTGCGAGATGTCGTTAGATTCGTATTCGTCTAATTAGTCTTTCGTCTAGAGTGTCATAGGATATATTATTTTGAAATAATAATACATCTCACATAAAAATAAAAAAAATGCGTTTTTTCATAACCTCCAATGAACTTTTTTATAATAAATAATTAATTCTACTAGAATTGTTTTGTATAATGCGCATTTATAATATTTTACAACGATTTTACGTATACCTACTTTCTCACAAAAAACGCACTCTCAAGAGCGTATCAAGCGTAACGCAATCGTAAGTTTGACTGTAAGAACTGCTTTTCAGCAATCGGGTGTTTCGTTTTTCTTTTAATGTAGAAACTTGTTTATATTTCTAAATAATATTACTTAATATATAGTATATGCCCTTGTAAAGATGAACAGTAAAAACCACCTACCTTAACAAAACAATACATTATGCAAAGTAGCTTACGACCGCGGTTATCCTCTGAACACCACTATGAATACTCGTATGTATGAAATATAATAAAATATTTACTACGTGTTTATGTTTCAAACTTTTTTAAACGCTATTGTTACACGAATACGGCGAAATAAAAGGGAGGGTTGTGTTTTGACCGGTATATGTGTATGTATGTATGAATGAATGAATGTATGTATGTAAGTATGTATATTTATCTGTTCCCTCATAACTTCTAAACTACTTATAATAATTTGACGAATGAGATATCGTTGGAAGCGTCTTGTTTCGCTAGTCATAGGTTATGTGACGTCACATTAAATTGAATACAGTGCCCTCTATAGGGGGGCACGAAGTCAAAAAAAAAACTTCCCACCATAACATGTGTGGTATCATTTTCGTGAACAGGGATTTTAAAATGAAAGTACAGTTTGGTACATCACATTTTTGTCAAACGTACCGTTTGCGAGATATATTAAAAAAAATAGTAAAACAACGAAAAAATATTATAAGTACTTTAGAAGTTATGAAGGAAAAGATGAACATACAAACATACCGGTCAAAAATATAACCATCCCTTTTACTTCGCCGTAGTCGGGTAAAAAAACCAATCCGATGAAATGGGTTGGCTTCCTTTTATTTCTTTACTCATATCAGCCTATTATTTAAGGTCTGTGCGAGTATTGTGTATCCGCGAACCACCTCTTGGTATTCAATTCTAGGAAAAGGAAATTGCTTATAATTTCCGTTTTTCATAAACATTATTTCGTAAATCAGTTTTTTTACTAGAAAATAGGCTTGCGCTTGACCGGTAACTCAAACTAATAGTTCAAACTATCGAGGAAGTGGTCCGTCATATCGGCGACCGCTGCGCTTGAAGTTCGCAAAACTTATTTAATCCTGCACTGAAACCTAGAAGGCATCTACTTTGGACTTTCAGTATTCTGGTTTAGCTATAAGCTATGATTACGTAATTATAGTTTAAAAATACGGACAAGCGCAAGTCATACTCGCCCACCGAGGGTTCCGTACGAACTAGTAGCTACAAGGGAAAAAAATATATATTTTTTATATTTTCCTTCATAAACCGAAAAATATATATCGTAAAACCTATTTTAGCTTGTGCTAATAAAGCTCTTTCATATGACACACCACATGATACGGTTAAAGCACTGTCAAATTTGGACCCTCCTCTTTGTATAAAGACCCAAAGAAGAATATTTTTTGTGAATTAATTAAAATAGGTACAATTTTCAGATTTTTTCCTCTATGTGTACTATATGACAATGCTTCTTGCCAAATTTCACAGTTATAGGTCAACGGGAAGTACCACATAGGTTTTGTTTTCTTTGTGAGTGTCGAAATATGCGGTTTTTGCGACATATTCGGCTGTAACTTTTTTTTAAGATAACTGAAAAGTTTGATTTTTTTTCTGCAGCATGAAACCATAGATCTGAAAATATGGATTTAATTTTAACTCGATACCTTCACGCATTCCTACAGGTTTTAACACCTGGACGGACGGACAGACGGACAACAAAGTGATCCTATAAGGGTTCAGTTTTTTTCCTTTTGAGGTAGGGAACCCTAAAAACTGAAATAACAGATTTCGAAATACAAAATTCGTTTACTTGGATGAAATGTTTTCAGTTATTTTGTTATAAAAACCAAAGTTTCATAAAATGTATATAGGAACAATAATTTTTGGAAGTCGGAAATCGGTTAAAAAGTACTTGAATCCTACGCAAGCCTTCGTAGTTGGCTAGAACGAAATATTAAGTTTCTGCCATGGAATGCAGTTTCGTGTTTGATCATCCGCTCCGCATCCGGGAAATGTTAAAGATGTCTGTAAGTTGGTAAGTATGGAAGATAGCATAGCAGAATTCAATCTGTGTTAGATACTTTCGAAACCGGAAGCTTATTCAAAATTAAGTTTTTTGTATATTTTTAGTTGATTATGGCCACATATTAGGTACGGTTGTCAATATTCCCAAATCATTCACAAACAATGATAAAAGAAATGTATCATTGTTTTCACCAAGCACCCACAAACCTATTTTTGAAAATGATGGAACGATAACTTAAAAAAAAAACTAGCAAGTATATGAAACTGTGGTTGGGCGCTTAAAATGTATAATATCAACCTTAGCAATATTAACTACATCTATAGTTCTACTCTAACATAAAAACTAAATTTAGAAGAGTTCAAAAACCCCGACAAAAAAACAGCTTAACTGATTTTGATTATACATAGCCAAGAACACTCTCGATGAAATCCTTCTTCACACAAAAAAGCTAAATCAAAATCGATCCATCCGTTTGAGAGCTACGATGCCATAGACAAACACACTTACAGATACACAGCATACATGCGTCAAAGTTATAACACCCCTGTTTTTGAGTCGGGGGCTTAAAATCAATCTAACCCGTTTAGGTCTTGTAACTTACATTAGACAAACCAAAAATAAGTTGACCCAAGATCTCGTACCCGAGATAAAGGTTTAGAAAACAAATTGCTTTCCGCTTGTCAGCGTAATAAACGCGGGTAAGTGGTACAATAAGAGAGAAAAAATCCTTTTGCAAAATTACTTTTCGATTGAGATAAACTTCTTTCCGCGCGGATTTGGGATCGCAGCCCCGCTACGTAAATTTGTTACATTTATTCAGACTTAAGTAAACAAAAATAATAATTTACATCGCTTTCGTCGAGACGTTTATTTATGTACAGTCTATACATAAGATTTTTATTTTATTCATGACATATCCAACGTAAAGCGTTTACGTTTTAGGGTTCCGTAGGACCACAAGTAACTCTAATAAGCTTGTCCTGTCCTTCTTTCTTTCTATCAGTCCGTATGTCACAGCCGTTTTACTACATGACCAATTAATTTGTGCAATGTACTATCGCTCAAATAATTATACAGAGACTGAAAAAAGGAAAATAAGGTAGCTAAAAACACAAGGCGATTATTGAAAGCGCAGCGATGATAATTATGTAATATTAAAATAGTATCTAATTGTACTAGTCCAATTAGGTAATATTTTAAATTAAATTTAAATCAACCTTGTTTCACATATTCTCTATTTAGATGTAGGTTTTGTCAAACATGTAGTTCTCATTCTCAACCAACTTCTCAATTTTTGAATTGCTTATAGTTATCGCATACGGATATTTTGTATAGCTTTCTTTCGAGCGATATTTAAGAAGTCGCAATCGTTCACTTCACTTACGTAAGATTGGTCTTAACCATTTAAAATTGATCTTGAAATTGATTGAATCTTAAATTTACCAACAAAACAGTCTGACACAATTTGGCTGACACTGTTTAAAAGTCAGCATCAAAAAAAATTGAAGTCAGATAAATTTATTTAAGAATTTTGCGTGTGAATAAAAAATTTTACGCTTTTACCATAGAGAGCGGAGAGCGCGAATTCATTGCATGCACGTTTCGATTACAAAAAAGAATATCATGGACTGTCAATATTTTACAAATTTAGTAAGACGAGACTAATTTATGAGACACTGTTTTTGTTGTTTCTTAGGCCATTACACTTCAATAACTCTGTTATTTTTATCTTGGAGCAATACCAGTTGGGCATCACTTGTTTTAGACTTTTGTACGAGTATTAAAGTTTGTCGAGCGTGTGTGTAGAAAAATATATTTCTAGTAGAAACATGAAAACATCACTGGAAATGGATTCTTTCACCTTATTGCACAAACATAAAATGTAAAACGCCGGCATCTCGGTGAGTATCAAAACATAACAGATCAAAGAAAATCAGCGTATTTTCGTGTCAAACTTCTGATTTATTTCATGAAACCTTTGCTTCGTGATAAGCTCTGAAAATCAAAAGTTCTGTTTTCTGTTCTGTTTTTTGGTTATGTTTGGATCGTTGATTTGTTGTACAACACGATTAATGTACTTTCAATACAATAGCTCGTACGTCTTTATGAAGTAATAATAAAACTTTTTTTCTGTTTTCTGTTATTACAGATATCTTGTGCAGTAGAACTAGGTCTCTATTGAAGTAAAAAATATTTAACTATGAGACATAAACCCAAAACAAGCCTCCAAAAGGCCGCTTTTTACAAACTTACGCCGCTTATAACGTGCTCAAATATTATATTTGTAAGAAAATGTTTCAATGTATACCTAGCAAATATATTGGAAATTCCAAATAATAGAAATTTTTATTATAAATTTCTCAGGATTTCACAAAAACACGTATTTTATAAATTAACGTTTAGCACACCATATTGTTATTTCGTGACTATATCGAAAGCGAAGGGTTCTGGCGCTGTCTTTCTTTTTTGCAGTTTCTTTTCCAAAGATCACATAGGATGAAACAACAAGCTTTTTAACCACACGTTCATTGTACTTAAATGCCGGAAAAACCTTCTTAAAAAAATTACAAACAGCAAATGTTCGAAAAAAATATTTTTGTAATTGGAGCTGGTTAAAAACTATTATGCTAAGTTACTGCAATATTATAGAACAAGCTCTGAATAAAACAGCAATATAAAAGGATCATCGAATTGTCACAAGATGTTGGTGGAACGCGCGTATGTGCGTTCCACCAACGTACAAAAAATACAAAAATACAATCGGAGTGTAAACCTACTTTCTGAACTCAGTTAAAAATATATATCGATACTTAATGGTCAAACTCGTTCCTCTTACGTCAGTTTTCAAAGAAAACAAACTAAATAAAAGTTCTATTTGGCGTTGTAGCGGAAACTTCTTGCAGCTTTGAAGCTATTAACTAACTGCATACAAGAGTGGAAAACAGCAAAAACTGTAATATCGGTAAGTTCCTTCGTCGTATGACATAAACCGCTTTCAACTCGCGGGTGTTAGATAAAGTTTTGAGTTAAAACTCCAAACATACATACACTGATGACGTAACTACTACCTATCTACTAAAACTGACTCAGTTCTTGCATTGTTGGACAACACTACACAATCTAAATGCAAAGTATATACAATATACAAGCTATATGCGATATTTTTGTTTAAACATGCAAACACGCTGCCTCAGTGCTTGTTTTATCTACCATTTTCACAAGAGAAGAGTTTAAGGGTTCCGTAAAAACTAGTAGCTAAAAGGGTTTTTTTATATTTTCCTTCATAAACCGAAAAATATACATCGTAACAATATTTAAAAACCTGTTTTAGCTTGTGTGAAGCTCTTTCATATGATACCCGACATGATACGGTTAAATCACTTTAGGACCCTATTTTATTGTGATTAAACAAAAAATGAACAGTTTTCGGATTTTTTCCTTTATGTGTACTATATGACAATGCTTCTTGCCAAATTTCACAGTTATAGGTCAACGGGAAGTACCCCATAGGTTTTGATTTCCTTGCGAGTGTTGAAATATGCGGTTTTTGCGACATATTCGGCACGGCATAACTTTTTTTTTATGAAAACTGAAAAGTTTGATTTTTCTTTTTGCAGCATGAGACTATAGATTTGCAAATATGGTTTTAATTTCAACACAACATACACTTTGTTGACATATGGACAACAAAGTGATCCTATAAGGGTTCCGTATTTTCCTTTTGAGGTACGGCACCCTAAAAAAGACTTTATAAACTAGATATCATCATTTTTAAATAAAAACTACGGGTCACTCACGTCTGTTTTGAGCCGAAATATCCGATTTCTTTATGGTCCGAATCGACCTATTCCAAAATATGTCTTGGGCTATTCGCACCGCACCAACCACTGCGGTGCGAATGGGCCCATTCGGAAACAGTACATGGCCGATTCGCACCGCGGTTCGAATCACATGCGGTGTGAAACGCCGAAGTACCCACTATAGTTTCAACCGCATTCGGCGGTCTTTTTCAAATCATCATTTTAGATATCATCATAGCTATCAAATATCACCCGTTGCGAAATGCTTGTAGTGTTTTTGTTCTGCGTACGCCGATTCGTCGAGGTCCAATCACTTCCCACCGATTCAATCGATCAATCAATCGACACTTTATTGACACCACATCAAGTCGCACCACCACATAACCATTCAGTCACAGCTAGATTTATTTATTTATATATTACATTAACTAACACGGCAAAAGCGCCAATTACATAAGCTAAGTTAACAAATCAATTAAATTCAAATCAATCATTCAATATGTATCTCACTTTTGTACCTTATTTTTATTTGATTTGTCTTGGTGGTGGCTTTGTTGGTGGAATAAATAAATAAATAAATAAATCAATAATAATGTTAAAAAAATACGATAAATGATCATGACTTAGTTGATAGCCTACACTTAAGGTTGGACTCAAAGCGCACAGCTATTTCTCTCGCGCATCACAACATTTTTAAACATAAAATTACTGAGTAAATTATTTGAAAAGTGAGACACAATTTTATTTATTAAGACAGGAGAAATATTTTCAGAAAATATTTTCTTTGATATCATTTAAATTATTAGTTTTTTCACTATTTCGTCACCAATCTCAATACTATCTGTTTTTTTTTTATCTACGGGTATGTATATTTTTTATGCATTTCTTCTATATGTATGTGTCGCCTTTTTAAATACCTACTCAATGATTTTAAATGTTGAAAAATGTTGTGATGTGTGAGAGATAACTGCACGCTATGAGCTCATTCTTGAGCACAGGAGAGACCACAAAACGCCGCCATCGAGCTACACACAGTTTTTCATGTATTTTATATGGACTCTCCACGACTCGGCGAAAGTTCTGAGTGCTAGAACCATAATACAAACTCTAATTATCATATTTATAGGTTCATGTAATGTGATAATAAATTGCAATTTACTTGTCAAGTACAGGTGTTGTACTGCTATTTCCTCCACGATCACTCAATTTATAAACACTGGCACGATTGTACAACTTCTTGCGTTGTGAAAAACTCGTAATTACGATTATAAAGAATATTTTTGTGATGTGTGACCATATAAGATGTTTACATTTAGAAGACCGGAAACGGAAAAAGGAACGTAAAAAAGAACGCAGGTCGAAAGGTTTAAGAGGCGCGTGGAACATAATTAATCGGTTAGTCTGGACTTAAAATTTGATGTAGACAGATGAAAATAGTACAAAAATAAGTACTATCCTCCACCATCCTAAACTACCGTTTAAATTATTTTTGTTCAGATCCAAAAAAGTCTACGCACTGTATGACAAAGAATACCTAACAAAATATACAATGTATCTGAAAGAGAATATGAAACCATGCCAATAAATTAACAATCAACTCAATCAACTAGAACACCTGTAGTCGTTATTGTTGTTTAGATGTGACCGGTTAAAATGTGCCCGTCACGCTCGCTTAGCAGTCATAGTAACTCGCTTCTGCACATCTGCGCTGCGGTGGATGTGGTCGCATATCATATTGAAATATTATACTTAAATGTGACTTTACTTGAAATCTACTGAAGTCAACTTCCTATTGATCGAGTCAGCTGTTAAGAAAAACATTTAACCAGCATTAAGTCTAGGCAAATAAATCCGGCAAAGCACGTGTTTCACTCGCACACCGAGGCTTTTGTACTCCCATGCAACATATGAACACAGAAAACAGGATTAACAAAATTAACACAATGTGCTATAAATCCATGAATAATTGTAATTTCACATATTTTCTAAACAGTGGAAATATTCTGAAATGGTAGGCGGAGGTAGGCGGACGGACTTGAATAAAACAAGATAACTGTGCGGCGTACGCCATTTCGTACACTGTACTTACCTACCTACAGGAAAAATATTATATGGACGACGTAAGCGCCCTCTAGCATCACTCGATTATTTCTTACGACAACGAGAATTAATTCGTATCGTTTTTAAAATGGCATTTAATTTCTTTGTTGATTTACATCACAGTGAACCCTATAATTTGCCAATTTTGAAACTTGTATCTATTACCATTCGAAAGATACAGCCGTTTAAGTGTAGGAGAGACAGACAGACAGATATGCGGACAGACAAACACCGTACCCTCATGAACAGGTCCCCCTATTCCGTACCGTCCTAAATAAAATAGGCTTAGGACGGTACGGAACTAAAAACAAAGAAGCCTAAAAACAAAGTTGATTACTACCTCATAGCATTATCTGATCCCAATTATTCTTTTTAGGATTCCGATATCCGATTCCAAGGAACACAGATAAATTAGTCATGCCCGTCTGTCTATCTGTCTGTATTTTAAATTAATTTTCTCTAGTAACGCCCTGCCCACTTCCTTTTTAAGAATAAAGTTAGCGAAACACGAGTACATTCTCTAGAGATTTTTGAAGGTTTTCTCAGGTTCCAACTCTCTTGGCAATAAAGCTCTGGTAAGTAAAAAGACTTTTGTTGAAATATTGCTGTGATTATTCCAGGGCCTTCCGGGCTATCCTCACATCCGCTATGCGTAGGAAGCGTTTTGTATGTTATAACTTTATATCCCTGTCTTTTTTTATGAAAAATAAAATGAACTGAAAGCTTCGTATAAGCTGAATAGCTAGGGTAGCTTCAGAGTTTGTATACATTTAGGATCACGGTAACAGAAAGTTGAATTCTTAAATGTTGAGTTTGCAAAAAGTTTAATATGCGACATGTTGAATCTTATAGTGTTGAAATATTGAAAATTGAAATATTGAGTTAAGTGTAAATTGTGCAAAATTTTTGATAATAATTAGCACACATAACGTTTTAATATGTCCCCTGTTAGTCAGTTTTATGTAGTTGTATCACTAAATCCTTCATGTCCTCAATTGTTACAACTTATATATATTGAATTCTTTATTAGTTCTATGAATATTATGTATATGTTGTATGGTATTATGTCCAGTAGTTTTATAATGATTTATTTGTGCATGTTATGACTACATCAAGAAGGGCAAATGTGCTCATTACATTATAATTGTATGTTTTATATGTTATTCTTAATGTTTGTCCTATTTTGGGGTCTAAATAAAAAAAAAAGAATGTTAGGTACATATGAAATGACAGGTTCATGTTTTCCAAGCTCTAAGAGCATTTGAATTTGAAATTTTGGCAGTACATTACATATTTTTATACAGCAAGAGAAAACTGTTTTCTAATTCTAAATATTATTCGATTTTGATAATTCTTTTTAAATGGTGGGAACAGATTTTTTCAAAAATTAAACTATTTTTTAAATTTAGAGTTATAGTGAAAAATAAAACGAATCGTAGAAGTGTAACCATATAATATTTAAAAAGTTAAAAAATAAAGAACGAAATCGGATAATGTTTAGGGGTAGATAACAGTTTTCTCCTTTTTGTATGGAAGAGCGCGCGACAACGTTTCTCCTAATCCTGAAAAGAAATCATATTATTTATTATTATGTATATTATAAATATCATCTTTTTAATTATAACGTAAGGGAATCTGCGGAGAAGAACTAATCTGTTATAGTTTCTTTACTTTGTTTATCTTAGTTTAAAAAGGTTACAAGGTCAAAGGTTAGTTTTCAGCTCACGATATAGTTTTCTATTCGACTATTTTTGGTTTAATATAGTTTACTATCTGTTTTTTCACTTCAACCAACTGAAGCAATCAACATTGATTGTCAAACTTCTTCGTTCAAGTGAACAAATTTGATCATTTTTGACGATCAAAAGTATGAGAGATTCGAGCAGAAAACCCATTTTAGGTACTTAGTAAGTTATGCAGAGTTTTCACAATAAATTAGCGAAATTTATGATTTTAGCTCGTACACAGATATTTCCGTACCCTGATATCCAGGCTAAAGACTGAAACTCCGGTAAGATTAATAAATTTATCTATTTAATAATATTAATAATAGTCCCGATAGTCGTTTCGGTTAACGGCCTTATAGCGAAGAGCCTTGACCAACATCTCAAGAGGCTCTCGCTTGATGGTTGGGTCAAGGATCGAATGCAGAAGGCAGTTATCTTGGACACGGCACGCATTGTCAGGAGGTTCCTCACTCTGTAGCCTCCACCGCCAGCAGCTTGGGTCCTGCCCCGTTGCCGGTGGAAATCTAGGTGTAGGTTTTTATAATGTTTTTAATGTGATTTTGTAAATATATTGTAAAAATGTATACTTAAGAAAATAAATGAATAATAATAATAATTTATTTCACAAAGAAAGATCAACTGCATACATAGATTAGAAAAACCGTGACAAATTGCGAAATCAAACAATATAAAACCAGGAATGATTCTAAGTATAGAAAAGAGTAAAATTAATTTATTTAATACATTAAAAATTATGGATTATAGAAATAAATCCAAACAAGTGCGAGCCAGACTCGCCCACCGAGGGTTCCGTACAAACTAAATAAAAGGGGGAAATCATATTTTTTTTTATATTTTCCTTCATAAACCGAAAAATATAAACACATAACTTGCTCACCACTCGGATCCGAGTAGGGGCTATAGTGGCGGCGCCTCCCACTCGGATCCGAGCGAGCAAACGTTTGAGGCAGCCCTTTTTCCTTGCATAGAGACACTACTTTTTTGTGTTTAAATAAAAAATGACCAGTTTTCGGATTTTTTCCTATATGTGTACTACTAACACAATGCTTTTTGCCAAATTTCAGAGTTCTAGGTCAACGGGAAGTACCCCATAGGTTTTGATTCCTCTGTGAGTGTCGAAATGTGCGTTTTTTACAACATATTCAGCTGTAACTTTTTTTTACGAAAACTGAGAAATTTTATTTTTCTTTCTGCAGCAAGATACTATGGATCTGCGTATATGGTTTTAATTTCAACTCGATACCTTCACGCGTTCCCGAGATAAAGGTCTTGACACCCGGACAGACGGACAGACGGACAACAAAGTGATCCTATAAGGGTTCCGTTTTTTCCTATTGAGGTACGGAACCCTAAAAAAATATTTATTGTTAAATCCGCCATTACATTATAGTTAATGTAAAAATACAACGAAATACCTATTACAAATGATACATTTAAAGGTACGACAGAAGAACATACAACTGAGGGCTTGTTATAAGCTCCCGTCAGGACTTTTTGTGAGCTGACTTTTTGTAGCATTAAACATCGTTTCTGTTCATATTTGACATTAATATTAAACTAAAGATATAATAATTTCATCTGATTATAACTGCCTTTTCACACAATAGTCTCGTAAAAATAATTTATTTATGACAGCATAAAAGACAACTAAGTATATTGTTATTTAGATGAATGTACTGGTGTTTTGAAATACATTTGACACAATTTCATAATGTTAATATAAAAGCTAATTTTGTTACCTTTACACGCTCAAACGGCTAAACCGATCGTTATGAAATTTAGTATAGATATAAAATTAGATTAGAAAATTTGTATAGATAGCTTTAGACCTGGAGACGGACATAAGCTACTTATCATCATCATAATCATCACCGTTTTTCATAACTACGTGAGTGAAACCGCGGAACGCAGCTAGTCTATAAATCGGGGATTATTGTTGATCTATGATTTTTAGTTATTTTCCTATCATAGTTTCAAAGAATCTCCCCAGTTGCAAATACTGTGATGCTCCATACAAACGGATTTATTTCTACTAGACTACAACTGCTATTTTACGATGGAAGAATAAGATTAGATAACAAAGAAGACGGTTAAGAATTACACAACAATAGAATACAACATATTACTTTTGTATTTAGCGTGATATTGAGCATGATTCTGTTCTATTTACGGTCAGCTTAAGCCTCATTGTCAGCGTCCATTGTTCGGTATGGTGCGAGTAAATTGGATGTGCCACAGGGCAAAATTATATGTAGGGCTGTGTGTAGGCATATAATTTTATTTTTATAATAATTGAATTGATTTCATCGTTTGAATTACAAAGCCTTTTAAGTGGAAAGAAATACATATTTACATATATACATGTTTCATGAATATGAAGTTATTTTTCACATCACCTGCCCAATAATGTTCCTTTTTATGTCATATATACAGAGGGCCCAAAGTACTACATTTACGCCCATGTGCTGTAATGTTCTAAGGGATTTCATATATCACACCGTGTTTATAATGTGAATTGAATTTAGAACCTAAGTAAGCCAACTAGATTGTCAGAGACCAATCAGAGATGAATATTTCTACCATAACGGCCCATAACAAAAAGAATTCACTCGAAAATCGAACTGGCAACCGAGAATAGAACATAAAAAAGAAATTAAACAGACACGAATATGTACTGCAACCAAAAAGAATCAATTATGCTACAACTGAAACATCTGTTGATTTTTGGATATTGTACTACGGTTGCTTTTTATATTTTTACTATTGGAAACTTTAGCTTGACCATCAATCCCGCTAGTTATGGTCTACGATAGAGCGCGCTTGTCTAAAAAATTGTATTTTACTTGCGATTGTGACGTCCTGATACATAGTGTAGGTATAATAATGTCAATCAAAGAAAATCTATTCAGGTAGTAGCGTATTATTGAAATTCGTATGTAAAAAATAACAACAAAGCGCTCTGTTTTGTTAGATAATGTAGATTCAAAACCATTTCTTTCTATTAGCACGCAGTAGGTGTGAAAAGTAGGGTATGTACCACAGGGATAAAGGTGTAAATAAAAAAAGTAAAAAAGTAAAAGGTGTAATAAATAAGGTGTAAGGTGTAGGTGTGATAAAGGTCTTGAATCCTTCATTACACTGCGGATTTTAGTCTTAAATCCAGAGCGAAACGAGGGATTTAACTCTTTAACACCCTCGCTGCGCTCGGGTGTTAACCATAGAGTCCTGCGTTACACTCGGGATTCAATATGTCGCCCATGACATAAAACACTACTTTATCGCCTTGGTGCATAATCAACTATTAATTAAAGTTTACCTGTAATGTTTTGTTATGTTACCTACTCAAATAAGTAGTTTTACATAAATGATAAAACATACATTCTGAACAACGATTTATATGTACTAACGTTAAATTCATTGACTCTGAGCTTAAATTCAAAGAAAATAAATAGTTACATTATATGTACGTTTTTAAGTAACTTCTAAAAATATATTACAGAAATATTCAAATATAAAACTATTTTATTTGAGACAATTTATATACATAACAATTAAAATTTATAATAAATGTTTTTGTGTCAGAAGAATAAAATTATACCAATCAAAATTAGGTCAAAATTGATATGTGTTAGATTACCTACACCATAATTCAAATAATATACTTATACATACATATAATAGATAAATTATCTATCCTTGTTTGGTCAGAGTGAATTAATGAACGTCCAAATTGTTACTATAATTCAGCGTCAATGAAAGCTTTCTAACGTGGCAACCTTAACAGTGACGAAGGTACCGTTCGTACACTGCCTATCTCAAATACAACTTACGATGATTAACAACTTCTCATGTACAAGTGCCAAAAGTATTAGTACGTACCTGTTCTAAGAACTTGAGATGTCGACCGATCCCTCGTCAATTTGTCGACCGAATTGCTTACTTCTGTAGGGTTTGTTTCGGAATAAAAATAGTAAGAGTGTAGAAAAAGGACGAAGTGTAAGATTGTTGAGGTGATTCGTTACAGTATTCTGTTCACATGACTGAACTGTACAAGTAGGAAGTAGTAGTTGTGGCATGTAAGTAGATACTAGGAAAGTGCCTATGCCGAGAAGTCGGAAGGAAACCGACCTCCGTGTGCCACCACTGCGGCGCCGATGAGGACACGGCACAACATACGCTGGAGGAGTGCCCAGCATGGGCCAGCGAGCGCCGTGACCTCAAGAGCGCAGTCGGGGGCGACTTGTCTCTCCCAGCATTGCTTCGTGCAATGCTGGGCGGTGAGACAAAGTAGACGGCAGCAGTTTCCTTCTGTGAGCAAGTCATCCTCTAGAAATAAACGGCGAAACGCGATCGGGAGATCATCTCAGATCTCCCCATGCGCCACCGAAGAGCCGGGCGTCGTACGACTCGGGGGAGTCTGTTGTCCGTAAAGCGTTGCCCCGAGATAGCGCACGCGGTGTTTCCGCGCGCCACTCTGAGATGGTGGGGTGGAGATAGCCCACCACAAAGATACGCTGGTCGTCTAGAACCCGAGCAGGGTTCTGACCATAGAGCAGGGTCTTAGAGGACCAGCGCCGCTGGGTCCGTGGACGAGTTTCACTGCCGCACTCATTGTCGCATCTATATCAAAAGAAAAACAAAATGTCCGACTGCAGAAAAGCAGTTTTTGCAGCCTAACTTACGATTTCGTTACGCTTGATACGCTATTGAGTGTAAGTTTTTATTTTTACTATTTTATAAACAGATAAAAATATTAAAACATAAGTACATTAATTTTCATTAAAAATCCATTTGAATTTCATACTGAAAGAGCCACGAATAAGATTACTCAACCAAAAAAGCGGATAAACGACACTTCATAAATCTTTTAATGGAAAGCTCGTGTTAAAAATAAACAAACAAATTTACACGATATGCTAATGGGCAAGCTGTGGCAATCGTCGAAGGCCGTTTTTCATTCAAAAACACATCGTTATACGGACGGCCTAAATGGACGAGAGTTCACGAACAAAGAATCTAAAAACTGGTAGGTAATGTTCATATGAATACTTTTGTAGGTACGTGTTACAAGTGTAAGTATTCATATTTATTCACAATGTACCTACACATTTGATTCGCAATTCTCTGGGTTTTGGGCCGATGGGAAGTTATACAGACATACACGTCGCAATACAACTGCATTATTGAACTTCTTGACTATGGGTTGCTATAGCATATTCGATTTGAGTACTGTCAACGTTGAACATTTTAGGTTCTCGATTTGTTACTCCAAAAGATCAGTTAACAAAACAACTGCGACTTAATTAATTTAACGACTAATCTTTTAGACTAATAGCAAGTATCTATGTTATAAGAAAAATAAAATACCCAACTGCAGAAAAGCACTGCAGTTTTTGCAGCCTTACTATTTCGTTATGCTTGATACGCTTCTTATTCGAGATGGGGGCGATAAGTCCTGCACTGACGTATTGTGCATACGCTGTTGTATGCACAATATATGTGCAGCTTGATACGCTGTTGTGTGTACTTTTTTTGTGAGAAAATATGCGTAAAATTGCTGTAAAAGAGTATAAATGCGCATTCTATAGAATAATTCTAGTAAAATCACTTGTTTATTACGAAAAAGTTCGTTTGAAGGTTACGAAAAAACGATCGGTCAACAGTGATGGGACGCGTTTGATATTAGAGTCCATTTACTATTCATAATTATGTAACATGGTGTTAAAGACGGTGCTTGTATATATAGATTAGGAAGATTGATGATTGACTATTATAACATCAGTTCGCTTTCACATGTAATTACATACTAACTTCTTACCTTTTTACATTACTTAGTCTAGTGTTAAACAGCACAATAAATTAAATACGAGGATTTTATTGCTAGTAATTTTTTAATTAAATTTAAACGAAATTTTATTTATGTGGTTATTTTGATCGACTTTTCTCTACATAAACAATAAAAAGAGAATCATTAAAATTGGTAAAAACAAACTTGACAAACGTATGAAGTCAAATACATACGAACAGGCAGAGCCGTAGTTTTGAAAAGTAATGAACGTAATGACGTAAGTCCCTGATTATATGCAGTTGATGCACAAGTACCCCATTCCTATTTGTTACCAAAAACAAGACAGTACATCAAGTGATACAAGTAGCTGTAGCGAACCCACCTACGCCTAGCATTGAAGAAACTAGGAGATATTATCACTCTTAATATAGATAATAGATATGCACTAATATGCTCGAAGACAAAAATATCAATACTCTAAATTAATATGTAGGTATTTTTAAATAAAAACTACGGGTCACTCACGTCTGTTTTGAGCCGTAATATCCGACTATAGTTTCAACCGCATTCAGCGGTCTTTTTCAAAGGAGCAGCACACACGTCACTCTCGGTCGGTGACGTGCCTTGCACTCGTGAGTGACCCGTAGTTTTTATTTTAAAATGTGTGAAAACCACGTTAATTTCCATATGTAGGTATTGTTCATACCAACACTCATTAAACACGTATGTCAGTTCCAGTACTGCGTAAACCTTACAACTCAGATATAATAAAAGCAAGATAAATGGATAGATAATTTCATCTATTTAGTTATCAAGGGGACGTACAATACAATCTTTGTCAAGATTAGGTATGACATCAAGGACTCTGTTATATTATATATGACATCAAGGACTCTCATATTATATATGAAATTCCATGAACTTATCAAATCAACTAATCAAATCTATACTTATATTTAGTGTTTCCGCTTGAATCTTCATGTTGTAACTTTTTCCTACTTCAAAGTCTTCAAACGGGTACTCTTCTCTGCTTCGGTGTTTCCTAGCTCATACTTTTGACTTGAGCTTTGATGTTGTCAAGCTGGTACTCTTATCGACACGTGTTTCACTTATTCACGAGGCATCTTCAGGACTGTTCAAGCACTTGCGTGAGAACGCAAAAGCTGAAAAAATTAAAAAAGTTAAAATAGAAGAAGCTAAAACCAAGTATTTTTTTTAATCTATGGTTGATGCCTATATGCTTAAGTGGTCTTCATATGGGTGCCATATGATGACGATGAAGGGTTCCATTTTTTTTATTCAGACGCGGTATACTAAAAAACCAATTAAATATTTCTGTTATCATTAGTAATTAAGCAAAGATGCAATTTCTCTATCGAGAGAGCTAAATTGTAATAGCTATTCGTAACCCAAAGCGTTTTCAAATCAATACTCTATTTGCCGGGATTATTTTCATTTGCCATAATTTGAACCCAACGGATAGCAAACGGAATTGAGACACTCAATATTGGTCCAGGAAAATCCCTTTTCCGTAAAATTAAAGTGTCACTAAATCTAAACGACCTCGGATTTGCCAGGGGGTTGTCATAATCTATGACGATAAATGAGTAGGTAACCGTAGGGCTAGCATGAAACCGCTTCAAAATGAAACGTGTAGAGAGGAACCATCCCATTTTATCTGTCACAGAAATGTCTCCCGCAGGGTTGTATCTTGAATCCCGTAAAAGTGCCATATTCAATAGGGCTGAACCATTCTGGAAACAATAATCGGTTGGGCTCCCTGAAGGCTCCTTGGTACTTTTATCGATGTACGAGAGTCTAATTTAACATGTTCCTGTACCGCCAGCGTGGAACACAATCAAGTGGTATTGTGCACAATATTACATTTATGGAATTCATAGCATTATTGCATAGTTGCAGCATCGAAAACTTGAAGCCTAACCCTGCGATGTGTGTTTTTTTTTTTTCGGTGTGTACAAGATAATTCAACTTTATATATTATTTATACAAGTACACAACAATATATCATTACAAGTATTCTTACTCTTTATATACGTTATCTTTTTCCATAAAAATATCTTTTAAATTAGGGGAAAACCTATCTATGTATATCACACTACTTTGAAAGCTATCTGTAACGTGTGAACCTGCCTGGATTTTGGGACAAAGAACTTCGGCGGCTATCTAATCTGTGGTTATTATTTTGGAATATAAAGAATTAACGCAAACTATATAAAAAAAATTAGATATTTTGATGATTTATAGATCACGATACCATTGCCGGAGTAAATCGAGTTGAGAAACTACTAGACAGACAAATTTTGTCAGTATGTCAAACTTGTCAATTTAAAAATTAAAATTTAACATTAAAATTCAGCACAATCTATAAATGAAAGCATTAGGTACCGCGTTTTGCTATAATAAAAATTTGGGTAAAAATATTCTTTACTAGCTACGCTACGAAAAACCGGCCAAGTGAGAGTCAGACTCACGCATGAAGGGTTCCGTACCATTATCTATAAAAACGGCAAAAAAAAACACGTTTGTTGTATGGGAGCCTCCCTTAAACATCAATTTTATTTTAATTTAGTTATTTATTTTCAAAGTAAATAATACAACTCAATATTCTGTGAATATTTCAAGCGTTTACCTGTTGCCGTTATCAATATCGAGCAAAAACGTGCAAAAAAATCATGTTTGTTGTATGGAAGCCCCCTTAAAAATTTATTTTATTCTGTATTTTAGTATTTGTTGCTATAGCGGAAATAGAAATACATCATCTGTAAAAAATTCAACTGTCTAACTATCACGGTTCATGAGACACAGCCTGGTGACAGACGGACGGACGGACAGACAGACAGCGGAGTCTTAGTAATAGGGTCCCGTTTTTACCATTTGGGTACGGAACCCTAAAAACGGCGATGATGACAAAATATACCCTATGTCCTTCTCCAGGCCCTAAAGAATATCTGTGTCAAATTTCATAACATTTGGTTCAGCTATTTAGCCATGAAGAGGTAACAAACAGACAGAGAGACAGACGACAAACAGAGTTACTTTTATAGTTAGGATTTGCTTGAAATCTTCAACGCAAAAACTTACCTAAGTTGAGGCTTGACATGACATTTCTAAAAGGCTTATTAAATCTTGTAACGCTAGATCAAAGGTTAAGCCCCTGTTCTGAGCTTTCTTATCACGTTGACCTTTTAGCTAATCTTAATAAGAAGTACCTATCATTGTCAAGACGTCTTTGGACGACAAATAGGTATATTTATAGAGCAGACTGGATCGAGGTAATAACGCGCGAATCGAATAGCAACCTTGACATACAAAACAATATATTCAGTCTGTTCAGGTTTTGCAAACTTCATTGAAATCTTGTATTTGTCATAAATATTTTATTGCTCGTTACTATTTATGTGAAATGACTATTACTTATTTTCGGTTACAATTTTCTTGCCAAGTACATAACCGTTTGTAAGGGAGACCTAACTTCTAAGAAATAAGAAACGTAATAAACGTTTCTGATGTTTCTGAGGAACGAAATAAGATTTGGTTATTTGTAGGTTAAGTGGAGTCGCGGGACATATTTCTTTCTGAAATAAAGTTACCAAGTATGAGTATACTTGTTACTAAAAACACAGATCAGAGAAAAGAAATATCGAAGTTGAAATTACTTTACGTTTACAATTTGTAAAAACAATCTTCACAGTTAGTATTTGACTTCGATTAAAGACATTTTTTAGGGTTCCATATTCAATCAATTATATGTAATGCTTATATTATAGTCTTGTCATGTCCGTGTATTTGTCTGCATGCTCACGGTGTAGTATCCATTACTTCCTCCTCTTAGTACTGTAAAGTTGTAATTTGAGTAACAAAGTGATAAAACTGCACGTGGCCTAATACACATTCTGCAGCTTTTAAGTTTCCGTACCTCAAAAATAAAACAATTGGAACCCTTATGAGATCACTTTGTTGTCCGTCTGTCCGTATGTCAAGACCTTGTAACTCTGGTACGCGTGGAGTTGTCGAGATGAAATTAAAACCGTAGGTATGCAAATCTGTAGTCCCGTACAGCTTTGAAAAAATCAAATTTCTCAGTTATCGTAAAAATAAGTTACAGCCTTTATGTCGCAAAAACCACATATTTCGACACTCGCAAGGGAATCAAAACCAATAATAATATGGTACTTCCCGTTTATCTAGAACTAAGAAATTTACCAAGAAGTTATAAGTAGTGTGTATCTTATAGTGTACATAAAGGCAAAAATCCGAAATCTGTACATGTTTCATCTAATCATTAAAAAAATTGGTCTTTATGCAAGAAATGAGTGTCCAAATTTTAAAGTGAACGTAAACCTAACCTTCACTTAGGTAATAACTAACCTTATTAAATGGGGCATCATATGAAAGAGCTTTATTAGCACAAGCTAAAACAGATTTTTTATTACAATTTAATTAAGACCTAAAATAAATACACGATACGTACTTAGTCATTTTTTTATCACCCACTGCTGAATATAGATCTCACTCTCTTCTGGTACAACGCTTTCTATCTCTGGCACATACTCAACAAGGTTCTGAAACAATCTTGTCAAAGTTCGATTAGCGACTTTCGCGATATCTTGTCAACACGAAGATCTGAGCGCCCGGCATTCATTTACTAGAATTTGCCCACTAATTCCTGAACGCGCTCGTTCACTTACAACAATTCTGCCTGGTGTACTATTTTACTCTTCTTCATTTGAGTTGGACTTCAATGCCTTCTGCCTCTAAATAATAGTATATTTTGTATGTTAGATTGTGGAATACGCTTCCTGAGTGGGTATTTCCCGATAGATGTAAACTGTGTGTCTTTAAATCGCTATTGAATTACTTTCTTCTAGGTAAGTGTGCTACATCGTAGACCCCAACGTCACCGAGTTGGCGGTCAAGCGCAAACTTATATAAGAAAAAAATGTGAAGTTAATGTAAACCTATTTTTCAAAATAGAACTGTCTAATATGTCAACATTATAAGTTCTTCCTCTTCTTTTTTTCTATTGGACCCCGCGATTACCGATTTGCCAGTGTCACTGAAATATTGAAATATTTTCAAGTTTCTTGATTAATACAAGTTATATAGTGTTCTAGTCACAGTCTAAATTAGTCACGTAAACAGTCATTTTCAAATTTAAGTCTTGCCTCAATAAAGTGATGGCGACTTTACTAGAAGCTTCTATGGAGTTTTGCCGACAACGTAAAATCACACGTTTTTCTGCTTTATTTCACTTGCCCACACTCACGCACTTGATCGAACACTTAATGAATAAAACACCACCATTTTTATAGCATTAATGTTCAAAATAACACAAGTTTAGGAAAATAAAACAAACCAACAACAAGTTACTAAGACGTTCCCGCCAAAACTCTAGTAAGTTCTATCTGTTAAGAAACTCATAAAGTATTGCTATATTAAAAACAAGTGAGTACAGTCCAGTATCGACTTTAAAAACGTAATATATTCGGGTAACTTTCTCGCCTCTAGCAGATGGTAGGTTAAAGCCAAAGCCTTTTGAAACACACACCGCTTTTTGATAAAGTCAACACTGTTACATTTATGTATGTCACTGAGCTGTTATTTTATTAAACAAGAGAAAATTCTGGTTAAGCTGAGCCGTTTTAACCTTGCCACCTCTCCCGCTAAGTCAATCTAAGCTGGATTACGGTGGCCCTCGACATAATTATTCTAGCTTGACCGAGCCAAAACGTTTCAAAAGATTTTCGGTATCATATAAAATGCGCTTATAGCTAAAATAAGACGCGAAAAAATAATACAAATACTTGACTGATTATAACATAAAATTTATTCCTACACACTTTATTTCGAAAAACAATGGCAAAAGCAAACCATTTGCATAATTAAATTGCTTTTAAAAAGACAGTGAAAATTTCACAGCAGCAGGAAAACAGCCTAATTGTATTTAAGTTAGGTTGAAATCTGCCAAAAATCTCTTGACAAGAAATCTTTTTTGTTTTCAGTGAAAATCGTGTTTATTTTGCTTTTGATAGATAGTCTAGTAAAAATAAACCCGTTTGTATAGAGTAGATCGCATTATTTGCAACTGGAGGGATTCTTTGAAAGTACTTTTTATTTATGTACTTACAGAAATTATAAAATAATATATAACTGATAACTTAAGTAAAAAGGTCACCAACAAAAGTCCCTAAAATACTGGCTGCGTTCCCCCTTTGAATAGAAAGTGAAATTCTTTGCGCTAAAAACCAGCCAGATCGGGGATCATGCCCTTTATCTTTAAGAACTTACCAAATTAGTTTAATATACTCAGTGCATTTCTGCGTAGGATTGTGACTTTTTGAATTCAAATTGAATGTGTTGTAAATTATCTTTGTTCAACTAACAACAACTTTGATACCCATGGACGCACCAATTGTTGTGGCATAAAAAATTGCGAAATCATACAAAAATATGTGTAGCAATTCATCAAACAAATTTCATATTTATTAAAAAAACTTTTATACTTTATTGTGACAAAAAATACACGAAAACTGACAAACGAAAAACTATTTAAACAATATAACTAAGTCTAAAAGTTTTTTGTCACAAATTGGCCCCAGTTCAGCATACTCGCCTGTAAGGAGAATGTCATTGTACTCAGTTATAATATACAAATAATAAAAATTATTTCATATTTAAAAGTTTGTAAAAATAAAATCATACAGTCAATGATTTGGCACAGAAGGTGACAAAAAAGTACAGTTTTGTTTAGTACAGTTATGTTTTGTTCATACGTTATTATCTGTGAAATGGTTATGGAGAATGCCTAACAATTAGAAATACCTACATACATATGTATATACGCTTCAAAAACAACCCGTCTTCACCCGTCTGGTAAAAAAAAAACACAACATAAGCAACTTCAGCACACAAGTATGTGTCTAACCGTCAAAGTTTTTTCAGAATTTTCAACTTATTAATGATATTTCATTTTCATGATGGTATCTTTATTAAGTCTGTACATTTTGGCTCAATTGACATTTAACCCTAAATGTTTTAATCAAATTATTTCTGGGACGAGATTCATACAAAATAACTAATTAACAATATATTAATTCTATATCACAACAGTATTCATATTTATGAATTCAATTTGGAACTCCATTTTGCCATTATGTTACCTATAAATTGTTTGTTTTACGTGAAAACGTGCTTAAACTTGACACAAACAAACACGTAAAGCGTTTATTAACAAAACTTGTCAGCTCGTGGTAAACAGATGGCTGGCCACGCGTCTAATCCTCAAGTCAACCCAAACCTTGGAACATCAAGTTTCCGTCAGACGCCAACATAACCCGCAATGGAGACATCAAGGCTAAGATTTCCTGTCGCTAAATATGTATGAGATCGCATAATATAAACCGACAATATTAGGATGAGGCAAATCTCTTTAACCCAGAGCGTTGCGCTGCTCCTCGCTAATAGGGTAGTCAGTGATAGCTAGATGTAATGCTAGAGTACAATATTGAAGAAAATAATTTGATATTCTAACTATAAAGCTAAATTAACTCTATCTGTCTGTCTCTCTATCTATTTGTTACCTTTTCACAGTTATACAGATAAATCGTTTCGAAATTTGCCACAGATTTTATTTAGGATCTGGAAAAGGATATAGATAGATAGATAAACTCTTTATTATCTTTTTTTTATATATTTTTTTAAATCTTTTTTTCTTTTTTTCTCACTATTTTTTTATAAATAAGTAGGTTAATTGTATCATCATCACCATCACCGTTTTTCATCTCTACGCAGGTGACATCACGGGATCGCAGCTAGTAATTATTATGCTTCGCAGATTTATTCTTTGCGATTTATTGTTTACATTGTTTATTGTAGTTGCGCGCCAGGCTCCACCCTCGCACGGATTTTTTTATGTCATGATTATGTATGTTTCTAAGATCGTCTACAGCTTAAACGGCTTGAACGATTTTTATGTACGAGGTGTCGTTAGATTTGTCTTCGCTTTCAAAGTGTCTTACGCTATATTTTTTTGTAATAGTAATAATACATTTCTCGTAAAAATAAAAAAATGCGCTTTTCGTAATCTCCAACGAACTTTTTCGTAATAAACAAGAATATGCATTTATAATCTTTTACAGCAATTTTACGCATACTTTCTCACAAAAAACGTACACTTCAACACATCAAGCGTAACGAAATCGTAAGTTAGACTGCAAAAACTGCTTTTCTGCCGTCGGGTATTTTGTTTTTCTTTTAACATAGATATTTGTTTACTTTTTCGTTGCTAAAATTGTTATTTGAAAGGATAAACTACGAAGGATTATATTGTAAATTCTGTAAAAAGTTGTCTATATTCATGCGGTTAAGCACAAACGCTTATTACCTATAAAAAAGTGTTACATTTGTTCGTTTCATGGACTCAATTGAATTAATAAACATGTGTTCCCAGCCTAACACTGTTAGTATAATATAGTAGCTAAACGTAAGAGCCTCGCATACTAATAAAATTGACCGTGTAATGGTCCGTGAATTATACCTAGGGGACGCCTTTTTGCTTTGCAAATGTACACTAGAGCGGTTTTGGTTTGTACAGATAAAATAATACTGCATTTAATTTTAAATTTAATAAAAAAAAGACGTGTCGCACTCGGAGACTGCCGCGGTAAAGCTATTGCATAATAGCTTTACGCGCGGTGTGTTAGGTTATTTTCGTTACGGAATTTCTGGATTCGGTCTCCACGCTCAAGGCCCGCGATAGAAGCTATGCAATAGCTTTAAAAGAACACTATAATCCTTGACTCTTTGTAACCTGTTTAAGGCATGGAGTTCATTGGCGTAGCTGTTTCGATCGTATGCGACACCTGTTTAGGCTTCCTTATAGTTCCCGTCACGTTTACAGAGCGCTGATTTGTTCGCGTTTACGATAAAAGCAGCGTTCGTATTACTGCGTAAGAAGGAGGGTTATGTATTTTGAGTGTAAGTATGTTTGTATGTATGCATCTATGTATATCCCCTATAGCCTAAGCGGTTTGACCGCTTTTGATGTGCGAGGTGTCGTTAGATTCGTCTTCACTTCCAGAGTGTCATAGGCTATTTTTTTTGTAATACTATTAATACATCTCTTGCAAAAATAAAATAATGCGTATTTTCATTTGGAATTTTTCGTCGCAGAGTTTCAGATCTTAAATTACAGTTCTAGGGCGCATTATTACATTGCATTTTCATCCGACTTACGTTTATGCATACGAAATTTGCACTGACACCGGAACAGATAAAACTTATAAAATTATTGTAAAAAAGCAGTACTCTATTGAAAAAAAAAACCGGACAAGTGCGAGTCAGACTCGCTCACCAAGGGTGTCGTACAAACTAGTAGATGGGGAAATTACATATTTCATTTATATTTTCCTTCATAAACCGAAAAATATACATCGTAAAAATATTTAATAACCTGTTTTAGCTTGTGCTAATAAAGCTCTTTTATATAATACTGCACATGATACGGTTAAAGCACTTTAAAATTTGGACCTTCCTTCCTTGCATAAAGACCCTATTTTATGTGGTTAAATTAAAAATATACAGTTTTCGGAATTTCCCTTTATGTGTACTACATGACAATGCTTCTTGCTAAATTTCAAAGTCATAGGTCAACGGGAAGTACCACAAAAATTTCAAAAATCCAATTCCAATATTAGCTTATGCGCTTGCAGATTGTAAATATGTATCAAAATATAATCAATAGTTTGTAATAGAACACTCGAAACCCATTTATCTTGTATATTTAAATGAGCTTATTTAGGCATAGTTTTGCTTCTTAAATTTATATATGTATGTTTCCTGAAAATACATGATTTTTCGTGGAAAATTCTCGTTTTTTTTTCACTGAAAAACATTGACAGAGATGCAAAGTAAAAAACAAACAAAAACATTGACAGAGATGCAAAGTAAAGTACAAACTTAGATAAGTGGTAGGTACTGGGAAACCGATGTAACTCCTATCCAATTTTTTTTAATGTATGAAACATATATTACAACATGTACATGTGTATTGGCATTAGCGCGGTCATGCGCTGCGTGTCGCGTGTGCCGAACTGCCTGTTTCGGGTTTTCAGAGCACAATGTAAATATGCACCAGTTCAAAAGCGTTAACACCGAGTATGATTTCATTTTAACATTTGGGCGGAAAATAGTGGTAGAATTTTCCATCTTCGCACCAAAATTAATTAGCAAATTCCTAAAAACAATTTTCTTAATTTTAACCCCAGACGCAAAAACGACGGGGGTTAAAATTATAAGTTTTACGTGTCTACGAGACGTATGTCTGTTGTGGCATCGTAGCTCCCGAACAGATGAAACGTTTTTTTTTTTGTTTGTAAGGTGAATTAGTCAGGAGTGTACTATTGGCAGAGCCAAAAATTCAGAACACAATGGGCAGTTTTTATACATTTATTCCATTTCGAAGTAAATCCTTGGTAAATCCATATCCATATGCATCCAAAATTATGCATTTACAGTTCATATTGCAATATTGTTTCAAATTAGACAATTTAATAGCCTTGAGGTTTATCAATATCTTGCTACTTTTTTTGTTAAATCCGGAATGGCGTTCCTGCCTTCGAAACCATAGCCCACGAGATTTTTCGGAAGTTCCAATATTGAAACATTATTACAATTCATAAAAGTCAATTAATTATCTTTATGTTAAATCAAGACAATATTTATAAATTAAATTATGCGCTAAGCATCATTGCAAATTTTACAATGTTTTCCAAATAAAAATACACGCGACCAGAAACTGAATAACCATAAATCATTTACATTTTACACAAAAACAATTAGTCTATATTTGTCTATTATGCTATAACCTAACAATTCTTAGCATCAAAATCGGTTCAGACGTTTTTTTTGTCGGGAGTTTTTGAGTTTTCTAAGATTATACTTGTTTTGGGACTTCTTTTTCATTTTCAAGTGACGCTTAAGTCATTTTGTAGTGTCAATCAATCAAGTCTCTGTTACAAAAAATAACAAACAGCGATATGTACTAACGTAGAATTATATCGTAACAAATAATAAGTTCTAGCCTAACGAAAAGTAAGAAAGATACGGCCAGGTAATTTTAAAAAATACGACAGAGCATGATTTTGAAAGTCGATCCCGTCAGTTACCCTGCGCTCACCACACCGAGTGGTACCTAGTCTTAGTCGGTATTCCCACTAGTAATTGTACACTGAAAATAGTTACGGAATAATAACGCAATCAAACCAGCTTCAGAATTTTTATTTTTCTTTTAACATAAGTACCCGGCAGGGAAAGAACACTTGAGTACGGAGTCATTCGGGGTGCATCCACACGTTAAGTCTAACCAACCCCGAAATTCATGATTTTTCCACGTTTCCTCTAAAACTACTTAAATGTTTTCTATAAGAACTTGATATAATATAATTTATTTCAATATATAAACTATCATAATACAATATATTAACTAATACAAATAATCAAAAAGCTAAAACTAAATTAGTCAAATACCCCACCCCTAACTGTTTCTAGTGCAAAGGTACCCATAATACTTGCCGCGTTACCCCGGTGAATGGCGATTGCCACCGTCTTTGCACCAGAAACATGTTGGAGCGAGAGTCACCTGTCCTTTCCATTATTCTGTGGCCCAACTCACCTATGAACTGTTTGGCTTCGCTACTATGCTTTCTATTGTAAATAATAAAATTATTCCACACCACACCACGCCACGCCACACATAAAATATACTTATATATATATATAATGTTTTAAAGAAGATAGCCTTTATTACTGCTACTGACATAAATAAATAAATTGTAAATATATTTAATAAATCTAATAGATCATAATTTAAATATAGGTACCTATACAGCTGCAAACAACCAAATCTACTATTATTATAATACAAAATTTAATAGAAAATAGAAGAGAAAACCTATTCATAAGAAATATAAAACCTATTCATCAGCATGATAAAATTGAATATGATATTTTCTCAAAGGCGAGTGTTTAATTAAACATCTGTTAGATGAAATTTTATTAAGTGCGAATTATCGCTTTTAACATTATCACCTGAGGAACCCTACGAAACCCTGCCTATACTCAGATTTCTAAGCCAGGAACAAAAATAGCGCCTAAAAATAGTCTAACGATCTACTAGACTTTTTTGAGGATGTGTTTGAATTAACCGTTTTTAGGGTTTCGACGTCAAAAAAGAATAAATAGCTCATAGATAGATTAGCTCAAAGACTCTTAGTACTAGAAAACTGTTTATAGGGTTCCGTAGCAAACCCTTATAGTATCGCCATGTCTGTCCGTCTGTACGCGGCTTTGATCGATGACAATTAGAAAGCTGTAATTTGACACGGATAAGCATATCAGTTATGCCGAGGAAGCCATAGAATAAAAACTTAATTATTGTTGTTGTTGTTAGCCCGTAGAGTCCCACTGCTGGGCAAAGGCCTCCCCCCGAGATTCCTACATATTATTTTATTTTATTACAGTTTTATATATTTTTTTAATTTTAAAAAGTAAGCCTGTGGTAGGTAAGATGGTTATATCGAACAAAAATTAAAGTTAAAAGGAGTTTTCAGTTAACCTTGACATATTTCATTAAATCGGTCAATTCAAAATTCATAATTATTTATTGTCACAAAAACATGATATAATTACAAGTGCGTCAGGCTCCGGACTAGGATTCCTGTTTCCTGGAGCCGACAACTTCTAGCGAAAATAAGTATAAATAAAGATTAAAGTAGGTGGTACATTATGTTATCAGCTCACCGACACATCGCCGCAGCGTTGTGTAGGTGAGCCCAGTGTGCGTGCGTCGATGTGTGTGCGCGCAGCGATGCAAGACCGGTTCTTGTTGTTTACGTATCAAGCCGTGCCACTAGCGTACTAGACAACTTCAGTTTTATCTCGTTGCTAAGAAAATTAATAATAATGCAATTTTGATGTATTTGAGTGATTTGTAAAATATAACATAAATATAATAGTTTTACTTGATCTAAGAAAATCACAAAAATTAATAAATACATGTGATTCATCTCGTGCTCGCACACACACAACCCCACAATCAAACCCATGTAAATTCGTTTAAATATAAAACTAGACTTAATTTATATGTTCTATACTTAGACAACCCCAGCCAATTCACTCTAAGTGTTTAACAATAATTCAACCATTTACACAATTAGTAATTAACAATAATTTAACCATTTACATGCCACAAGCCAGTGCTGTAGAACAAATTAATACATTTTGAGATAAGAGAATATATTTCAGCTTAGAAGCCATCACTTACTAATTTGGAGCACAGATTTACCAATAACATTACCTCATTTTTTTTTAAATTTTGATAGATTCTCCAAAGTTAAATGTAATGCAATTACAGACTCGTTATCTTCAAACGCATATTTTTGTAGGTCAACCATCATAAACGCAAATGGCTCGGGATGAAACAACTTGAAGCTTGCATCCAGTGGCCGGATAACTTTCTGTACACTGATTGCTCCGTAAAATCTCGCCATTTTACGTCATCGCGTAGAATTGAAGTGGCATCTCAACTTAGTTTAAAGTTTAACACTAGGAAATTCATTCATTTTTCGATAACTTTGTCGATAACGCTCATGGATAAATTTCTGGTCAGATCATCTTCTAACCCAAGCTTGGTTAGTAAAAGGCCAATACATGAAGTGCTTACCTCATCAGACGACTGGCAGCAGCCGAAAAAGTTCGCTGGCGCCAAAGATGGCACCAGGAAGAATGATAACGGAATCGAAACAAACAATCGCTTTAATACACTTCCAGTAGATGATACGACTCATGAGCCTTTTAAAAAAGCCTCAAAGAAGATGCAGAGCAATCAAGTACCAAGTATCTTAGTTGATATATTGGGTGACTGGAGCCACCGGAGCATCAAAGAAACTATAGGGAAGTATGAACAGAACTTCCACCTGGATTATAAAGGCCGCAACAGAGTCAAAGTGCAATGCTACACAGCGAAAGGCCACCAAGCAGTCAAAGAAGGGCTACTGAAAGAAAATGTAGTCTTTCATACATTTTCTCGCAAGGATGAAAAAATTCCAAGAGCTGTCATAAAAGGTATACCAAAGTTCCTTCATGACACAATCCCGGAAGAATTAGCTTCAATTGGATTTACCGGATCTACTGTAACCCAACTCAAGACATTACATACTACTGAGTGTCCTCCACTACTCATTCTTTTGCCGAACGGGACTGATATGGGCAAGTTTAAACAAATTAAATATCTCTCGAACTGTGTGGTAGACATTCAAAAATATAAGCCTAATAACAAAACAGGCACCCAATGTTTTCGCTGTCAGGGCTTTGGGCATGCCTCTAAAAATTGTAACAGACCTGCCAGATGTGTCAAGTGCGCGATGGCACATGCCACTAGGGAATGTCCGAAAAAAGATAGAAAAGAGCCGGCTACATGCTGCAACTGTAAGCTAAATCATCCGGCTAATTATGGCAAATGCCCCGCGCGGCTGAAATACCTTGAGCGAATTCAAGCCAAACGACAGAGCTCACATAAAACCCAGGTATGTGAACAACCTACTGCTTCAACAACTACTCAAACCAAATCAACAGCCTCTTGGGCTCAAGTCACTAAGCCTACCATGCGTTGGTCTCAAGCTAATATACAGAATAAAGATCCGCAAGTCGCATGCTTGCCAACAAGAAATCCTAAGATATATGAGCACATACCAACCGTTCCTGACATTCAAGCCGAACAAGAAATGTCCAATACAACAAATACAGAAAAAGCGGTTCCACATGATCTGATTACTCTTGAAATGCTAGAAATATTAAACACTATCAAGTCCATCAAGCAAGAATTCTCTAGATGTAGTACTTTCACGGATAAAGTTACCCTTATTCTTACACACTTAGGCCATTATGTGTAGTAACCGAAAAGGGCTCAGAGTACTTTATTGGAACGCTGATGGCGTTCGCAGCAAACAGCATGAACTAAGCCTTGTGGTGAGTGAGCAAAGTATCGATGTAGTCGCTGTATGTGAAACTAAACTTTCTGTATGTTCAAATTTTAACATTGAGGGTTTTACATGCTATCGTGTGGACAAGCGTTCAAACGGCAAAGGGCAGGGTGTCGCGATCCTGGCCAGATCTGATCTCATTCATAGCATTGTTCCAATCCCTGTTACCTCAAATATTGAAGCCGTAGGAATATCACTTAAACTCTTCAATAGTAACACACAAATTTTTGCAGTGTACCAATCACCCAACAAACCCTTTATAAAAAGCGACCTTGACCAACTTATGACAACTGGACACTCAGTGATAGTAATGGGCGATTTTAATGCCAAACATCCTTATTGGTCTCCTGGTCCAGCGAATGAGCATGGAAAACGTTTGTATGAACACATGCTGAGAAGTGACTTTTCTATTCATGCCCCCCAAAATCCAACACTCGTTCATTACTGCCCTCAATTTAAACCTTCTACTCCTGACCTTCTTCTCATTAAAAATTTACAAAATCCAAACGAAATTGTTACATTAAAGGCTTTATCGTCTAACCACTTACCTGTTATTGTCGATTTCAATCTAGCAATCACTCGAAAACCAATCACTAAATTCAATTATTCAAAGGCTAACTGGAATAAATATCGCCAGACTTTGAATAGTCGTATCTTCCTTACAACGAGTACCCTTCAAAGTACAGAAGAAATAGACCAAACTATATCCCAATTCCAGGAGGATATCATAGATAGTAGAAATTTAAGTGTCCCTACTTCGACGTTCAAACCCTGGAATGTACCGATACCCCGACGCATAAAAAGACTAATTCAATTAAAAAACCGTCTTCGCCGTAATGCCGCTTCTGAAGTAGTTCCTGAAATACGAAAACAGTTAATCCAAAGAGTTCATAAACTACAAACGGAGATAAGCATTGCCTTAAAATTCCACAACGATAAAAAATGGGACTCTAAATTAAAGAAAGTAGATAATCCTGGGGCTGACCTATGGCGCGTAGTTAAAGGGCTCCGTCCCAATCCCTCCTCCAAAATTTCACCACTTAAAATAAATAACGGAACATTGACATCTTCTGAGCAGGAACAATGTGAAGCTCTCGCTACTGCCTTTTTGGGTAACATGCTCTTGACTCATCACTGGAATAGTGACCAGCAAGATGCAGTTACTAGCTCATTGGCAACATTGGATAAGTTTGAACCAGACGAAAGCGACCACACTCTCCTGGTTCGCCCCAATGAAGTAAAGAGGATTATCCTAAAACTAAAAACTCGCAAAGCACCAGGGCCTGATGACGTGACTAACTTACTCGTTAAGAACTTACCTCAGAAAGCCATCGTTCTGATGACGAAACTGTTCAATGCCTGTCTGACGTTGTGTTACTTCCCTTCGATATGGAAAACGGCCAAAGTAATAGCCATTCTCAAGGCCGGTAAAGATACATCAGACCCCACATCTTATCGTCCCATTAGCCTACTTCCTTGTCTGGGTAAATTATTTGAGAAAATAATCTTTATTCGATTGTCTCGCTTTTCCGAAAACAAATTGATCAATGAACAATTCGGTTTTAGATCAGGTCATTCAACAGTTCAGCAGTTAGCTAGGGTCGCTGAAGTTGTCACACATAACCTGAACCTAAAACAATCGACTGGAATGTTCTTGCTTGATATTGAAAAAGCATTTGACACAGTCTGGCATGATGCCCTACTCCACAAGTTAATTAACCTAAACATACCTCTAAAACTAGTAAAAATGACCAAATCTTACTTACTAAATCGCTCATTCCGAGTTCATATAAATAATTCCTTCTCATCTCTTAAAACGATGCCAGCCGGGGTACCCCAGGGTTCTATCTTAGGGCCCTACCTATTTTTAGACTTTCTAAACGATATACCCATACAACCAAGAACAAGTATAGCTTGTTTTGCGGACGATACTGCGTCATTCACGTCATCCAATGATGTTGACTTGATTATTGGGAGGCTTCAATTATCTATTGACCTACTCTTGTCATACTTCCGCAAATGGAAATTAAAAATCAATTCATCTAAAACAGAAGCTATACTTTTCTCACGGCAACGCTCGTTACCATCCCGCAGGTTACAAATAGACGGCTACCATATTCCCTGGAGTCGTTCTGTAAAATATCTAGGTCTTCTCCTTGATAACAAACTCAACTGGACGGTTAACACAGACAACCTACGACTTAAAGGTACAAAAGCCTTGAATGCATTAAGCCCAGTTCTCAATAGGAGCTCCAGCCTTAGCAGCCGAACTAAATTACATATTTATAGTACCTTAGTTCGACCTTGCATAACATATGCGTGCCCAGTCTGGAGCAGCACCTGTCCTACAAACATTAAGAAACTTCAAGTAGTCCAAAATAAGGCAGTTAAATATTCTTTTAATACTCCATTATACACTAACCTTAGTGAACTTCATTTAGACATAAAACTACCCAGTATATCATCATATATCCACAAATTATCAAAAAAATTCTACCTATATAAAAACCCTTCCAATAAAAATGAATTGATCAGAAATATTTGCAAATCCCGCGCAACTGACTTACCTTATATCGACAAATATAGTCGATATAAACTACCACATCACTGGTTTCTTGGCTGCGGCGATGAATAGGTACAGGTGACTGCGCAGGTGCGCGCCTCCGGTAACCGGTGCCGCGCGCGCAACACTCGCCCGTATTATCTAGGGATATGAGGAGCAGTGTGGCGTGCGCGTCTCTGGCCCGGACGGCGCGCGCTTGCGCGTCACTTATTATTACATGTTGTGCTCGCTCGATCGTGCTGTTTGCTGCCCATACTGTCCTAGTGGAATTATATTATAAAACTACCCTCTTTGGTTTAAAAACAAATTCTTTAAATAAAACATCTTAAATATGTAATACTGCAACTAAAGATTACGTAAACTATTAATACATTCGTCATTACTATCAACTTCCTTAACGTTAAAATATAATTTTACCTTCCTGCTTTAAGTTTATATAAGTGACTCAGCTTGAAAAAACGTAATTGCTATGTATATTGTCAACACTATCTAGGATAAATACTAATGTACACTAGATACGTGTAATGTTTAAATTTTATGTGTAATAAAGATATTTTGAAATTGAAATTGAAATTGACTAGGAAATTCAGAGGAAAAATGTTTAGTTGAATATAAAAGAGGGACGTTCTGGTACCATCTAGAAAAATATTTCTTTAGAAAATTATTTTAAACATGAAACAAGTATAAATATCGAAAAAGCTGAAGGAGTTTTATGACACACATATACACATATACGGGACACATAATATATATCGCTTTATTGTATCTACACCATATAAAGAAACTTAAAAATAAACAATAATATAATAAGCTTTATTACAAGAGGCGGCCTTATCGCCTTAAGAGATTTCTTCCAGGCAACCTTTGGATGGACAGAACTTACAGTAATATTATAAAGACACATTTCAGCTTTGACAAAATTCAGAATTATAGTCATAGGTACTTACGTAAACCAAATATGAACCGATAGAAAAAAAATTGTAAACCCTCAAGTTTGTCTTGCTTCTCGTCGATTAAGTCCAGATAGCCAGCATCTGCATAATCCAATAAAGGGAAAAGGAGAGATTTTACAAGCTCAGTTTTAATTGTAATTGGAAGGAAGTTTTAAAGTCTTCTAAGCATAGCTGCTCAAACAAAGATTTTATGCCTGACTTCTTTCTGCTACTGAGGACCCCAGGAAAACTGTTTTTCTATGGTTATACCAAGATTATTTACTGAGTCACTAATAGGTATAACGACGACCCCGTCAAAAATTACCTGTGGTAGGTGAGACCAATCAATTTTGATACCATACGAGAGCTCCAAATGACAATAGTTTTTGTTTTAACAGGATTTATTGCGAGTCCATGAGATCTACTCCAGTCCCGTATGTATATATTTTAAGTCTGATTTAATGGTTTAAATTGATTCGTGCATGGAAAGGAACATTTGTGTATATAATAGGTATAGGTTACTTAAATCGAAAAAAATAATTCAAAATACACGGGGTTTTACAATAAACTACCCGATGAATTGAAAATTGAATCTAAACTGAAAAATAATCTATAGATTCATTTTACAACCTAGCCAAGTTTGAAAAACTGTTTTATTTTAATTTTGTTATTATTAATCGATTTCATTTATTTATTTTTACCGTTAGTTTATTTATGGTATTCCAGTTAAAAAAAAAAATATTATTATAATTATTCACTCTAAACTTATGACTGGCATTTAGTTGTGCTATTGAGAAACATTTAATTAAATTTCGATATTTTTACGACGACATTTATTTATTTTTATACGACATTTTGGCTACGAAACTAAATGCATAGAGTTTTGTCAACAATAAACGTAGGTCCTTAAATCAAGACCAAAAATGAAAACAGAGCCCTGACTTGTTAACAACATCAAAAACAAACCTTTAAGAGAGAAAAAGAGCTCAACCATTTTAAGGTACATACCTTATTTACATCACAAATTTCCGCAAATTAAGTCCATTTAATACCGTTGTCGCGGCAAAACGCGGTCGAAGCAGAATTTCTACTCAGTAAACGTTTTATACCATTCCTTTTGTCCATTTCCAGTTTGCGAGACGGTACCTATTCGTACCGTTTTATTATAATTGTAGCTTGATGAGAAAAAAATGGCTGAGGTATCTTTTGGAAAAGATCTGTTTTGATGCTTCATTTGTTTTACATTTAGAAGGAAGTTGTGTAAACACAACTCATTACTTCCTCATAAATATACTATATACAATGTACTCAGCTGAAATTGCGTATATCCAAGTAACATGTTTAGGTAAATACAGAAATAATGACGACAATAATGAAAATACATAAAGTTGTATGTAATTGGTAGTACGACAATTAGGCCTACAGTGTAATTGAAACAAAACGTGGCTCGATATGAATTCCACGAGCTCCGGGGCACATTGTTCCCTACGTCCCAAATACGTTGCATTTGCTTTTGAATTGCAAATTAGGACAATGAATGTACAAAATATTTTAAGGTAATCTTATTTACATTTTGTAACAGTAAGTACTTGCTCGTACACTTCGCTCTATGAAAATAATAGTTTTTTCTGACGGAAAATTTGGAAATAACTTCATCATCATCATCATCTCAGCAACAAGAAGTTCACTGCTGAACATAGGGGACTATGGATTTCCAAAAAGACCTCGCAAAAGTGTCAGAAAGACGCTGGATTCAAGATGCTCAACCATCTTGTTGGTAAACGAAAGACTGATTTATTTTAGACTAGCTGCGCCCCGCGGTTTCACCCGCAGTGATTAATCATCATCATCATCTAAGACATAAGACGTTCACAGCTAAACATAGGCCTCTCCAATTGTCTTCCATGAAAATGTGAAACCTAAATAATGTATTTTTAACACAAAAACATAGATTTGAACCTTTGTAATTTCAACCTAAGTACTTACCTAAAACAATAAATTAAATTCAGCTGCCAAGTAGTAATTGTTTAAGTATCTACCTGTACGCTTGTAAGCGTTACCTACTGTATTTTGATTAAATGCCAATATTTGCAACAAAATTTCCGTGCATCAATCTTTTTTTATAAATTTTACATTTCGTATCTCAAAGTCACAAGTGCAGTGCGTTATTATGTAAAGTTTTTTAATTGTTTAAGTCCAAACTGATGGCCGATTGTGCCAAAAAGATTTCAGGAAGTCCAGCCACGAGGTGGTCAGATGACCTCATACAAGTGTCAGGAAGAGGTTGGATGCAAGTCACTTTTAACCGCTTTTCTTGGTTCCACAGAATTCGCCCTATTACAAGTCTTTGCTTGGTTCATTGGGAGGCCTATATCTATCCAGTAGTGGACTTCTTGTGATGTGATGAAATCTCCGGGTGGCATTATAATATGAAACTCGTGGAACTTAATATCAGGCGAGAGATTTTCTTGTCTCTGTCTCAATTTTTTATGTGACTCAGTTGCAATAAAGAACAAGTATCTATATTAAAAGAAAAACAAAACACCCGACTGCAGAAAAGCAGTTTTTGCAGTCTAACTTATGATTTCGTTACGCTTGATGCGATGTTGAATATAAGTTTCTTGTGAGAAAGTATGCGTAAAACATATAAGTTATATATATATATATATATATATATATATATATATATATATATATATATATATTCGTAATCACCGTTAAAAATTCTTTATTTTGATACCACGCTCGATGTATTTAATTTTTTATTTTTTTTTGGGATTACTTTTTGCCACCGAAAATCCTTAATTTTGTTTTTATTTTTTTATTTTGATGTACCTAGTGTCACTCTCACGACTAAGACGAATCTATTGACACCACTAACATAAAAATACTACAAGCCGTTTAGGCTCTAAGGCGTGCCAAAGAAATATACATACATACACTCGAAAAACATAACCCTCCTTCTTTCGCTAAACTAGATGGCTGATAGAATAAAAATACACATTTTTGTAAATACATACTTAAGATACACAGACACAGATCAAACACATGTGTTCATCGCACAAATGTTTGTCTTGGGTGGGGATCGAACCCACGACCTTCAGATTATTAGCAGGTATATATATATAGACATGCTACCAACTGAGCTGCGGGGGTTTTATAAGTTTGACGTTTGTATCTGCGTCTGTCAGTGGTATAGTAGCTTTTAAATGGCTGGGCTTTTTTGAAAGAGGACTTTGTCGATAATGATCTTAGCTATGTTTCATCAGAATCGGTTCAGCCGTTTTTTATGTGGGGGTTTTTGAGTTTTCTAAACTTACTTGTTATTACTAAACACTGATAAAGTATACTAAGCATGACATGTGTGAATCTGAAAAGTTTTGAAAGATCATGAAATACAGGTACATAATTATGTATTTAGACTGTATGACGTCATAACATTTAACAATAATCTAAGAATGTAACACGTTATTTATTTATTTTTTATCAGCCCTGTTTGTACAAACTGTTCCACTGCTGGGCGCGAGCCATCTTCTCATTGTGAGAAGGGTAAGACCATAGTCTACCACGCTGGTCAAGTGCGGGTTGACAGACTTCACACATCTTCAAGAACATGGAAAACTCACAGACATGTAGGATTCCCCACGATGTTTTCCTTCACCGTTCGAAGTTGGCGGCAATCAACAATACGCACATAACTTCGAAAAGACAGAGGTGCGTGCGGGATTCGAACCCAGGACCTGCGGATCGCAAGTCAGACGGTCTCCCGACTAGGCTGCCGGAAAATTCTTATTTAATTATCTAAGAATATGACAAATTAATACACACTGGTAAACACCTAATTTGTTGAAAGATCAACAAAGAGACCATAAGAAAACAAAAATAATTATCCTTCATAACCTTTATTTTTTTTCATTTATAGACTACGTAATCAAAACCTGTTTGCGTAGTCAAATAAAAAACATGTAATGTTGATCCATTGTAAAATCTGAGCAATACGGCTCCAGGGGCTCTTATCATATCATAAGCCGGATTGAGAGAAATGAATTATTTTCACCCTGTGGCTAAGGGCGATAGATAAGGAGAAGTCCTGAGGGCGAAATGCCGTAAAATGATGATCTGAGGTCATGGATTCAATATATTTATGAGTATAGAAAAGTATAGCTTTATAAAACATGCAAAATAACAACCAAGTGCGTAGCCAAGCGCAAAGTAGGGTTCCGTAGTTGCACAAAATAATTTATGCGACTTAAAACAAGGATATTATGAAGGATATCAGTCTGCGTCCGTTAGCGCCAGCGAACGAACGTGTAGTCAGTGACTCATCGCGAAAAGATGTCTACGAATATTGTAAAATGTAGCAATTGCAATATAGTAATTAGCGAAGTGCTTGCTTTTATTCAAAATAAAATAGATGTGATGACTGAAGACAGTTTAGTGCGTATATGTTCAACGTCTTTTTCTTCGGAAGAAATTGAAATTGCCAAGGGCCTGTTGTTTGAATCAGTGAAGACGTCAAAACGATTAATAACTCGGAAAAAGGAAGGACGAACACAACGTGACCTTTTCGATATTATTAGTCTTTTTAAAGAAACTGACCCTGAATTGACACCAACTTTTGTAGCTAGAGATTTGCAAAAGTTACCACCTGTACATTTCGATCATATCGACGCGACAAAGCTTTTAAAAGATATACTTATCATTCAAAAAGAGCTACAAAAAATAAAGGAATCGTATGTAACTGAAGACAGGTTTAACGAAATCAAACACGAACTTCATAATTTAAAACATGCATCTCTAGTGAATACTAATTTTGAATGTCACGTTAATACAAAAAGAGGCGGAGGAATAATTACAAATAGTTATTTAGAAAGTGGTCCGATCGGTCTACCCTATTTTTCACATTCAGAGGTAAATATTGCTGCAAATAATGAGCGAACACAGAACGCGGCCGCCGCGCCGCCAGTTGCATGCGTCATAGCGAATGCGTCATCTCCCGCGCGCACTCCTACCGTCACGACCGCTGTCCCCGAAACCGGGTCCCAATGTGTAGAGGTGACCGACAACTTGCATGAACGCAGTTCGTGCATGCGGCTTCAGGCGGCATCGACACCGGCGCCACTTGTTTCGACAGATAGAATGTTGGCGAATATTGTAGCTGCAGAAGGAGAATGGGAAACTGAAAAGCCAAATGAACCGTGGGTTTTAGCACAGCGAAAGAGATATAAGAACCGGTTTAGTACTGTAGAAGGCAAAGCTCGCAATAATTCCAATGAGAAATTTAAAGCAGCAGATATTCGAGTGCCTTTGTTTGTCAATAATGTGGACAGTAGTACCTCAGAAAAGGACATTGTAGAATATATTTTTGGTAAAACGCAAGTCCGTGTTACTCTGCACAAAATAAATTCTAAAGTACAAAGGCAGTATAATGCATATAAAGTACTGGTACCTAGTGCAAAATTGGCATTATTTTTAGAAGACGCCTTGTGGCCAGAAGGAGTAGCTGTTAGGAAATTTATTGAATTTAAACGCAATCATGGATCAGAACAACCATAAAATCATAAATAAAGTTAAATTCGTGAGCTTCAACTGTCACTCAGTTAAGAGCTCTGTAGACTACGTGAGAACACTATGTAAAACGGCAGATTTTATGGCGTTACAGGAAACATGGCTGCTTCCGGATGAAGTTCCATTTCTTGGAGACATCCATCAAGATTTTGCATACACCGGGAAATCTTCAGTAGACCTTTCGAAAGGGCCACTTAAGGGCCGAAGTTACGGTGGATTGGGCATTTTATGGCGAAGAAATATTTTTCACTCGGTATCGGTGGTCGAGTGTGCAAGCACACGTATTGCGGCAATTAAAGTGGCACTTAATGATCGCGAGTTCTTGGTCCTTTCTGTTTATATGCCTACGGACAACGCGAACAATCTGGATGATTTTATAGACTGTCTCGCCGAAATAAATGCTATTATAGAAACCAGTAGTGTAGATTCTGCATATATACTAGGTGATTTTAACGCGCACCCGGGTTCACTGTTTGGTACAGAGCTACTAGATTTTTGTGTCAGTCAAAAATGGACATGTGCAGACATAGAGTGTTTGGGGCTACATTCGAATTCTTACACTTATCTTAGTGATGTATGGGGGACTACGTCATGGTTAGACCACGTGATTACGACTGAAGTTTCTGCTCAAACCGTTAGCAGCGTAAACATAAGATATGAAGTGTCGTGGTCTGATCATTTCGCGGTCGAATTATTGTGTGATTTAAACATTTTAGTGCCAAAAGTCGCGCAGCTAGGCTACGTGCCGGACAGTGCTACCTGGGGAGAAAGAGATAAAACACAGATTTATCAATATTGGGAAATATGTACAGCTAAGTTGCGCGATATAGATTTTCCAACCGAGATGCAAAAGTGTGGAGATATATCATGTAATAACTTGCAACATAGATTAATAATTGATAAAATGTATAATAAAATAATAAGCGTCCTTCGGGGTGCTGCTTCAGAGTGTTCTACAAAGTATAATCGTAGGCCGAATAAAAATAGGTATATCACGGGCTGGAACAAACATTGTAAAAATGCGCATAGGGAAGCCCGGTATCGGTTTCAAGACTGGGTTGCTCACGGAAAACCCAAATCTGGTCACGTGTATCAACAAATGCGAAAATCACGGATAATATTTAAAGATAAATTAAAGTGGTGTAAACAGAACCAAACTCAAATTAAAATGGATATTCTTGCTACACAACATTCTGCTAAAGACTTTTCCAAATTTTGGAAAGAAACTAATAAGTTGAATCCGAAACCGAGTGTCCCTGTTAGTGTCGAGAGTATTAGCGACCCTGTTCAGATTGCCAACCTGTTCAGCGAGCATTTTAGAGTACAGTCTCCTTTGGGAAGTTTGGATACTGTGGCAAGTGATGTACGGCCTGGGGAACCAATTACGCGAATCACGGCAAAGCAGGTTGCACAGGTGGTGAGGGACATGAAGCGAGGGAAATCACCGGGACATGACTCATTGAGCATTGAACATCTGCAACATGCAGGTGTTCACCTGCCCAGAGTGCTCGCCATGTTTTTCACCATCTGTGTGGGCCATTCATATTTGCCTGAAGCGATGTTGAAGACCGTAGTTGTACCGATAATTAAAAATAAAACCGGTGATGCATCCAGCGTGGGGAACTACAGGCCTATCTCACTTGCGACAGTCATCGCTAAGGTATTGGATGGTGTTATTGATATTCAGTTGCGAAAAAGTCTAAAGCTTCATGACGCTCAGTTCGGTTTTAGGCCTGGGCTCTCGACTGAAACTGCAGTACTGAGTCTCAAACACACCATCCAATACTACACGGACAGAGGCACACCTGTCTACGCCTGCTTCTTAGATCTATCTAAAGCATTTGATTTGGTGGCGTATGACAGGTTGTGGCACAAGCTGTCGAATGATACAGACTTTCCCCCTGACTTTGTCTCTCTTTTAAAGTACTGGTATAGTAATCAGAGTAACTTTGTGAGGTGGTCTGGGTCGCAATCGGATGTGTACGGGTTGGAGTGTGGTGTGAGACAAGGTGGCTTGTCTTCACCGAGCCTCTTCAATTTGTACATTGATCGCCTGATACGTGAGCTCAGCGATGCCAATGTCGGCTGCTCAATTGATGGTGTATTTGTAAATAATATCAGTTATGCAGACGACATGGTGTTGCTGGCTCCATCGGTCAGGGCTCTTAGAACGCTTACTGCGATATGCGAGCGATATGCGGAAGACCATGGGCTCAGATACAACGCTGCCAAAAGTGAGCTAATGGTATTTAAAGCAGGGAACAAAAGTTATGAGACTGTCCCACCTGTCACTCTGAGCGGCAGCGTTCTCAAACAAGTATCGCAGTTTAAGTATCTGGGTCATTGGGTTACTGAGACTCTCACTGATGATGTTGACATGGAAAGGGAGCGCAGGGCGTTGTCAATCAGAGGTAATATGCTGGCCCGTAGGTTTGCACGGTGTACTACAGAAGTGAAGGCTACTCTTTTCAGAGCATTTTGTCAGTCTTTCTACACGTGCAGCCTATGGGTCAAGTACACAAAGAAGTCGTACAACACCCTGCGCATCCAATATAATAACGCCTTCAGGGCGCTGATGTGGCTGCCACGTCATTGCAGTGCATCAGGGATGTTTACAGATGCGCGAATAGACGGCTTCGCAACAATCATGCGTAAGCGAATCGCTTCCCTGATGCGCCGGGTGCGTGGCAGCCGCAGCAGCTACCTGCAGCTGTTCGCCTGGCGTATGGATCTGGACTGCCCAATAATGCGACACTGGACAAGTGTGCATGTTGAGCACTCCGGATCAAAACCGAAATATAGATTAAGATAGTAAGTAGGTATAAGTTTTGTATTAATATCGACATTTTATTTCATTTTTAATTATTTGACATTTTTTTGTATTAATATCCTGACATTTTAAATATTTTTTTGTGTGTGTTTTTATATCAGTTAATCTAATTTATCTATCTAATTTAATTTAATTTTGTATATGGTTTGTTTATGGCCGAAATAAAGATTATTATTATTATTATTATTATGAACATACTCGTACATACGAGTTACCTTATGTTAATTTAAATGTAATTTGCACGAAATATTCTCATATCTAAGTATAGTGATCGAATATTACGCGTGAACTTGTATCGCATACTTAGCCGTGATAGTTTTCTTTTTAATTTCATCATAATAATATACTACTGTCATGATTTTTTTCATATCTCAAAAGTCAACCGTTTAGCCGGTAGAGAACTAATGGCTTATGGCAAACTTATGGAATCAGAAACTACGTATCTATACGTATAACTACGTATCAAGTAAAACACCTGGGGCCCAATTCAGTTATTCAAGACCGCTCCATAGCCGAACCATATGTGGAGCGTTTACCATCGGCCGCCATAGTTTTTTTTATTTAGTCACTTTTATGTCATACAATTGACACATTTGATGAATCGTAACACGTTCTTCGCTCGTTACTAAATCAAAAATACATAGCAGCCGGTAGGAAATGCTTTGCACAAGGTTCAGTTACGGATCGGTTTTGAATAACTGAATTGCCCCCCTGTAATCAGGTAGTACTATTCCCTTTCAAATAATTTATTTCAGTTATTAATCCATATTTACACACATTAAAGAACGAGAATAAAATTAATACAAATATGTCTAATTATTAATATCCCAGGTACCTACCATATTATTCGTAGCACGTCATCCCTAAAACCAGTACGTGGCTAGTTAGAAGTGAATGTGAGACAGTGCAGGTATTTTTCCAAATACGACACATCGACCAATAAATAATTAATTGCTACATACCTTTATGTAGCAATCAATTATTGTTGAACTCTAATTTGAAATTCATTCCAACTTGCATGAGCAGGGGGGCAATTCAGTTATTCAAAACCGATCCGTAACTGAACCTTGTGCAAAGCATTTCCTACCGGCTGCTATGTATTTTTGATTTAGTAACGAGCGAAGAACGTATTACGTTTCATCAAATGTGTCAATTGTATGACATAAAAGTGACTAAATCAAAAAAACTATGGCGGCCGACGGTAAACGCTCCACATATGGTTCGGCTATGGAGCGGTCTTGAATAACTGAATTGGGCCCCGGTCTTTTATTTAATTGTAATTAGACATGTTGGCCTCAAGCCGGTGGCTCAAGGGCTACCCCGTCGTATCATAAACTAATGCTATTATTCATTTTTTCGCCACCAAACTATTATGTCAAATTCTATAGGGGCTATTCATTTATTACGTAAGACTATTTTTGCCAGTTGATCTTTTTTATTTGATACATTTTTATGAGAAACCTGCCCAGAGATACGAGTATAAAATTATGAAACCTGCCCGGAGATATAAAATTATGAAACAAGTTTTATGAGATCCAAAAGGACACCTTACTCTACATATGTACTGTACCATACAACATAAGGATGATGATACAAAAGTGCTGTCCTGCCATACGTTTCCATCGTGTATAGATGACATTATGTTGTCGTCTGGTGTGGACGCGTGTTGAATTAAAAATGGGGGAAGTGGCGAAGGAAGCAATAAAACGAATTTATGTCATTGTCAACTTTTTCAGGAAAAAATTGTGTGACAAAATGTTATTGCGGAGCCACACACGGTGCATGATATTTTGTGAGTTTAATTTTTGTTACTGTTACTTTTTAGGGTTCCGTACCTCAAAAGGAAAAAACGGAACCCTTATAGGATCACTTTGTTGTCCGTCTGTCCGTCCATCCGGGTGTCAAGACCTGTAATCTATGTATATCAAATGATCTCAAATCACTCTACCCTTAAAAATTCCAAGATTATTATTCTCTGGGAATAAAGAAGGTGGCAAAGAATTCCATTCCTGTGTAGTACGGCAAATGAACTTGAAGCAAACTTCTCAGTTTTAACCAAGATTTCAGAGACTCTTGACCGATTTTGCTCATATTTTATAATTTTAATTTAAACTGAAGACCACCAACAAATATCCGAACGGAAAAGAAAAAAAATGCTAGTAGATGTAGAGACATTTGTTAATTACACGCACTCAAACAATAAATACAATAAGCTTTATATAGATTGTAATAAAATTCATTCTGAAAAATAAAAGGTGAATGCGTAATGTAAATAGTTGCTAGAAAAAACTTCATTAAAGAACCTGAACTCACAGAATTAGATGCCCTCTTTACATCCTGAAATAGACAGTAAAGTAATAATTGACCCTTAGTGTTACTGTTATCTGATAACTGTATGAAATTTAAAGGATCGATGAGCTTATGGCCCAACTTCCACCCACGTAATCCTCTTTGTGTACTCAATCATCAAAATACCGTCAAACGTTGAATAAATATACATTTAAGTAAAATGAAAATACGATTTCTCGTACTTATACGAAACATTCAAAAGGGTATTTTCTAAGCACTTCCGTAAACATTCAATGTGTAAAATTACGAAAATCTAAACGTTTTCAGAGCATCTAATGGATATCGGGCAGGGCTTAGTTATTTATATTCATTCAAGAAAATCACCTCTTTGTTATTAAAATTCTTAAAATTTAAAGCTAAACAAGTTGAGAAGGTTTGTGTTGTTACTTTGTGTGCATTTATCAGATTTTTGTTTGATCACTCATATAGTAAGTACAATATATTTTTTTATTCGAAAATAGGCTTGCGCTTGACCATCAATTCACCGGGCGTTAATCGACTGTTACGGTCTACGATGGAGCGCGCTTTCCTAGAGGAAACTTCATTCATTCATTCGCTATTCACTCGCGATTTGAAGACACCTAGATTATATCTATTTTAAAATCATTCTACGTGGTAACCTCTTCGTAAAAATACAATTTTGCTCATCCATCCTCCACAATCTACTAAAAGTAAGTTCGTGTAGACTGAATGGCCAGCCCTAGTGTCAGAGTTATTAAGCCGCCGAAAGGCCTCTGACCTGGCTTGACGATTGCTGTTTTTAAGAACAAACAACCGGGACCTACAATTTAACGTGTCATCCGACCCACGGTAGCGCTCAGAAAGAAATGCCACTCACGGTCACCCATCCGAAGACTGACCGGTCCGTCCGTTGCTTAACAATCTACTATTAATGACAGACATTTCTTAGGTAAGTACCTATATTTCTTACTATATAATTGATCTTTGAATGGATAGCTAACAAATCATGGCTTTTGGGTCTAAAGGAATATTCACTCCACCACATAAGTGAATTGAAGTAATTGTTCCAGTTTGGATCTATTCAGACGGCTTAAACAGTCCGTGGAGTACGATATTGTTTCAAATCGCATTATTCTCGTCGCTATTCGCGATGGGCATTTGATTTATCATGCGTGCCTCTCGTGCCCAGTGCTAATCAAGACAACGTCCCTAAGGCCTTTGTGTTGTGAACACGTAGATGCATTATTGATGAACACTCCGAAGCAAGCATCTAAATTTTAACTCTCTATCATCAGAAAGGTTTATATACATTAAAAATCAGTTGGGCTTAGTATGTGTTCTTTGATTTTACTCGCCAACCAAAACCATGGTGTACTATTAATAAGATTTTATCAATATAAAGGTTATACTCATTGAATATGAAGTAAAACATCAAATGGCAAATCTCAGTTCTCAACACTTTCGAGGATAAGACACAGTGTGACACACATCCTTAAGGCCTTTTAGTACTTAAATTGGCCTTATATATATTGGTGTTGCACACTCTAAGCACGCAGGATGGCATTGTTATTATTCACAAGTCACAGCACGCATCTACTCGTAACAACGCTGCCCGACGTGTGGCGACTGAAGACAAGTCAAGTGATTACTTTACTTGAGACTTTCCATGCAGAGCCGGGGAAAATCTACCTACGTATAATACATCATTTAGTAATGATGTATTATATTTAAGTACTATACTACTCATCATAGGGGGTTTTACCATTACTCACCGATATAGCACAGCGAATTAGCAAGTTGAAGTGGCAGTGGGTAGGGCACATAGCACGTAGAACTGTTGGCCGATGGGGTCGAAAGGTTCTCGAGTGGAGACCACGTACCGGCAAGCGCAGCGTAGGAAGACCAGCCACGAGATGGACAGATGACCTCATACAAGTGGCGGGAAGACGCTGGATGCAAGCCGCTTCCAATCGGTCTTTTTGGAAATCCATGGGGGAGGCCTATGTCCAACAGTGGACTTCTTATGGCTGAGATGATGATGATGACTATACTACTATTAATTAGTAAGGTTATTATTATTTTGTTATTCTTCTCCTTTTTTGAAGTTGGTTAAAAACCAAAACATTTTAAACATAACTAAGTATAATATTAGCGATTTCATTTATGCAACAGTTGGATTCAATAGGAAGATAATTTTGAGAGAGTTCTATAAATATAATTCAAAATTTGGAGCAGAGCTCGAATTATTCAGTTAAATACGATAATTGCGCAGCATAGAAATTATTGGTCTAATTGAACCTGAATCGCATGAACGTGTCATAATAATTCAAATACACAGCTAATTGGCATTCTCGTGTTTTCAATTCAAATTAACGTTTTCTTTTTTATTTGTTTAAATGCGTATCACATAACTGAACAGAATTCTTGACAAATATTTGCCGGTACCAAAACCCTTTTTAAAAGCAAATATTTAGACTCTCATTAAATAAAACAAAACAGGGTATATAAATTTACTCGCTCGTTAACAATCCCATCCTTAAAGTTTTATTGACGCTTAACAAATACTTCCGCCATTAAAACATTTTGTCTGGTAATCAATACGATACAAAATGCCTTCAGCTTTTATTGGCTTCAAATAAATCTCGCCCGTGCCAGTGATAAATTATAGCAATCAAAGATGTTATTCGTTGAAAAGGATTAGGCCTTGAACCTTTTACTCGCAGATTTTATGGTAGCGATATGATACGCTACTAAGTTCAGTCTAAATATATCTATTTATTATATTCTTGATTTATATGCTCTAAAATATAATATAGACGTCTAGATATCAAAAAAAAAATTCAAAAATATTTATTGCACAATAAGTAGGTACTAAACATTATAATGACAGCTCTAATTCCCAAACTAGGTGTAGTTAAACACCTGTATCTTGGGGATTAGTTATTTCCGTAATATTCTATTACAGGTACACTACTACGTCAGTCAAAAATTAAAACGAATTATGAAGCGAGGACAAAATATTAGCAAAATTTAAAATAATATAAAATTGAATCAAATTTACAGTAATATTAAAATTAAAAATAAGATTAAATTTAAATTAGGTACAAAGTTACATGTCTTATCAAAATCTTTAGTCAAATAGTATATAAATTTGTAAGTCATTTATTATAGATACTTATAAAATGAATTGGCTCTATAGTTATATATAGCCGTAATTGGATTTCATTTTCTCTGTAAGACGTCTAAATAGGCTTTTCTATGATTTTCGAAATAACCCAATGTTCAGTCTGTAAATCCAAGAATAAATTGAGATGTCGCGTACTATATTAATTTGTTTGTACATATAATGTCTGTACTGGTATATGGCTAACATTATTTATTTTATGATTTAGATTGACGATCTATGCTGACATATTATTTATTAACCTTAAATTCTTCCGCTGAAAAAAAAAAATACGTATAAAGAGAGGTATATCCAAAAAATTATGTTTTAAGATTTGGATATTACTACTTTCTCAGTGTAATTAATATGTAAGTATACCTGTACCAAACTACAGATTTCTATACAAGTAATAACATGGCGGACGGTTCGTAGTTTACTAAAGAAATTTAAAACTGACTATATTTTTCGATCCCCGCCTAGGACAAATATTTGTGTGAAGAGAATGGATGTTTGTTCTATGTCTGGGTGTTTCTATGTATCAAACATAATGTATTTACAAAAAAAAAGTATATAATATATTATATACTTTTTTACTTAATGTATGATATGTTATATATTTACAAAAAAAAAGTATATAATATATTATATACTTTTTTTTTGTAAAATGTATTCCATCCAGCTATATAGTTTCCTATCTCCCTAAGCATGGCCGAGCAAATCAAGCGATAAGGCTCGATGAGACAGGGCTAGTTTACAAGCTGCCAGTCGGCGAGTTTAAAAGCTAGCGAGTGAGCGAGTAAGCGATTGTCGATGACACGGATGACACAACACTCGCTCAGTAGCGAACTAGCTAGCGAGTTGGAACCAAGTTTTTTAACTGTCTATGTTCTATTTTATGTTTTTGACAGGCCTCATAGCTCAGTGGTAGTATATCTGCCTTCTAACTGTAGGTCGTGGATTCGATCTCCATCCAGAGCAAACATTTCTGCTAAGCGTGGATATTTGTTCTGTCTGGGTGTTTTAATGTATGATATGTATGTGTTGACAAAATGGTATTTAAATGTATTTTATCAGCCATCTAGTTTCCGTAATATAAGCTTTGCTTAGTTTGGAGCTAGAGGGTGTTGTGTGCAAATGTCCTTATTATTTTATGTGTATTCACTGATTTCAAATCGTAGATTAATTTTTCATATTTATTTTGCGTTAGATTAAATTGTAGCTTCTTGATGGTCCCATAAAAATACCAATTACCTTTACCAGTTTAGTAACAATTTCTAATATATGTTTTTATTTTTTTGCGGTGTCATCAAGATCCAATAGTACGGCAAAAAAAGTAAAGCACGATTCATATAAAACTATAGTCTGGCTACAACTATAGACTAGGTTTACATTCGTATCAACTATTTGTTTTCTTTATGTATGTAGTATGTCGTGCTAGATAAAATTATGCACAATATAAATTCACGGAAATTGCAGTCATAAATTTAATTTATTATCATTTCAAATTTTATACTCTGTACGTGTAGTAGAAAGCGAACATCCAAATACGCTTTCGCTACCGTCGAAGTTCTATGACGTCACAGTTCTTTAAAACTAATGGGTGTTACCGAATTTTTTTACTTATGTTATATGACGATTAATACTACTTTTAAAACAGGCAAGTGCCTTTATTAACTACAAATAAAACCGGCCAAGTGCGAGTTAGAGGACAAAGGGTTCCGTACCATTATCTATAAAAACGGCAAAAAAGTCACGTATGTTGTATGGGTGCCAAATTAAAGTGAATAATATGACTCAATCTTCTGTGAATATTTCAAGCGTCTCCCGTTGCCGTTATCAATTTCGAGCAAAAACGAACAAAAAATCACGTTTGTTGTATGGGAAAAATAATAAATGAGAATAATAAATATTTATTTTATTCTATTTTTTTGTATTTGTTGTTATAGAGGCAACAGAAATACATCATTTGTGAAAATTTCAACTGTCTAACTAAACGTTTCATGAGATACAGCCTGGTGATAGACAGACAGACGGACAGACAGCGGAGTCTTAGTAATAGGGTCCCGTTTTACCCTTTGGTTACGGAATCCTGAAAATAATATACAAACTACTCATACTTAACTAACTAAACTTACTTATTTTACTCATACTTTTGTTTGTTTGTCCGTATGTCACAGTTATTTTACACAGAGACTGTCAGCCCTATGTAAACGGAAATTGACATGTAGATGTAAAAAAAATAAAAAAAATATTAGAGGATATTTCACACAACACCATCTAGCCCAAACAAAGCAAAGCTATAGCCGAAGTATTGTTACTCAACAATTTTGGTCCACATTCTTGATGCGTACTGCACAGGAATGGAATTCTTTGCCGCTTTCTCTATTTCCTGAGAGTTATATAATCTTGGAATTGACTGGCCTTGTGGCTCAGTTGGTCTGTCGTCTCAGTATGTCGTCTTGCTAACCTGTAGGTCAATCAATCAATCAATCAATCAATAACACTTTATTGACACCACGTAAAGTAATAAGACAATAAACACATAAGAAAATGGCACAAAAGGCGGTCTTATCGCTAAAAGCGATCTCTTCCAGACAACCTTGGGATGTGATAGAAAAATATATGTAAAGGTGGTGCAAATTCAGGAGTAAATACTCGTAGACTAATTAAGTCGTGAATAATTAAGTCGTAATTAGGTCGTGGGTTCGATCCCCACCCAGGGCAAACATTTGTGTGATGAGCATCGATGTTTGTTTTGTTCTGTGTCCGGGTGTTTATATGTATCATATGTGTATAATTACAAAAAAAAGTATAGATGTATTCTCTCAACCATCTAGTTCCATAGTACAAGCTTTGCTTAGTTTGGGCTAGATGGTGTTGCGTGAAATGTCCACAAATAATTTTATAAATTTTCAAGGCTAAGTAAATAGATATTTTCTGCATTGGCAAGCTCCGTGTTCCGACATACCGTCGCTTAACATCAGACAAGTTGGTGGTCAATCGTAGATCTATCAAATGTAAAAAAAAACACATTTCCCTTTTTACTTTTCACACGCATGTTCTAGACCATTCATGTCATACAAAGTGTAAAAAAAATGCCAACTGACACCATATTTGTCAAAACTAAAACGATTGTTTAATAAATTAGAAGTGGCATATGATTAAACTTATGCAATATAGTTAATATGCTGAAACACCTGTTCATAAACCTAATTTTCGGATAGCCTGTTAAAGAATGAAGTATTTGATTAAAAGAATACATAGATAGAAATAATAATAGTACTTTTATTTCAGAAATAATATCCATATCAAAATTAATTACCGAATATCAAAACACAAAAAGCCTAGACAAATATTCAAATAAATCATAATTAAAATGTCACAAAATAATAAAAATCAATGTCAACAAAAAAAAAGCAATAAAATATGTCAGAATAGTCAAAGTCATAGTAATAATAATAGCGAAACCGAAGTTAAATGTGTTAAATAATAATAAAAAAATATATCAGAGGCCTGAAGTGTCTAAAAATGTTTGATAAATATATTAGCTCTCATATTTGAAAAGAATTTCTCTTGAAATCTAAATTATTTAAATAGGTACCGGCCGTCCTCTAGATATTTCGTTAATATCAACATTATTCGTAACATGATCGTGTAAAACTTTCACAATAAGGTTGAGCTTCACGGAATTACTAACTGCCAAAAGTTAATTAACTTTGTTGTTCTTTACTTTGATAATTTAGCTTATTCTATTTTAACCGACTTCAGCAGCAGAGCTATTCACAACTTATCAGATTCAGAATCGAGTCGGAAACCTGGGTGTTTCCTGAGAAAAATAGGGCCCCTAATTCTGTGCCTGAGAACTACAATCTTGGAATGTTCAAGGCTAGAGTGAATAGATATCTTCTAGATCGACGAGCTCCATTCTTGGCCAAACCGTCGCTTAACTTCAAGTGAGTTGGTAGTCAATCGCAGATCTATCTTGCGTAAAAACAAATGACCCAACACACAGAAGCGAAATTGTTCGTTCAATAAACGCTGCAAAAAATCAGGTGCATAAATTTTGTTCCCAAGTAAAAGTATTTCATGAGAAGAAAAGTTATACGGGAAAAGTACGGAAAGTGAATTTCTGAGCAAAGTTGTTTTGAAATGGTAATAACCCTAATATGAGCAATTGCAAGCTTTTGAATTGTAATAAAAAAAAATCTCGTCAGATTTTCAATACTCACTTGCAATGATAGATAGATACCTCTAATTATAGATTCTAATGTCAATAGTTAATATTAATTCTTGTTGAAATCAAATTTATCCTGTATGAAGTCATCTATTTTATAGTAGCATTTAGCAGAAAAAAATAACCATAATTAAATAAAAAATAACCATAATTAAGCCACTAGGATATTCAATTACATAATTATTTTAATTGTCAATAGCGAACACAAAACAAATATTCATACGCAAATGTCAAATGTTTATGTCTATATTATAATTATAGATTGTATAGTTTATTTATTAATGTCATTTCAGTCGACTATCTCTATTAAAATATTCATTCTGATCATAAAACAAGTATCAATGTTAAAAGAAAAACAAAATACCCGACTGCAGAAAAGAGGTTTTTGCAGCCTAACTTATGATTTTTTTTAATTTTGATGTACCCAGTGTCACTCTCACAACTAAGACGAATCTATTGACACCACTCATATCAAAATCGGCCAAGCCGCTTAGGCTCTAGGGCGTGTCAAAGAAATATACATACATACATACATACACTCAAAAAACATAACCCTCCTTCTTACGCAGACGGGTAATAAAAACATTATTCATCAACCAACACGTAATGACACTTGCGGAAAGAAGACAGAGAATTTAAGACGATGGATAAAGTTAAGTAACGTGTTTCGGTAAGACCGTAATAGTCAGACTTAGGGAGCGAGACAGCTAATAGTCAACGCGTCACTGCAATACTGCTATTTCGTATTATTAACGTCGCCTTGTTGCAATTTTCACGACATTCGAAAGTGAAAATTGCTAAGACCTTAACCACAGACAATAATATACTTTTTGATATAATTTTAATAAAAATAATTGCATCATGAAAATAACATTGGTTTCACTCTTTAATGCCCCGATATGTATAAACACCCGCCCAATAATAAAATAGGTACGTAGAGAAAAATACCGACTGGGTTTCGATCGGGTATTCATATGTAATTCCATGATAAGACCAAAATTTCAGTAAGTTGGGTACCGTTCAGCCAGGCGGTAATGATTTTCAATATTAGATTAAATGATGCGTCCTCTCATGGCTGATATACCCAATTTTAGCAGTAAAGCCCGATAACCGCCTACGTACGAGGACGCAATTATTTACATTGCTATATTTAGGTAATGTAAAATGTTCGAAGGCGGCTTATTCTTGACCTGCTGAATTTTTACATCCAGATCGCGCCTTAATTCGGCAGGCTGTATTGGCTAATACAAATGATAGCGAATACAGCTTGCGTAGAGGGTACGCTCAGGTTTCTCAGAATACACCTACAGATTATTTATTTGCAATATTCCGAAGGCATATGCTCTAAATATGCATTAAATTATGGTTAAGGTTTAGTGATTAATTTAAACTAGAATAATGCTATTATGAATCAAAATAATCCCTAGTCTGTGCTGCGGGACGTGGAAGACTGTGATAGTTACGGATTAGCTGCTCAAATGAACACGTGATCACAAACAGACGACTGCGGTGTTTGTCTGCACGAGGTTCAATATGATAAGGGAGATAAATAGTATGCTGTAGCTTTGCTTAAATCTAGCTAATATATTAAGTTGTTTGGATTAGATTTTAGAGCCTAAGCAGACCAGCTACTTCTATTTTACTGCTATTTTTCGTAACAACATTCGACGATCGTAGTAGGCGAGACCAGTATAAAATGATCCCTCTAAGGAAAAAACAATTATTTACAGCATACTTATGTAGATATTTTTATTCTGTGAATGCACAATGAAACTATAGTATTTATACTACAATTCCTTAAATAAAACTTTTGTGTATAGTTATTATTCAAATATTTGTAAATTTTCTAGCAAAACAATGCAAAAGGATCATTTTATCCACATATGTGTTTAATATGACCCCACCCTATACCCCCACCCATTTTTGAATTAAAAACATCTGCGTTATTTTTTATTATATTCACAAAAAAAATCAAATGAAAGCAAAGTTATACACTTTACAGTTATACAGTTACATTCATGCAAATTTCATTTCATTTCAAACATAAAAGGTTCAGTATCATCCTCATCAACGCCAGCGCACTGGTCGTGAACTCATTTCTTACACATGGAACATTGAATCCATCCTTCCCCCCTTTATAATTTGAATATTTAGACGAGCAATACATGCACTTAGAGTCATAATCAACTTCGTCTTCGGAATCAAACAGTTTTTCTCTTTTCTCTTTTTTTTTTTGGTTTCATCATTTTTTTTATTTGTGTTTTTCTTAGTGGCTTTTTTTTCTTCTCGCTGCTTTAAAGCAAAAATTAAATATATTGATCCGACTACATACTCGTATTTCTCGGAAGCTTCTAGGGACGTCAAAAATGGTACCAGCGCGGAAACGAGATAGGTACCCTTATCTCTTGGAAGAGACGGATTAAGAAACAATAAGGGCGAAGTTATATCATTTTTGTCGTGGAACTTTTATTTTTTTACTTTTAGTTGAATCTTATTCTGTCAATATTTTACTTATTGATTTTTGATCTTGTATTTTTTTAATTCTAATTAGCATTAATAATAATTTGTTCGAAAAGAGAGCGTGGGGTAAAACCATAGTGAAACTGCGTTCCCGCAGTGTCGGTTTATTTATTATTTTTATTGGGGTTGTTTGATTGTTTTATATGTGAGGAAAAATGCCAAGAAATGTGGCACATGGCAATTTCTTCCAAATAAGTACTTAAAATTTACTCTTCTTTACCTTGCAACCTATCTAACTACACCGTTCAAATAACCGCAATAAAGTCCGAAGAGTTTATGAACCGTTCGCATTGTAGGTTACGTCAGTTAAATAAATATTAACATTTATTACCTTATTCAAATTCTAATCGCCGAATGTGAACAAATTTGGTTGCCACTCTACTATAATAAAATAAAAAAATATTTGTCTCTCTTTAGCCAGCTAGATAATCTCCTTTGCCTGTAAATCTTATTACGATTTTCTACATATTTTTTATAGATTTTTACTCGCTCTTTTATTTGGTCCCTAGATCCGGCCTAAAATTTGTAATTATAAAGTTTTCAGATTTCAAACTGTAAGTCCAAAAGTTCCGATTCGCAAGTTATAGGATGGTCTTCGTGATTCTATCTTGTTATTTCTTATGATACTTAGTTTCTAATTGTATTACCCCGCTAAAATTGAAAAGTATAGTCTATTCAACGAGTCGAGCTAATATGGCACCCTCTCTCTTGCACAATTGTATGAAAGTGAAAAGGACGCAGCGCCATCTTAAAATGCCAGGATTGGTCAGGGGGCGTGACTTATTGAAGAAAGTGTTATGCTGCATTTATATTGCTGATCTGAATCGATCACTTTCATTTATCTAAAAATAATAGTTAATTCAATATAATCGGTATATAAAAGCAAAATGTAATATTTTGTCTTTCTTGTCTAATATAATGTTTTATTCTCGAATGTTGTGTACAAAAGAAAATGCTAAGATTTAAATAAATTAAACATTAGATATTTTCATAAACATTTATTCGCTTTCTGAATCACTTGAGTCTAAATCATCTTCTAAGTTTATAAGAAGTCGTTCTTGCATAGATTTCATATTTCTATCCATGGATCAGTCCAGTAAACACGCCGGGTCAACGTAAAAATCAAACACTGAGAACATACTGAAATAAGCACCATACCACACGTCCGCCCCGCTCAAGAGACAGAATAGGACTGACATTTGCTCGCAACGTGTACGCGCCTTAAGACCCTTATCTCCGACCAATGACGTTCAGCGCTTGATTTCCCTATTAGCTCGTTTTAGTGAATGAAGTATAGATTAATGAATGATCACGTTGTAACTATAACTTAAAATAATCGGCCAAGTGCGAGTCGGACTCGCGCACGAAGGGTTCCGTACTATCATCTATAATACTACAAAGTTTAGTTCTGTTTATAAAATAACGAGAAATCAACGAAATTCCAAGTAGGAAATTGCAAACTTATAGGTAGGTTTTAGATACACATCCGGACAGCATGAAGACGCTCGCGCGAATACGCGCGGCTATGGCTCGCTCCGTGATGTTACCTCCCCCGCACCACACCGCGGCGCGGCGCTCGCACCGCGTTTAGATGCACGGATTATTTTCATTTTGTGAGTTTTTATGTATTAGATTAGGTATTTATTTTTATAGTTAATATATTTCTAAATATTTACTTACAAATATTCAAATTTCTACCTGTTAATTAAGATCGAGTAAAAATTGCTTAAAAATTACGTTTGTTGTATGTGCCCCCCTTTAATATTTACTTTATTGTTATTTATTTTGAAAGGTAATATACAAATAAATATTCTGTGAAAATTTGAAGAGTCTACCTGTTACCGTTTTTAATATTGAGCAAAAAAATACGAAAAAAACACGTTTATTGTATGGGGACCCCCCTTCATATTTTTTTTTTTTTAATTTTTAGTATTTGTTGTTATAGCGGCAACGGAAATACATCATTTGTGAAAATTTCAGCTTTCTAGCTATCACGGTTTATGGGATACAGCCTGGAGACAGACAGACAGACAGACAGACAGACAGCGAAGTCTTAGTAATAGGGTCCCGTTTTTACCCTTTGTGTACGGAACCCTAAAAAAGATGACAAATAGACATTGAATGTCATTCCATACAAAATACTAAAAATTACTTATAAGTAAATAATTTGGTCAGAACTCGTGGCCCTATTTACATAATTTGCTTGAATAACTTTCAAAGTTATTTCAAACATGCTATTTGCCCTGCCCACTGCTACTCCAGCTTGCTAATCCGCTGTACTATGTCGGTGACTTTCGTACGTTTAAGGATCTAGAAGTTGTAAGATTATTCTACATTATTCCACATGATGATTTTACGAAAACTACTATAGAGGTAAATATATAGGAAACTGACAAGAAAAAAATAACAACGCTGTAAACCATTATAATGATCGACAACTATACGACAATAATCCAATTTATCGTAAGTTAGTAATATAGAACTACACGATAACTGTTAGATACCATCGTGAAATTTAATTAAACAGCTTTAGCATCTATTTACTGCTGGTATATTGCCGGCTTGTAATAATTCCCATAATCATGCAGGATCCTATAACGGCATGACTCTCCCACCGTTATTGCATCATAACGGTTTAAGTCACTAATCGATAGGAATTGGCTGCAAAGTTGAACAACAATACAGTACTTTAACTTCAGCCGATTCAAAGTTCTGATGTAATTATTACTAAGATTGTAAAAAATATCAGTTAGGAAGCTCAACCACGCACCGAGCTAAGAAGAAGGCTAAGCTCGCGATCTATCTGCGAGATTGAATAATAAATGAATGGATCCATCGTACAAAGTCACCGACATAACTAATTAGCAAGTTTGTGACAGTGGGCAGGCCACAAAAACTCTGTTTACATATAGTTCTATCGTGCAAAAAGGGGAACTAACATCTCGAAGTATACATATACTGGTATGGTATTCTGTAATCTCGACTGAACAAAAATACAGCAGCGCCCTCAATGCCGAATCAGGTCACCAACTGAACAGACTCTAGCATGTAAAGCTAATGGCCGATGGGGCCCAAAATTACTCGAGTGGAGAAAACGCTCCATCAACCGCAGCATAGGAATATTAGCCACAGTTGGGCAAAAGACCACATACAAGCGGCAGAAAGATGAAAGATGCAAGCCGCTTTCAACCGGTCTTTTTAGAAGTCCTTAAGGGAGGTCTATATTCAGCAGAAGACTTCTTATAGTTAAAATGATGATTTCTCATTTTATTTTTGTAAAAAGTAAAACCGCCTCGGCTTCGGAATTTGAGCCCCGCAACTTCTGGAAGGGATTTCATACTACAGACCTCGCGCCTCAGCGCGAATGAAGAAACTGATAATAGCTATAAGTTTTACAAGAATAAAATGAGAAATGTTAGAAGCAAATAAGCTGTAAAAAAATCCCTTTTCATAGTTGAGATGAGAAACTTATGTTCTGTTTTATACCCTGACCTAAAATTCGTAGTTACTTCTCGATAGCTGCTCGTCATTTTCATCCGACCCTCGTAGCTGCTGATGATATGGCACTTTTTTAATAAAACATTTCCCAGAACGAGATCGCTATTGTCGAAGGATTTGGATGGTTTTAATAAAGTGCTCGTAAGCCCCAATTGGCAGTTTAATAAAGTATTTTATATTTGGCACGAGGTTACTAGAACTTATCACTGAGCGAAAACTCAACTGACTTGGCTATGTGAGAATCGAAATATTTCGGAGTCTGCCAATTGTAGCTACTAGGTAACTAAATTAGTCCAGTAAAAACAGAAGTAAATAAAAATAAGATTTCTAACAACATAAAAGGACAACTACGAAAGTTGTTATTCAAGTAAAAGTGTTGATGTTTTGAAATACATTTGTCACAACTCACAACAAAACCGACGAGGTTCTTAAATACAACAATTTAAACTAAAAGTTTAGTAGGATATCCCAACTAATATTAAGTTGAAAGTAACTATATGTCTCTAGAGACACAGTTACTGCCGATTTTAAATTGTTGTATGTTTAGTATAAAACTTGTTTGTATTACAAAATTACACGATAAAGTAATACGCTTATTTTAAGGGCAGTTTTCAGAAAAAAAGCTACGGAATTATTTGATATTAAAACATTAGAATTGTAAGAATACAGTGCTAAAAAATAGTATTTTCTGCAGAAAGTCACAAAAAGCTTTTATACACATTGCAGAGTTGATGGTCCATGTCGAGCGCAAACGTCCAGGTTCGAACTAAGTGCATTTGCATCTAAAAGATTTTCTAGATAAAATGAATAGGAAAATATTTAACTGGTTAAAACGATTTTCAAAAACGCTGGTTGGATAGTTATTGACTTAAATTTTTCAAACGTTGCATGTTTACACATTATATACAAACATAAGTATTATACGACGCATTATCTAAAGAGCTGAATAAATAAAATATTGAATTCCTACTTATCCCTAAAACAGAGAATTATAATGGGGATGATTGGGACCCAGGATTTGCGTTGTCTGCTTACAACAATTAGTATTGAAACAGTTCCCTAAATATAATAATTTATAACAATCAACCGTGAGACTATAAGTTAGGTCATTTTTTGCCCACTTTATAAAGTATCTAAGGGGCCATTCATTTATTACGTAAGACTATTTTTGATAGTTTTTGATACACATAAACTTTCTTATTAATAAATATATTACAGTTTAAAAAACTAAAAAACACGCTACAAATTATTGTGATCAAAGTTCATTACAAGACTTTTCTAACAAATCCAAATACAGCTATGATACGATGTTCCATCATGAAGTTCTAGTTCATATCTTCCGGCTCCATCATCAGATCAGTTCGACAGTACCCTATTATTGTATTGTCATCAGAACTACATACAGCTGCCAATTTTCATGACGCTGCGATCCTTGGAAGATGGTTAAATTTTACCTTAGATTTCATTACATAGTTACAAACAGGTCGACCTAATAAAAGCGTGTTAAAAAGAGACGAGTTGTCAAATAAGCTTTCGAGATTTTGAGAAAAGTGTCTTTGGAAAAAATGTTTTTTGTTTTTGGAAAAACAATATTCGATATTTCATAAATTGGATCATATTATGTTAAGTAACCCTGATGGCGTCTCTATAGCTGGTACGTGCGTGTCAAACATTTTTTAACGTTTAGATAGGTATAATTTACTCAAATCACTTAAACGTTAAACATGTTTTACGTCATAGAGGCTTTACCCTAAGGCTCGAAGAAGTTGAAATAGAGATTTACGCATTGATCCCTCTTAACTGAATTTTACGGACCTACGCAACAGTCTTATAATGTTTTACATAGGTATTTATTTATTATAATAATAACTTTATTTGTAAAAACAATTTGTGCATATAAAGAACTATTTAAATACACAAATTAACTTAGGTAAAATATAAATTATATGCCTGATCTAGGTATTCCTGTAATAAAACATTCCACAAGAGAACTTGTGAAAAATTTGAAAACATAACCTTATGTTTGTTTGTAAGTAAAAAAATAATAATACATAAAACTTACAGACTTACTTATAGACTTCAATATTCTGTAAAATTTAGATTATACTTACCATTTACTTAACCACTACTTGCCCTAAATGCGATGTGAATCATTGTTATTGAGAGTACTTTCTGGTTAATGACATGGTAGGAAGGAGTCAATTAGATCGGTATCCAACTTTTTGTTTCAGTGATCTAGGTAATTTTTAGGGTCTGTACCTCAAAAGGAAAAAAACGGAACCCTTATAGGATCACTTTGTTGTCCGTCTGTCCGTCTGTCTGTCTGTCCGTCTGTCCGGGTGTCATGACCTTTATCTCGGGAACGCGTGAAGGTATCGAGTTGAAATTAAAACCATATACGCAGATCCATAGTATCTTGCTGCCAAAGAAAAATAAAATTACTCAGTTTTTGTAAAAAAAAGTTACAGCCGAATATGTCGTAAAAAGGCACATTTCGACACACACAAGGGAATCAAAACCTATACGAAAAAATCCGAAAACTAGACATTTTTAATTCAATCACAAAAATTTGGGTCTATATGCAAGGAAGGAGGGTCCAAATTTTAAATGGCTTTAACCGTTATGTGGGTATCATATGAAAGAGCTTAATTAGCACAAGCTAAAACAGGTTTTAAATATTTTTTCGATGTATATTTTTCGATTTATGGAGGAAAATATAAAAAAAATATATAAATTCCCCCTTTTATCTAATAGTTTGTACGGAACCCTCGGTGGGTGTGTCTGATTCGCTCTTGTCTGGTTTTATTTATGAGTAGGTAATTGCTATTGTGATAAAAAAAGACTAAGTACTTTCTTATACAATTCCCTATTATACAGAGTTAGCAAATATGCATAATTTGCTAACTCTGCTCCACGCCATATATCACATAAATTTTGTGAAAGAGTAGGTATAGTTTTATTTGATAGAAGATAGGTAAATATTTTTTGTATTCTTCAATGCATTTTTTTTTTTGGAACAGCTGATTTTTGTCGATTCCAGATTTGACCCAATACCTACCTAATAGAAATTGTCCATAATTATAAGGGGATTGACGCATATGACCAAAAACGCAAGAGGGCAATAGACGCATTTAACCAGATACGCAAAGTCCTCAACGGCCTCATAAATTATTATTCCCATCATTCAGTGTAACACGTAGTATACAAGAATATTAAAACTGACAATAATTGCACTGACAACGCTTAATTATGTAACTGCGTACATTACATACATCATCATACTGTGGGTACATTATGTCTTACGGATGTCATCTCATTAATTTCTTGGTAACTCTCAAATTAAGCTGACTCTGCTTTAAAGCATTTGTAGACAACTAAGAAAATAATTTATTCCACGTTAAGTAAATAAGTCAAGGCAAGAAAATTCTCGAATCTCAAAACGGAAGTTAAAAGTTAAAGTTAAAATCTGAAAAACAACGGCAGTTCTTAACTGCTAGTTACATGTACCCAAAATTAATTAAATTAATTAATAAATTAATTTTGGTTACTAGTAATACCTCATGATTTATAAAAATATTTTAACTGTCACTTTTGAAACAAGTTCTTTTTACATTTATGTTATTGTTAACGGGATATTTACCGTAGTTCTTGTTAATTTTGAGTTCCAACTGCAAACCACGGTAAATATTCTGTTAAAAATAACGTGATAGTTTTAACGTAATTTATTTTTAGTTAGCTCAATAATTTGCTCACTGAAGAGGAAATGGGTTGACTCTACCTTCCTGCAGAACAACTGACAATGGTTGGGCTATACGAATTCTGGAGTGGAAATCGTATATGGTAGAAGAAAGCGTCCATCAGCCAAGTGGAGTGACTATCTGCAAAAGGCATTCCATATGAGAGGCCTAGCTAGAAATAAACAAAAAAAACTCGATTTCAATAATGGGCACTTCGGATACTTGTTGCCACTAATAACAAATTGCTGGGTTTATAGTTTCTAATTATTTATAAATGAAGAGACGTAGATAAGAAAAAAACAGTCTATTTCTCATAAAAGATTATTAATATTTTTAGACAATACATTCTTAAAAAATAGGCATTAAGTCACATGACAGCGAACACCAATCAGAAAGTGTTACGTCACGGGCCGCAATTTGTTGTTAACGTTTTCCTACAACAGGGCAGGTTACTATGGTTACTCCGTATTGTTTTGACACTTGACACAAATGTAAACAGTTTGATTTTGCATGGATTTCGCAAACGTGACGTCATTCAAGACGCCATGACAATATTCATCGTGTTCAAGAGAAATCTAAATTACATACAAAATACGTACCTAATGTAAATATTTCTTTTTCTTTAGAATATAGGTTTTTTGGGTTAAAATAGATATTAAAGTATATAATTAACAAAGTTTTCAAATTTAGGCAACTAGCCTATTGACTCTTTCACTGGAATCGACACAAAATTGAAATAATACCTATAGCACCAGAATAGCCACACGGTCCTCGAGTTTAAATACCCATGCTCGTTGCTATTTACTTAACCTTCCCCTATATTACAATAACCTCGTCATGAGCACTCTATTATTAATAAAGGTAGGTTGTACCTGCATAATCCTGTAAGTCTGTAGTCTAATAACCGAGCAGACTGGTTGGGAGTGTTGGTATTCAACTTTGAATATTAATAGCTTACTCTAGGTAACCCTATTCGCTATAATATTTATTTGTACCTATGCGTAGGAATTTATTGAAAACATTTATTAGACTTTGTAGATTTTGCTTGACTTAGCCACATCAGTTTATAATTTTGCAAATAGAAGGCCTCTTTTCAGAATCCGCTTGTAGAAGTACAGGGGGACAATTCAGTTATTCAAAACCGATCCGTAATTGAACCTTTTGCGAAGCATTTCCTGTCGGCTGCTATCATTTTTTGATTTGGTAACGAGCGAAGGACGTGTTACGTTTCATCAAATGTGTCAATTGTATGACATAAAAGTGACTGAATGAAAAAAACCATGGCGGCCGATCGCTCCACAAATGGTTCGGCTATGGAGCGGTCTTGAATAACTGAATTGAGCCCCTGTTTCTAAACAGTAGTGACCAAAATATTAGTGCGTTTTGTATAAAAATAACAATTTGATGTACCCATATAGGTATTTATAATAAAATTAGTAAACTTTGCGATATTCGAAATAAAACAGTTAGGGAATGCAAAAACATACTCTTTTGTTATTTAAAATCTATTTCATAGGTACATAGAAACGGAGTAATTATTAAAAATACTAAAATAGAATTGCTCTTTCTAGTTATGGTTTGTACTTCTCTTCTTATTATCTTTGTTTGTAAATATATTGTAACTTTTTAAATTCGTAATTGTTTGTCTCTTTGTTTTAATGGTAGATCTTCTGTAAACTTTTATAAACCGGGACACATCTTATAGGAATCCAACCGTGCCATGTTAGTAACACTAACTTATGTTCTATTAAACGCAGGCATTTCAGGTATTTTTATTGTGAAAAATATATAAAGTTATAAATATTCTTAGATATAAAGCATATTTTGCAGAGTATTTAGCCCTGGTGTCAATGTACATGTTCATGTATGCATAGAATCGCTATAAGTAAATGATTATAAATGCGCATTGTTTATAATTATTCTAGTAAAACCACTTGTTTGTTATGTTGGAGATTACAAAAACACGTATTTTTTTATTTTTGCTTGTGATGAATTATTATTATTATTACAAAAAAATATGGCGTAGGAAACTCTAGAAGTGAATACGAATCTAACGACACCTCGCACATCAAAATTGGTCAAGCCGTTTAGGCTGTAGGCGATCATATAGAAACATAAGCCTCTTTTTTACGCAGTCGGGTAAAAAGAAGAGTTTTAATACTAACAACCTTTACAATATATCATATTAATCGGTTTAATCGGCCGTTTAAATTTGGTCGTAAAATGGTAACAAACATACAGAGAGAAACAGAGTTTTTTTATTAAGGATTTAGGATGTTTCTCTGATGTAAAATGAAACAAGTTATAGAAAATATTTTGTTGATTTTATTACTGCAGTTCAGTTTTATAGCTAAAAAAGTATTCGGCAGAATGCCTGTTGAAGACAAAATATTATATTAATAATTTCATCAATATAATGTTTTAATAGTTTCTCTAATTTACCGAATGTAGTTTACATTTACGTCCAATTTCCCGAATGTCCAATAACTAGAACGACCCATATACCGAACGTCTTGGTTCTTAAAATTATTAGTCTCTGAGGTACAATCCTGTAATTTAGTTCCTTTCGGTCATATTGCTTATAAGGTAGCCTTCCGGAGACTTAGTTGGTGCAACTGACACGCGTCTTTGGCGGAGATCATGATATTATAAACGTGTTTTATAACGCTGGCTTTACATATAGGTACAACAGGCTAATCTACTTTTTGCACAAGTTGCCATATCCTGTGGTATCCTGTTTCATTTGCTATTTTATAAGCACTGATAAAATGAAACTCTAGTTAGCGATAACATATATCGTAAAACTTAAATTAGCTTCGATCGTTTGCGGTTTCGATTCATAAATGAAGTCAATAAAAAATAAACTTAAGACAAAATGAACAGTTAGTGTAAAATTTCATTTTATTACGGATGTTCAAAAGTGTCCGATTTCGTTATGACCAAAGAATGAGTCTAAACATTAGCCATTTAGAAGTTTCAATGTCAAATTTTCAGCTCCCTCATCAGAATCTCATCAAGCCTTAGTTATTAATAAGATAGCTAATGAACTCTCACTTTACGTACCTACTACATTAAAGAAAGTTCTGATCCAACATTTCAGCTCCATCATACCTATTTTGTTAACAACTTAAAAACTATGGCACGTCACAAAAACAAAATTTAGGATTTCAGGCTAACTGGTCAACGGCCCCCCGCGCAGGTCCCTGGCCCAAAAGTTCCCAGCACGCTCGCTGCGTTGCCACGCTGTATCGCGAGAGAAATCCGCTGGACGAGAAACCATCCCGACCGTGGGTCCCGGCTTTTTTCTCTCAGGCGGTGTCCGAGCTCCTATTTTGTAATAACATAATAAATTATTGCATTGTCTTAGAAGTTACATACAATTGAATACGTACCTATGATATAATAACGGGAGAGCGGGCGTCATCCGCGGTCTGGCCACTAACTTGCCCAAAATATATCTCTGGCCATTCAACGTGGTAATGCCACCAGCCTAATGGGCACGTTTGGGCGGGGAGATACCTCGTTTTAGGTTAAATTATATTCTTACTATTGTTAATTATACAGGTAGACAAATTGTAATTGAAATTGTAAATTTAATTGTTTGTATTTATAATTGTGTCAGTATCTGATAATTTATATTTTACATTGATTTGTTGCCTTAGAAATGTATAATTGGTAAAAAAATTAGCTTCACAAATATTAAATCTGATATAATATGATCGGACCCTATTTTAACATTTTGTCTGTAAAAATATCACTGCAACGAAATAAAAGAAAATTCATTCGAAAACAACTTTAAAAACAAGACCGTTTATTGTGCTGACAATGTGAGTCTATCACGTGTCTGGGTGACGTCATCAACGCTATTGTTCGGGAATTGTTGTATCCCTTGCGATTAAACGTACTAATTTCCTTTGTGGTGAATTTACCGCAACATTCCACATCCCACTTTTAAGTTGTAGCCTAACATTTATATTTTAACGGTTTATGTTTGCGAATACTCGACAGAAGATAAATATTTTTATTTTTTTAAATTTAATTTATCAGAAGGTCCTACGTATATCAAAGTATCATGAAAATTTCATCAAGTTCTATTTAGTAGTATTTTTACCAGCTCCAATTATATGAATTCACCCAAATTACGGAGTTTGATGGTTTTAACATTGTAATAACGTTTCTTTTAGGAAATTTTGTACCTTGAATAAATTAATTTTAGAGAGCTAAGAATGTGCCGCAATTTTTCGGTAAAAAAACTTTTGACCATTCACAGCTGCTTTCATAAATCATAAGTTATTTTTGTATAATTTTTTTCTGGATTCTGGACTGAAAAGGGTAACCGCCTTTTAGTAGATACACAATAAACTTAAGCGTAATGTTGAAACTTTATATTTTATGTGAACGCCTAGGATTTCAGACCATTACTACTGCATAGAAAAAATGTGAAGTTACGAACATATTACATAGATATGAAGCACATTGCTGAGAAACTAGTCCTGGTATCAGTTTTAATGTTTCATGGGTGTACGAAAGCTTCAGTGTACGAGTGAAACTCGTACTTTGCCCAATTTATTTCATTTGTATCAAAATCTGTAATAACGCTAGTTAAAAACAGTGAGATATAGTGTGAGATTTAATGTGATATAGTATGACATTGACTATATTATTATACCCACACACTCCCTCGCACTCGGGCTCCAAGATACAAGCTTCGTGCTTAGTTTGGGGCTCGCTGAACAGAATCTTTATAATATACATTTATAAATCCACAGTCCACTAATTTACTGTATTGTCATTTGCGACAAAATTAACGTGTAAGTACATAATGTATATTGATGTTCTTCTGGAAAATAAATTGTCTTATGTCTTATTATTATTCTTATATGGGTCAAAGCCAATGACAGTGCTTCTTTATTTAGTATCAGTTTTTATCAAAGTGATAGCCTATGAGTAGGTATATTACAGCTTGTTTCAGTAATGTCCATAAGTTTTACCTAAAGCATGAAACAGTTATGACTCTTCATTAAAAAAATGTTATTAAACCTTTTTGTTAATTTCTAAGCCGGTGTGTGCTCATGCAAAGTATTTTAATTACAATTTAGCGCTGGAAATGTACCGTGATATTTTTCGCTTCATGGAAGTAAAGCTTAATCCGCGTAGAAAAGGCCTGTTTTGCGCGAATTATATTTTGCTTGCGCACGTTTACATTATGATTTCTTCCTATAAATCATAATGTAAACGTAAGTAAAACCAATATACGTATTTGCAGTGTTCGAAACGTCAGGTCAAAAATTATGTAAAATATTAACGATAAAATTGTTTAATTTCACTGATTGGTGTTACTTTTCCGGAACTTTTATACTTTTTTTATTTATTTACAGTTATATTTACAAAGGAATTTTATAGTGCTCCTGCCCCAAAGTCTGATAACTGAAAAGTATCACACATGTCTATCTTAAAAAAGTGAAACAAATATGGTTTTTGTACCTATCGATTATACTATATTAATTAATGGCAAGCGTAGTGTGTGTGTGGGCTGACTGGAGTTTAATGGGAGAGGCCTATGTCCAGCAGTGGACTATAGTGGGCTGATGATGATGATAATGCGATTGATAGGCTTTTGTACCGAAATGCTGTCACCGGTGCTTAAGCCTCCGCTATCAATACGTCAGTCTATCCGATGACAGATATCTTCTTCTTTTTTGTATTGGACCCGCATTAATGCATTTGCCAGTGTCAAGTATTAGGATTTTTTCAAGTTTCTTGAATAAAACAAGTTGTAGGTAAATGTTCTAGTCACTATCTAAGTCACGTATACAGTCAATTTATAAGTCGAGTCCTGCTTCACTAAAGTGGTGGCGACTTTACTAGAAGCTTCTATGGAGTTTTGCCGACAACGTAAAATCACACGTTTTACTGCTTTATTTCACTTGCCCACTCACGCACTTTATCGAACACTTACAACGAATAAAACACCACCATTTATATAGTTTTCATGTTAGAAATAACACAAGTTTAGGAAAATAAAACAAACCAACAACACGTTACTAAGACGTTCCCGCCAAAACTCGACAGATATCTTACTCATAAGCGGCTGTATCTATTGAACGGCAATAGATATATTTGTTTTATTTTTATTTAGCCAAACGCCGGATGCAAGCCTCCTCCATCATGTCTTTTTGGAAAACCATGAGGAAGTCCTATGCCCAGTAGAAGACTTCTTGTGGCTGAGATGATTATGATGGGATATATTATTTTCATTTCCTACTGTCAGAATCAGAATTTTTATTTGAATTTAATGTCAGTAAAGTGGAGCCTATGCTTGTAAGGATATAAACGATTTTATATAAGCGCAATTAGTGAACCTAAAATATTTTTAGACTGTATGGATGTTTGTGAATTTGCGGAAGTCGCAAGTTGTACGAAGCTGGTTCGAATTTCACTTTATAATAACTTGTACTCATGGCTTAGACTACAGGTGAGTGAATAGGTTTCTTCTAGACAAGCGCGCTCCATCGTAGACTGTAACTGGGTGAGTTGACGGTCAAGCGCAAGCCTATTTTCGAATTAAAAAAAAATATGAATAACGAGCCTCAGTTAGTCTTCAAATATTTTAGCTTTTATAGTTGTATACTGTCTACTTGTTACTGATTAGGACGCATATTATTACTCAATAACCTTTAGGAGAAGTTGTATGTATTATTGTGATATCTTATTACCTACAGTATAAAATGTTTAAAATTTAAGGTTATATTTGTATAACCTAAAATTTTACTAAAAAATAAGGTAGTACACCTTATTTTTTCGTCTTACTGTAAAAATGTCATTCAAAATAATAATATATCCCGGAAAAATAATGCATCTGTCACGCCCGCCTCCGGTGAGAAAATATCCGGGGCAATATGTTCCGGGCAGGTTCCCGGAATATCCGGAATAATCCCGGTGCAATTTGTCGGTGAACCTCCGATTCTTGACGTGGACACAGTAATACAACTTCTTACAAAATGTTCAGCAAGGAGTTTCGAATGAATTATTATTTTCAAGCACATGTTATACTTGTACGAAATTTTAAAAACACTGAATGTAATATACTTATCGGCAATTAAACGTGAAATTCGTTACAAATTATATCATCGGTTACAACAATGCAAAATGACACCAACAAGACCAAATGACAAGAATGATAAATAAATACAAATATTTAAATTCTATGTAAATTAAATAATTATGGTTTACAAAAACTGAAAAAAAACCGACTTCAAAATACACAATTCGTTTACTTGGATGACATATTTTCCCAGTTATTTTGTTATAAAAAACAAAGTACTTAACCGATTTTGATAAAATTATATGGAACCTCCAAACTATGACCTACCAAACAAAAAATAATCATCAAAATAAATTACAGTGGAATCATGAACCTCCTCCTTTTTGGAAGTCGGTTAATAAGAAGCAAAGCAATTATTAAATACTAAAATATACATTACTATTTTATATACTTTTTAATTTTCATATACGTAAAATTAAATGCGCATGTACTTAGTAAAAGCCAGGCTAATCAAATTGACAACTAAACAGATATTATGACAATCATATAATTCAGATAATATCCATTAATTATAACTTCTATTTTGTGCACTCTTAGAGCGCTTGTAGACGCACCGGACATCGGTCCGGCGAAAACCGGACCGGACCGACGTCCGGTGCGTCTACACACACCAATGCACTGGCGTGGATGACCGTCTTTCGGACGCCAGACCGGTGTCCGTCGCCGGACCCACGTCCGGTGCGTCTATAAGCGCTCTTACCAGAGTGTTTGTAGTTTCAATGACGGCTTCTTGCTCTCATCGTCACTCTCCAAGGCGGTTGCTCGTCTCGCTCGCAGATGCTAAAGCTTCTCGAAATGAAAAATCGACAAGTATAAGTTTAGAAAACTCAAAAACCCCCGAAAAAAAAAACGGCTGAACCGATTTTGATGAAACATAGCTAAGAACACTTCTGACTAATTCACATTTCAAGCAAAAAAAAATCAAAATCTGTTCATCCGTTCGCGAGCTACGATGCCACAGACAGACATACAGACAGGCCAAACTTATAGTACCCCGTCGTTTATGCGTCGGGGGTTCAAAAAGCCATTAATCAAGAAGTCAAGTGAAGATGCAACCTGGTTGCATTGCGAGCGCACTGTACTACGTTGGAATGTGTGGCTTTTTGATGAAATCGATCGAGTGAGTTAGTGATCGACCAGGACTTTATCCTTCACACGGCTCAGACTACAAGCCTCTTAATCAAGTGCCTGGAGTGTGTATATAGTATGTTTTAAGATCGTACACAAGCTTCGATACTGTTTTACAACTGATTAGTGTGTGCTCGCTAGCACGGGTTATATATTAAAGTTCCTGTCATCCATAGGATCTACTAGACCTGACCACACCCAGGCTGTTACTCTTACAGTTACAGTTACTCGAAATCTGATGCTATTTGTGGGCTGTTTGAAAAATTATATTAAAACTACGTTGTTTAGATTGCGTTAAACAACAAAAACATTTATATATTTAATAAACGTGTAGGGTACCTACATATTTGTCAGACCCTCAATAAATATTTCATTTTTATCAGTCAAGTAAACAAGCATCAATATTAAAAGAAAAAAACCGGACAAGTGCGAGTCAGAATCGCCCAACGAGGGCTCCGTACAAACTAGTAGATAAAAGTGGGAAATTATATATTTTTTATATTCCTGTTGCGCACTGCACAAGAATGGAATTCTTTGCCGTCATATCTGTTTCCTGAGAACTACAATCTTGGAATTTTCAAGGTGAAGTAGAAGTAAGGCTAGAGTGAATAGATATCTTCTAGATCGACGAGCTCCATCCTCGGCCACACCGTCGCTTAACATCGGGCGAGTTGGTGGTCAATCGTAGATCTATAATGTATAAAATAAAATAAAAAACGAAAAATATACGAACATAAAATTCTAAAATTGCAGCATACGCTATATTCTTTGATTTTTTGGGTACCACTGCGCCCCGAGGGAGGCTGCGTGGTTATGTGGGAGTCCCACCCAGTTGACTGGTATGCCGGAAAGTCCAGCCCAGTCAACCGGTATGCCGGGTTACCCACTAAAACTCCTGAAGTGTTTCGTCTCGGCGCCTGTGTACCGGGCCAATGGGTGCGTCAGAAAAACTCGTCCACAGATCCGGTGGCGCTGGTCCCCTAGGACCCTGCTCATTCGGGGGCTATCTCCGCCCCACCATCTCGGAGTGGCGCGTGGAAACACCGCGCGCGCCATTCGGGGCAACGCTTTACGGACAACAAACTCCCCGGAGTCTGCCGCCCACGGCCCGGTTACGGGGCTACGGCGCGACATTATTATACCTACATTATGTATCAAAAACATATCTTCTTGCGCAGTCGGATAAAAAATAGTTAAAACTTGAACTTGCTCGTCAGATTAAGTGTTGGTTGAGGTAAAAATTTAAGCAGTAAATTTTGGGTAATAAATCTCCTTTTAATTTTCAGATGTTTTAAGTCAAGATCGTACTATAGTTAAAATAAATATTAATTACTAGATGACCCGGCGTACTTCATATCACCTATCAATGAGTGGACCCGATATTTTCTCAACGTTTAAACCTTGGACAAACATTTCAAAACCAAAATCAGCTAAATCGGTCCAGCCGTTCTCGAGTTTTAGCGAGACAAACGAACAGCAATTGATTTATATGTTTATATATAGAGATAGAGATACATATGTTAGCGATTGTAGATTGCTTAAAAATTTGAATGTTGAAAAATATTGCTTTCACCATACCTGAATTTGACAATTTAAGCTTTTGGTGTGTATAGGACACCGCGCATTTGTAAACAACACTGTAATTATATACGTGTGAATTGTCTATTGTCTTATGTTCACATCATTATATTTAAAAACATAATAGGCAAAAAAAATGTTGCGTCAGTTTAATAAAAAGTTTGGGTAAGTGTACACAACAAATAAATTATAATTAATGAACAAATTTATAAATACTCCCAATCCTGCTTTATCATATCTGCGCCTTTTTCAGCTATCATGTATGTCGGTGCATTTGTATGCACTGAAACAATTTCCGGCATTATACTAGCATCTATAACTCTTAAATTATGAATACCATGAACTCTCAATCTTGGATCTACAACTGTTGTTTGATCATTTTCAGGACCCATCTTACAAGTTCCAGACTGATGATAAATAGTTAAAGTGAATCTTCGAGCTTGACAAGAAAAGTATGTATCACTAGCAAAATCTCCTTCTGACAAACAGTCTTTTATAGGCTTAGAATACATTTTGGTGCCTAATTTATTCATAGCTGGCTGGTTTACAATATTGATAGCTGTCCTAACACCTTCAATAATTTTTGACATATCTTCTTCATGATCTAAATAATTTGGGATTATGATTGGATGTGTTTTAGGATCCCGGCTTCGCAATAAAATCTTGCCTTTTGATTTTGGTTGCATCAATATTGGAAATATCAAGAATGAATTAGTAAGGGACCCATAAGTTTCTAAATATGTCTTATCATCAAATCCAAACATGTGTTGGAGTTCTGCATGTGATGCTGTAGGAATAAAAATCAATTCTACATCTGGCTGCAGTGCTGTATTGAATTTATCTTTATGATTCATGAGCAATAATGCCTCGGTACCTCCAGCAAGCGACAGTGGACTTTCACGATTTTCAATCCAATCTTTAACAGAGCCCAAAAAACTTGAACAATTCTCTGATGGAAAAATCGGAGAGTTTACTAAAAAATGAAGTCCGCCCATAGCAATATGGTCCATTAAATTACTTCCCACCGGCAGGTCTTTTACAACTTTGATGTTCAGCGATTTTAAATGCTCTTTAGGTCCAATTCCTGATAGCATAAGAAGTTGTGGAGAATTAATTGCTCCAGCCGATACTATTACTTCTTTTTTCACTAATATTATTTGTCGTTTGTTGTTTCTCTCTATTTCTACTCCTAGCACTGTTGCGTTGGAATTGTCAAGTATTAATTTTATTACCAGAGTATTCATGCTAATGTGTAAGTTATATCTATGTTTGACCGGATTTAGATACGCTCTATTTGAACTATGCCGAGTGCCATTTTTCATTGATAGCTGAATATATGAAACCCCGGAAGTTTCAGGGCCATTATAATCGACGTATTTGAAACCGAACTCTTGTGCTGCCTTTATCCATATTTTTCCTATTTCTGTTCGATAAGGTGCATATTCAATGTTAAGATAACCACGTTTGCTGTGATATTTGGGATCAAATAGTGATGGTATGTTAAAATTTTCAATTTTCTTAAAATAAGGTAAAACGTCTTTCCATCCCCAGCCATCGTTGCCCATTGATTCCCAATTGTCGTAATCTTTTCTAGACCCTCTTGTATAAATCATGTAGTTCAGAACGCTTGATCCTCCTAATACTTTTCCTCTGGGCCAATTGCACTGTTTATTTTTAAATCCATTACAGTATTTTTCTGAAGGTTCTGTTTTATATTTCCAATTGGCTGATGTAAATTGAAGAGGGCCTGCAGTGACAGGTATATCCATTATTATATTTTCATGACCTCCAGCTTCTATTAGTAAAATCTTCCAATCTAAGATTTCAGATAACCTGTTTGCTAGAACACATCCTGCTGTTCCAGCCCCAACTATGATGAAATCGTATTCTGTAAGCAAATCTGTTTGTTCTAAATTATTTTCATTGTATAAATTAGTATTTTCATCGAAAACTTTTAAAAGAGATAATATTTCGTTTGAGTTGTTACTGTCCGTTGGAAACACAAATATAAAAAAAATGCTTATCATAGTCCATATTGTCGATGTATGGGTGAAAAGTATCTGCAATAGAAAAATAGTTTTTTGCTCGCTAAGAATGTAACAAAAATATAAATATAATATACCTACCTAAAATATATTGTAATTTAAACAATTTAAACAACATACTTCGAAATATTTACGTAATTTTATTTACATGGATGGTTATATTTTTTTCAGTTATTTATTTTAAACTAACTACTAAACAGATTTCATTTAATTTATATGGGATCCATATGAAAGTATATCCTTGCAAAAACAAAAACAAAATAAATTTCCAAGCCAAAATACAATTGACCAAGTTATTCAATAACAAACATACCTATAAAAATATAAACAAATTGAGAACCTCCTCTTTTTCGAAATCTGTTAAAAAGGTTTAAAAATTTAGGCAAAGCGCTCTTGCTTGCCCCTCAACAAGCGTGTTTTTTGCTTCCGTACGGGTGCGGCAACCTATTCGTGAAGCTACAACGTCAGTCTGTCTGTATGTCCTACACCTATACTTAAGGCTAAATCTTTTGAACGGTATACAAATCTCAAAATTGGTAAGATAAGTTTACTTTCATGTAAATCTACAAATACTAAAAACTAGTAAAGAGCGAACCAAACTTGTGTATTTTTTTTTGTTTTGAAAATGAATAATTATTATGCGTCTTAAAACCTCTCTGTCACAGAGAGATACACAGATACACATATCACAGATGTATCTGTATATCTGTGTGTTTGACACACAGATATACAGAATAGACACATACATCAAACTTATAGAATGATAGGAATCAGATAATATTTAGATGCAGGAAACCATTTTCTCCTGTTGTATGAAAAACGCCTTATTTGCTGGCAATTAAAAGATCTAACGTACTTAGCTAATAAATAAAAACTATAAATAATAAAAACAAACCAAGAGTGTGAGTTGAGCTTTCGCGAAATTTCGCACACAGAGTGAAAAATATGAGATACATAGTTATTACGAACAAACTGATTACTTATGAAGTTTCTTTGTACAGAGTAAGATTTCATAAAAATTGGTTCAGTAGTTTCGTTTTTACAACATTTTTTTTAAAACTTTTTATGATCACTAGAATGTTCATTACAATATGTATATGTCTTACCATCTTTTCATGAACAGAAGACGTCGGTATGTATTATATTTATAGCTTCAATATAATTATAATTTCTGAATAATAACAATGAAGTTGTCTTTTTCTGTGTAAATTCACAACCACAATGCGTTAATATACATAATTACATTATTTTTAATCACTTCAGGAACTTAGCGATGAATATAACTACTTTAACTAGGGTGAACGCGCATTTATCGGCTACTGACCAATAATCAAAATATTTTTATAAATTTATTTGAATGCAGTCGAGTGAAACTAAGTTTTCTGTATCAAATGGCCAAATTTTCTTTAATCGGTCTAGTTTGAATGTACAAAAATACGTTCTACCTCTTGCGCACAGGGCCTCAAGGCGGCTATTTGATTTATCACTCGGTGGCCAGTTGCCACTCGCTGATATGTTTCAGCAATAATTTTGACAAATCGTTAGTCTGCAAACTATAATGACTACTATTGATCGTTCAATCGTTGGCCACTGATAGAGATCGGAAAACAATGGAAAGACACCCTAGTCTCGTAGAGATCGGATCTAATCTTGACGACACTTGGTACACAAAATAGTTTGGTACGATTTAATAGAATTTATATGTCTTCGGAGATTTCTTCCAAAGATATTATATAGATCTGCAAACTAAACATAGGTAAAAATTTAACACTTTGGAACTACTTATGTACCGCTTTGGACTGAGGCCACCTCTTCAAACTGAAACTTGTTGGAAACCCGCTATGTAGCGACCAAAGGATTCAATAAAGTAATTTCGTTTAAAATGAATGGTCAGCCCTAGTGTCAGTGTAACTAAAACTCTGGAAGGCCTCTGACTTGGCTTGACGATTGCTAGTTTTTTTCAAGAACAAACAACCGGGACCTACAAATTAACGTATCATTCGACCCACCGTAGAGCTCAAATAGATATGTCACACACGATCACCCATCCGAAGTTTGACCGACCCGTCCGTTGCTTAACATCAGTGATCGTTCGAGAACTCAAGTGAGGATTCAATGAAAAATACCTTGAGTCGCTACGACTCAATGGTAAGCGACTGGATCTCTTAGAATCTGCGTATCCGGATTAGAGGTCTTTAGGCATTACAGGATTCAGGAGCCATTTGGAGTTCACCTTTCTTCAGAAATCTTTAAAAGGGTGAGTAACTAATGGCTTGCAGTGCATCCAGAAAGTGGACTCCAGATAATTCATTCCTATTATTTTCCACAGTAAATCTCAAACATTTTTATCAAAACTCAAGTAAATAGACCCAAAGGAAACATTTTCATTGGATGATTTGGGTTGTTTTAATTCAATCAGGCACAAGGGACTAACGAGGGTTCCGTCTTAAATCAACAAGAGCGAATGTGTGAATATACCCTTATTATTTTACTAGAAAATAGGATTTCAGTAATCTATTTAATCTATCAGAGAATTGTATTTTGAACTGATCAAATATTAGGTTTGGATAATAATATCCATGAGAGTTATTTTCGTCTTTACACCAGAGATGAAATTAATATAGATTTGTATTATTTAAAATACTTTCCGTTTTAGTGCAGCTTTATAAAATACTAGGGTCTAAGATTAGAGAGAACACAAAGATTAGATTCAGATTCTGATTCAGATTCTTTTATTGCATTTCCATAGTATATTACATAGGTGGTAAAACAAACTGTTCAAGTATCATATGGACCCCGTCGGGCGCAGCAATATTACAAGAGTATTTATATAACAGTCAAAAGACCAATACTTATGTTCAGCTGTGAGAGTTAACTATTCAGAAAAATCTGTAAGATCGGAAGATGACAGTAGATAGATCCGAAATACAATGAGGTCGAAGAGCTGGTCGCGGAGCCTAATATCATTTTTGTTTGTTCACACAAATGTTTAGTGGGAATCGAATCCACTACCTACCTTACCAGGCAAACATACTACCAACTGATTAAGTCATTAAAATCATGTCATTAAAATACTTACATAAGTAACTGTTGATTGGTTTCTCTAGCAACAGCGTTATTCCAGTAATTTGTCGGTTCTCGTATAACAAGCATCATAATTACACATAAAGTAATTATCATACAACCAAGTAATAATCGACTATTGTTGTAGCAGACATCAATGTTTGAACATTAATAATTACGTTATAATTAGAGCTCTATGTAATAAATTAATGAGGAAATCAAGGACAACGCTGAATGAGAACTCAAGTATTAACTCGAACCCGGAAAGCTTGAACTATTGACGAGGGTCGGTAAAGTCTGTTCAGCTAGAGAACCAATAGTGTTGAGGCGCTGCTGTCCTTATTTCATTATTTTGTTCAGTCGAGACCACAGAATACCTTAATAGTACATTCTTCGAGACGTTAGTTCACTTTTTTTGCCACGATAGAACTCTAAGTAAAGTTATCCTTACCCTGGTTTGAACTTAGTCCTGTAAATTGTAAATTCTCTACAAAACCCCAACGACAAAACCCCAACGATTAGATTAAATACCGATCGATGTTGTCTTTGTCCCTTTCATTGTTATATTCTTTTTAAAATGCAATTGACACCTCTAGTTGTTAATTTTAAGACTGCGTATGACGTCAGAATTATGGGGAACTAAATATCGATCATAAAGCCAGACCTAAAAATTAATTCAGCTTGAATTTCCATTCAGTATAAATAATAATGCGCTCGGTGACAGATTTTTAACGTTTTAACCAGACTGCATAAGAACTTTTTTTTTATACAGATACTTGTTTCCTATTGAGAAATTTTTATATCGTGTTTTCAAAAACTATTCCATATGGGATTGGTCCTTAACTTTCCATTATTTTAATTTCAAAACGAATGTTGTAAAATTGTTGATAAAACAGAGAATTAAGCTACCCTATCTTAGATGCTACATACTGAGACAGTTACTTAATAGGCAACGATTTCATCAGTAGAATTTTCTATACATACTTGTTTGTCACATATAAAAAAAAATATGGGCACTTATTGTTGTTGTAAAATATAAAATTGAGCATTCGCAAGCTCAATTATATAATTTTTCTTAAAAAAAAAATCTTATCTTTCAAAATTGTAGATCTAGTATTCAACATTTTTGCTTAAACCTTTAAAGAAACCAATTCACTCACGACTTAAAGACAGCCAAAGGTTAGGCTCAGGGTCCTCAGATGTTACTTATTTTAAGAGGACCAAAATGTGTCGTAAGTACTTGTATAGACTCTGAACGTACGCATACATGATAACTTGAGCCGACGACCAATTTACAGATATCAGCCGCTAAAGGTGAAAAAAAAAAACATAACTAACTTTTCTTAAGTCCGGTCGGCTTTTTTATATATTTTGCACACAACATCATTATAAAGTAGTGATTAATATTGCCAAACACTTTCCGTTAGCGGTAATTTCCGCCAGACACTTTAAAGTTGGCGAAAAAATTACCTAAGTTAGTTACCGCCGGACGTGACTCCGAACCGAGATTTATTGTATTGTCATCAGAACTGTACAAACATAGAACATTTCAGCCGTAACATAATTATTTTTTGGCTTAAATTTGAAATGCAAGATTTGTACATAAACTAATCTACTGAAGTCCACAGTGTGAGATACTGAACTGTTTTAGACAATTGCGAAACTTAACATCAGCGTCTTGGGATTCGCTCAACGCGCGCAGCTATGTCTCTCGCGCATCACAATCTTTTTAAACATATAAAATCATTGAATAGGGATATTAGAAAAGTGAGAGCTGAATTTGTTTGTTAGACAGGAGAAACATTTAAAAACAAGTTATTCTTCGATATCTTTTAAATTGGTCGAGGAATAAGAAAATATATGTTTTTAGGGTTCCGTACCTCAAAAGGAAAAACGGAACCCTTATAGGATCACTTTGTTGTCCGTCTGTCCGTCTGTCCGTCTGTCCGTCTGTCCATCTGTCCGGGTGTCAAGACCTTTATCTCAGAAATGAGTGAAGGTATCGAGTTGAAATTAAAACCTTAGACGAAAATCCATAGTATCTTGCTGCAGAAAGAAAAATAAAATTTCTGAGTTTTCGTAAAAAAAAATTATAGCCGAATATATCGTAAAAAACGCACATTTCGACACTCACAAGGGAATCAAAACCTATGGGGTACTTCCCGTTGACCTAGAACTATGAAATTTGGCAAGAAGCATTGTGTTAGAGTACACATATAGGAAAAAATCCGAAAACTGGACATTATAATTTAATCACAAAAAAATTGTGTCTCTATGCAAGGAATGAGGGCCCAAATTTAAAGTGAATTAACCGTATCATGTGGGGTATCATATGAAAGAACTTCATTAGCATAAGCTAAAACAGGTTTTAAAATATTTTTACAATGTATATTTTTCGGTTTATGAAGGAAAATATAAAAAAAAAATATATGACTTCCCCCTTTTATTTAAATAATAATAAAATAAATAAAAAAGTTTGTACGGAACCCTCGGTGGGTGAGTCTGACTCGCACGTGTCCGGTTTTTTTCTAATTCCATCGCCAGTTTAAATGACATCTGATTAAAACTTTTTTAAAATGTTTGTCCTCTCTAAATAAACAAATTTAGCTCTAACTTTTCCAATATTCCTACTCAATGATTTTATATGTTTAAAAATGTCGTGATGCGCGAGAGAGATAGCTGCGCGCTTTAATCTCGACCTTAAGTTTATAAAAAAATAATGTCAAAAGTTTTAACTGGTCAATCTATCAAAATAAATGGTGATAATCATTAATTGATTGACCAGGCTTGCTCACAGGTTGGCAGGGCTATAGAAGTTGGTAATCAAAATTCTCAGATAAGACTAATCATTTGTATTAATACGAATGATAAGTCTTATCTGAGAATTTTACTAAGACTTTCGTTGAACTGTACACTAATAAAATGGCAATGATAAACATCAAAGGCAAAGCTAGCCAATAGATTGCCCCTTAAAAGTTAAGCTCATTTTAATGCCAGCTAAAAGATCTCGACTGCGAAATTAGGTAAGCATAGCGAGTTTCATTTTGTTGAGAGCTGTAAACAGGACTGCTTATCCGGCTGTTATCCAGAATTTTGCTTTGTATAAAGTTTTACTGTCGCTCATGTTTTTATTACAAGTATTACTTATTCTACAAGAAATCTACTTGACACGGCTTAGACAAAGATAATTTGTATTGAAGGGCAAAGGTCATTGGAGATTTTTGTTTACTTTATAAAACGTTCAAATATTTTAATTAATTATATTAAACTAAAATATTTCATTTTTTAATTTAATTAAAAGTTATATATGAATAAGTATGATTCCCTACGGCCACTTTTAAAACTACTGATTCGAAACCAGCTTCGAAAACAGAATTATTTTTCTTTTACCGAATTTATTTTGTTGTAAGACTAATATAACTAATTAAATTATAACTAATTGAATGTATTTTGTTGTAGTTAAAGATAGAAACAACTTTGCCCAGTTTAGCGTATATTCAAAATTGTAATATAAATTACAAACTGTGCCCCGCGGTTACATTCGCGGTATATTCTTATCGAGTCTTTATTTATAGTTATATTGTGGCAAAAAAGAAGAACCAACGTCCCGAAGTATATACTACTATGGTATTCTGTAGTTTCGATTGAACAAAATAATGGTAAAATGCCCCATTAGTTATCTAACTGAATAAATAATAACTGAAGAAATTCTTCAACAACTTTTCACTTTTTCGAAATAAAATGTAGCTTATGTATTAATTCAGGATATGATTATATCCTCCACGCTAGAATTCATTCGAATCTGTTTAGCCGTTTCAGCACGAAAGAGTAACAAAGGCAAATACGTAAAAATAGATAGGTGAAACAAAAACTTAGTTAAATGAAAGTTTGTAATCAACACATTGTTAATTTTGGCACCAGAAGGTTTCAGCATAGCAACTAAGTAGGTACACGTGCTACAAAAGGTGCCGAAATACCAGCGCCGGTTGGCAACAACTGGCACCATGCTGAGCTGGAGCCGGCTTGTGGCAAAAACTTAGTTTAGTAAAATTTTTAATTTTAAATCGTGTTAATATTTTTTAAGTTTTTGGCACAATAAAAATCTTGTCTATTGTCTATTGTTTTAAAAAAAATAATGAAAGCTAAAATATTTCCATTATCACCTTCCTTTAGTAAGTATTATTTGAATACTGAGGTGTATTGCTAATAAATTTTTAAAAAGGATGTCTGAATATAAGATTAACTCTGACGCAGCTAAATAATTGTTTGACTGTGTAAGTCATCTCAAGTGATCAATAGTTTAAGAATATATAATGGGACATGGGACTGACATGTTTATATAATAAAAGTCCCAAAAATAAACATGAATAAAAAAAAAGATACACTCAGACACAACCATCCTATATTTTGAGCACAAAATTAGTTTTTAAGACAAAAAAATAATAAAATAATAAAAAATCAATAATAATTGGTCTTTGATAAAGTCTCAACAGGATGTAGCATCAATGCTCAAAAACGTCCGAGCTCAATGAGGTCTAGAGTGACTAAGACCCTTTACACGATTAAAATAATTTATTTCGTAAATTATTTTACGTTGCACTGAAAATCGTGTCGTGACCGCTAGCTACCCAGTATTTCATTGCTTAGAAATTGCATTGCGTGTGTCGGTGTAACCCCGTTTTCTAGTACTATTTTTCCTGCTTGATCCGATGATTTAAATTCCTATTTTCAACCGACTTAAAAAAAAGGTTCTCAATTCACTGTATTTTTATGTTTGTTGCCTCATAACTTTCAACTAGATGAACCGATTTTGATGATTCTTTTTTTATTTGAAAGTTTTTTTAAACTATAATTATTATTTACCTATCAGGAAGCTAGATGTTTTTTTTTTATTTTAATATTGAAGCATCTATATCTATTGTTATAATATATAATATTTTTGACAGAATATACTTTGCTAATCGCGATGGTAATAAGTGGTAATGAAATGGTGACCGATAGGCGTAAGTAAGAAGAGTATCTAGATGTTTGTTAGAAAAAGTCTCCATTTTAATTCGCAAATATCTTATAATCATCATCAATAACAAATATCTATATTAAAAGAAAAACAAAATACCCGACTGCAGAAAAGCAGTTTTTGCAGTCTAATTTCCGATTTCGTTATGCTGGATACGCTGTTGAGTGCACGTTTTTTGTGAGAATAATTCTAATAAAATAATACTTGTGTATTACGAAAAGAAAGGAAGAGACGCATTTTTTTTTATTTTTACAAAATAATAAGTGTAAATGAATCTAACGCCACCTCGCACATCAAATCGGTCAAGTAGTTTAGACTGTAGGCGATCGTATAGAAACATACATCCATACATAACATACATAAGTACACTCAAAAAACATAACTCTCCTTCTTACGCAGTCGGGTAAAAAAATCATTAAAAGGCGAATTTAAATCTAAAAGAAGAGGTGTAAGAATAAAAAAAAATACACTAGAGCAAGTTAACACTTAGTGGCACATATATCTAATACCTTTAAACGAGCAATTTTTTTATAGGATTAAGTATGTATATAATATTTATAGGTAATCTGAATCTCGGGAACGGCTACAACGATTTTGATGAAATTTAGTTTGTAGGTTGTTTAGGGGATGACAAATCGATCTTGCTAGGTTAACCATTTTTAGTGAACCCGGGTTTGTTCGTATTTTCAGTCATAAAAAATCCGAGTGGAGCTCAGTCGCCCAGTTACTTTTGTTTTATGTATCACATTACTTATATATACTAACATATAAATATATACTACCTACTACGTATGAAAATACACATAACATACCTGCCCAAAAACAAGATAATGCTGCAAGGTAACCTGATTTAGCCTAGCGCCCTGAAATGGCCAAAGTCCTGATCCACATTCCTAACTGCTATCACGAATTCAATTCGTTCTCTCAAAATGGGTTTGACGCGGTGACCTGCATTCTGATAGGGACGTGTTTTGTTTGGCACCAATTAATGTGTCCAATGTGCTGGAAATGCCAATTGATTCTATCTCCAACGGCTTGAGGCTTGGGCGGAATTTCATTGAAATTAATTGAGAATCCATAGAGAATTTCCTTAGGGATTGATGAAACGATTTATTTTTGGCAAATACAAATTATGTAACAAAATTCTAGGTAGGATAGTTTGTCTATTTTTGTTTGTGCTGACAATTCTAAAAATAGCGTACTTACTTGTAAATTTAGGGAACCGGGTTAAGATTATGAACCCGGAACAATATTGCTCACCCTTGTAGATTCTGGTCGTCTAGTAGGTACTTATGTATTATCCACCACACATATTGGTAAAAGGTTCATTCGGAACTCAAAAAAAAAACAATACATTTATTTGCTTATTTTAAAATTTGCCCGTTCTTATGTGGCATCGTTTTGAATAAAACAGACATTTCATAAATACTTTTCTCCTCGAGACACAGCCCGCCAAAGAACATTTTCTTACTCGTTTACTACCAGCCAGTAATGGTGGAGATGGTGGTGGCTACTGGAAATAACACACGTAGCTTATAATAATGACAACCTTAGTAATAGTCCTGTACTATAACGACTTTAATGTAAGACGCTGAAGTCGATAGTACCAAGGTCATACAACTTTTTGCAAAGTAGTGTTATTTTAACAAACAATACTTATATTATTTTAGATATTTAATATTTTTTATTTATCCTATCTAAATAAATCATACAAATATACTTTTTATTAACATAATGTCTGATCAAAATCTTATCTTAACATAATTAAATAAACAAAACATACATTGAAAGAAAAATTATAACATTGCTATTAACTAAATCAATTTGACGTAAAAAATTAAGATGATCCCCGCCCAAACGTGCCCATTAGGCTGCCGCCATTACCATTATTTTAGATTATAACATTGTCTAGGGAACTCTATGCGTGTTCTAAAATAAATTCGTGTCCGAATTTTCCGAATAACTAAACTTATTAAATAATTGCTTACTTTGTTCAATATATCACTTATATCCACCATTACTACTCCTTAAGCCATAAGAACTTGGGATAGTAAGGACCCTTACTATCCCAAGTTCTGCTATCAAACAAGTCCAAAGTCCTTAGATCCTTATTTTGCTGACCACCTACCAAATTATCAAACGGAAAAAGTGTTTGCATGGATACAGGTTATTAATTCGGCTCACGTCTGAAGTGTTCTTGACTTGTCATAATGGGTCGGCTCGGCATACAACTCTCGACCGAACAACGCAAAATAAACACGACGGCGGTCTCCATTACTTTTTGTAGATTTCGTTTTGGAAAGACCGGGAATCTTTATAATGCACGATACCGAATCAACACTTGATGTTGAGCGGCCACAAGTGGCAGCGGCGGCAACATACTGCGCTCGCCAATACGCTTGCCAAGCGTGAAGATCATCAACAAAACCCTCACATTATATAATTGACAGACAATCTCATACACGTAGCATCTATATAATATGATACACATCAAAACAATCAAACCAATACAATACAAAGAGAGACCTCCACTTGAAAATTTATTAGTAGTCATTTGTTCGTTTCGGTTCAATCATTAATGGATAATGTCGATGTTAACAAATAGGGAATATGCATAATATTTATTTGGTCAAAAAAAGCTGAACACAACTAAATCCATTCCACATAAATAAAATTAAAATACCTTCAAAAATAAGAAAGTTACAAGCATTTTAAATTCATGTTAGACAGAGCCGCCGATAGCTAATGATGACGTCATGTTTCAAGTTCGCCGTACAAATTCAATACAAACTGATATTTCGCGAGAGTTGGACAGAGCATCCTTCGCCTAAAACTTTAAATAAGTATTCATTTCTCGAAAGTTTTTTTACCGATTGTTTTTTTTTGTATATGTATTACAATTTAGTACGTAATCAATTGAGTAATTATTCCTATGCATCGAGGTACACAGTAGGTACATTTCGGTCAATGTTTCTATGAAATAAAATTCATGCATATTCCCTAATATTTTGTTGCTATTCAAACATGTTATCTTCAATTACTCACAATGTCAATTAATGTTGCGATCTATTAGAGCCTGTTCTAAAAGAAATCAATTCACTAGCTATTTAAAGAACTCAACTTAATCAACTTATACCTACCGATTCGTAAAACAAAATAAGATATCGAACACTCAATTATAGCTTTATTTAAAAAGAGCAACAAAATATAAACATTATCGGCCGTACCGAAAAACGTTACTTAACTTTAAGCAATGCTTATCATAAATTGTCAACTTCTCGCTGACACGTAATGACACTTGCGGAAAGAAGACAGAGAATTTAAGACGATGGTTAAAATTAAGGTAAGGCCGTATGTTCTTACTCGCAGGTTCTACAGGTTTACATATAGGTATATCAAGTAGATAGTAAAATAGACAAAGTACAAGTGGTACTCGCGCACTGGTTCTTCTGTGCTCCCGCTGAAGGTATGTATATACTTAGTGTTTTGTTTATCTTGCTTGAGAGTTTATAGCAGAGCATTAGTATTCATAAAACATATTTTTTTCTACCTGTTTGATGCTTTTGTAACTTCACACATTTTCCATTTAGTTGCTCCAACGACGAATTGCTAAGACGAATTTTAGATGATAATTGTTATATTACAAGTTTAAGTTGATGTAGTTTTTTTTACAAAATTAACATTATTAAAAGCTGCCAGTATAAAATGGAATTGGGCTGGACACATCTGCCGCATGCCCGAAGACCTGTGGGCAAAACTAACAACTTTCTGGGTACCGAACATCACAAGACCCCTAGGCAGGCCCAAAAACGATGGCGAGATGAGCTTGACTCCCACTGTAGCGGCTGGAGTAAGGAAGCTCTAAACCGAGAAAAGTAGAAAGAGGGAAGAGAGGCCTTTGCCCTGTAGTGGGACAGTAATGGCCGAGAAAAAGAAAAAAAAACATGATTAACATATTAATCTTGAAACATGTATCTAAAGTCATTTTAAAGTAAAAAAAATATGTCTAAAATAATTATTTCTGTAATGGATCTTCCTGTTTTTTTTTTTATGGGGAAATGAACTTTATTTTGTCTCACCAGCGTGAGAGTAAAACAGCCAAACGGACATGTAGCGTAGGGTTAGTAATAGGATTCGCACTTTTATATAAGGAAACCTCAAATTACGGTAACCCCTTTGTTTACATAAATATTTTATAAATAAAAACCAGAATATGCAAATCAGCGTAGATGGTTTTAATTTACTCGAAAGGTAACACACATTTCCGAGATAGAAGGTCATAGCGGACGGACAAACGAACAACAAACTGATCCTTTAAGGGTTCCTTTTTTTCCTTTTAAGGTACGGAACCTTAAAAATTATTGTGGGGCATTGATTCTTGAAACAATAATTTAGTGTAATAAATGTCTACCTTATCATGAAGCTATAAAAGTAAGTACCTACTTAAGCAATTAGATAATGGCTTACCACAGTTAAATTGATTCAAATTATAGTGAGTACCTATTTTGGTTATTATGAATACCATCAGCCCGCATCGCCGAATTCTTCACAATTTATAACAAAAATACATGATTATAAACCTTGCTGTTGCGTAAACGTAAGTATTTAGTACCTACATTGTTAAGCTTATCTTTTTATCCTTTATTAGCAAATTATGCAGACACAGTTTTATGAATATATACATACTACACAGCTTCTTATTTTCATGTAAAGTGTCGATTTGTATTTCAGTTTCACAAAGTCAAGAACTTACATACATAAATTAACTCCTATTTTCCCTTACTGGATAAGCAGAGCTTCAAAGACCATGAGGTTTTTGACGCTGCATGGGTCAGATGGAAGGGGGATGGTATTAGGGGCTTATAGGGTAAGATGTAACATTGACTAGCAGTAACAGTCTTTCGCCCAGAACATTAGCCATATAATGAAAATGTGAAATATTTTAACGATAACAGTCGGTAGCATTTTCGGATTGATTTAAAACGCAGACATATTTTTTTTCGCTACGCATGTCTTTAGTTTAAAATATATAGGATTCAAAAATCCGTCCAAGTTATTTATGTTTAAAGTGAATCATATAACTCAATATTCTGTGAAAGAACTAAGTAGGCTGGAAGACAAGTTGGTGATTAGCCAACTGTAAATCTGGGTCTACAAATAAATAAGTAGTTATATGTATAAATTTCATCTTTCAATTTCAAAATCAGACATACGTTAAACTTTTTCACAAGTTTGACCACAAAGGGAGTATTTGTGTTTGTCCTCCTCTTCACTTAGAACAAGTTGCCAGATTCAGTATAAGCTTCATAAGACATCAGAACTTTCTTGGAATAATTTTTGGCATCTCCCTCGTTTTCCATTCCACGCCTTATAAAACCTTATTTTACATTCGCGGTAAGCGTAAATATTAATGGAGCTATTACAATAAAATATGGGTAATCTTCATGACGAGTTGAACATATTTTTTTCTCCAAATGCTAATTTTACTTTGAGTGAATTCAACTTGAATTATTAGATTGGGAGCTTTCAACTTGAGGTAAGTAATGGTAATCCTATTTAAATTATTAACAACTTACAAAAATTATTGGGACTTTTATTGTTTAATTATTATTTTCTCATTTATTTATATACAATCTTAATTCTAAATTTTTTACAACACATATATAAACTTATAAAAAATAAACATAAATATTGTAAAAAACTTAAAACTAGGGTGCCGCCGGCAGCGGGGCGGGGCTCAAGCTGCCGGTGGTAGGGGCTACAGAGAAAGGAACCTCCTGACAATACGTGCCGTGTCTAGGATGACTGCCTTCTGTATCCGACCCTTGATCCAATCATCGAGCGAGAGCCTCTTGAGATGTTGGTCGAGGCTCTTCGCTATGACACCGTTCACCGAAACGACTATCGGGACAATGATCGTCGAGTCAACATCCCACATGGCGGTTATCTCGTGAGCCAAGTCAAGGTACTTGCTGAGCTTGTCCTTCTCGGCCTTCACGAGATTCTCATCATGTGGGATGGTGATGTCAACGAGCACTGCCCGGCGCTGAGACCGATCTACGATCACGATATCAGGCTTATTGGCAACAATAGTCCTGTCCGTGATGATAGAACGGTCCCAGTAGAGCAGAGCACGGCTATTTTCGAGAACTGGCGCTGGTGCGTACTGATAGTACGGCACCTCTGGCTCTACAAGCTCGTATTGAAGGGCAAGTTGCTGGTGGATGATCCTGGCTACTTGGTTGTGTCTGTGCAAATACTCGCCGTTAGCAAGATGTGAACAACCGGAAATAATATGTCGGAGAGACTCTCCGGGACGGTGGCATGCCCGACAGATGTCGACCGTACCGTCCTTCATGATATATTTCCGATAGTTGTTCGTCTTGATAACTTCATCTGCAATTGCACAGGCAAACCCTTCAGTTTCCCCAAAGAGGTCACCGAATCGTAGCCAGTTCACCGACGCAAGCAGATCTACATCAGGTCCTGATAACACCCTGTAGAACCGCCCGTGCAACTCCTTGCCCTTCCATACGTCCTTGCGGTCTTCGATGCTGAGCACCGTTGGTTTGCGCCAGTTTTCTTTTGCCAAGGAGAGAGGCGTCAGGCCCTTATCAACTGCCACTACATCACAATGCATACCACACTTGTTGTTTCGGAAATAGTCCCTGAGATTGCACACCTCACGGTTGTGAAGGTTTTTGGCATTTAAAAAGCCACGACCCCCCCACTTCCGTGGGATGTACAGTCTCATAACTGACGAGCGTGGATGTAGCATGCGATGTAGTGTCAGTTGATGACGGACCCTTCTATCCAGGGCGTCCAGCTCAGTTTGAGTCCACCTTAATATGCCAAAGGAGTATGTCAATAGAGGCATCACCCAACCATTGAAGGCACGTGCCTTATTGCCGCCTGACAAAAGACTGTTAAGTACTTTTGTTAAACGACAGAAGAAACGTTCCTTCACTGATTTCTTAATGTCCTCTACCGCTATACCCAACGACTCTGACATACCAAGGTATTTGTAGGTCTCGGCCTCGGAGAGGGATCTGAGAGTCATTGTCTCAGAAAGTTGCAAATTCGGAGAATTTACAACTTCCCCCCGCTGTACCTGCACAACCGCACACTTATCAACACCAAACTCCATCTTAATGGCGTTGCTAAAAACCTCTGTAGTTTTTAACAACGTCATTAAATCTTGTCGTTTCGGTGCAAAAAGTTTGAGGTCGTCCATGTACAGCAGGTGAGAAATGATCTCACCCCCTCTACGAAGCCGATAGCCTAGCCTTGAATCCTTCAGTAAAATACTGAGAGGGTTCAGTGCTAGGCAAAACCACAGTGAGCTCAAACTGTCACCCTGGAAAATGCCACGTTCAATCCTTATCAAGTCCTGCGGTGTTAAGGACCCATCCCTACTGCCCGGTTGGCGAAGTACTGTGGTCCACTGCCTCATACACGCAACTAAGAAGGATCGTAGAGTTGTATCAATTTTACACAACTCTAAGATCCTTTGAAGCCATGAATGAGGCACCGAATCATAGGCCTTCTTGTAATCAATCCAAGCAGCAGAGAGTGCTCCCTTACTCCGCTTGACTTGCTGGCTAATAGCCGTATCGATGAGGAGAAGCTCTTTAGTACCACGGGACCCAACCCTACATCCATTCTGAAAAGAGGCCAAAACGTTGTTCGCGACAACATGAGCATTAATTTTGTTTCTCAGAATAGATGTAAGGAGCTTATAGATGGTGGGCAAGCATGTTATTGGTCTGTAATTTTTGGGTTCCGTGGTACTACCGGACTTATGGAGCAGAAAGGTGACTCCGGTGGTCATGAAGCTAGGTAGAGAACCAAGCTCGAGGGCTTCTTGGAATTGTGTAGCCAAGCGATCATGCGAGCATCGAGTCCATTTTATCCAGAAGTTGTGTAATCCATCCGGCCCAGGACTTTTCCAGTTCTGTGTCGTACGGATTGCACAACTAACGTCTACGGGGTCTATTACAATAGACCCCATGGGTTCGATGACATCGCACTCACGCTCGACAACCCGCATCCAATCACCCTCCGCATGCTCGACGGGCACGGACCAGATACCACGCCAAAAATCAGTCATGGCGCTTGCATCCGGTAGCTGTCCGTCGTTCATACGTTGCTCGGTTCCCTCCCAGCCTCGGTACACCTTCCTTTGGTCACTCTGAAAAAGGCGATTCTCCCAATATCTATTCACACGCTTTCTGTAGCGGCGAATACGGTTTGCCCAGGCATAGATTTTCTGTTTCAGATAGTCGATGCGCTCGGTGACATTGGCTAAGTAGTGCTGGGACCTAATACCGGTCCCTGCGAATGCCTGTGCCACGAAACGCATTACTCGGGGGCGAGTATTCCCCCGGCTGAAACAGATCAGCTTTGCAATGAGAGTCCTGAACGTAGTAATACGCCGCTCGATTCTCACTTGCCATGCAGGTACATCTCCGGCGCGCCGTGGTTCACGGTTAATGTCCGGGAATTTAACGCGTGCTACACGGCACACCGCGATGGCGCCGCAGTATAGAATCGAGTGGGTATCCATCAAATCTCTGCTAGTCCGTAGATACGGAGCTAGCAGAGCATTCAGGGCTCCCATTAACGCTAGATTGCGTCTATGAGTAGGCAAATGTGGTAGACGTGGCCTAGAATCGGGTGCAAATCTATATTGCGTAATCGCATCTTCCAAAGTGCTCCTCAATTGCTCACTCACCTGAATGGAAACAGTCATACTCGCACTATCTCCCTCGTCGACAGCGGGATGAGTCGATGTCGCAGGTGTCACCACCGATGGCGGCGTTGTGGCCAGTATCGGGGGTGATGACGCGAGAGGCGACGGGTCACGCGTCGACGAAGAAGTCAGGCGAGCAGAGAGCACCTCCAGGCGGAGCCGATCAAGCACGGTCTGATCCAGCAACTTACATCGGTGGATAGCCCGCACTTGATCCGATAATCGCTGAGCGGAAACGGCGACGGTCGGTTCAAGGGCCTGAAACAAAGGCAGCATTCTAACCCGATACGCAGACAGGTTGGTTCCTCCCTCTGTAGCTCCATAGTATGCGCGCATGCAGCTGATGTTTATTGATGGTGTCCATCGCATGCGGGTGCGCGTTCCACCGACAGCAGGGGCCGTATGTTGCGGGGAAGATCCCGCAGAAGGTCCCAGGCTAGCCGGCAGCGGAGGACGTCCCCGCCGCGCAGGTCTTCGTGGCGGCGGCGGCGTCGGAGTCCTGCTTTCGTCGCTCGACGCGCTGGTGCTGACGTTGCGGGAGGTGAGGTACACCTCACTCTCCGATGTTGCACACGATGAAGCTGAAGAAGACGTCGACGACGGAGCAGGGGGTGGTGTTATGGCGCAGGATGTAGCCGCTGCATGTTTTGATTTGGCCCTCGTAATCATTTATTTAATTTTTGCTTGAAAAATTTCCTGACATTGAGCTGTCACTAATCTTGTCAGTAGTGTATTTAATTTTTATATCTTTGTTTTCGTCTTGTTTTCCAAAAGTTTTATTTCCAAACATTGTTTAATATTAGTTTTGATTGTAACGTAAAAAATAAACCACATTAAATGCGTATAAACTGAAAAATCTGATTAAATATATTACTATATATATATTAATTATTATTATTATTATCTCTTTATTCAAATGTATACACGGGTCTAACCCGGACCTTTGAAAGGCATCAGTGGGGCCGGAACCAACACTGAGAGGCCCTTTTACAATGTATAATAAAAAATACAGATTGGGTATATGGATGGACTATGAATGGATTATTGTACAATATGGAATTTGACAGATTTTGGCTATTGTGATGGAATGTTAGTGACTTAAATAAACTAGGCTATAGGCTGATGCTCTCACACAGCAGGTAAGATGAAGTACCTCTGTGTGAGAGCACCAGGATGAGAAAACGGCACCTGCCAATTCCGTCTCACCATACAAAAATACCTAGGCAGGTGATGACTCGCCACCCACTAGATGGGCCCCCCATAGTGGCATTGTACAAACTGTCCCACTGCTGGGAACGGGCCATCTTCTCATTGTGAGAAGGGTTAGGCCATAGTCTGCCACGCTGGCCAAGTGCGGGTTGGCAGACTTCACACATCTTCAAGATCATTGAAGAACTCTCAGACATGTAGGTTTCCTCACGATGTTTTCCTTCACCGTTTGAAGTTGCCGGCAATCAACAATACGCACATAACTACGAAAAGACTAAAACTAGAAAAGAGGTGCGTGCCGTGGGATTCGAACCCAGGACCTGCGGATCGCAAGTCAGACGGTCTCACCACTAGGCTGCCGGAAACTCATTAAATTAATATTAGATTTCCGGTATTGTAACGAATTTGAAAACTCATAAACTAGCGATAAAATAAAAAATTAACAACTCTCAATTTATGAACGGAAAACTTTGAGGCATATATTGAGTTTACAATTTTAAAGTTTTTACCAGACGCTCAAGATACTTTGGACTAGTTTAGATATCTTAAATGCCGAGGCTGGGAAGTAAGACCAAAAGTACGAGAGCACTGATTTGTCTATGACTGAGGTTGTTTTCGTCATACATTACGCTCTGAGAGGAATTTCCGCGCAGTTTTCCAGTTTTTTTTTTCAGGTTGACTTCTATACAACATAATTCCGCATTAAAAAGTCTAAGATAATTTCAAACAAATCAACACAAAGACTATACGGTAGCAGCCGGTTCTTTTTTAGGGTTTCGTACCTCGAAAGGAAAAAACGGAACCCTTATAGGATCACTTCGAGTTGAAATTAAAACCATATACGCATATAGCCATAGGTCTCTTGCTGAAAAAAAATCAAACTTCTCAGTTTTCATTAAAAAAAGTTATAGCCGCAAAAAACACTTATTTCGACTCTCGAGGGAATCAAAACCTATGAGGATCCAAATTTTAAAATGCTTTAAGTGTATAATGTGGGGTATCATATGCAAGAGCTTCATCAGCACAAGCTAAAACAGGTTTTTAAATATTTTTACGATGTATATTTTTCGGTTTATGAGGGAAATTATAAAAAATATAAAATCTCTTATCTACTAGTTGGTACAGAACCCTCGGTAGGCGAGTATGACACTTTTTTTTTAAACACTTTCAGACTTTTAGGCCTTTGTATTAAGTACCCGCTGACACAAATAGAAGAAGTATCTTTGAAACTAAATATTAGGTAACTACTGAAAAAAATCTAGATATTTCAATTTTAAAGCAAAACAAAAAAAACTGCTTACTTGTACGCCACTATAATAATATTTTAGTACGCAGAGTTCCTCAAACACGAATCTCGTTAAACAATAAAATGTAACAAGAATCTGGCAAGAAGAGTGTTCAGACGTAAATCGTTTAAGGGTCCCGTAACGAAACAAATAAACAAAAAAAACTATAACGAAATATGTTCTTATGTTTAATGTGTTTTCGAACATTCTTCTACGTCTTCTCAGCCACAAGAAGTCTCCTGCTGGACATACGCCTCCGCCATGCAATTTCTAAACGACCGGTTGGAAGCGGTCTGCATCCAGCATCTTCGTGCTATTTGTATGAAGTCTTCTGCTTACCTAATGGCTGGTTTTCCAACGCTGCGCTTACTGGCTCGTGGTCTCTACTCGATAACTTTTCGGCCCCACCAGCCACTTATCAGTTTTACGAGCTATTTGGTTTGACCAATATTACTTAAAATTTCTAATCCGCTGTGCTTTATCGGTGAGTTTCGTATGTCTACGGACCTCTTCATTTATAATAGACAATAGACAAGATTTTTATTGTGCCAAAAACTTAAAAAATATTAACACGATTTAAAATTTAACTAAATCAGCATGGTGCCAGTTGTAGCCAACCGGCGCTGGTCTTCCGCTGGATCCGGCAGGTAACGTCACGCACAGCACAGTGCGCGTGCAAGCATATTCAGTTCAATTATATATACATACTTATAAACATATATATACACATACATATATACCCACATTAATAAGTAACAAATAGGTAAGTACAACTATTTCAAATGTAAACAATGTCTACAATATGGAAACATCAACATCATATCCGGTTTCATATAGCGCTTGTATGATTTTTCAGAACCTCTTCCGCCTTCTGATGACAAAAAATAAACTTTTTTAAATTCAGTCTAAAGGAGTGTAAACCTTGCAGGTCCCTTATTGGCGGAAGAATATTATTCCAGCACTTTAACGCAGCATATCGGAAACTGCATTTCTCATTGGATCTCACAAAGAGACCTTAAGACCCCAAGAATAGCCCTCTCTATAGTTCGTTGACATTGAGCTTCCTTATAAGGTCCATAGTGATCACGTTTCACATGTCACACTCAGGTCGTAAGCATTCGACTTGAAGTACTGACGTATATTGATATACGCTTTCGAGTTTCCCGAACGCTAGTCAGCAGAGTTGGGTTTGAAAATTACCATAATAAAAAAATTTAATCTGATGGGAAAACAATTTTCTGTATGATCCAAAAATAAATTAACTTACATTACATTTATTCTACTCTGCTACTACTTTGTACTCTGTTTCTTGCCTTTTATGATTCTAGATTAATTTGAAATACTAAACAGGTGTGTGACTAGAGATTGCAACCCGGTATGTTTCTCAACCCGGCCGGGCCCAGCATCATTCGTCGCCAACCCGGGCCCTGCGGGCCCGGCCGGGTTGGCGGGTTGATGTGTTAGCGATGAAACCGTAAAAGTATTTTATGAAAATTTGCTATATAAGAATGGAAAAGGACAATGATTCAAGGTTACGAATTAATATTTATTTCAAACTAGCAAATCAACAATAATCAGTCTCACTCAAAGTCTCAAAATCTCTGATTTAATACAGAATTGATTACTTTTACATATGGACGGAATAGTAACATAATTATCAGTAATTACTAATTTTTACAAGTTTAAGCAAGCAGGTCTTTCTCTTTACTCGTTATAGTGTCCATTTGAAACATATTATTAGAATAAGAAACTAATAAAGCTTAAAGCACTAAACTTGTCATAACAACTTAGATTAGATAGATAGATAAACTTTGGTAGCTTTGGTAATATTTGGTATAAACAAAACAAATTCTTATTGGCGCGTCAGAACGGCAACGTGGCAGCTCGCAGCGGTTGTCATGCGAATTTTCTATGATTTCGCGCTCCCGCGCCGCGGTTTTCATACCTCCGGTAACCGGGCCCGGTAAGAATGACCGGGCCGGGCCCGGCTGGGCCCAGCCCGGCCGGGCGCGGTGGGGGTCCTAAAAGGCACCGGGCCCGGCCGGGCCCGGTTTGCAATCTCTATGTGTGACAGACAGTGCGTGATAAAATATGTCCACGCCTATTAAAATAGGCGTGGAATCCACAATTCACAGTCTGAAAATACATTTTCAGATTGTGTTGACTTAGAAGTTGAATTTGCTTCGCTTCAGAAATACGAGTACTCAGAGAGAAGTCATAGTACGAGTATACTATGATGTAGATACACTACTGATGTATACTATTTTGATAATAATTATTTCTCATAAAACCTAAAAAAACTCTTGAGACCTCAACAAAAAGTGAAGAATTCCTTTTTCATATTGTATGAAACCCTAAAAAGTTATATTGTAGAAATTGTTATCCCAAACAAAACAGTTTTTGTTGTAAACCGAATCGATGGCAAATCTTGTCTACTTTGTAGGCTCACAGGAACTCCGTGAGAAGAGCTGTTATTTTTTATGTCTAAGTGTAAGACACATCTGTGTCGGCGAAAAACGTATATTGTAACACGTTGTAAAGGTGCTATAAAGATATTCGATCCGGCTTTAGTAACGACTCTTTTATGGCACTATTTTATATCATGCTTTTCTTACTGAATTTCATACGTGTCGCAGATAGGACATATTCCACTATACACATGTACCTACATCTGAGTTTTAATTTACTTAAAATACACCACCAATCTGAAAAGAGTGTACGGGGATATAATGCGGTTTCCACGCTTATTCTAGGCCTGAAAAGCGTAATTTCCAAGCTAGTGAGGTCAAAAAGTTATTTTTTCACTGGGTACTTAGATAATACATTAAGGTTAAACAACATCAGACTCTTAATTTTTGTGAATATAATATCTACAAAGTATATATAAATGAAACCATTAATTATTAATTATTAACTAGTTTTCTTTATGAATTATAACTTTTTATTTCCTGTCATAACATACAATAATGCAAGCGGAAGGGTATTTTCGCAATTAGTCGCAATCATTGAGAAGTATTGTATCTAATTATCAATGAGATTTACATATCTATAGAGAGGTTATACTCGGTTTTATTTAAGGCCCGGCTAGTCCGCAAAAGCAGTAAAACAAAGCTTTTTGAAAATTTACAAAAAATACTTGTATTATTAGTTCAAGCTCAAATTTTTTGTATGTAAAATTTTGATCTGTTGGCTAGGGTTCGCTAGAAACAAAAACACGATTGCTGAAAAAAATCTCGATAGCTTTATTTTTTGAAAAATATGCCATTTTATTTATTTTTCCCATTTATCTCCAAAGTGTTTAAAGCCATCAAAACCAAATTTACCTTGTTAAGTAGCTATTACATTTTTTTAGTGTTCTCTAGACTTACATTTTTGATACGTTTAGTGCATTATTTTATAGTAATTTATTTTACAATAATTTTGCTCGCGAGCAACCGTCCCGCCGCCTTGCTTCAGCTGTTCACCCGCGCCAGTCTGTCGGTGACCACTGTCAGCGACGGTACTGTGTCGGATTGCATCGCGCGCCAAATAAAACAAATTACTATGGGAAATCATAGAACAAAGAAACCAAAAAATAAGCGAACGCGTAAGCGCCAAATTTTGGCTCATATAGAAATGATGCGATCCCGAAAAAGGTAAATACCCAGTTGCAAGTTATTATTTCCTAGAAATATACATGTAGCAAGCATGTAAGTATTTATATAGATCACTCGCACTCGCAGTTCATAAACCTATGAGTTCTATTCATACTCGTATAAAGAAAATGTACTTACTCTCACCTGATGTTCAAATATTTCAGTTATGAAAGATGTGTGAAGTCTGCCAACCCGCATTTGGCCAGCGTGGTAGATTATGGCCTCACCCTTCTTATAATGAGAAGATGGCCCGCGCCCAGCAGTGGGACAGTTTGTACAAACAGGGCTCATAAAAAATAAATGTATACATAAACATACATACACATGCTAGCTGCATCCCGCGGTTTCACCCGCGTAGTGATGAAAAATGGTGATAATAATATATATATATATATATATATATATATGTTATATATATATATATATATGTTATATATATATTCGGTCTTTCTCCAGGTCCTAAAGAATCTCTGTTCCAAATTTCATAATTATTGGTTCAGCCGTTTAGCCGTTTAGGTAACAAACAGACAGAGAGACAGACGACAGGCAATTTCGCTTTTAAAATATTATATGATTCATACATTTGAAAAACATAACCCACCTTTTTGCACAGTCCGGTAAAAATACACCGCGGTCGCGGCAGGCATATGGCGCGGCATCTTTGAACGCGTCACAGACTTTGAGAGTACATAAATAGGTATACCGCCGTCTGTCACGCTCCGCCCGCACCGCGCGTAGGTAGGTAATTTTTACCCGATTGCGTAAGGAGGGTTGTTTATCGAGTATATGTATGTTTTTAAGGGTGTATGTGGGTGTATATCTATGTATGTACTATGCATATTTTTAGATTACCTCCTACAGCCTAAACAGCTTGACCGATTTTGATGTGCTAGGTCTCGTTAGATTCGTCTTTACTCCCTGAATATCATATGATATATTATATTTTTTGTAACGCTTTTTTTGTACTCTTGCAAAAATAAAATAAAATGTTTTTTCATAACCTAGAACTTCTTCGTGATAAATAAGAAATAAGTAATTTTACTGGAATAAATAATACACACTACAACTTTTTACAGCGATTTTACGTATACATATATTACATATTTGAGTATAAAATATTTTAGATAGGTAGTTTCATAACATTTATATTTCCACCACAAATACAGGGTGTTAGGTTAGGCTAGGTTAGTTAGGTACATTTATCAGTGATCGACCTTGTTAGCATTATTCTTGTATATTGCAGATCAAAGAAGCATTTTGAAGTAATCAACGAGTCTTTGATAACATTAGAGCCAGTTGATTTGAATACTTCTAGGATTGAGTGAGCACTACAACCTTATTTATTTTACAAAAAATGAGGTTTATGCACATATATTTTTGTAACTGCCAATTTGTATGAATTGGTACCGTCAATGAAAACTCGCATTATCTGTCCCGTACTCCACCATGTGAGAGTAATAACATCGACATGTGAGTTGTGATATAGTTGTGAGAATAGAACATAAAAAAGAAATAAAACAGGCACGAATACTACAACCAAAGAAGATGAAATATGCTACAACTGAAAGATCTGTTAATTTTTTGATATTGTACTACGGTTGTTTTTTATATTTTTGTTATGGGAAACTTTAGCTTGACTACCGATCCCGCTAGTTTTGAACGACGTTTACGGTCTACGATGGATCGCGTTTGCTTAGAAAAACTCTATTTTAATTGCGATTGCGACGTTCTGTTATATAATGTAGGTATAATAATGTGAATCAAAGAAAATCCGTTCAGGTAGCGTATGCTGAAATTTTTCAAGGCTGTACATTAAAAATAACAACAAAGCGCTCTGTTTTGTTAAATAATGTAGATTCAAACTCATTTCTTTCTATAATCACGCATTAGGTGTAAAAAGTAGAGTATGCACTTCGGGGATAAAGGTGTTTTTGTCTTGGGCGAGCTTGAATCCCTCGTTACACTCCGGATTCTAAATTTGTAACTCTGTAAATATGTGAATCTATAAATCTGTAAATATGTAAATCTGTAAATCTGCAAATCTGTAAATATGTAAATCTGTTAATCAATAAACAAACAAAATAGAAAACTTATTAATTATATTATTTGCAGGAAACTCTCTCAGGATCTTTTTAAAACCTACAATAATTGTAAGTTATTTTGTTATAAAATCCAAAGTACTAGACCGATATTGATAAAATTTATATGGGACCACTTCTGAAATCACTTACCACAGAAAAAATAATTTTCAAAATCGATTCACAATTGGTGGAGTAATCGGTGAACAAACATAAAAAAAACATAGTCAAATTGAAAACCTCCTTCTTTTTGGAAGTCGGTTAACTAATGGTATTGCAATATAATTTTAAAATTAACCTTGTTGTGTCTGCTTGTGTTTATTACCTAACATCCTGTATAGACCTTTACATTATTATCAAAGATATTTACGTGATATATTTGACCTGTAATGTAATTCTAACCTATATTTATAAAATTTGGCAAGGAAATTCTTCAAGACCTGGAGAAGGACAAAGGCTATATTATATCATAATCATCATCATTTTTCATCACTACGCAGGTTACACCGCAGGGGCACAGCTATTATTTTATAAATGTGATAATTTAGTGTTTTATGTGAGTTAGTGAGTTGGTTGTTGAATGGAGATAGATATACCCACATAATAGGACATACTTAGGCTTTTATCCCGGAAAAATTAACGAGTACGAGTAGTAAATTATTATTTCATAGATTTTCAAGAATTAAGCTTATAGATTGATATCAGTATATCACAACTTACTTGCCACTACAATGTAATGAAAATAGATGTGGCTCAGACGAGTCGCGCGCCGCGCGGCGAGACTCGCGTGCGGTACGGCGCGCGGCGGATCGGTATCGCACTAAACGTACGCCACGTTTTGTGCGGACGTCGCGCTCTCATAAAACGCGGAACTATGCCGTAAACTGAGGTAGCGTAAAATACCTAAATTTCTGGACAAGCCTCGCCTTAATATGAGGTAAAAGAATGTAAAATCACTTTCTAGGATAAGATACATCCATAAGGCCTTTTTGTATCTTAGCCTTTTAGATCTTGGTGTTGCAGTTTCTAAACACACAGGATGGCATTGTCAATTCACGACACGCGTCTAACAGCGTTGCCTGACCGTGTCGAGACTGGAGACGAGTCGGGCGATTACCTTAATTGAGGTTGAGGCTTGCCATGCAGAGCCGGGGAAACTCTATCAACGTATAAAATATCATTGCTAATTATGGATTAAACTGGCTGGATTGTTATGAATAATATCTACCTGTCTGGTTAAAAAGCTTATTGGTTTTAATTTTATTACTTATTTTTAGCAAAACACAAGATATGCGTCATAATTTTTTAAAATTACATGTTGACTGTATCTCTGCCACTTAAATAGGACTGTCGCAATCGGTATGCTTATTACAGAAATGTCTGTGTTGGTTATTTCCTCAATGTCTCAGAACTGGAGTTTTGAGTAATTTACAGACGACAAAAATCTCTAAAATAAACAAGATCTGCGTACGTAAGATTCCTTGTTATCTTGTTTTATAAATGCTTCATACAATTTACGTGTGCTCTGAAATAGAAACCTTACATAGCTTTACCTTTTTTTTTTTAACACGAATAAGTCCTACGAGGACTGAAAGCTTTAAATGAGTGGCTTAAAATAAGCGTTAATGCCTTCCAATGCTTAAACTAGGCCACGCGAATGTGTTCCACATATTTGTCTATACCAAACTCAGTATAAAAAAAATTAAAAAAAAAGTATACACAGTGAAAACGTTGTAATCATATGATATAAATAACTTTAAATTGATAAAAGTGAAGTACTATGCTCGATTATTTTCTGATAAGTCGTATTCGAAGCGAAGTAATTCGTCAGAGAACCAGAGTTGTCACGATATCTCCACGTTTTAGCACTGAAGTGACAGCGGGCCAGTCAAATCTGTCGCAGAACTGATGACCGCTAGGGTAAACACGCTCTGAAGTGGCATCTGGCCGGTCAAAAGTGTCACAAAACCGATAACCGCTGGGGTAAACACGCTCTGAAGTGGCAGCTGGCCGGTCAAAAGTGTCACAAAATCGATAACCGCTGGGGTAAACACGCTCTGAAGTGGCAGCTGGCCGATCAAATCTGACACAGAACCGATAACCGCTGGGGTACACACGCTCTGAAGTGGAGACCGCGCCTTCACAAACATAATGTCGGACACCGCCCGTAACGAAGTTGGTGGTGGCTGGAAGCGAAAAACTGAAGATCAACCTGGAGTGGCGTTCAATTCAAGAAGCAGTGTCCAGCAGTGGACTAGCGTGTGCTGATGATGATAATGATGAATATATTTACCAAAATGTCTATAAATTAACTAAATCCGATATTATCTAAAACACTAAAGTCTATTCTATATTTATGTTTAATTGTCAAATTCAACTGTATTTATTAATGTTATGAGTTTCCTCCTTCGTCCGCTAGATGGCGTTGGTGTTCCTTAACACACGCATGTAATTTACGTGTGTAACATTAGTTAAGAAATATACGAGATTTTTCCCATCTATTCATAGTTTCATTTTTGGAGAAACCTGGGTTTTTTACAATTATTTTTTTTCTGCAAAAATTATTTATTCATTATGTGTATCTGTTTAATTACCTTATTTAATTGTTTAGATACCTATCTAGCAAATAAAGGCGTATATAACAAAAGGCTTTCTTTAAATATGAGCCTCAAATACAGAAATGTTTTTTCATAATCGGTAGATAAATAATTTTAATAATATTTATATTTATTCTATTGTATTTATTTATATTTTAGACAATGCAGTTTGTAGCCTTTTGATGCCTATTACAATATTAAATAATCCACAATTACTCATTAAGTTTTATAAATATTAATTTAAGTCAGTTTTTTTTTATACACTATAGATCTACGATTGACCACCAACTCGCCTGATGTTAAGCGACGGTGTGGCCGAGGATGGAGCTCGTCGATCTAGAAGATCTATTCGCTCTAGCCTTGAAAATTCCAAGATAAACAGGAAACAGAGAATAAACAGAAATGGCGGCAACGAATTCCATTCTTGTGCAGTACGCAACAGGAATGTTGATCGATATCGCTGAGTACTTATTTAAAATATAAAATTTCTCAACAAAAAATGTAGGAGATCACATAATGTTTCGCTCACAATATAGAACACACATATGCTACTAAAGTTTGCTTAGAACAACAATAGTGAAAACACAAACAGCCAAGCACTGGGATAGTTGTGCGATTCTATGCATAAAATTACTTTTAAACAACATGTTTAAATGCATAAGTGGCAAGCAGGAAGTCTTTTGAATCCTAGAATAGAAGATTAGCAAAGTGGTTTTGACCTTCTTTGTAGTATTAAAAATTTCAAAATAATAATTTAAAAAAAATTGAAATATTTTTTTTCTCATTATTTTGCGAATTTTATCAAAGAATGTGCGGATTAAATACGATAGCTACTCTTTCAAGACAAAAAGCTCGGAATATTTTTAATTTATAAAACTATTGTGATAGTCCAATACTTTTTTAATTGAGTCTAGTATTAGTAGATTTGTTTTAAATTGTTTGCGCTAATTTTTCAATGGACTTAGGCGAGACGGGAATTGTCACTTAGAAATCAGTTACATACACAAAAATGTTGAAATGTTTTGCTTATTCAATTCTTGTAACTGGTATTTATGTTAGTACGGATGGTCTAAGATCCCGCTATAGGACGACCTTCACCGAGCTGGTTAATGGATGAAAAGTATTTTATATTCATTTAAATATGTCAATAAAGATATTGCAAATGGGTTGTATAAAGAATTTCAGTCCAGAATGATTAATTAATTATTTTTTTAACTTTTCACTGGTTTTTGTTAATAGACAAATTCCATACCAATCGAAAGTATGAAGCCCATAGAATATGCAAACGTTAGGTTGACTATTTTTTTTCCCGTCACAACTCTTGGGTAGGCAGGTATAAACAGGTAAATCGATACTAGTAACTTGCACCAGTCTGGTTAATGAATTAAGGTTAAATTAAAATAAAGAATATTTACACATAAATATATTTAATTTCTCTATTAACCAAACCAGTGAAAAGTTTTTAATTTTTATTTATTAATTAATCATATTCTGGACTCAAATTTTGTAGACAACCCATTTACAATATATTTGTTGACATATTTAATTGAATATAAAATACTTTTCATCCATTAACCAGCTCGGTGAAGGTCGTCCTTAGCGGGATCTTAGACTAGGGGATAAATAACAGCATTTATTTACTTGTTACCAATATTTTTTTATTAAAACCATCAGTATTTTAGATGCGCATGTCAATATGGTTAGAAAAATAGGTCTGTTGCAGATATCTATATATACCAGTGATTGAAAATTGACAAGTAAATTGTGGCTGTAGTAATCATAGATCGCATACAAACGCAAGTAGTACCCATATGAAAGCATATTTAGCCTTCAAAAATCACTCACTTACATACGTTACGTAGTCAACATAAGTAAGTATCGACTCGAAGAAAAGTGATAATAATTTTATTTTATTCGAATAAAATGAGTTTAATGAAACATTCAGAATTTCGTTGTCTTTCCGTGTCAAAGATAATTAGAATTATAAGTTTAGAAAACTCAAACATCCCCGACAAAAAATCGGCTGGACCAATTTTGATGAAACATAGTTAAGAACAATTTTGATGAAATGTTTTCTAAGGTTTTCATGATGGTTACTCATTGAAATGAAACAAATTTAAGCGGATTTGTCGCGTATATTATCACGTGTCATTTAGTATCACTTGTGACCACGGACGCTGCAAAGTAATCGAAACGTCAGGTCATAAAATTATGTAAAATATACCCGTTATGATGAATACGTTAAAATTTGTTTCATTTTCGATAAATATTCAAACAAAAATAAGATCAAAATAGGTTCATCCGTTTGAGAGTCCTACGATACACACGTCAAACTTATAACACCCTTTTTGAAGATTAAAACACAACTATGAAACAGGAACAGTACTCATTTATTATAAAAAATGCATTACCGTTGCGGTTTATCATCGGTCTGTATACCACATAGTATTGGCTTGTGTTTGAACTTTGGTCTCGATCATGAAGCATTCTTAAACTATAATCATTAACCACGGACCAAAACTCCAAGAGCAATTATTGAGAAGGAAATCCCAACTCTATTTATTAATAAAAACAATTAGTGCACATATTATATCGGTGCAAAATATTCCACTGAATTCATTTACACTATCATGTATCATCCATTATCTGGTGGATTAAAACAACACGCATAAAAACTCTATCACAATGTCCGTGATATTCATAAAAATCGTAAAACAAACTTACTTGTCGAAAGAATAAAATTAAATAATTTGCAAAGATATTTTTAACTTAACTTATAACCAGTAAAGACAAAGACATGACTGAATGTCAACTGAGTATACATATATATATATATATATATATATAAACTTTCCAAACAGAATAGTAAATTATCCGTTTTGTAATATTTTCGGTTAAGGTGTTCAGTTATTTTAAGTTTTATGTACCTAACGATAAAGAGACTTCTCTTTATCGTTAGGTACATAAAACTTTATAATTAGGAGGGCATTATTAATTTCTCAACATTTAACTTATTAATGGATGACAGGTCAGGGTAACATTTTTGGTTATTATATTATAGGTATGTAGGTAAGATACAATGTTTAATGTTAACAAGATTTTATTTAGTTTCACCTGTGTCTGTTCTAAACAATACTTTAGGACAACAAGAGTCACCAATGAGTATCTCACTTTTTTTGTGAGTCGCTTACATGAATACCTGTAAGCTACAGTCTATCAAAACTCGCTCGCGCATCACTCTACCAACCTGCCTCGGTAAAAAGGCGACGGAACACTGTTGATAATTGAATTCGTTGAATTCTAAATTCGAATAACACTTTTTTAAGTTTTTAGTAGAGAAACGTACGAGCCTCAGAATTTGTGAAACACATGATAAAATAATAATGATAAAAAACATATTTTTTTAATGTACGCCTGGTTTCAAATCGGTGTAAAGGAAGCCGTTGAACCGGTCTCTAGTCGGTGTGATGCCGGAGAATGGCAAGGCCTGCCACAACAACAAACAGGTAGTTTTTAAAGCAGAGCCACTGGCTGCGCACGCGAATCGGAAACGCACTGAGTGCCGCAATCTATTACAGTGGCGTAACGTTTCGAACTTAATTGCAGTGATTTTTGGAGGTTTGAAAGTTTAAGGTGAGTTAATTTCTTTTTTTTAAGTTTTAATTAATATTCACTGGTAAAATATAATAACGGTTTCAAAAACAAAATTTACCGTTTTCAAACAGCAGGTATTACTACCTATTTTATAAAAAAAAATATTGGGTCACTGGGATATACACACAAGAAATACAGTTAAATTGAAATCTGCATTTTTTAAACGTCAAAATTCAAAGGTCAAAATCTTATCTTCTGCAATATATTTGTCGGTAAAGCGCATTAAGAGTATGTAATTCACTCGATCGCCCTCGATCGAGTGAAGCCATCTTCACTCGTCATGAAGCCATCTTGAAGATGGCGCGATGACGTAGTGGAAACAGCTGGTAACAGCTGGACAAGACTGGCAAAAGAGAGGCGAACATGGTAGAGCATAGAGGAGGCATAAAGGCTTTATTTATTTAAACTATTCACTATAATTTATTTCATTTAAATAAAATAGAATAGAAAGACGCTAGATACAAGCCGTTTCCATCAGGTCATTCTGGAAATCTGTGACCTATGTCCAGCATTAGACTTCTTGTGGAGACGATGATGATGGAGAATAGAATAAGAAACAATTATAGTTTAGAAAGCAAAAGCAACCGACTTCTCATGGATGACATTGTCAGAACTGGACCAAATTGAAATGGGACCACACGGGAAGCAATTTTTTTTTTCAAATAAAATATAATCACCAAAATTGGTTAATCCAGTCGAAAGCTCTGAGGTAACAAACATAAAAAATACAGTCGAATTGAGAAACTCCTCTTTTTTTTAAGTCGGTTGAAAATACATTCACGCATTTTCTTTTAATATATACTAGACGCAAATTTACAATAAAACTACAATATTTATAAACAAATATTTACACAAATCAGAATTTAACTACTCAGTTGTTGTAATTTTTGTTTGACTTAAGTACCTACCTACAATAATTGTGTATGTTAATCAAGGTGCTTATGAGAGTATTTTCCGCATAAAACTGCAAAAATATTTATAAAATATTAATAATAAAATATTTCACAAAAAACGCTTGTAGGTATTCCTTTTCAGCCGTAACTTCTATTGTTGAACTTCACAAGAAACGAAAATTTTCCACCAACAATCCTCCAAGCTGGAATTATAACGCTATTATAAAGCCACAATCCCATATAAGTAACCAGATTGTATTTAGAAAATGAAATAGATGTTAATGAAATTCTTTGCTTTCATTATTTTGGGGAGTTTTTTTTTATTGTACATAAGCTTACACATGACAGTTAATATACCTATCTGACGTTAGGCAACGCGGATGTTGCAATTTATCATATAAAGCTATTATTAAAAAACAAGCTGATACATGAACATATATAAAGCTATGAAAATATTGCCCAATTCTCGTATATATACTTATTTATATAGTGCACGATAGTTTAAATAACCGGAAAACAAATTTAAATCTTGCTGGCACCCAAAAATATATTTTTATAAAAAATTGGAGTTGGCAAAAATACTACTTACCTACTGAAACTGACTACACTGAAATTGCCGATTTTCAAAGGGACTTTTAAAATATGCACTAATAAAATTAATCAAAATATCTTCAGATATTGCTGAAAATATTTAAAAAAATCGAAAATTTCCTTCGTTTGAAGTTGGTTATAAAAAGATAAAGCGAAGCACACGAGTGAATTTGAAATGAATTTTAGCTTTCGTTTATCGCCTCTAAAAATGAACTGTTATATCATTTGGCGACTTTGATATTACCCTAAGATGATTGGACATTTGATTAAAATTGAAAATGAAGAACAAGACCTTTAATTCTTATTTAAGAGTAAATTAAAAGCTCTTATACACCTACATGAAATCTCACCGATTGTTTATTACCTACGCATTGTACCAATGTGAAAAGAAAAAGTCATGAAACATTTACGGCCTTACCGAAAAACGTTATTTAACTTTAAGCAATGCTTAACATATTTTGTTAACTTCTCGCTGACACGTAATGACACTTGCGGAAAGAAGACAGAGAATTAAGACGTTGGTTAAAGTTAAGTAACGTTTTTCGGTAAGGCCATTAAAGTTTGCATCTGTAAGTTTATTTGCAAAGTGTTAAGTTGCTAAAATTATCCTACAGCGATAAGACAATACTAAATGCATGTGAGTACGAAAGTAAATAAACTTACAACCAAACTTCATACCTACTTAGGTAACACTTGGGAAGTTTCTCAACATGGGGTGATATGCAATCAACCCCTCCCCTCGATTTAATACACCGTGAAATATACATACCTGTTCGTATGAGTCAAGCTGTGCACAACTAAATTTCAAGTTTCTGGTAGCATTACGTACATATACCTGATGTAAAGATTGGTGTCCACTAGAAGCGAAACGGAGCTGTACGGAGCTATAATGTTTACATATTACATGAAAAAAATATTTCTAATCATAACTAGTTATGGGTTAGATGTCATAATTAAATAAGTGCCATTAAGAAAACTATCACTTACGTATTCTTGTTAACTATAGGTGGTAGAACCTGCAGTAAAACACAACTTCGTAATTCATAGGTTCGTCGTCGTATTTTTAGGGTTCCGTACCTCAAAAGGAAAAAAACGGAACCCTTATAGGATCACTTTGTTGTCCGTCTGTTCGTCTGTCCGTCTGTTCGTCTGTCCGTCTGTCCGGGTGTCAAGACCTTTATCTCGGAAATGAGTGAAGGTATCGAGTTGAAATCAAAACCATATACGCAAATCCATAATATCTTGCTGCAGAAAGTAAAATAAAATTTCTCAGTTTTCGTAAAAAAAAAGTTATAGCCGAATATGTCGTAAAAAACGCACATTTCTACACTCACAAGGGAATCAAAACCTATGGGGTACTTCCCGTTGACCTAGAACTATGAAATTCGGCAAGAAGCATTGTGTTAGAGTACACATATAGGAAACAATCCGAAAACTGGTCATTTTTAATTTAATCACAAAAAAATAGTGTCTCTATGCAAGGAATGAGGGCCCAAATTTTAAAGTGAATTAACCTTATCACGTGGGGTATCATATGAAAGAACTTCATTAGCATAAGCTAAAACAGGTTTTTAAATATTTTTATGATGTATATTTTTCGGTTTATGAAGGAAAATATAAAAAAAATATATGATTTCGCCCTTTTATTTAGTTTGTACGGAACCCTCGGTGGGCGAGTCTGACTCGCACTTGTCCAGTTTTATATTTTATAAAGTATGTTGGGCGATCTTAACTAACCTTATTATTAGGTATAATTATTTTGCTTTAACGGAAGTTACCCTCTCAACTACATATTTGTATGCTTTAAAATATAAACAAAATTCTTTGTGTAGGTGTACATAATTATAATTCAAGGTAGATAGGTACTTATTATGTGCATAATTTCGAGATTGCTTTATAGCTTTAGGAACTAACAAACTTATCATAAATTTCCTGTAAGAGGTCGTACAAAATATGCATTTCTGATATTGCGTAGTTTGCGAAGTTAATTTAAATAATTGTAATATGCATCTTTCGTTGGATTGTGGACCTAATAAATAACACAATAGAAGTTTCCAACTTCGCGAAATTTCTTACACCCATGTTGGTACCGGTTTCCGTAATGTTTCCCGATTATTTTCGTAACTTAAAATTATGGTAATTTTTATTTCTAATACAAAGTCTCAGATAATGTGATCAATTCTCTTACATACTTGACTAATTAACATTAGATATAATCTAGGTGTAATTTATTGAATCAGGCGTTACTTTGCGGAAATTAATATTCAAAAACTTAAATCTAAACTAAAAAATAAAAAATAAAATAAAAAAAAACATTTAAATAATAAAATCTTTTTTTTTTGCATTTTTAAATAAATCTAATCTTTCTCGTGAAGAGGTGAAACACGTGTCGACAAGAGTACCAGCTTGAAGACATCGAAGTCGTCAAGAGTACCAGCTTGAAGACTTCGAAGTAGGCAAGAGTACCAGCTTGGAGACCTCGGAAACACACTAGATATATAAGTTAGATTTAAGTTTTTTTTATAATCTAGGTGTCTTTAAATCACCAGTGAATTTGTTTCTTCTAGGTAAGGTAAACCTATTAATACAAAAAAAAAAAACAAGTAATTATTACCTACTCTTACTTCTAGCCTTTAGTTTAAGTTTTACTGAGGTTCAGTAGACATTACAATTATTTTTCAGTTCAGTATGTTAAATTTATCATCATTATCATCATCATTTTAGCCTTTATCGCTTTACCGTTATTTCCGGTCTTGCGCTAAATTTATCCAGCTCTTTGACTCGGCCCTCTGGCTTAACGATATTGTCAACAAAATTGTTATTATTTTACGTGGGTTTACCCCTACCTTATTTGTTTGCGACATTTTCTTGTCTGATATTGATTTGTCTTATTTTTAGTAAGATTTATTTCTTTTTATGTTATTGCAGAACAAGATTTATATTTTTATGGTTATATTTATTCATAAAACTTCATCTACATAATCTTAATTGATAAGTAAATAAAAACATGATAATAATATTAGAATAGCTTATTAAGTCAAGAAAGTTATCAGAGCCATATATATATATCGTGGTTTATGTATATTATATGTAGAAAAATATGGTTAACATGATTAGGTACACTTACGTCTTAAAAGCAGATCCTATATGAAAATAATTTTATTTTACTTTAACTCACTTTATAGAATTGGGCTCCTTTTTACCCGAATGCAGAAGGAGGGTTATGTTTTTCGAGTGTATTTATCTATGTATGTATGTATATTTCTTTGACACGCCCTGGAGCCTAAACGGCTTGTTTGATATGAGTGGTATCAATAGATTCGTCTTAGTTGTGAGAGTGACACTGGGTACATCAAAATTAAAAAAAAAACTTAAGTTAGGCTGCAAAAACCTCTTTTCTGCAGTCGGGTATTTTGTTTTTCTTTTAACATTGATACTTGTTCCTTTTAGGCTCCTTTTTGGGCTTCTTAATTTGATCATGTGACAGTATCTATTAACTTGTCAATATAGGTATGAATCAAGAACCTTCATAAATAAATGAAAATATGATGGTAAAATACATTTCATCTCAATGAAATATTGCATCGGAAAACATTTTAACGCTTATTAAGCTACATTTTCGGAATTTTCGATAAAAAAGGCCGTTTGCAAAATGGTAATGCTCAGCATGGTGGCAACAACAAGCCTAATCTGTTCCCTATACGGGGTAATGCGAGCGCTTAGCTTTATCACATCTATAGACCAACTTAGACATACAAGTAGCCAAATGAGCGAACTAAAAAAAAACAAGCAGTTTTGTTTAAAATTACGATTGTGGCGTCATCGCTGAGAAAAATAGGTATAAGTCAATTGCACTGTAGGGGAAACGCGAATGGTTCCGCCATTTTCTAACCGCGTAGGTGCTTTTCACGCGCGAGATGTTACCGATTACCTTATTTAAACCGATTAGGTTTAAAGCTCATTTTTTAAAACTCTATGTAAGTTTCACAAAAATACAACATAAGCAACAGTGCTAAATTCGGTAAGTCGAATTTGCTAAATATATTTTCTAAGAGATTCTTCAACTGTATTCTCCTAGAGTTTTTTTCAGTATTTTTGCCTTTTCTGATAAATATAAATTTATAAACAAACAACACTTCACGGCTTTTCGAGATGAACGCTGCCCTATTTAGATTTTTAAAGTGACCTTTGTGTTAATCTGTTCTGTGCTTAAATCTCTTAACTGAAATAAACGGATAATACCAATACCATATTTCATTCGAACCCTTTTAGTAGTTACATTACAGACATGTTTCATTATGATATTTACCAAATATGAATAAACAAACATGAAAAGACCAAGAATATTGTTCTGCAACAATGGAATAATACAGGTAGTAATGATAAGGTAGTACGTAGTAATGATATATACCTATTAGTAGTGATAGTCGGTGGGCTAAGGTGGGCCTTACGCCTCTATCTGTGCCTGTGAGAACGGGGAGGGATACTTGAAGGAGGCCTCAGGCACCCAATACGTAGATCTCAAAGAACGCCCCGAAAACGTTTAAGTCCTAAAATGACACTTTTATACCTGCGAATAATATAGATTTATTAGCTAAATATTTTGCAAACGGATCATTAAATTTGAAAACTGGTTATGAAATCTACCAAAAAGCAGTCTGTAAGCTAAAAATCTTTAATATGTATCCCGACATTCTGCTTAATTCAGTTTACTCATACTATGCCATGTCACAATCCGTTTCTTTCACAAAATGAGGCGTCGTACTATATTTCAATGTTATTTGGCGCAGTGTTTGGTGGTATGGTAAGAAATAAACTGGGTTTGACACAATATTAGGATTTAGCGTTAGTAGATGCTGATTTATACTCTTATATTTGACCTTGCATTTGCCAAAAAAACACAGCTTTCGACTTACATACCTTTATAACCAGCGGTTTATGCAGTATATTGACTGACGAATCAACGCATAGGTAACCTAAATTACTTTGTCAGACAGTAATCAGATTAACTAATTGAAACTTTTACTAACATATTAAATAAAGTACTTAATAAATCCCTACTTTAGTAAATAAAAAATCCGGACAATTGCGAGTCAGACTCGCCCACCGAGGGTTCCGTACAAACTAAATATAAGGGGGAAATCATATATTTTTTTTATATTTTCCTTTCGTAAACCGAAAAATATACATAGTAAAAATATTTAACACATTCCTTGCTCACCACTCGGATCCGAGTAGCGAACGTTTGAGGCAGCCCTCATTCCTTGCAGACATTATTTTTTGTGATTAAATAAAAAATGTCCAGTTTTCGGATTTTTTCCTATATGTGTACTCTAACACAATGCTTCTTGCAAAATTTCAGAGTTCTAGGTCAACGGGAAGTACCCCATAGGTTTTGATTCCTCTGTGAGTGTCAAAATGTGCGTTTTTTACGACATATTCGGCTGTAACTTTTTTTTACGAAAACTGAGAAATTTTATTTTTCTTTTTGCAGCAAGATACTATGGATCTGCGTATATGGTTTTAATTTCAACTCGATACCTTCACGCGTTCCCGAGATAAAGGTCTTGACACCCGGACAGACGGACAGACGGACAACAAAGTGATCTTATAAGGGTTCCGTTTTTTCCTATTGAGGTACGGAACCCTAAAAACGACTAATTTAGAAAGATTAATTTTGCTCTACAGCTTTACGCTGTTTAAAAGTCAATTACGATTATAATCTTACTGATTAACAATCACGTCAACGCAGTCGTTGAGGCAAATGACAATAATTAACCCCACAATCACCAGAGTGACTCATTACCACGGCTCAGTGTCGAGATGCTGACAAGGACACATTCCGGAAGGCATATGACACACTTGAGGGTTGTTTTCTAATTGGTACCATCAAATAATCTTAGTAGAGCTTTCAACTATTTTTTTCCTATATTAGTGGTTTCTAACTTAATTTTTTTATCATGGTGGTGAGTGAACTTGCCGTCGATAAAATCACTATTAAAGAAAAGCCCGTGCATGAAAGTTTTTAATAAACGCCAATCCAGCACCACGTTTGTGAAAAAATTGTTTGTGTATTGAATTCCGACAAATGTCCATCAGCCACCACTCTTACTAATAAAAGATATAAATAATGATTTGTTTACTTAAATATTGCTTATTATTTTTTTATGTAATCAAGTGACGAGACGAGCAAGTCGCTACAGAAATTTTACCTACATAAGAATTCGCTTGTAAATTTTTTTTTATAATATTTTTCTACTAAAAATAGATCCAGCAAATATCCAATTATTCAAGAAAACTTGTGCACTTGGCTTAAGATTTAATCAGAAAACCGGTGGGTGCTATACATATTTACCACATAATAATTTATTCGCCTTTTTATTACTCTTTCGTTGCACGTCATGGGTTATTCCCACTCACAAGTTATCGCGCGCAATTTTGTTAGGCACGCGGGTTATTGACTTTAATATTATAAGGGAACTAATTTTTTAGCTGTTATTTAAATATTCGAGATGTTATTATAATCAGTTCAAAAACATATTGAGCAGTAATTTAATTTAATGGCGGTTGATTAATTATTGCGAGAGTAAAACATGGACAGTAATAAAAATCAATTAGTCGGTTATTTTATCATACAATGTCAATTCAAAAAATAAATGAGCAGTCCAATAACTGAATGAACGGTAAAAATGATAGAAAGTTATCTATGTATATAGGTATAAGCAATAATTTCTTCAGAGATTAGGTTATGTTTTTTTTTTTTTTTATATTGTACTATTTACCGAGTTAAACTTTTATAGTGCAAGGACCATAAGTTCTTCTTATTTTTTGTATTGGACCCGCATTAAAGCATTTGCCAGTGTCAAGTATTAGGATTTTTTCAAGTTTCTTGAATAAAACAAGTTGTAAATGTTCTAGTCACAATCTAAGTCACGTAAACAGTCAATTTATCGAGTCCTGCTTCAGTAAAGTGGTGGCGACTTTACTAGAAGCTTCTATGGAGTTTTGGCGACAACGTGAAATCACACGTTTTAAGTACTGTTTTATTTCACTTGCCCACACTCACTCACTTTATCGAACACTTAATGAATAAAACACCATCATTTTTATAGCATTAATGTTCAAAATAACACAAGTTTAGGAAAATAAAACAAAGCAACAACACGCTAATTAATTTAATTTATTTAATTTAATATAAGTTAACAAAGACGTTCCCGCCAAAACTCAGGACCATATGTGAGGCCCAAGAATAAGTCCGGAGACAAATATTATGGGCCCACGTCACTTTGATAGCAAATCAGATTTTATGGAACAATTTCCGGTTCCAGCAGGAGACTAAGAAAGTAACAAAAAAACTTCATACAAGAATATGTCTTAATGACTTCTCTTCTTGTATTAATAAAAATATCTCTGTCGGTATTCGTCTATTCGGCTTGCTTAACGTAAAAAACTGATCCATTCATCTAGATTTAACGTACGTACAAAATATCTGGAAATGTCGACTAAATTGAAATGCTCATTAGAATATAATGTATTGTTCAATTGTAATTGTAATTAGGAAATGCGTAGATATCTACCAATTCAACAGATTGTTGAGAAAGTAAATTTACTCATTTAAATAAATAAACAAATATTTGTGGACATTTCACACAACACCATCCAACCCAAACTAAGCAAAGCTTGTACTATGAACTAGATGGCTGATAGAATATGTATATACTTTTTTTTGTCGTAAATATATACATATGATACATAGAAACACCCAGACACAGAATAAACGTCCATGCTCATCACACAAATGTTTGCCCTGGGTGGGGATCGAACCCACGACCTTTCAGTACAGCAGGTAGACGTAGACACACTACCAACTGAGCCACAAGGCCAGTCATTTACTAATTTTATGAACTAGTTTGATAAAAGAAGTTGTACTTTTATAAACAAAATAAAACACGACTGCAGGTTTTATAACGTACTGCGTCGTGACTCTAGGTATTTCTCGAACACTTCCGTATATTTTATAGTACACGGAAAAATTTCATCTGCCACCAGTATATGGAAACCATAACATTCTACTAAAAACTAATTCTGAAAGCTTTAAATAGATACTATTCAAGTTAGTTTCACTAAATTAAACTACTAAATATTTTAATACCTGCAAAAATATTCATCAAAAGTATTGAATTAATAATCAGCGACGTAAACGTGGATAATTTCAACGTGCCCAAAGTTATTAATTTAAAATTTACTAACTTTTCTTAAAATTGGAAAATAGATAAAAGCTGTCTAGACTTGTGCAAATTAATGAAAGGTTAATTCTTAAAGTTGTCCTCGACACATATACAGGTTATGGCTATTTCTATCTTTAACCGTTTTCTATGTTTACACCTGCACAGAATGGGGCTGGGTGAGATCCCTGAGTGTAGGTTTTGCCTCGAAGAAGATAAAACACCCATTCATGTCCTCTGCGAGTGTGTGACGCTCCACCACCAGAGGAGCCAGCTCCTGGGAGCACCTATCCTCTACCCTGAGGATGAGAAGGCCTCCACCCCAAAGTCCCTAGTGAGATTTATGTCACATCTGGGATTGGGAGAGGTGCTGTAACCCTTAGGAGAGAAGTTACAATAGATCCGCGAGGGTCGCAGTGACAGGGAGGCTCATGGCCTCCCACCCTACCTCGAATAATAATAATAATAATCTTTAACCGTTTCAATCACACCATTTTATTTGATTATACTTCGATTGGTGTGGCCAATTATGACACTATATAACATACCAACGCTCTTATTATTAACATATTGAGTGCCACATGAACTTTCGCTCGTTTCGATCATCGTCGTCGTCGTCATATTGTCGTTTATTTATTTCTATGATGAAATAAATATACGACGATAAATAGTTTCACTTTTAACCGACTTCCAAAAAGGAGGTTCTCAATTCGATTGTATGTTTGTTCAGCGATTACTCCTATCGAGTAGGTAAAATAAACGAATTGCGTATTTTGAAGTCGGTTATCAGTTTTTCAAACTAAAATTATTATTAACCGACTTCTGAAATTAAGGAGGTTCTCAATTTAAATCAAATCAAATTTATTATTTTATAAATCGAATTAGTTGTTTTACATTACATTAAAATTTAAACAGCACATACATAAGTATATTAAACAATACAAATTCAAAAATTAATCGGTAAAGCAATAAAATAACATTGCAAAAACAAATTAGTAAGTTAATAATTTTTATCGTCTGTGGAGATTAGACAAATGAAAAATACTAAATTAAACAAAATAGAATTCATAGCCTATTGACTATGAATTATATTTTGTTTAATTCTATGTTTAATAGATTCATCATTATTTTGTGTCAATACGGCAATATCAAATAAAAAAGTCATAAAATTATAAAAAAAAAAAAACAAATAGTCAAACTGACACATGAAATTAAATACATAAAGAATAAGTACCTGGGCGACCGAACTCCACTTGGATTTTTATGACTGAAAATACGAACAAACCCGGGTTCACTAAAAATGTTACCTAGCAAGATCGATTTGTCGTCCTCTAATCTACCTACAAACCAAATTTCATTAAGATCGTTGGAGCCGTTTCCGAGATTCAGATTATATTCATATATACAAGAATTGCTCGTTTCTAAAGGTATTAGATATCCACTTTTTTGGCACAACGACGCCATGTACCCTTACAAGGTTGCTGAGAGTACATTGCCCCTCCTTGCCACTACACTCAGGTAGCTGTTGCCGCTGCCATCAACATAATTACTTCGAACTAAGCGCCCTACTCTCACTCATGTTGTCCATGTTATCACTGAAAAGCTTCGGTGAGTTTAACCTCCTTTTTTTTTTGACGAGTGGGAAATGTTCTAAAGGTACCCGGGTGCGTGTTATGTTATATGTTTTTTTTGTATGTTTGTTACGCAATTACTTCACTGATGCAAAAACGTAGCCTTCATCTAGGTAGGCATACACTGCAGCCAGACAAGGACAAAAGTATTTCTCCCAAGAAAGTACTGGGCTTCTTAATGAGCGCATACCTATAGGGGGGAGAACTGTAATACAGCTACAGTCACAATAAATCTCCATAGGTCACAGTGACATTGACAGTGACAGTGACATTTAAGACATTTTAAATGATGTTTCCATTTTGTTCAGTAGGGCTTTTATATAAAAAATAAATAAAGAAAACTTTGATAATTTTGTGTTAATTATTACATATGTTATGCACTTTAACACAAAGGTGTCACAAAATAAGCTAATGTAAAATACATATTAAGATAGAATTCAACCGTCATTTTGTAATACCAACGAGCGATTCTAGTCAGTATGTCAGAGGGAACTAACGCACAATTTCTAACGTCGGTTACACAACTGTTACTGTGTATCGATTGTGCCACATCAGAAAGGCCAGATCATTAATCAGGCTAGAAAACTGTACCTAAATACGATAGATAGATAGATAGATAGATAGATAGACAGATAGATAGTCTTTATTGTACACCATTGAACAAATACGATCTAGGCATATAAAATACGGTACAGCTCCTTCATTAATAACTAAGGTTCTAGGTAAGCCTAGGTAAAAATAGTTCTTATAGCCAAACTGTTCATAGGCATAAAGTAACGTATGAAATACGTTTTCTCGGGTCTAGTTCTAAAAACAAATATCACATGAATCTAAAAATGACATTAATTTTGTGATACTTTCAATATAATAATTTAGGTATTTAAAAGTTACAAATTATCCAAGCGTAATAAACTCTCCATGGCATCCAAAATCTTAGACTTTAGACTGTAAAATGTTCCTTATTTAGTAAAAAAATCTTGTTACTTGTTTAAAAATCCAATATTAACTAATTAATTACTCAATTTTATTTGCGTAACTGGCTAATAAGTACTTGGTACACGATCCAGAGACATTAGCAAGCCGTTATTGCTAAACCGTGGTAGGTAGGTACTTTGTTTCGAAAGGACAATTGATTTATAATATGACTATTGCTACAAACTATAATCAACTAATGATTTATTGAACTATAAATAACTTTGATAGTCTCAATAGTTCTTTCATCTTCCTTGACCTCAGCATTGTTTTCTCAAGACTACGAATTAAAATACTGAAAATAAACCCTTCAAAAGTATGATAAATGTCCACTTAAAAAAAGGTTGTGCATTAACACTCTAGGATTTTAAGGAGTAGGAAAGTTTAATCTCTAAACCTTTTTTTTTAACTAAATGGTCCAACATTTGATCGGTGTAAGTCCCCTTCAGCTGGTTGGGTAAGTTTTTTTTTTCTTTGTTTCTTGGCATCGCACGAGTTGGGTAAGTTAATCGTAGATAACTAGGCATGTACACCGAAGTACGTCATTGCGTTTGAATTCCTTGACGTCTACAAGAAATATAAAACATTTGACGATAATTTTTGCATTGGACAAACATACAATAAGAAGAAAGGATCAAAAATCACACAAAACTAAATAAACAAATATTTGTGGACATTTCACACAACACCATCTAGCCCAAACTAAGCAAAGCTTGTAATAAGGAACTAGATGGCTGATAGAATACATATAATCATTCTCATTCTAATTATACTACTTCTATCCACCCTAAGGTTGCCTGGAAGAAATCTCTCTATGCGATAAGGCTGCCTTTGTACTATCGTTTAAGTTTATTGTTTATTTTAAGTTATTATCAGTATGGTTGTACAATAAAGTTATATTCTATTCTATATACTGTTTTGTATTTATATACATATGATACATAGAAACACCCAGACACAGAACAAACATCCATGCTCATCACACAAATGTTTGCCCTGGGTGGGATTGATACACCTTTAAAGCATTAAAACATACTAAGTATTATCTTGAAACGGGATTTACTTACTGGATCGACCTTTATGTTCCAAAGTTCTTTCTCCATAAAACGATATTATTAAAACGATATTATTTATTAAACCGAGAAACATTGACATTTCAATGGTTCCAAAATGATTTCAAGTATGAACGTCCTAAATATATATATATATATATATATATATATATATATATATATTTCCGACTCGCACTTGCTGGGTTTTTAAATGTTTGTTATCTCATAACTCCGTTATTTATAAACTGATTTGTGATTTTGGTTTATGTGAAAAATGTATTTTCAGATTGATTTCATAAGTATTTCATAAAAATGGGTTTATTAATTAATTGATCTTAATGTTTCTTTTTTGTTCAATAGGGCTTATAAATTTTATCATAATCGGTTCAGTATTTTGGTTTTTAATACAAAAGACAAAGAAAGCAGTCAGGTCATGACAATGGTTGCTGCGGCTCTGATAAACTTCGAGTAATAAGGAAATGAGTTAAATGTTTTTATTGCAAAGTCTCAAACATACATTTAATTATAGTAGAAGCTGTCCTACTTAATTTCCTAGGTCTCCCTTTCAGTTCCATAAGCGTAGATATCCCCAGTCACTACATTTTAAAGGTGCGACAGGCGGCCTTTTATCGCCGACACAGGAACGAGTAATGGGTGCAGTCTCCCAGAAAATTGGGTTATTCGTTGTAGACTAAGAGACCATGGAGTTAAAAAAGTACCTAGGTATTATATCTCAGCCTAAAACGATCTCCAAATATTTTATTCTTTTTGCGGCCTATCTTAGCTACAATTTCTTGTACAGGATAATTTAATCTTATCAGCCAAGAAGCGTTATAATATTATAATTTTAGGACAAAAATTTTATAGTGCAACATCTGTACCTTACTTTAACATCTTTACTAACCTTGTGATTTTTTACTAACTACAAGATCACTTACCTATTGTTATTTTATGAACAAAATGAGAATCATTAGTCAAAAGTACTACTAAAAATAACTATAAAAAGTACTAGGCGAAGTTTGGAATGTAACGGCGGTCTTCACTACAAAAAAAAATAAAATTTAAAATATTTAAATCAATCGCAAAAATATTTAAATCAATTTCTTATCATTATTTCGTAGTTTTAAATACAAAATAAATACATAAAAAGTAACCCATTAATTTGCCATTAGTAAAATATGCATAACCCATTGCATTACTGAGGAACAACAAACGTTAGTTTGCTTATTCCTTTAACGAACTCAAAATGAGCAAATCATGATTCAGCCGCCTCTTTGTCTATTATACTGCGGAATCGGGACCGTGGTAGTGACTATCAAATGTAATTTTCGGATGACGCCCCCCGAATATTTGGTGGTTAATATAGATAAATCCGCGTGAAACTCATCAATGGAATTAATAGGATAGAAGTTCCTTAATTTAATCTACCTTTTAGCTGTTAAGCTCAATCTTCTGTGTTATTGAAATCGGCGAAACATTTATTTATTTTAGAGCGGTAAATATTGTGTTATAGATGCCATTGTCTCTGTTTTGTGCTGGTTGTTTTCAGGGAATAGAGCTTTGCATTCAATACTTTCTATACAGTTGCCTTAGACTAAACGGCTTAATTTCATTAGTCCTACATTATGTATTAATATCATAATAAATAGATATAATTTACAAGTTCTAGTTGATTAATACTAGAAGTAAGTAAGAAAATTAGGCACGGTTTTAAGATGAAAATGTTTTCATTTGAAATTTGATGATGAAGTTAAGATGATTTGATGAAGTTTGATGATGTTTTCTCGTTGAAATGCCAAAAATCCGTACTCAGCGATATCGATCCACATTCCTGTTGCGTACTGCACAGGAATGGAATTCGTTGCCGCCATCTCTGTTTCCTGAGACCTACAATCTTGGAATTTTCAAGGCTAGAGTGAATAGATATCTTCTAGATCGACGAGCTCCATCCTCGGCCACACCGTCGCTTAACATCAGGCGAGTTGGTGGTCAATCGTAGATCTATCTTCTATAAAAAAAAAAAAAGATTAATGTAAAATTAACATACACACATTCTGTATAATTGCTTAAAGGTATTCCATTGACCTAATAATAATATGTGCTACGCACAGGTATTCTATTTCAAGTAGCTAGCTCTAGAAAAAAATCAATAGTGTTTCTTATATAATAAAAATTTGAATTTAATAAGTACTTACCTATATCTTAATTATATATTTAAGTATTCAAGAGGAATACAAAACAATATTACATACATACACATCAAATTGATAATATCCTGTTTTGAAGTCGATTAAAAAATAAATATAATCTTTTTGCAGCAGTTTTGGTGATAACTTATATCTACACATTGGGTGCCTGCTTCAACCAGCTACACCAGTCAATTCAAAAATACCTATTTTTATTATTTTACATCTAATAAAATGTTTATTGTGGATTGAATGACTATTGTTGGTATATTTTGATATATACATAATTACACCATTTATAAAACACTAAAAACACATTTTAAATTTTGAAAAAAGATACTTTGTATCATAAAGGTCCAAACGTGTTGTAATGGTTTCAAAACCACTTGAGACCTAGAAGGCTTTACTTGGAATTTGTTCGGCAATTTTAGTAAAACCCAAGATCATCATAATAGTAAGCCAAGAGCTTTCTGCCCTTTCGAGACTACTCTATTAAAGATGTTTTCAAGTGGTTATGTATTAATTCCAAGCGGAGGCATAAGCCTTACTGCCGTAAATTATTTTTGTTTCACAATTTTTTTCCACGAATTTTATGTAAATGAATGAGATAATACTTTTGATCATCAAGGAACTCATTCTCTCTTCGGTTTAAGCCCCATTGGGTACGGAATTTTTTAACTGTCTACAAATTTTAAACCATTTCAATTAGTTTAAAACTCTAGTGTTGTGAAGCTTTTTGCACTCGAGGCGCAGAGTCGGGTAACGCAACTATCTCGCTCGCGCGCGACACATTATATTAGGTAAAAAAAAAAAAAAACATGTTTTGAACAATTTTCAAACGTTAGTGTCGTGATAAACATATTACAAAATGTTGAGAACATTTTTCATTTTTAAAGCTATGTTAGGTACGAGTACGTAAATAGGTAAATGTCCAAACTTGGAAATTATGACGTTTGAACGTTTATTTTGGTCAAATGAAGCTTCTGAATTATTGAATGATGTATTTTATTATTTTCAACATAAATCTTAATCATACTTGATGCTTACTCTTCGTTCACAATCTACGAATGGTATAAGATTGCAAGTGAAAGGCATATGACGTCACAGTTTATTGCAATAGTTGTAAACTTGTAACCATTGGTTTACATCATACCGGATAATTTGTTATTTTTAGGAAATGTTTATTAAAGTATCAGAAGTATAAGATGACCACCTTCAAGGTGGACAGACAACTAAACAATCTCTCTCTCTGATAGGAAGACGCTAGTTGCAGGCCTCTTCCAACCCATCGTTTAGAAAATTCATGGAGGAGACCTATGTCAGCCTTCACCCACAAGCAGTCAAGTAATGATCTTCTTGTGGCCGAGAGGATGACAATGATGATAATGAAGAATTCTTTAGTCAACAAGCTATGGCTTAAAAACCTAAAATCCGATACTTACTGATGCTGCACTTCATATTTTAGATATTTATATCAATTATTAAGTTCTGTTTTTTATCTATAATACGTGTTTTAATTAGGTACTTAGTTCTGTTTTTTTTACATGTTGTATTTTTTATTATAAGCTAATTTAAAAAGTAATCTTGTTATTTATCTGTCATGCGTTAATAAGATTTTTGTTTTCAGATAAAAAAATTAACTCAAATAAAATATTAATTAAAAAAAAAAGACGTGTGGCACTCGGAGACTTAAAAATAATTTAAAAACAAGCTTTTATTTAAATGCTCTAAAACGAAGAAATTAAATTTTATATTGATATAAATAAAAGCTTTAATCTATTCACTCTAGCCTTGAAAATCTGAACAGATAATGTATAATAAGTTCATGTTAGTGGTACTTTTATTTTTATTATGTAGTCATTACATTTATATTTTTGTATAATGAGATGAAATTAGTAGGTGTCGTTTTCTCTTTCTGTTATACGCACACAGAAACAAGTATCGCATTCTACCCACTGCGTTTGAAGCATCAACCCATAGCCTAAACTTCATCACAATTATAGCAAAGATTTTTGACAGGCCTCGTGGCTTAGCTTAGTGGTAGTATATCTACCTTCTGAGCTGGTCATAGGTTCGATCCTCGCCTAGGCGAGCAGAAATGTTTGCTCTAGAGCAAACATTTCTGCTCGGCATGGATGTTTATTCTGTGTCTGGGTGTTTATATGTATCATATGTATGTATTTACAAAAATAAAGTTTAAATGTATTCTATCAGCCATTTGGTTTGCAGAATACAGGCTTTGCTTAGTGTGGGGCTAGATGGTGTTGTGTGAAAATGTCCTCAAATATTTATAATTATAATATTTATTAATTTATTTGTACAACTTCATATTTTACATAATTCCATCATCCACTCACATACCCAATTACTGTATTTTTTACCAAAATGTTTTATTCAAGTGACAAAAAATACTTCACTAGTTCGGTTACTTGACAGCTTCAAATAATTTGGGTCACTTCAAGATGTGAAAAGACCTAAGTAAACGTTTGCATAGGAACGTAGTTTGCTCTAGAGTTCATTATGTACTAACTCAATTACTAATGATTCGACTTAATGTTTGAGTCCCGCAGCGAGAAAAGACGTGAACTCTTCGTCAATTAACTAAATAAATATTATGTAGGCCCTAAAATAACTCAAGCTTTAATTTACGTAAATAGGGAATTCTAGAAACAAAAACAAAACCTTAGCGGCCAAGTTAATAATTTTATATTCGTTTACTATATATTTTGACAAATATTTATATAGCTAAAATCACTTAAAATGCAAAAGTTTGTATATGAGTGTGTTTGTTACTTCTTCACGATGAAACGGTAAAATTTATTGAATGAAATTTGGTGACGATGTTGCATTTGTAGCCCATATTTACACAAAGACTGCATTTTATATAGAGGTTACTTTAGAATAGCTGCTAAAACTTAAGAGCACATCTAATTTGTAATAAATTGAAGACGCGCATACATATGTTAGTAACACGAATACGTTTTTTTTTATACAAGATAGATCTACGATTGACCAACAACTCGCCTGATGTTAAGCGACGGTGTGGTCGTGGATAGAGCTCGTGAAGTGCTCTAGAAGATATCTATTCACTCTAGCTTTGAAAATTCCAAGATTGTAGGTCTCAGGAAACAGAGATGGCGGCAAATAATTCCATTCTTGTGCAGTACGCAACAGAAATGTGGATCGATATCGCTGAAATGGCGTAAAATTTTGCACAAAATCCTATCAAGCATCTAAAATATTAAACAAAAAAAAATAGGTAAGTAAGTACGTATTTACCTAATTAATTGCTTCTTGAAACTAAATTAAAATAATTGGATATTTACTTAATTAATTACTTGCAAATACTAAGTTAAAATAATTGGATTACTTAGAGATCGGATGAGATCGAGGAAAACCTAAAGATAATGGAAATGCTCCAACGACTAATTGACAGCGTATTGGGCTTACAGATTAACCATCTTACTTATAAATGCATGTTAAAATCATATTCATGGAATAAGGGCTTGTTACTTTCTGTCAGACGGGAACTGTCACGCGCGAAAACGGAACAAAACACTGTTAAATAAAATGCGCTTAATTATCGTTTATAAGTACGACGGTTTATGTCTATTTTTTATGTCTATTGATGAGCCTACAACTAGCAGTCTGGTCACGCGTAGCATCAATCTAAAACATTTTTGACCCGACTGCGTAAGGAGGGTTATGTTTTTCGAGTGTATGTATGTTTATATGTATGTGGATATATATGTATGTTTCTATATGACAGCCTACAGCCTAAACAGCTTAACCGATTTTGATGTGCGAGGTATCGTTAGATTTGTCTTCACTCTCTGAGTGTCATAGGCTTTATTTTTTGGAATAATAACAAATACATCTCTCGAAAAAAATGCGTTTTTTCGTAAGCTCCAACGAACTTTTTCGAAATAAACAAGTAATTTTACCAGAATTATTCTAAAGAACGCGCATTTATAACCTTTAACCCTCGGCATGCCTGGTGGAAAAAAGTTACATGGCATGCCTGGTGGGTCTGTGAGACCCTAAATTTCAAATATTTTTTTTGCCTACAAATTGTTGTCAATTAGAAACATTTATAAGTTAATAATAAAATTAAAGAAGCTTTAAAGGGTTTTAAGTAAAATACGTTGTCGAATCAACAATATCTTTATTTTTATTTAAATTAAACTCCGTATACGTTTTTCAACATAAAATTAACATCTTGTGTTTATAAACATGCAAAAACAACTTAATCAAAAGATATATCCTAATCAGACTTTGGGAAACATTAGGCACATATATTATCTTATATTCTAAGCTAAAGTAATTAGTCTTCTTCGTTTCCAACATCATCTTCACGAGCTTTGTTTCCGAAGCAATTTGCGCACTGGAAAATTGCATGATCCAGGCACACATGGCTCTTGCACATCTCACAGATGAATTGCGTTTTGCGGTCTTTCTTTGACGGACATACGTGACATTTACGTCTTACACCTGGAGCTGTTTTTTTTACAGGTGGGCCTTCTTGGAAACCAATACGGTTAGCAATTCGTTTGCGAAGATCTGTAGAAAGACGAGTGTTTTTCTGTCTTGCTTGTAGATGTGATTCTATCAGTGCGATACCCACATCTTTGATAAAACTTCTGCGATTGTTTTTTATGTCAGGGCAGTTGAGCATTTGGATGATTTTTGCATTTATTCCTGCAGAGTTCAGCAGCCAGAAGAAAAGCGTGAGTGGCCATCTTCTGGAGTTTCTTGATACATCATAAGATCTAATAAGCTTGTCAACGTTATCAACCCCACTCTTCGTTTTGTTATAGAATATTATAACTGCTGGTTTTTTCTTCTCGCCTGACTCAATTTCCATATCATGATGGAGAGATGACAGCATGAACACATTTTTTCTAGGTTTTGGAATGTATGATACCAAAGTCATATTTTTTTGAAATCCGAACAGCGATGAATTCTGTTCTCGATTACCTGCTTTGAATTTTTCAGGTATGCAAGCTTTGTTTGATTTCATTGTACCGACAGCGGTTAGCTTATGATGGTTTAGCAAGTGTTCGTATGTTGGATAGCTTGTAAACCAGTTATCCATCGTGATATTCCTTCCTGATTGGGAAACTGGTGCGACCAGGCGATCGACTACATCGTGTGGCTTATTGCTGACCTTATAAGGCCCCTCTGGTTGCTCGCCTGCATAAATCTCCAAATTCAGTGAGTAGAATGTTCGGGCATCTACGAGCGCAAATATCTTTATTCCATATTTAGCTGGTTTATTTGGCAAATATTGTCGAAATTTGCAGCGGACACGGAAAGCAACAAGCTCTTCATCTATTGTCAAATTTTCAAAAGGCGTGTAGTAAAGTTGGCATCTGCTTACGAATTCATCGAACAGATTCCCGAATGGAGCTAGTCTATCCTGTGACAATCTTTCTTCACGTGTATCAACATCATCAAATCGCAAATGATTGACAATAAAAACGAATCTTCTCAAGCTCATTGTTAGGGCAAAAATAGGAATACCAGTTCCATCATTGGACCACAAGTCTTGTAAATTCTGCCTGGCAGATTTGTATAATCCCGCAAGGTAAATGAGACCAATCACAGCCTTTAGCTCATCCATACATAATTCTACATAAGCGTAGTCATTTGAAGTATTCAGACCATGTGTGGTTCTTCGGATCCTCACATTTGTGTACAACAGTATATCCAGCAACATCGTCTCGCTCACGAAAAGATTGAAACACTCTAAAGGTGTTTTTGCATCTCTCGCTAATACTTTTACACCAGGCGTCCCAGATATTATATTTTCACTACGTGTTCGAACGTTTGATCTAGCTGGAATTTTGTGCCACAAAGTTCCGTCTTTACCTTTGTAAATTCTTCCTGATGGTTGCGAAGTCAACTCTGACAGTGGCACGTCCATTTCGGAATCTGAAGAGTTCTCATCAGCAACTACTTGCAAGTTCTCATCAGCGACGTCTTCTTCCATTTCGGAATCTGAAGAGTTCTCATCAGCAACTACTTGCAAGTTCTCATCAGCGACGTCTTCCTCCAAAACAGCCATATCAATTTCACGGTTTTTTTCTGTGACCTCATGAGACTCTTCATCGCTGGAGTTGAAAACAATATCATCTTCATGATCTTCGTCCGCCTCCTCGAGTAGCAAACTGATAATGTCCCTGTCACGTAGGTGGCGCTCCAAGAATACGATAGCATAAGTTGAATTCGAAGTGAAGTAAAAACCTTCATAAATAAAACCCATTAAATTCGTAAAATCTGTAGGACACCAAACTAAAAACAATCAAAATCTAGCGTTTCATAAAAAAAACGTGTTCCCAGTAAAAAAATAATATTTATTATTAACATATAAGTCACAAAATCACAGAAAAAAAATAATTAATACTTACATAAAAATGTCACGCCGTATGCCTGGTGGGGTCAGTGAGACCCGAAAGCACTTTGCACACGTCCTATCACTACTGGAGCGCGCCCCGGACTGAGGTAGTGGGCGGCGAGCGTAACTAAGTTCACTTCGGTCAGCTACTGAGAGCAGTTACGCGCGGTATTCAAATTTAAATGAATTGTAACGATTTAACTGCAGCGGTGGGTCTCTCAGACCCTACCAGGCATGCCGAGGGTTAAGAGCGATTTTACGCATCCTTTCTCACAAAAAACGTACACTCAACAGCGTATCAAGCGGCGCGTAACGAAGTCGTAAGTTAGACTGCTTTCTGTTATCGGGTATTTTGTGTTTCTTTCAATACTTGATATTTTTTAATATCTCACGGTTTTAGTCTTAAAGAGATACTTAATTCTACAATACAAAATACAAAATAGTTTATTAATAATTACAATTTCATAATAAAAAGTGTGTTAGCACCCGAACTAGATATTCTGTGTCTCGAGTGCTAACGTCTTCCTGCGTGTAAACTATAATAATAATACATTGACTATACATTAATAAACAAAATAAACGATTAGAATTAAGCAATTTTGGCATCCATCAACCAAATTATTCATAAAATTTTACAGGTTGTACCTAAAATAGTGACACACATACAAATGCAGCATTAAATAAAATTCTATCATAACAATAGTCTATTTGAAGGTGCAATGCCCTTAGAATAAGATATTTCGACCTTGAGCTATTCCTATGCTGATTTTCTTGTGCGGGCATTCGGATCACGCTTCCGATCGCAGTTTCTGCATTTCAATGAATCATCCATAAACCACGTGTAAGAATCAGCTGGATCTCAAACCGGAGAAGTATTTTTTTATTTTTTTTATTGTTTATTAAGATCAACAAACAAACACCAAACAAAGTTTAGGGTTAATAAACTTTGTTGTGTACTGTTACAGTACACAACAACAAATAAATAATAATAGTAATATTTTTCAAATACTTAAGTATTTGAAAAATATTCATTAACCGACTTCCAACAAGTATCTATATTAAAAGAAAAACAAAATATCCGAGTGCAGTTTTTGCAGTCTAACTTACGATTTCGTTACGCTTGATACGTTGTAGTGTACGATTTTCGTGAGAAAGTATGTGTAAAATCGCTGTAAAAGATTATAAATGCATTCTTTTAGAACAATTCTAGTAAAATCACTTGTTTATTATGAAAAAGTTTTACGCTGAAAGTTACGAAAAAAATGCATTTTTGTATGCACCATTTTCAAGGGCAGACTGAAGAATCCGGATAAGTTGAATAAGTGAACAAGACCGTGTCGAGATAGTATAGATAGTAGGGTTCCGTAGCTAACATTAATGCTAATTGAATATAAGAGAAGTGTTTTATATAATTATCGCTATACCTCGAAAAGTTGTAATCATAGTATATTCAAGATAATTTTTATTGAAAGTATTTCATATGGTCTACTATCATGTGTAATCATGAATTTCTAGGTCCAATAGATAAGAAATACAGGGGGAGGGCACCCAATTTTTTTTACATTTGGCGGGCTATATCTCGCACACATCACCTCTGAGAAGAAATGATATAGGTATTGAATCTTAGTCTTATTTTAAGAGATTTAGACCCCAACGATACCCCACACGATATGGTATGGCATGGAGTGCCACCCCATGTTTTTTTTATTTGACTGCGGCATTTTGTAGCGGTACACATAACACGTCTATATGCCTAATTTCGTTTATAAAGGACTAATAGACTCTGAGTAAAATGACTGTGACATACGGACAGACAGACCAGATAGACGGATATGGCGAAATTAGAAGGGTTCTTCGTAGCTTCTACGGAACCCTAAAAAAGAGAGTAAACGTAACAGTGTAATCGTTTTCTTTGTCTTTTGCTACGAAATTCGTCAGTGGTCTTCGAAATCGATCAAGTGTCCCAACAAAACCGTTTTACTGCAAATCGTATTTTGACACATTAGAACATGCTTTGCTAGGACTTGGAATCCAGGTTTAGTTTGCCTTGAAATAAGCATAGCTACTTGTTTGTTATACAGCAGGCAGCAGTTGACTTTTATTTCAAATAATTGCAAGTCCAAAACCTGTAAGGGTTGCCCGTATGTAGATATCAGCAAAAGCGAAGTAGGTGACTCCATCGGCTTATTGGAATTCGGACGGCTCTAATTTCCATAGGTCCATTTCGAGGGACTTGATATGCGCTGAGCTCATGAATAAGGGACACTGGATATCTCAGAAACTATTCCATTTAGTCACCTGCTGGGTCCTTCATAAATCATGAGTCGATGGGGTTCCCGATCCCAAATTCATCAGGTCATTAATTTTGTAATGAATATCTACTATTGTAGCGTTGATGGCGTGGGAACGTGACGGATGGGTATGAGTAGAATGGAAAGGGTGTTATATTGTAGTAAATGCTCAAATCAGCAACCTCGTTCAAATTATTTGTGAGTTACGAGTATTTATCTAAGCTAATATTATAATAATTATAGTTTAAAAAAACTGATAAAACTGACTACAAAATACGAAATTAGTTTACTTTATTGACATATTTTTCTATTTATTTCGTTACAAAAATCAAGTATAGAACCGATTTTGATAAATTTTATGAGGGACGACCACTGAGTATGACCTACCAAACAAAAAATAAACAATAAAATCAATTCATAATTGGCGAAGTACTTAATCGTTGAACAAACATACAAAAAAAAAACATACAGTCGACTGTAAGTATGTTTTTTTTACTAACAAACAAACGGAAATAGTCTTCGAAGTCTATTTCCGTCTGTGTGTTATTTTTTAACGAAAAAGGAGAAGGTTCTATGTTCGATTATACGTATGTTTTTTTCTATGTATGATATTTTAATGATCCCATTAAAAACGTTGCGAATGTTAAATAAGTAACCTAGTTAGGTAACTATCTAATACCCTTAGCTAATACCTTTAAACGAGCAATTCTTGTACTCGTATATATAATTATATATTATATAATCTAAATCTCGGAAACGGCTCCAACGATTTTAGTGAAATTTGGTTTGTAGGTAGATTAGGGGACGATAAATCGATCTTGCTAGGTTTCATTTTTAATGAACCCGGGTTTGCTCGTATTTTCAGTCATATAAAATCCGAGTGGAGCTTGGTCGCCCAGGTACTATGATTAAATTGATTAATAAAAAAAAGTACAGAGATGAAAAAAGATATGTTGCCTTTTATCACCACATTAAAACTTTGCCACGTGGGTGAAGTTCATCACCCACGTGGCAAAGTTCACCAACGTTACCACAGCGTATACCTACTGCTTATAATATACTTGAGTAGATATTTGTATTTTTTACATGAAGTAAATGTAAGATTGATCACGTACTCGTTTTTCATATTTTTATTCTTTATCTAACCTACAATTAGATTTATTATCTTAAAATAATTTTACGGGATATTATCTCTAATAAGTGTAAATCATATATATAAATCATATGTATTATCATATATTTTCGTACTCTTTTAGGTAATAAACAACATTAACATTTTAAAATAAAGTAAATGGATTTCACCTATTCGTGTCAGGAAAATTACTTGCCTAAATATTGAATTTAATCATCGTAAAATCTCATATAAACGTAATGAATATGGAATATTGAGCATTACTTCTTTAGAACACAGAAATATTATGATATTTGAATCAAGGTGTTTGTAATTTCCGTCCAAAATTGTCAAATTTGTATAGGTATGCCTAGGAGCTATTTATACTGGAAAGAATTAGAAATTAAATCTTTTAACTATGTATACAACTATTACAATACTTTCCTATACAAAAAACTACAGATTTTTTACATAATCCTAAGAAATCCACTAGGAAAGCATTATTGTAAACTTCAAACATTTATCTGATAAACTATTGTTCTTAAAGATTAACATGAGGCAATGACTTTCCATCACTTGTACATAAAGTTAAAACAAAATTCACGAATATAGAGTCCTGAGTTAACCAATACGATGTCGAACTTAAAGATTATGATATAAACGGCCTTACCGAAAAACGTTACTTAACTTTAACCATCTTCCTAAATTCTCTGTCTTCTTTCCAAACAAACAAACGGAAATAGTCTTCGAAGTCTATTTCCGTGTGATTTATTTTTTAACGAAAAAGGAGAAGGTTCTATGTTCGATTATACGTATGTTTTTTTCTATGTATGATATTTTAATGATCCCATTAAAAACGTTGCGAATGTTACTTAAGTAACCTAGTTAGGTAACTATCTAATACCCTTAGCTAATACCTTTAAACGAGCAATTCTTGTACTCGTATATATAATTATATATTATTTAGTCTAAATCTCGGAAACGGCTCCAACGATTTTAGTGAAATTTGGTTTGTAGGTAGATTAGGGGACGATAAATCGATCTTGCTAGATTTATTTTTAATGAATCCGGGTTTGCTCGTATTTTCAGTCATATGAAATCCGAGTGGAGCTTGGTCGCCCAGGTACTATCATTAAATTGATTAATAAAAAAAATACAGAGATGAAACCAGATATGCTGCCTTTTATCACCACATTAAAACTTTGCCACGTGGGTGAAGTTCATCACCCACGTGGCAAAGTTCACCAACGTTACCACAGGCACGCTGTAGTAACGTCGGTTCACCGGTGAACCGACGTTACGTTTATGACTGGCCTTGTGGCTCAGTTGGTAGTGTGTTTACGTCTACCTGCTGAACTGAAAGGTCGTGGGTTCAATCCCCACCCAGGGCAAACATTTGTGTGATGAGCATGGATGTTTGTTCTGTGTCTGGGTGTTTCTATGTATCATATGTATATATTTACAAAAAAAAAAAGTATATATGTATTCTATCAGCCATCTAGTTCCATAGTACAAGCTTTGCTTAGTTTGGGCTAGATGGCGTTGTGTGAAATGTCCACAAATATTTATTTATTTATTTATTTACCACAGCGTATACCTACTGCTTATAATATACTTGAGTAGATATTTGTATTTTTTACATGAAGTAAATGTAAGATTGATCACGTACTCGTTTTTCATATTTTTATTCTTTATCTAACCTACAATTAGATTTATTATCTTAAAATAATTTTACGGGATATTATCTCTAATAAGTGTAAATGTTATCATATATTTTCGTACTCTTTTAGGTAATAAACAACATCAACATATTAAAATAAAGTAAATGGATTTCACCTATTCGTGTCAGGAAAATTACTTGCATAAATATTGAATTTAATCATCGTAAAATCTCATATAAACGTCATGAATATGGAATATTGCGCATTACTTCTTAACATACAATTCCTGTCCTTGCATGGTTGCCTGGAAGAGATCGCTCTAAGCGATAAGGCCGCCAATTAAAAACCTAGCCCTAAGTACTTAATGTTATCTTTGTTTTTTGTTATCATGTGGTTTTTAATAAAGTGTTATCTATCTATCTACTTCTTTAGAACACAGAAATATTATAATTATAAATTTAATATTATAAATTTGAATCAAGGTGTTTGTAATTTTCGTCCAAAATTGTCAAATTTGTATAGGTATGCCTAGGAGCTATTTATACTGGAAAGAATTAGAAATTAAATCTTTTAAGTATTTATACAACTATTACAATACTTCCCTATACAATAAACTACAGATTTTTTACATAATCCTAAGAAATCCACTAGGAAAGCATTATTGTAAACTTCAAACATTTATCTGATAAACTATTGTTCTTAAAGATTAACATGAGGCAATGACTTTCCATCACATGTACATAAAGTTAAAACAAAATTCACGAATATAGAGTCCTGAGTTGACCGATACGATGTCGAACTTAAAGATTATGATATAAACGGCCTTACCGAAAAACTTTAACCATGTTACTTAACTTTAACCATCGTCTTAAATTCTCTGTCTTCTTTCCGCACATGTCATTACATGTCAGCGAGAAGTTGACAAAATATGTTAAGCAATGCTTAAAGTTAAGTAACGTTTTTCGGTAAGGCCGAAAGACTCCATGTCGCCGCGCTTAAGCCTTATTTTGATTGAGAAGTCTAGAAATGTCTATTTTGCCGCTTCGAATTATTTTAATCGTGTAAGGAGTCTAAATAACCCTTATTGAGCTCGGACGTTTTTGAGGACTGACACTACATCCCCTTGATACGTTATCAAGACATGAGGTATCAGATTTGAGATTTTTTGCTTAAAGTGTTTAATATTATATAATATATCATGTTTTGTTTCAGTCAAAATGGGGCGAGCCAGTGGATTTCTAGTTTTAGTCCTGGTGGCACATGCATATTCGGTAAGTACCCAAAGTCCGGTCGCAGAGCAGGAAGAACTCTCTACTCTTCGTACTTTAAACTATTATTAGCCGTCTCTATCGCTCTCGCGTGAATATAATTGTCGTCGGTTAATCGGTGACGATAAACTAGCTGCCAAGAAGCTACTTAGTCTCGAGCAACGCCGTAAAGTAGCATGTCTGTCTATTTTCTACAGGATTCATTTCGGGGAATGTGCGCAAGAGCTTCACGACCTAATTCCACCCTCCCCATTTCACTACAGGACTAGCAGAAATTCGGCGAATTACCACCCATTTCTCGTTGAAATACCAAAAATCCGTACTCAGCGATATCGATCCACATTCCTGTTGCGTACTGCACAAGAATGGAATTCGTTGCCGCCATCTCTGTTTCCTGAGACCTACAATCTTGGAATTTTCAAGGCTAGAGTGAATAGATATCTTCAAGATCGACGAGCTCCATCCTCGGCCACACCGTCGCTTAACATCAGGCGAGTTGGTGTTCAATCGTAGATCTATAATGTATTTGAAGCTTAGCTAACTGTTACTGTCGCATCAGATACGACAGTACGTAAACCTATTAATGCATTAAAAAATTGCAAAGACTATCGAAAGAATTTTTTATGCTTATAATTTTTGAGCATGCTATAACCAGCGTAAATTTAGGTAAAAAAGCGTAATTTGTTATGCTTGTACTAGATTTTTGTTTCAAAGTTTTAAATTTTCTAGTTAAGTTCTGCCCTCTGCCACATCTACTTTTGAATTCACTGTGTCAATTTTAACGTATAAATAATTCAGTTCACTATTCTAAAATAATTGCCCTCTCATCTCTTATCTATTCGAAAATACAGAGCGTTTATTCAGCAAATCTGTTCTTAAAATGGGACACAAAACGATTTGTCTCTGTCATGAAACTCCACAGCGGTTTGTGACTCGGAAAATATTATGCGGTCTCACCATCATTTCCCTTTAATAATTTACGCAAATGATTATCTCTTTTATCAGTCAACAAAAAACTGTGCTTAGTCAAATACGTAATAGTCGCTATTGTAATATTTGGCAAAAATTTGAATTATTTTGAGATGTTATTGTTTGTGTTGTTATTTGATTTATACTAAGAAAAAAGTGATTAAATAGCCATATGGTCTTTGTACACAAACGATAAGCCACGGTCATTATGAAATTTCATGTAATAAATTCAACTGTTTTGAAAAGAGTAAGTAAAAAGAAAATAGACACCACCGCACCGCGCATAGCGGAGCATGCGGTAGACCGGAACAGTCGCGTAATATCAACCTATTTTAGAATAAAATAAAACCGGCCAAGTGCGAGTCGGACTCGCGCACGAAGGATTCCGTACCATTATCTATAACAATTACAAAAAAATCACGTTTGTTGTATAGGAGCCCTTAAATATTTATTTTATTTTATTTTAATTATTTATTTTAAAGTAAATAATATAATTCAATATTCTGTGAATATTTCAAGCATCTACCTGTTACCGTTATCAATATCGAGCAAAAACGAGCAAAAAAATCACGTTTGTAGTATGGGAGCCCCCTTAAATATTTATTTTATTCTGTTTTTTAGTATTTTTTGTTATAGTGGCAATAGAAATACATCATCTGTGAAAATTTCAACTGTTTAACTATCACGGTTCATGAAATACAGCCTGGTGACAGACGGACGGATGGACGGACGGACAGACAGCGAAGTCTTAGTAATAGGGTCCCGTTCTTACCCTTTGGGTACGGAACCCTAAAAATATTAAAGTGAATTGGAATGAGAAAAATCCTATCGTCAAAATAAAAAGTAGGCAGATACATAGCATAATAATAGTTACATGCAACCAATAACATACTAACACAACGCACAATAAGTGCCACAATATTCTATTCAATAAGCGCCTATACTTATAGAGCTCATGAACTTTTTGACCTATCATAAGTCAACTTGGAAGGAACTCTCTTGTCAAAATATATATATATACTCAACGTCAATTCATTCTCTAGTCTATAACATAGTGTGAAATCGCTATTGTTTGCAAAATAAAATCTATTGTATTCAAATATGTTCTGTATGACAAATGCTTGAATCAACTGTCTCTAAAATAAATACAATTACATTATCTGAACAGTTAGTTATAACTGTATAATTCTGGCTATTGTTTAAAAGTTCATACAAAATTAGAAAAAAAAACTGCTGCCGTCTAACCGTATCCCAGTACCTATTGATTTATTTTACATCGTTAACCTACATACCGAATTTAATGTTCTTGATATTAAAGATCTTAGAATTTTCCATCCCCCTTTTACTCGCTTTAATCCAACTCTGCCGTAAAACATACTTATGTAATATTTATTTTTATAAACTATGTAAGATCGAACTTAAATTATTTTCCTTTTTTCCTTTTTAAAAGCCTTTTTTCAACTACCATAATCCCCCTTTGTCTCAAAAAATCTTATAAATCTTCTATGCCTATAATTAAGACTGTAATCACAATCGATAACATTCGTTGCTGTAATGGATTAAATTTATAAATAGTTTTTTTTATTTTTATTTTTATTGGAGGATGGATTACTATCAATACAAAATACGAAGCCATATTTATTTTTATTTTTTTGTCTGTCTTTACGGCGTAGTTACTCGATGATCGCTAAAACTACTAAAAGATTTGAACAAAATTTGGAAAGATTATTAATATTAAAAATATGATAAAAAAATATTATCTTTATACTATGTAGATAGATCTGGCATAGTCTTCAATCAAAAATTTATTGTTATATAAATGTATTGTTGATATTTGTGTAGTTTAATAAAAAAATAAACAAACCAAGTGAAGTTTGGTTAATCAAATTTTTAGGTTAACGTGTAACACGAACACAGTGAACAAAGTCGCGGGTGTATCTAGTGTAATAAAAAAATGAATAACCTTACTCTAAGCGCTACGTTTTATTAAATAAAAAAGCAAAAATCATGGAAACTACCTTCACCTTAATTTACCCTTGCAGTAATTTAAAATAATATTAGATTTAATATTAAAAAGAAGAGATTGGAGGTTTTTTAAGTAATCCGATTCTAATATATATGTATATATTTTTAATCTGTATTTATTTTGGGGCTTAAGTCGCTATGTAATAATTATTTGATTTGAAAAAATAACAGAGTCGACCAAAAGAAAATAAGATTCTTGAAACTTCCAAAGAAACAAAACTGTAATATTGGCACTCAGAGGACAGAGCATATAATACCTCAGACAATAAATAATTATACTGAAAGAATCTTCTACAAATACAAGATAACTATGTTACATTCTCAATAAAAACATTTTGTGAAGGGCGTCTACTACTATTTATGTAGCTATTTATATTTTATAAGTACTTTTTTTTTATAAACAATATATAAAATTCCTACACATACTAAATATATTAACATAATATAATAAAATAAAGTCTAATTCTTAACTAATGTTAATGTAAGGCTGCAAGTCCCACGCATGCAGACCCTGATCTGAGAAAGTAAGTACCTAGTAGTAGTATGTAAGTACTTGCAATAAGTCATGATCATCATCATCAGCCATAAGAATTCCACTGCTGGACATAGGCCTCCCCCATGGATTTCCAGAAAGACCGGTTGGAAGCAGCCTGCATCCAGCGTCTTGCCGCCACTAAAATAAATAACTTACAGCAATAAGTTAATTTAAGGTTATCTTTCATGGCACAGAATATTATAAAGAGTAATGTACTATTGCAACTAACAACAATAATTCCATAGCTTGGCGTCACAGCACAATTATAAAGGGTAATTGTCTGCGACATGGAAACATCCAGCAATTTACGTTTATGTTGGATTTTTTTGTTGAGATAAGACTCAGTATATTTTAATTTAACATTAAAATAACCAAACGATAATATTGTAAAAATAATGCTATGTATGGGTCACTTGGTTAATGGTTTTACACTCATCATCATCATCTCAGCCATAAGAAGTCCACTGCTGGACATAGGCCTCCCCCATGGATTTCCAAAAAGACCGATTGGAAGCGTCCTGCATCCAGCGTCTTCCCGCCACTTGTATGAGGTCGTCTGTCCATCTCGTGGCTGGTCTTCCTACGCTGCGCTTGCCGGTACGTGTCGGTAAAGACGTTTACACTAATCATCATTATCATTAACATCCCAATCCTAATTAATATGAAATTAAAAGTTATTCGGTCGATTTGTCTGCCTCTCTGTCTGTTTTTTACCTTTACAATATTGAACGGTTAAATGGATGTTTGATAAAAGGAAATAACAAAGTCCTTGTTCATAGTAAAATACAGAAAATATCTGAAAATTAAGAGCTAACAAGTATCTATGTTAAAAGAAAAACAAAATTTTTGTGAGAAAGTATGCGTAATATCGTTGTAAATGATTATTTATAATAATTCTAGTAAAACCACTTGTTTATTACGAAAAAGTTCGTTGGAGGTTACGAAATAATGCATTTTTTTATTTTTACGAGAGATGTATTATTATTATAAAAAAATATAGCCTATGACACTCTAAAACTAATGACGAATCTAACGACACCTCGCACATCAAAATCAGTCTAGCCGCTTAGGCTGTCCTATATACATACATACATACTCACATACATACATGTATACATTCATACATATATACATGCATATGTACATATATACATACTCTCGGCAAACATAACCCTCCTTCTTACGCAGTAGGGTAAAAAGGGAATCCATGATTATGTTGATTTTTTTCCGAAAATATCTATCATGCTTAGAAATACATAATTTCATTACATAATATCGCACCGAAGAGTTTACTAAAAAATGTTGGTAAGATAGAGATTAGTACGAAAATCGTATTAAAAATCCGCATAGACAAGGGCGTGTCGCCAAAGGGGGGCAAGGAGGGCAGCTGTCCGTCCCCCGTTCCCCCCCCCCCCCCCCTAGAGATTAAAAAAATGTAGCCAACTGCAAAGCAACCAAAGTCCTAAGGCCGTGCAATTGTACCTGTAAGTACCTACAATTCATATTTTTCTCATCCTCCATAATAATAACTTGCCCCCCCCCCCCCCCCCCCCCCTGGGCCATGGGTTGGCGACGCCCTTGCGCATAGATACGGAATTTTACAGCAATTATGATCTAAGCTGTTGAAAATAAATAATGACAGAAAAACAAGTAACTGTGGATCTGGTTTTAAACTACATTATGAACATTAGTACTACGAGTATATTAAGAGTCAAATACTACGGGCTAATTTCAAGTGATTACTATTAATTAATCATTTTATAATTACTACTACTTACTATTAAACTATTTTTATCCAGCTACTCAGTTGCTCACCTGATATTTATCCTGACGCTCACCCCTGCATTTGGAATTTTGAAGTTCTGCAGCAAAACTTTACTGTGTACAGTACTTTGCCAGTACTATCTACTTGTCACCATAAGCCTTCTTTATGTCCGGTAATTTCACTAGAAACTCTCTTGAAAACAGTAAATGCAGTAACATAAGTAACAAAGTCTGGTAGTTGAATAACTAGTTAAATTATATCACTTCTTCAGACAGATTATACAAATAAATGTAGTCCTACTTATAGGAGCATAATTAGAAGGCTTTTGGAGCGCACAGCTTTCCGGCAGGGCCAGCCCGTCCATATAGGCGAACTAGATGACCGCCTAGGGTGCTCGCATTTGGAGGGCGACGACCAGCGCCCAATTCAATTTAGATAATTTTGATTAATTCTTATTATACAGTAGTACATCCAGGATTCTGTACCTTCTGTACCTGAAACCTTAAAGGATAACTTAACTTCTAACTTTAAGGATAACTTTTGTTTGGAGTCTAGACCCTTATTCTATAATGCGTTAAAGTGTCAATTAGAATATAAAAATGTACGTTACAACACGTTAACTTTTAGAATACACCCAACTCAAATGAGTTTGTTGTATTGTCTTTTAAAAAATATGATCCAAGTTATATAACAGTACTTCATTGCTTTCCTAGCCGAGATTTCAAGCAAGGCTGCGTAATGCAAGGTTTCAGATTCGTAAATCAAACTGAACTCACCAGCTCACCGTAGAATGTATGAGCTGACGTTAGTGCTGCCAACATGATCATTGTTATGTGTAGCATGAAATATGCTTACTCGACTCAGAGCAGAGAAATATTAAGCGAATAATGTTCACCAGTAACTCTTGTAAAGAGACCATCCGGAGAAATACCAAACTTTGTAAGGCTTACCAAAAATGTAGCTAGGTAAGCCAATGGCGTGTATTTTTTAGATTCAGTAGTACCTTAATCATCCGCGTTATTTATTCAACCATATTTTTCCTAATCTATTTTAGTTTATATTATCTGAGTAATGAGGTAATTATACGATATTACATGAAAGTCACAGCAATTACGATCTAATTAATTTACGAAAAAGCAATGATCACATTAATTATGAGATAAGAGTTTTGTGTAATATATTTACTTCTCAGACTGTTTTATGATAGGTACTCGCAAAATAATAATAATTGATAATATATTTGTACATTTTATTATATTATCTGATGTTGATAAATAGATTTAATAGGTACAGTTGTTCGTTTATTTTGCAACAGCGTTAATTTTGTGTTTAACAGAATTAGTTAACTATCAAATTAATTTTCCTCAATTAAGGTTTAACCATTCCATGAACGTTCATACCTATATTAAATAATTTTATAGTATTATTTTCAGAATACATTCAAACCTATTACAAGTTAATATGTAGATACAAGCTGGCCTTGTGGTTCAGTTGGTAGTATGTCTGCCTGCTGTGCCGTAGGTCGTGGGTTCGATCCCCACCCAGGGCAAACATTTGTGTGATGAGCATGGATGTTTGTTCTGTGTCTGGGTGTTTCTATGTATCATATGTATATATTTACAAAAAAAAGTATATATGTATTCTATCAGCCATCTAGTACCATAGTACAAGCTTTGCTTAGTTTGGGCTAGATGGTGTTGTGTGAAATGTCCACAAATATTTATATTTATTTATTTTATTTTATTTAAGCTTGAAAGAATGTAATATAGCTTTTGCAATTCACTAGCTCGCAAGAGAATATAGGTATTAAGATTAAGTATACTTTTAGTATTCATTATGTATTAGTTTCATACATGCACATCAATCTTCCACTTAATCCCCAAAATGTCACAACAAACCCAAACTACTCGTTAATAGCACGTAGCGTTTTAGGCTAACCGACCTTATGGACGTATAAGCCAGTGTGTTGCAATTTGTAATACGGAAATATAAGAAAAAGTAGACACAGAATAACAACTGACAATTAACCGGTTCTCGAGCAAGGCTGCAAAACTATGTCGTTTTATAACTTGGTGACAGAATTTCGTCTTAATAATAGCAGCTAGTCAAGTACCTACTCTGTCGTTTTGAGTGCATAGCGAATTTTTATTCATACACTGTAGATAACGGTTTTCTTCCCTTTAACGTTGAAAAAAAAAGTAAATTGAAAAGCAAAAGTTAATCCTAGTCGTGTATTTTAGTTTTGTAAAAATGTAGAAACAGTTTTTAAGGTTTTATGATAATTGTGCACTGCATTGGCAAGAAAATGTGCCTTTCCACTTAATAATGAATCATTACAATAATAATAATAGCTTATAGGTAAGGAAGCTCAAAATCATACAACTAGCTGTAGAGAGTGTTAAGCTTGCGGCCTTTCTGCTCGGCCTTGGGGCCGTTCTGCATGTGTTTAAACAGTCTTATTTCAATATTACTTTGACTTTTGTCTCGCTCTTTCTACACTTGAGATAGCAAGATAAAAGTCAAAGTAATATTAAAACAAGATTGCTATTAAAATTGTCATAAATTGACAGAAACTAAGAGATCCGTAGACGTACGGAAGTCACTAACATAGAGCTTTAGTAAGTTGAAGTGCCCGTGGGTAGGGTACGCAGGACTGATCCAACGACTGAGGCTAACGAGCTAAAAAGTTCTCGAGTGAAGACCACGCATCGGCAAGCACAGCGTAGAGAGATGACCTTATACAAGTACAAGTGTAGTAAGCTACAAGATACTGGATGCAGGCAACTTCCAACCGGTCTTTTTAAGAATCCATTGGGGAAGTCTATGTCCAGCAGTGGATGATGATGATGATGATGTCGAATGGGTAAAACCACATATATCTTTACAGCAACATTTTGACATTGTGGGTATTTTCATAATTACAAACCGGAAAATTACAAATGATGAACAAATAGATATCGCCGGACGTCCTTTCGCATGTTTAGGTAATTTGATGGTAATTACTACGCATCTCTCCTCTAGAATAAATTATAGTGTATTATTTTAATAGCTAAGTAGGTAATAAGTCTTGTTTAGAACTTTTTAGAACCCAAAGGGATGCGAGCCTCTTAATTAAGTCTACAGTGTATATTCAAATCATAATGGACAGAAAGTAGATTTTTTACAAAATGTCTGATATTATGGTAGATCGACAAATAATAATAAAACATTAAGCATTCTACCATACAACAAGTAAGATTGGAAAACTCAAATATTCCCGCCAAAACAAAGAAAACGAGTGAACCGGTTTTGATGAACATTGCTAAGAACTTTCTCGATTAAATCCTGTTTCAAACAAAAACCTAGATCATCCATCCAATCCATCTATTGATCAAATTGATCCATCTGTTTGAGAGAAATTAAAAACAAAAAACTATTTTCTACCGCTAAGCATTATCCAATTTATAGAAATTATATCCAATTATAGAATCCAATTTATAGAAATTACAATCAGACAACAAAATAATTATAGAATTATTTTGATGTCTGATTGGAATTATGAATGGCCATTTCGATATAAATGGCTCTATAGTTTGCCTTAAAAAATTTTTTAAGTTAAAATTTTGAAAACATCAAGCCCTAGAGGCATAACCATCAACGGTTTCAACCAAATAAAAAATAAAACCGGCCAAGTGCAAGTCGAACTTGCGCAACGTAGGGTTCCGTACCATTATCTATAAAAACGGCCAAAAAAATCACGTTTTTCAATCAAAGGAAAATATTAAAAACCTTAAATATTAATTTTATTTTAATTTAATTATTTATTTTTAAAGAAAGATGTATAGTAGAGGTATAGTCATAATTCTTAGTATAGTTTTTTCTTACAAGCATGTTCAATCTTTAAAGTGAAATATTAATATGAATATATTAAGTGTCTACCTGTTGCCGTTATCAATATCGAGCAAAAAAATCACGTTTGTTGTATGGGAGCCCCCTTAAATATTTATTTCATTCTGGTTTTTAGCATTTGTTCTTATAGCGGCAACAGAAATATATCATCTGTGAAAATTTCAACTGTCTAACTATTACGGTTCACGAGCTACAGCCTGGTGACAGACGGACGGACAGACAGACAGACAGATAGACAGACAGACAGCGGAGTCTTAGTAATAGGGTACCTATACGGAACCCTAAAAAAGGATTATCGAAATCGGATAATATTTAAAGATAGAAAACAGTTTTCTCCTATTGCATGAAAAAAGTGTAATGTACTGGCGAGAACTGTTCATAATTATTTAAAGACAGTTCAAAAGATATTATGAAGCATGTGCACGATTTAAGAACGTAGGTCGTAGATAACAAATTTATAGACAGTTCAAAAATACCACACACCCGACGGAACTTAAACCCGTATAATTATCCCGATCTGTACTTAAAATATACAACCTAAATAATATGTACTTAAAATGGCTAAAGCTCCTAAGTATATACAAATCGGTATAAGCAGGTTAAAGTCCCGCCGGATGTCTGGAGTTTTTGAACTGTCTATAAATTTGTTGTCTAAATGTTCTTAAATCGTACAAATGCTTCATAAAGCCTAGCGTAGTACTTATAAGTACTTTTCGTGTTAACAACCTTGTCTCATACCCTTTTACAACAACAAAATTAGGTCTAGTCCATTGCCCAATTGCCCATTGAAGACAACATGAGTATACTTAGATAAACAGTGTAATTTAAGCAATTATTCTAGCGGTTGTCGTAACAATAACGGTGGACCTTGGTCCATTTTGTTATTATTACGTGAATGGTAATAGCTGCGTGGGAGTTTTAAATTAACAATGAAATTAATATTTCACGGCACTCACACAATTCTGTACTTAGGTTAGGTACAGATCACAGATCATAGAATGATCTGTGGTACAGATTCTGTATTCATCAATCTTTTGTTAATTTACATTATAAGGTAGGTAGGAAAAAGCACTAAGTATATTTACTTACTATATATTTAAGCTATTGATATGTACGTGGTAGGATTTATATTGATAAATCGTACCTAATATAATAAAAGAAATGCAATTCCTGTTTGTCTGTCTCTCTGTCTGTTTGTATCATTTTCACATGTAAACAGCTGAACCAATCATGACAAAATATGCCACAGATGTTCTTTAAGATCTGAAAAAGGATAGGCTATATTTTTTATCATCATCATCATCATCGGTTTTAGTCATTATGCGGGTGACACCGCGGGGCCACTGATAAATAAAAATATTATTATAAATAAAAAACAATTGCTACTCGTGTCGCTTGAGAACAGCTTGACAAATTTGGCTATTTTATTTGTAATTGATAGGACAAAGTAAATACGAGAGCATTATTTGTAAAATACCTCTAATAAGTAATTGTTTTTTATCACTCCCTGGACTCACCTTTTGAAACGATTATTGCACCCCATTTTAACAGATCTTTTTAAAAATCAGTAGTGGGAGGTCTATGTCCAGCATAAGAATACCTTATGTCTGAGATGAAGATTTAAATTCAAAGGTCCTATGTAATAGGGCGAATTCTGTGGTATATATAGATAAAATGAACATGCTTAGGTATTACATGTATCTCACAGTCTATAAATGCAAAGTCATTATATTTTTTAAACAATTTAAGAAAAAAATATACTTAGAGTGGTTGCAGTGATGATGATGATGTCTGACACAAAGAAACCGTCCGTAGTGCGATGTTTCCAGCAGTTTATATTACAATCTCCACACCGCCTCTTAATACAGTTTCCGTCTTATAATGTTATGATGCAAATGCGGCATTAGTACGCAGGTGTTACGCAAATTGAATACGTTCAATTATTGCGCCTGAGTCGCTGTTTATTTCCTTTAGCTTTGCCAAGGGATTCCAGCTTATTACTTTGATTGTTTAGATTTCATTAAATGTTTACTACGTTCTGGTAAACGAAGGAGTAATTTCTTTTTTACGATTATTTTTCTTTCTTAAGTTTCGAAACCTTAAGTGTTCTTTAAGTGTTCCTTTCTCAAATCGAAAATTCTGAAAAGTGTAGTCATGTGTCCGTTGAACACAATTTTAGTAAAAACTGAACTGTTTTTTCCATGTATTGATAGGTTATTGAGAAACTAATCTGAAATATCGCGTCAAATATCCCTAGGACTAATTTGACGTATTTTTTTCGAGCTAATGTGTTTATTAGTAACTACAACAAAATAATATAATTATAAACTACTCATACTTAAATAACTAAACTACTACATAAAAAGCAAATAAATTACTCCAGACCGATAAAGGTCTAAATGGTACTAAGTTAGACGATCGATTCAAATATCTCGGAGGTTGACTTAAGAAATTCTCGGAAGCGGTGCTGATTACATTTACCTACTACACCTCAAACTGATAACAATCAATATACATAATCATTCAGAGAGGAAATTCCGCCAGCATTTTGGGTACTCTGCCTGAAACTGGAGATTGTTTGAAATATCCATAAGCTTTGTTGCCTATGGATATTTTAAATAATCTCTTTTTTTTATTAATTAGTTGTTGTACTATTTATGTTTTGTATAACAATATACTTAGTTGTATATCAAAAAATAATATACATAAGTACATGAAATAACACCTATTTTCACGTAAAGCATAGGTAAAGTACCATGAGAACATTTGACACTACTTTGATTGTTGTTACAATCATGGAATAGGTAATATTATTAACTCGTGTAATATGAGTACATACCTATCGACTTTTATTAATACCATAAACACAATAATAATAAATAATAAATCATTTATTCAAAACTTAAGATATCCAAATACAAAAAAGGTCTATATTACAAAGGTACCTAAACTTATTAAGCTAGCCTAAACTAGGTTTTCCTGTGTTGTGTCAATAACAAAGTCTCATTAGTAAGTATTGTTTACGAACAACACCTGACTTTTGTCTTGCATTCCTTACATTTATTCAGATAAACGCTGCGGCATAGACGTGATCAGAATTTGAATAACGCGGAAGTGCGTCGAGCACTTCCATTTTATTAAATGCATTTACATGTAGGTATTCCGCTTAATAGACAGTTCTAAGAAATATGTATTCGTAATTCGCAAATAAGATAAAAAATCAATTTAACACCTATATTTGCCAGCACCAAATTAAACCGCTTTTACTTGTTTGGCCAAATACGTGAGAGACTTGTTTACTACTCTTTCATTTTAAGTTTTTACATTAGATATATGATTTAAAGAAGATAAATACCATAAAAACTTAAAAACTAGGGTGCTGGATAGTGGGTCAGGGCCCAGGCTACTAAACTGTAGAGGTTACAGAGTTAGAAACCTCCAGAAAATGCCTACCGTGTCTTAGAACGAGATTTCTAGACATTTATTATTCTAATATTATTTTATTACCTCATTCAATTCAAGTATTTTTTTAATTAATAATATCTGTCAACAGCAACATTTTGATCTTCCATATTTTTGATTAAGGCACACATTTTTGAGTGGGTACATTCAGTATAATAACCATGTAAAAAATCGTAAATTCAGTAACACATAAATACGTAAAATCAGTAATAGATTAAGATAGGTACATAAAGTTCTGGCTACTAATGGGGTGTCGCATTAGCGTGCGGCTTACCAGTCGCAGATTTGGAATAAATACATTACGATCCTACAAACATTTGTGATATTTGGCATACATTAAAAGTCCGTAGTCCGGCCATCGTCCGTCTCGCTCGCGCATACCCACATTTGTGAAGGTTTGAAATGACTGAATGAACTTAAAACAAAATCGTCGTTAGTAAAACTATAGAATAACATCACAAATATTCTCCAAATATTTCAATTTGATCCAAGTCAATTTTCATACATAAAAAATAATTTTTGTGTCAATAATTTCTAGTAAAAATTATGTTAAAAAACTGAAACTCGACTACTGAAAAATCACTCTCTAAAAAGTTATTGAGAATGTTGATGTTATATCTTAAAAAATATGGGTATGTGCGAGCGAGACGGACGATGGTCGGACTACGGACACTTAAGTAAATTGCCATAAAATTGTCATTCATTAGAAGTTTGATCAAAGTGCATTTAAAACCTTTAGCTTTCTTGACACATTGGCTGAACAGCTGCGCTCCATTTTCGAAACAATAGCCATTGCATGCCTCTCTTTTGAATTTCTCATGATACTAGTTTAGATTACTTAATGATAAGTCCAAATAAGCATGATTCAAACCAAAACGAAACTCATTTCAGTAAAGTTAGGTTTACAAAATGTGAAACTATGATAACCTCTAAAGGCTAGGACTTTTGTTTGCGCTTTGTATAAATAATGTGAATTTTTATTTTAAACACTAAACTAATTAAAGTTTAAAAAACGCAATGCAATTTTCTGATAAAAATTTAATATGTATGCTAATTTAATTTCGATCTACTAAATCTACTGTTATGACTACAAACATAAAAATATTGTTTGCTTTTTTTATAAAAAAAATGTTTCGTAAAAGTGAAACTAACCTTAAAACTAAATAAAACATAATGGAGTTACATATACCTACTTAATTTTAATTGGCCAATGACATGTACGCATACAAGGTTACCTTATTTTTTGTATATCAAAAACAAAGACAATCTCTGTACGACAATAATCACGGAAAATACCGATACGTTGACGTTGACGTACAAAAACACACCTAAGACCGCAATTTAACAGATATATAAATAAGCACATAAATTAATACAACACGTACGATTATAATGTGTATAAATAGGAAATTGTTTTTACCACATTGTTTTATAACATAAATTGGGTGTGTAATTAATGCAAAACCTATCGGGGTAGCTTATGGAGTTTATACATAAATTATTTTAAGATAAATGTTCTAAATCTATATTATCTTTCATAATTTGTTCACTAATATTTCAACTAAATTGACGAGAAATTAAACTAGACGGCCTGCAACGTCATAAGGGTTATGTCAAAAAAATAATTAATGAATTATTTTTTTGGAATTATGTTTGTGTGTTGTTGTTGTGTTATGTGTTATGTTGTGTGAAAAGTCGTCGATCTACAGATCGACAGAATATCAACACCACACAACACACCAATCCCTTCCAACCTCCAACCCTCCCTTCCTCCCTTCCCCTTCCTTTCCCTTCCTTTCTTCTTTCCCTTCCCTTTCTTCCTTCCTTTTTTTTTGGTCTTTGTCGAGACCAAGCCCTTCCAACTTAGTGATAGATATCTTCTAGATTTATTTAGATATGTTCCATCGCCGAACTTACCATCGCTTACCATCAGGCGTGTCTATTTACTACAAAAAAAGTAACAGAATTGATTTCGATGTCACTACTAGTTGTGGAGAGGAAAACCCTTCCCAATATAATTAAAATTAGTTGTTATATTGAGTTGTCTGAAGTTTCGAAACAAATACCTACTGACTACATTTTACGATAGGTAGATATGCCTAGTCCAATAAATTCACAGCATGTACTCGTAATTCTTTTATCTCTATGATTTTAAACTTAGATATTAATATGTAATTCTATTATAAAATTATAATTCTTAATTGTTGTATTTGCTTCAGGCACCGCAATTCATCACATGGAAAGATGGCAAGCTGGGCGTCAACTTTGGTGGCTACCACGCCGGCGTCGGCATCGGAGGCGCTAGCGGTAAATTAATAAATTTTACATCTTTGCTAATATTTACCGTTTTCATAACTTTCTAATAAAATCAAACTTCATAATTAACGTCCCGTAACACACAGCGTGTGTGCTTACCGAGTAAAACAATATTGAAAGTTTGCATTAGCATTTGATTAGCATGTTATAATATTTTCCGATTGTGTTAATTTCAATAATGGAAATTGCGATATCTAGGAGTGCAAATAGACAATCGATTGCGTTGTGTCCGATGGTTTATTACAAAGTATTTCTACATATTTATCGTAATAATTTATAATGTTTAGATCGAAGCTCCATCATAGATATATTACCTATATGATTTATATATTATTATTTTTAATATGTTTTTTTTATATATGATGGAGCATATATATATTGACATATGACGACTAATTTACATTTCCTTAGATGGCGTCAGATTCATCATTCATTTTTTTGTTCGCTTGTCAAAAATATTCTATAGGTACCGAAATTGTACAGTATATTCAGGTAGAGGACGAAAGTGGCATTGAAGGCGTTACTGTCCTTATTTTATTATTTTTTCCTCGAAACAACAGAAAAACATAGTATCTAGTATCATATTTACTAGTATATACCTTCCAGATGTTAGTTCCCGTGCTTAGCCACGATAGTTATATATTTAACAAGTATGCATATTAAAAGAAAAACAAAATACCCGACTGTAGAAAAGCAGTTTTTGCAGTCTACATCGCTGTAAAATTAATAAATGCGCTTTCTTTAGATTAATTCAAGAAAAATCGTATGTTTATTACGAATAAGTTCGTTGGAGATTACGAAAAAACACGTTTTTTAATTTTTGCAAGAGATGTATCATTATTATTACAAAAAAATATAGCCTATGACACTCTGGAAGCGAAAACGAATCTAACGATACCTCGCACATCAAAATCGGTCAAGCCGTTTAGGCTGTAGGCTGTCATATATAAACGTACACATACATACATACCCGCATACAAACATATGTATATATTATATACATACGTAAGTACACTCGAAAATCTAACCCTCCTTCTTACTCAGTCGGGTAAAAAGACAATGTATCGTTGCAATCTTATCTTAATTAAACATTATTTTTAGGGCCAGGAGGCGCGGGAGGCTTATATGCTGAAGCAGGTACTCCTCTCGGGCAAAATGCTATGGCAGGCTTAGGAGGAGCGTATGGAACTAAAGGCGGATATACAGGTAAATACTGGTGATCATTTCAGCTTTAAAAGTAAGTAAGTTCGTATAGACTGAGTGGCCAGCCCTAGTGTTAGAGATATTAAGCCGCCGAAAGGCCTCTGACCTGGCTTGACGATTGCTGTTTTTAAGAACAAACAACCGGGACCTACAATTTAACGTGTCATCCGACCCACGGTAGCGCTCAGAAAGAAATGCCACTCACGGTCACCCATCCGAAAACTGACCGGTCCGTCCGTTGCTTAACATTGGTGATCGTTCGAGAACACCTATTCAAGCTATGCTACGAGCGCTACATCGCTATTTCAGCTTTGACCTTCATCTTATAAAGGTTGACGTTTCGTTTATATTTATGGAGTACCTACTCGAATGAGTCTCAACCGTATTGACGCAATGGAAAAGTAAGAACCACTTAAAGAATAAAATGTCAAATATACTTGTTTACTCTATTTGCTTAAAGCTGACGCTGTATATGTTTAATATTTGATTTTTGTTTAGTCGGTTTTGTAGTGCTAAATTTTCTTTTGTGAGCAAAAATTAACACTTTTTACGAGAAAATTGGGAATTTTTACGCAGTATTTATTTTTATTACCACATTATTTCAACTTTATTGAGATAAGCTCTGAGAGCTTTTCTTAGAGTAGTAGATAATAATTAAAATCATTATATCAAAACTGCTTTGAATCCACCCTAAAGAGCTATATTTCAATTTGTAGTAAATTGTAATGAACTAAATAATGTAATTGTAATGAACTAGCTATATTTCAATTTGTAGTAAATTGTTATTAACTACACTTCAGTCGCGATAGATTAGAAATTCGAGATGACGTTGCAATTTTAATTCTATTTACCAGCTTCAAGTGTTTGGTGATGTTCCAACTTATCAAGTTCAAAGCATTATGGAGTTAATTGAGCGTGCACCTTTGTCCCGCCTAATGTCAGAAAGGCATATCCACAGAGAAAAAAAATCCACATTTTAACCGACTTTAAAAAAGGAGGAGTTTTTCAATTCGACTGTATTGTATTGTGTTTGTCACGAGATTAATTCTCCTATAACGAACATTTTGATGTTTTTTTTTTTGATAGGTCATACTTCAGATGTTTTTCCATATAAATTTTATCAAAATCAGTTCAATACTTTTACAGTTTATAACAAAATAACTGGAAAACTATGCCATCCAAGTAAACGAAATTGCGTATTTTGAACTAATAATAGATTATTGAACTAACATAATAATGACAGGAATTTCTATAAGTGTACTATTTTTAATTTTTAGGAGATATTACCTTACCTTATGCTAATGAAGTTCTTTCATATGATACCCCACATGATACGGTTAAAGAATTTTAAAATTTGAACTCTCATTCCTAGCATAAAGGCACTATTTTTTGTGATTGAACTAAAAATGTTCAGTTTTCGGATCTTTTCCTATATACTCTAACACAATGCTTCTTGCCAAATTTCATAGTTCTACGTCAACGGGAAGTACCCCATAGGTTTTGATTCCCTTGTGAGTGTCAAAATTTGCATTTTTACGACATATTCGGCTGTAACTTTTTTTTACTAAAACTGAGAAATTTGATTTTTCTTTCTGCAGTAAGAGCTATGGATCTGCGTATATCGTTTTAATTTCAACATGACACCTTTACGCGTTCCCAAGATTAAGGTCTTGACACCCGGACAGACGGACAGACAGACGGACAGACGGAAAGACGGACAACAAAATCATCCTATAAGGGTTCCGTTTTTTTCTTTTAATGTACGGAACCCTAAAAAGTATATATACTTATTTATATTTAACAATGTCACTATAAACACATTTATTTATCTTCAGGTGGTTTGTTTGCCGGTGCGCAAGCAGCTGAAACTGTCCACGCATCAGCAGGTCTCGGTGGATTAGCAGGCAATAATGGCTACGCGACAGGCAATGGCTTTGCAACGGCACAAGGTGGCGGCCATGGTGCTTCTTCAAGTCTGGTAGGTGTCGCGCGAAACACGAGACCTCGTACGAAAATAAACAGAGATGAAAAACTCAAGCACTTACAAAAAAAGAAACAGAAGAACGATTTAAATCCAGTTCATAGTCATAAAATGTTACCGGTGGCAGTTTGGTGAAGGAGATTAACAATTGTGTGACTTTTAATTCTAAATAAGTATTGGTTTAATCATAATAACTAGTTTAAGTAACTATTAGATCTATAAATGTTTACTGATAAACTAATAATGTTAATTTTAACATTTTAATAAATTAACCTATCCCAAAATATTATGGTACCTTCGTTTAGCTTTTCCTAACCCTTACTGTTCTTAATTTTCGTCAGAGCCTACCTATGTGAGACTAACGTATCACACGTTCCCGCTCTTTGGAATAAGGTAAAAGTACACATCATCTGAGCATGCTTTCACTTCTAGCCCCATTTCACATCTCGTGATTTGGGACCCCATTTGCGACAAACTCATCTGCAAATACACCAGCTCGTTTATGCACAAGGTTTTCTGCCTGTGTTAATGCATGGAGCCTTTTCCATCTTATCATGCTTCTTTTCTTTGAGAAAATATAAAAGCAAAATTATGTATATAGGGCGGACAGTCTTCAGCGGCTGGATCAACTGGATACAAGGTCAAGACATTTGAGGTTCCTGCTACTGTGGTAAAAGAAACAGAAGTATCAGTTGTACCAGTGGAAAATAAGAAAATTCACAAAGAAGTGATATTCGAAGCAGATAATGAAGTACTTTTGAGTGAGGGAGCTCATATTGACGCGAATATTGATGTCAAAGCTGATGCTCGGCCGCCTGCAGTCCTCGTTAAAGAAGTAAGTTTTGACACTGCGTGTAAAATTAGTTGAATCATTTTTATTTTTCGGAGCTCAATTACGCCAATCTTTAGAATCCCTGAGATAAAATTCTAGCAACAGTACTGCTGGCAAATAATACAACCAAATTAATCCCTGGAGGTTTGACTAAAAATATATAAATCAGTGTTAAACGTTTTTTACGTATATTACAAGCCTTTTGACTGCTAATATTTTGCGCTAAGTTACTAAATATTAAAATACCAGTTATAAATAGTGTGTTATGTTATTGTATTATTATTAATATGTCCTAAATGATATTGACTCTTGCACGAGACATTCGATTGCATCATAAAAAATAAATTTTGTTTCTAAATCTATTTAATGAATGTGATTTAATCAACGGTTGATATGTACTATTGGATTTAATCACCTTTTAAATAGTGTCAGGTACTCAAGAAATGAATATATACTAAATTAATTAATGTGTATGTATTTTGATAACAGCCCATAAAAAATATACACACTTTTCAGGTATACGTGGAACAAGCACCTCATATCATTGAAAAGACCAAGATTCACACTCACTACAAGCCTCATCATCACCACGTCCACAAGACCGCGTATATTGGAGGCTACATTGATGGAGGAGCAGACATTCCCCTTCCTTCTTACACGCCCATCCAGAAGAGAATCGACCTTGGAGTGGATGGTTCAGAAAATGTAGGGGTAGTTGACGTGGCGGCTCATGGACAGGGAGGAGCACAAACTACATTTACCAAAGAAGTGACTGTTTCCAGAAACCCTAATTTCTTTGCTGACATATTCAATGTAAGTAATATGCAAATTTAGAAACACTTTATTTTTACTGAACTACTTGTGATCAGTGATATTTCAATATTTTTTTTTTAATATCTGGCGAAAGTATCCTTATGTCGACCTTTGTCTTTGTACAACCTTTTACGGCTGATCCCAATACTCTATCAAGTCCATTTTTCTCCAACCATTTCAAAGATTTTCGCTTGCGATAACATGAACATAATATATATCATATAGGTATTTGTAAATTTGTAAGCAAGATAAAACTAGATTTGTCAAAAAAAATGAATCTGCCGATAGACGTAAAAACATTGAATAAAGAGTTAAAATGGAGTTAGTATACATACACATACTATGCTCTTTCCCAACACATGTAAGATCGCCGTAGTACTTTCAATTATTAATATTATGTATATATAAGTTACTCTGTATGGATGTACAATAAAGTTATTCTATTCTATGTGTATTACAATTGTAGGATCCGGTTCGTTAGTACATAATGTTAAAAAATATCTTTGCTTGCATTAGCTTACATTTGAATTTGTCTTTATCCCAAAATGCCTGAAATGAAGAATTGCACATTTATTTTGACAGTTTAGTGTGCTCAAATAGATCATTATGACGCACGGGCGCGCCTCACACCGCACACGTGTACTTACTCGTCTATTGAAAATGCCGGCGGATCAATCGGTCGTGACCCACGGCCAGCAATATACAGTCGTGTAATATAGTAAATCGTAGCCTCTATGTGCACATATGACGTCAACACGAATTCTTAACTTTGTATTCCAACGTTATTGATTTTCTGGTTATAACAATGATGATTGATTGATTCTAATGCTAATTAAAATTGCTGTCGACGACAATGGGTTGAGCCCTGCCCCGTTGCCGGTAGCACGTTAGTTTTAAGTTTTTTTTATTAATATTGGCGTACAAAAACTTAATGTAAATAATGTATACTAAATCCGGCAAAGTCCGAAGTTTTACTCACACATGAGGCTTCCATACTCTTTATGCATGACAAAATACATGAACATGAACACTGACACCAGCACTAATTACTCAACTAAAATTGTTGTATATTTAAGAATATACGTAACTTCATAAATAGTTTATACAGAAGGAATAGCCTAAAATCCTAAGCGTTTCAAATAAGTACTACAAACCTATTATTTATTTATCCAAAGAGATTTTAATACTACTGTTTACTCTATTTTAATGTTTTCTAAGGTTTTCACGATAATTGTTACTCAGGTTATAAAATTATAAATATACGCGATTATCGGACTTTCTAAAAATTGTACTCTACTTTATGTTTGTCACATGACACCAACTGACATCAAAACGTTCACTTGTCATTTTTCAAATTTACATAAAATGACAAGTGATTTTTTTATGTATTCATTTGTCATGTTACGTTTGTTTTTATTGGAATCAAAAAGGACGTTTTATCTAGCTCAATAATTTCCTATTAATTTAAGCAAACTTGTCTCTCTCTTCACCAATTTTCAGTATTTGTAGATTAACATCAAAATAAACCCTATAATCGAGCCAAATTTGAGACTTGTATCTATTACCGTTCAAAAGATACAGCCGTTTAACTGTAGGACAGGTAGACAGACAGATAGGCGCCGTAGTCTCACGAATAGACTCCCGCACCCTTAGTACGGAAGCTTAAAAATTAAGAACTTACTACAGTCTTAGTTGTTTGCTTTTCAGATCCCCATTTCAGCTCTGCAAGCCGTCGGAAATCTCCTAAGCAACTCTGCTGCGAGCACTAAAGTTACAGTTCAAAAATCTACATCAGCCCAAGCAGGTGGTTACGTTTAATAAAATAAGTAGTACTTACCTAACTTTAGTTTATTTAATTTTTTGTAATTTTATACTATCGGTATAGAAGAGGGTAATAAATAAAAATAAAAATAGAGAGAAAGTATTAATTTTAGTCTGAATTTTAAATTACAATCTGATTGCTACGTATGGAATTCTTTATTTTAGGAATTCGTTGTTTTTAATTTTACTGTATTAGTAAGGCCCAAACGTAGAAAAAAAAATTATGTCTAGGCCTATTAAAAGCTATCGTTGTGTTTAGGTTTCATTTTAATAAAAAAAAGTATTTTATTCCAGTTTTACAGCAACGATAAGGCATTTAAGAAACCTGCAGGGAGAGAGGGCGTAGTATAATCTTGACGCTTCTTTCGGCTCGTAATCTTGATGATATTTTTATCTCCTAGCTTTTATTACGTTTTTATTTTTTACGAGCGCCCCCTTTTTACGCAACCGCTGTTGGCGGACTTGTAAGAAAATAAATACATATATTTTACCCTTTTATTACCACAAGTTTTACTTGTTCCGAATTGTTAGAGAACTAAGCTTGTTTTGAGACTTACATCCCTGCTCAATTTTAGTTTATGTTTAACCTTATGTGTGTTATAAACTTTTGAGTTAATAATTTTCTTATCTACTAATTTTCAATTATTTTATTACGAATACTTAGTTACTTAAGCATTTGATAACTTCTTTTTCTAATTGTATCAGTGTAGCATGCAATACCTAACTCATGTTTTTTATACTTATGTCATATTTCTTATGAATCATTTTTTTTCTTATGTTCTACTTATCATAAATAGTTTAAATAAAATCCTACTGTACTTATATTACTTTCTATCTGCTTCAGAATCAGACACATCTTCGAAGCATGCCCCATTATCACCATCATCATCATCATCATCTACGTTATCAGACACACAAATATCGGTGGAGACTCCGAGTGTCTCACAAGTCATTGATGGCATATTCTCCGTAAGTTGATCATTAACGAAGGTTTTTTTCTTTATGGCAAAAAAACACTGGTGCTTGGTGGTTTCATGTGTAATTAGTGCTTAAAACAGTATCTATCAAATTAGTAAGCACGTGTTCATCAAATGTTAAGAGACCTTTTGGGTTTGAAGGCATAAAGTTTTTATTGATTGGTGGAGGTAACATATTGTAGTTAGAGCAACAAAGAGGAATTCATCACATCCACTACTATTTTTCTGCTACTAAAAGTAGATTTTATTTTGGTGGTATTTAGAATAAGTAAACGTTTTTCCTGAAGTTGAGTCCTGAAAGACTACTTACATTCTAAAAACGTTCACTTATTGAGAATAAATTCTCTCATATCTTTACATAAATAAAAAATAATTATTTAAATTAATGCAAAATGGAAAAGTGCAATAAATAAAGTTTTGTTAGATCGTTTTATATTATTTTACTTGATATATACTCATCTATTAACAATATAATTTACAAGCATGATTAAGGTGGTTAAGTTACTATTTTTAGTAAGTGCGTTAATTCAATTAAGATTAAAAACTATTATAATCATTAACATGAAAAAATACAACATTAAAAAATCCTTAAAACTGATCAAACTTAAACTATATAATCAAGTTTTAATTTTAATAAATAATCAAACTAAACTAACTTAACTATATATAAGTAGCTCAGTTATCTCGCCTGATGAAAATTTAAGCTAACTTAAAGTCAAACAGTAGGTACATTTTGTTTCATTTAGTACACTTAGTAAACTCAATGAATAATATTATATGATCAACACGCTTGTTATGCATATTGGCCTAACATTCAGGATAATTTACTTATTCACATTTAAGTATTTCCTGAAACCACCAAAAATAATGAGACATGCAAAGTAATAATTTTCTTAGAAAAGAGTAACTTAATCGAACAAAACCAACATATCATACATACTTTTCACGCAAGTGTATCAAAACAGTTAATGTTTTGTAAGTACTTATATCCTATTCATTGCCTACTCGCATTTTGTTAAATTTGTACGTGTTTGTGATTCACATCTTTACGGAGACCAACAAAGCAAATTAGTTACACGATACATTTTGTTACTAATGTTTTAGACAAAGATAATTCGACGAAGTCTTGAATCACTTAGTAGGTAGATATAGGTTTTTCTCATCGCTTGACGTCATATTATGTGGTTTGAATAAAATGTTGTTTTAATTTAAACTACAATATTCTACATAATTATTCAAATTTCATAAAACCTTCATTATGACTTGAAATAATTTCATAAACAAATATTTGTTTATCGAGTAAGGCTAACATTATGAAGAACAAATAAATATAATTAAGCTTTCAAAGATCTGGATAAGATCAGTGAAGATGTTTTAATGTGTTATAAAAACACAAGTCTTATATTCAACTTTTATAATACTTTTTATTATCCCAAAGTAGGATATTATGTCTTTTTTTACCGACGTAGTTCCATGTTTTATCGCTTCTACTAACCTACACCAAACTTTATCTTGTTAAAAATATCAGGATGTTAACTTTTTATGAACCTTAAAAATTATCAACTGCTTTGAAAGTTATGGCAGAAATCTGACTTATATATAAGTTTTGTAGTTCTATAAGTCTACTGTCTGTGCCGGGACCACACGCTTGCCAAACCTCAGCAATCTACCACAAATTCAAACGTATAGATAGTGCGTTTGATTGATTTGCCAAGCGTTTGGCTTGGGTTGTCACCGACCCGAGCTCTGTCGGTTTTTGACGTCCAAATCAAAGGAAGTTTGTGACAAGAGCTTGCGATGCATTCACATGTTTGTGTGTAGTCAGTATGCCTTATGCACTGGCAGCGAATAGAAATATAATACAATATAATATAAATACTATAATTAATATAATATAATACAAATACGCAAAACCAAACGTTAAAGCTGACACGAGCTCGACGTCCGTCACGCTTGGTTGTCTGCAATACATTAACGCTCTCGAAAGCGTGTGGATACCGACATTTGAATCACTGAATTTGTCCAAGGGTTTGAAGGAGTTTGGAGTTTGTGGCAAGTGGCAAACGTCTGGCCTCGGCCTCATTTGACTGGCCTTGTGGCTCAGTTGGTAGTGTGTTTGCGTCTACCTGCTGAACTGAAAGGTCGTGGGTTCGATCCCCACCCAGGGCAAACATTTTGTGTGATGAGCATGGATGTTTGTTTTGTGTCTGGGTGTTTCTATGTATCATATGTATATATGTATTTACAAAAAAAAGTATATATGTATTCTATCAGCCATCTAGTTTCATAGTACAAGCTTTGCTTAGTTTGGGCTAGATGGTGTTGTGTGAAATGTCCACAAATATTTATATATTTTTTTTTTTTTTTATAATAAGTAATTTATGCAATTACTGATAAAATATTAGTGTTTTAGTAAATATATGCCAGATAAATATGCCTTGTAAACATCTTGTTGACTGATCTACTTCATTAGTAATTGAACAAGTAAGTGGCTTTTTGCAAAAAATGTACGGCAAAAATACACTAGGCGTATATAAGTAATAATTTAATAATTTCAGCAAATTCATAATAAACTAAAATATTTTTTGAGAAATTAATAATAAACGTGTCATGCACAGCTTATGGGTGAAATAATTGTAAGTATATCATAGCTTTTACTATTTTTAATTTGTTTTTAAAAAGCTTTCAAATAACTCATAATCGTAAAGCAAGTCAAAAAGTAAATCTTTCAGTCTAAAAAATGCACGCCTCACTACAAAATAGAAGGAGATACCGCTTTTATAGTTCTGAAATACAGAGCGGTAGATACATTTTTGTTGTTGATATGGACGGGGTGTGAATTTTTAGAGTGAAAGATCTCTGTACATTAGGTGTCTTACCGAAAAACGTTACTTAACTTTAAGCAATGCTTAACATATTTTGTCAACTTCTCGCTGACACGTGATGACGCTTGCGGAAAGAAGACAGAGAATTTAAGACGATGGTTAAAGTTAAGTAACGTTTTTCGGTAAGGCCGTAGCTTTAAGAGTTCGTAGTCCGACCATCGTCCGTCTTGCGCGCGCATACCCACATTTTTGAAGATACAAAATGTCTGCATACAACATCACAAATATTCAACAAAAAATTCAATTTGATCCAAGTTAATTTTTATACATAAAAAACATTTTTATAAATTATTATCGCAAAAATGATATATTATATGTATGAAAATTGACTTGGATTCATTGAATATTTTATGGTGTTGTTTTCTAGTTTTACAAACGATGATTTTTATTTATTTATCCAATCATTTTATATCTTCAAAAATGTGGGTATGCGCGAGCGAGATGGACGATGGACTACGGACTCTTAGTGTAATAATTAATATGCTCGGATGGCGACAACGTGGCAGCGCGGCCATCACCTTAATGTTTATATTAGAAGCTTTGAGCTCTGCTGGTGCCACAACGATTTTCATGCCAATGTGACACTTACCACCAAACGCAAAAGCTTGCCAATTTTTCTCGATGTTTAAAAGCTTTTGTCAAACAATTTCAGATACCAATTAGCACTCTCGGAGCCGTGAACACATTTTTAGAAAACAATGTCTGGGGACGGAAAAGAATTCAGGTGAGCATCAAATAAATTTTTCAACAAAAGGTTTATCATTGTTTTCTCGAGCACAAGCTTTTAATTCAAAGCGTCCGCCGCATCGAAAATAATGTCCTTCATTAAAGTTTGTCTTCTCCGTATATTTTTCTTTCATCTCCATTGCCCGTAAAGCCCAGCGTTTCGGTTGACCTCCTACATATTTCATTTTTGGAATATTTCTTTGAAAAATCTTGTTTTTGTGTAAGAACCGCTTGCTGTGACGCAGGAAAAATGTTCGAAAAGGTTAAGACGAGAAGGGTAAGACCGGATTATTTTCTTAGGTCAAGTTATTTCCGGGATTGAGTTGAGATCAACAAACGCTTGTTTTAGGATCCCGCAACCTATTACCAAGCCACCTATTACGATTGTTGTATATATGTATTTTTTATGCTGTAACATGTAAGGCTTAGACTTGATATAATTATATCGCTAACTTTAATATAATAAAACAACAAACAAATATTATGATAATATAATATCATATTATTTGTTTGTTTTTATATTATATATATAGCAAAGCTAACACATCTCTGTTTATGTCGCATACATGTCATAATACATTTTCCGATAAAGGCTTAATAATTATAACACAGATTTAGAGTTCCTAGACTATGGGTATTAGTCTAATAAAAATAAATCCGTTTGTATGGAGCATATCACAGTATTTGCAACTGGGGGGATTCTTTGAAATTATGATAGGAAAATAACTAAAAATCATAGATCAACAATAATCCTCGATTTATAAACTAGCTGCATTCCGCGGTTTCACTCGTGTAGTTATGAAAAACGGTGATGATTATTATGATTAGCTTATGTCCGTGTCTAGGTCCAAAACTATCTCTATACTAATTTTCATAACGATCGGTTTAGCCGTTTAAGCGTGTAAAGGTAACAAAATTAGCTTTTATAATATCATTATGAAATTGTGTCAAATGCATTTCAAAACACCAGTACATTCATTTAAATAACAATATACTTAGTTGTCTTTTATGTTGTCAAAATCATATTTTTACTAGAATATATAGAATCTTTAGAGTACCTAAGAGTCAAAGTTGTATACGTACTTGGCCGCTTTCATTTATTTACCTTGCAGTGTTCTATAATTTTTCTACATCTATAAACAAGTAATTCGCATTACGTTTAGATTTTTGTGGCAATCTTATATGCATTTCTTCAATATGTAAATGCAATCAAAATAGGCAGCATTACAAGAAAAATAAAAAAAATATGGAAAGAATAATATGTACCTATTGTCTTCATTGCAAATTCAAATTTGATTTCAGAATAGTCGACTTTAACTAATGAGGACTTTTTGTAGTATGTTTCAGAATAAAATATAATAAAAGGATCTAGACATATAATGAGTTAGCGCTTCTTGATGGTATTTTTTTATCTAATAACCTACTAAGTAAATCTTATTCTGCCTTGGAAGATTTATTCTTTATAATTATGTATGTACATATATAAATGTTGTGTACTGTCAACGTGGGTAACTTTGACTCTGCCTCAAACATTGTACGTGGCCTTTTTAGAAGGTTCTCGATTAATTTCTCGAAGGATTAGTCAAAATGACTGAAATTAATTAATCAAGTAATTTGACTACTAATCTGTTGGGAAAAAAATCGAGAACCTTTTAAAAAAACTACGTACAATGTTTGACGCAGAGTCAAAGTTACCCAAGTTGACTGTAACGTACTTTTATGTCTTAGTTATTTTAAGTATGTCCAGTAAAAAATATATACGTGACGTTGTCCAATTTCGGTGATTGTTTTTATTTTTTGTAGACTTAAAGGGAAACTCCATAGTCTCCTCTGAAGTCTAAAAAAAGAATAGCTAAAATGGATCCATTACTTTCAATAATGGCTTATTTCTTTTTTATCAGCTCCAAGAATATGAATATTTTGTGACATTTTCATTACTATACTTTTTTCTGGATTTGTCACAGGCTACGTATTATATTGGGGTTTTCGATTTCCATAATACTATTAATTATTTATTCCAGGTTCAAGAACAGAGTGAAGAGCCGACCAGGGTCAGACTAGGACCACATGCTAGAAGGAGGGCAAACAAATTCATCTATGTCCAACAAGAAACCAGTGATGCTCCTAAGACAGATGAAGCTCATTAGAACTATATTAGGTATAGGCTGTTAAGTATTAATTTACTTTTGACATTATTAATATTATTTTATTTGGCGTCATTTATTTTATTGTATTCTTATATATGTATCATTGAATAGTCTTATTTTAGTACCTGAAATATAGTTACTATTAAGTATCTTGTGTAATTTTTGTATAGTGTATGTTTGTGAATTAAATGGCTGTTATTTTACAAACAAATAATGTTTATTGAACTCCGTCCACTAAAAATCTTGGCCACTTTCTCACATTGCAGCACATTTTGCGCTTACCACGTCTGGTCACATTTTTTCATCTGGCTCTTTTCATTGGAGTAAATAAAACGTAGATATGATAATACGTCTTCTGATAGCATTGATTTAGATGTGTTTTGTCACTACAAAACTCATCTTTATTAATTTATTTCACGATAAAATCACGCTTATTTTCAGTTACGGGATAGGCGCTCTGACTGGATGAAATAGCATGAGGCTGTTTGATGCCATTTGACCTTAATTAGAGGGTTATACGGAAGAGAGAAGGTACTAAAAAAACTAAAAGGTTAGAGAGTATTAGAGGGCAAGATATAATACTGGCTTGCAATGACAGGGGTCAGCCTATCGCCTACATTTGCCAATTTGCCTCAAGTCCCGTAACTGACTATTAATGTAATGTATGCCCGGAAAAAGGTTATATAGGTTTTATAATTACTCCTGGCAAGACGCATGCAGTTTAGGTATAATATTACAAGGACTTAGGTACTTACCACCTGGCAGCATGACCGAACGCTTTTAATACTTTTCCGCGCGCGAAATAAGACAAGAGCTATATAGGTAGGTACATAGATCAAGATGCACGGTGTAAGTATATGTAGGGTTATTATAAGAGTAGGTACTTTGCGCCTGTGCAAACTGACTAACGCTTAATTGCACCGTACCAGTTTTATCCGACTTCCAAAAAGAAGGAGGTTCCTAATTCGACTGTATGTTTTTTTGTATGTTGGTTAATTACTCCGCCAATGATAACTTGATTTTGATGATATTTTTTTGTTCAGAAGTGGGACCCGTAATTTCTTTATCAAAATCGGTTTAGTACTTCAGTTTTATAAACCAAATAACTAGTTGTTGTTGTATGTTTATCCATGCATTACGCAGAAACTAGAAATCGTATTTCAATATATTTTTTATTGAATAAAATATCTCTCAACTTAAGAGACACTGTAAGTTTTATCAAAATCGGTTTAGTAGTTTTCAAGATATGGGCTTTTGAACACTCACTTCGTTCATTGCAACTGCAGAGCAGTGTCTACACCTTATATTTCAAGTGTTTGATAGACAGTGACATGAATACAATTTTTAATTTCAAACAAAACGAGTTAATAGTATTATAAAAATGAATAAATAAAAGTAATTAAAAAAAATTAAAAAAATTAAACCGACTTCATACTGAAAAGAAAGAAATAACTCGAAGAAAACCAACTAATTTTGAGGTAGGTGTCAGGCACTAAGGCGCGTCGCTCACTGGTAAGTCGAGGCGCGGTCGCGGCGGCGTCGCGGCACAGTCGAGGCGTGGTGTTTATGTTAGAGACGAGGCGCGGGCGGCTATGCTTCCTTCACACATTACAGTGTAAACACGTCTACGCACGAAACAAAATAACAAAATGGCGGTGGAGTCGGGGCGCGGTCGCGCACTCCACCCTGCCGCAACGCCACCACGACCGCGCCTCGACTCCACGTCGCCTGCGACGCGAGTCTAGTGTGTGGGGCCCGCACTGCCATTTGAACCTAAAGGAAACGTAGAAGCGGCGCGCCGCTTGTGCGTCCGTGCCTCGACGCCGCCTCGACTCCAGCTCGTGTGGGCGACGTGCTAAGCTATCATCAACTAAGTCCTATACAGACACCGACCTCAAAAATAGTTGGTTTTCTTCGAGTTATTTCTTTCTTTTCAGTTTGAAGTTGTTTTAATTTTTTTAAATTACTTTTAATAAAATTGTAAACGTCTTTTACCCATGACGGAACCTTGCTGTCAAAAATATAAATGAGAATCAAGCAGCCGTGTCTTGCAGACTTACCCGAGTTATGTTTAAAAAGTCCATAATGATGATATTAAAATGTGCGCGATCCAATATGTTGCTAGATTCTGTATTACCTTTTTACAAAAAACTCTTAGTAATTAGATAGAAGGTTAAAAGACACAGAACGAGCAAAGAAGCAGAAACAGACACAAAGTTACCTACTTTTAGTTATAATGGTATGTGTCACGAAGCAGAATGACTACTCCATAACAAAGTCTGGTTAAGTCTCACGACCTCTCAAAACGTACTTCAACACTCACGCATCGCAGACGCCAGATAATGTATTTACAACCACAAACTCAATGTTCTTTTTCTGTGCGATCCAATGTTACAAAAATTTGTGAGAAATAAAAATATTTGTTTCGTATTTAAAAACGTGTTCACGTTTATCTTTTTAATAATAAATGCTTTTCAATTATTATTATTTTATAAAACCAACATACACATTTTTCTATTATCAAAATAAAGTAGTTTTTAACCGCTTTGTAATTATTACTGTGAATTAAAATTTCAAAAAGAAGGTCAGAAAATCGTTAAACTTAAAGAGCCAAAGCCAGACATTCGGCGCGAAACTCAAATTTTAAGGGTTTTTTGTACTTGTAACTAGCTCAGATAAATGGTGTTTTCTTTCGGTGCAAGGATTTCTCTAACACAGGCAATACCGCGAGATATAGTATGTATTATATATATTCATATTCATTTATTGATACACACTAGGTACACGTCAATATTAAATATAAACGAAAAACAATAATATAAATGTCAATAATGAATACAAATTCAAATTAAATGTGTAAAATATTGCAAATAGAATAAATAATAAATAAAATTAAAAAATAATAATTATAATTCACAATTAATGTCACAATTGAAAAAATAAAAATAAATACATACGTAAGTAAGTGCTGTTTATTCAACTATTGTCTTATAGGCAAAGTCATGTTCAGTCAGTAGAACGCTTGATTGACGAGCCAATGTTTAACCTAGCAGGTTCACAGTCCAGCATCGAGAGTATAAAGTGCCACCCAAGTCCGGGGAATTTTTGTAGCTAAGTGTCTATCCTACCTAGTCCAAGTTTAATATGAGACATTCCCTCAGAGTCCAATAAAATACGACTCGTTAAAACTCAGTAGCCGGATAGCCCATATGCGGGCTGTGGACTCATTACGCTATTGGCCTACAGCCCATATATGGGCTGTGGACTGTGAACCTGCTAGACTTAAACATATCAGTCTGTTATAAACTTCCGTTATCATGACGTGAGTAAGTTTCGTGGACAAGTCCGCAAGAGATCGTTTTACGGCCACAAGTCTGTTCTTGTAGCGAATGGGGCGCTGATGGGATTTACTCAAAGTATCACCAAATTTTTTACATAAATTTAAATTGATATGCACATATACTGCTACTTGTAGAATTAAATATATCGTTAGATTATACAAAATAAAACTCTGTGAAATAATTTAAAAAAACATAACATTATATTTTATCTACAATGGCATTGTACCTGCATATCACAGCATACCAGCTCGTCTCGTCTCCATTTGAATACGAATTTCAAAGAATTCAAGAATTCACGCACCGCAAACGTTTGAGGTTTCGAATATGTATATCAGCAGCATATGTATATCTACTCAGCAGTCAGCACAATGAATCTGTTTCACAGACATCGAGATGAAAATAAATAAGAAAATGTGGTTTAAACAAGGCTAAATTTTATATGTTTGTCCAGTATAACTAAAGAGAAACTATACGAATTCCAATTTCTAAGTATCTCAATATTTATACATGAATATGTTACTTTACTACATACAGCATACGTTCGAATGTATAATAATCAAAAAAAAAATATTTTAATTGTTAGTTTTAATCAACATATTTATTTTTAATATATAAACATATGAGATATATAGGTATATTTAATAAATATTTAAATGTAATTATGTATATGGTAACGGAATTCAGTCTATGATTTTCTGTATTGCATTTTCATTTCAAGCAATGTCATAAATAATGAAAACTAAAATATAACCTTAATTACTCCTCTTCTTCAGCTAGAAAATTCATTCATGCTAATGTAGATGAGTATTTATTAACTTGACGACCCTACCCTTAAACGTCGCAATTTAGTTTCTGTTTTATCCAAGTATTTCAATAAACCCCGGTTTGAGTTAAAGTTTCAAGATAGTCGCTGGCTACGCTATTAAGCTGGAATTCATAATATCCCCATTAAAGTAAAACTTAAAGTAGTAAATGCAATGAAGAAGATTAAAATCTCTTTTAACCCTTATGCATGAAGTTACTTGGCCAATTACTACAACTTCGCCTTCGTTACAAAGCTAATTAACTCCTTTAACCCTTGAAACACTAGTTATTTACCACGTCCATTGAACAGTAGCCAATCTGTTGCATTATATCTTTGTTTTTTTTTTTTTTTTTTTTTATTGATAATTACAATTTCATAATAAAAAGTGTGTTAGCACCCGAACTAGATATTCTGTGTCTCGAGTGCTAACGTCTTCCTGCGTGTAAACTATAATAATAATACATTGACTATACATTAATAAACAAAATAAACGAACCAAATATAAGAAAAAAATAAAATACAATAACATACGGGTAGCTCATAGCATACATAAATTAAAAGTTGACATACAGAAGGACATATAGAACCTCCTCCTTCAAATAAGGAGGAGGTCCTATGCCCCACTAGTACCTATGTTTTTTAAGTATGTTCATTGATTTTTCCATTAGTTGAGAACCGATTAAAGAGAATCTTTTTGTGTTTAATTTCTATAGCTTCCAGATGGTCACATAATTTTTTAACCGATTTCTTAAAAAAAAGGAGGTCTGTTGGAGGTGGATCTGTTTTTTGAACTTTGACTAGTAAAATTTTGATTATATGAATATTTTGTTCGAACGTATGCAAGTTGATTGTTTAAATTTTTAAACTATAATACGTAATGCCAACACTCATTTTGTTCCGGTAAAGTATATATGTATTCTATCAGCCATCTAGTTGCATAGTACAAGCTTTGCTTAGTTTGGGCTAGATGGTGTTGTGTGAAATGTCCACAAATATTTATTTTATTTATTTATTTACTACGATTTTCACTCACAAATCATAGTAAATTGCGGTTCTTTGTAAATAAATAACAAATCAATAAATATTGGTGAACATTTTTACACAAACACTACTAGCACGTAATTGTGATGAGAAAGTATGACTAAAATTGCTAAAACCTATCGTATTATTTTTATTTTGCCAGCTAGCATAGCATTCGGAAGTCAGGTTAGTTACTATTATGAAAAATCCTTTTTTTGTAAGGTACGAAATTTTGAATTAATAGTGTACCCGCCCTGTCTTAAGTCCCTGGCGTCTGGTGCCGGTGCTGATAAATGACAGGCCAGCTCCTGAACATGGTGATTGGTCAAAACCGCAACGTTTTTCCGGTGTCGTGGCAAGATACCATCGTAGGTTTCCTGTACGACTCTGTACATATCCGGTAAAGTTCACGCGGGATCGACCCACACCGTTGATTTGCCGGTATCGTTGCCAACACCGGATACCAGCCCCCGTATTCAGAACTCATTCCGATTCGGAATCGATTCAGATCCTATATCTCCGTCTCTGTCATTCTCTATGGTAATGACAGAGACGGAATCATAGATTGCGAATCGGAATGAGTTCTGAATACCCCTACAACGCGCTGTAGATATGGATCCGGTCTTTAGAGTAAGCTTATTCACTGTTCCATGTCATATACTTCTTGTGATTTTCAGAAACATGTAGTTAAATGTCTAGCCACGAAATAATTTAAACAGTATTGTGGTTTAATTAAGTAACTACTTTATTAAATACTCATGTTCTTAGTATTAATGTGTGTTGTATACAAAGTAACAATGTGAAATGTGTTCCATTAATATTGGTAATAAGTTTTGTTAACAATGAAATACATTAGGAACTTGATGTCGCTACAAACCCTCTGACATCAAACTTATTGGTTTCTGTTACTAATAAATACAAAAATAACGATACAAATGATGACACTGTTCAAATAGATAACTTATTTTTTTTAGTCTCTCGGCTACTACCATGCAATTTTTTTTTTCAAGAGATAGTGAGCTAGCACAGAATAAAACCTTAAATAAATTTACCAACATACAAAGCTTGCATTATTATACTTAAAAATGGTTGTCTGTAAAGTCCGTTTACGGACTATAATTTTACGTGATAACGATGCGTCACAAGCCGAACGCTTAGGCCGATCGTGCCTCTCTATCGCTTGTTCCGCGCTCTCGCTTGCACGCACGGCTCAGGCTGAACGTGACAATGAGTCATGCTTTTTCGTGCGTGCAGCTGGTGTTAATCGATTTATAAGACGTTATCATGTCAAAAAACCAATCACCCTCCAAGCGCAAAATAAAACCACGAAAATACCATTCACTAATTTACTAAAACAAACCTCTCTCTCTGCATTCATTCCACATTCCCATAATGGCACTTTTTGAATGTAATTAGCCGTCAATTAATCTGGTAAATGCTGAAGAAGGATTATTTTGTTTACTAATTGGTCCATAGACGGTCGCGTGGTAGATTTATGGGCAAGGTGGGTCCGGTAAATTAAGCTTTTATGGCGTGTATTTAAATCGGTAATTTGTTTACCTGTATTCAGAGAGGGTTAATCAAAACTTTGGATAAGTTGTAGTAGACTATTGTAGTCATATTTTTGAGCAATGTTAGCATCTGCTGCTGCTATGTGCAGTTGGCTACGAACTTGCACCATTTCAACAGAAAAAGTAAGGTAGATTAAAATTCAGATGCCATTAGCAGTCCGGTCCCTGCAAAGTTCTCTGGTAAAAAAATTCGCAGTCAGTTCCAGTGTAACTATATCTGATTTGTAGAGCATGCCAAAATTTGCCACATATAAATCAACAGTGCTTTTCCTTTTACTTCATTATGTTTATTAGAATAAGATTTTTTTCTGTCAAGAAAAATAAACATTTTAGAGATCACTAACATAATTATTAATACATAATACATAGTGATTTTTTTTTTGTTAAATGAACTACTAATAGTCACACTACTCTGACTCTGAACATAATCCTGTGTATTGGATCGAAACCGGCGTTCGTTGGAGTTCATTATACCTAAGCCAAGTTTGCCATGAACGTGCAACTGATTGGCCATTTATAAGAACCTATCAATCAACGATCAATTAGCTACCCGTCTGTGTCTAACATATATATTTATTTATATTATATATATATATATATATTGTGGACATTTCACACAACACCATCTAGCCCAAACTAAGCAAAGCTTGTACTATGGAACTAGATGGCTGATAGAATACATATATACTTTTATTTTGCAAATATATACATATGATACATAGAAACACCCAGACACAGAACAAACATCCATGCTCATCACACAAATGTTTTCCCTGGGTGGGGATTGAACCCACGACCTTTCAGTTCAGCAGGTAGACGTAAATACACTACCAACTGAGCCACAAGGCCAGTCACATGTTTGAAACTTATTATTATTACTATTACTTAGGCTTGTTTTGTTGTTTTGTTGGATTATTACTATTACTTATTATTATTATTACTTAGGCTTGTTTATTTTGGATACTTTCATAGTGTAATGACCTACGGTATATTATTATGGGGATCGGCAGCAGATATAGATTCTATCTTTATTCTGCAAAAAAGAGCAATCCGTGCCACCTACAATTTAAGTTCCAGGAAGTCACTGAAAGAGGTATTTAAAACTATTTATATCTTAACCGTGCCATCGCTTTACATCTATGAGTGCATTATGTATGCTAGAAAAAATCTTTATAGCTTTGATAAAAAACCTGAAACATCACACTACAAGCATAGAATTGTTCATCCTAGACATAGGCTACAAAAAACAAATAAATCATTCCTGATAAACAGTGTACGTTTTTACAATATTATTCCAGAACAGTTTTTGGGTCTCAAGGAAAATAAATTCAAAACTGTCATTAAAAAATATTTAATGAATAATGCATACTATTCTATAGATTTGTTCATTAAAGACAAAACCCATTGGAAAAAAGTGGCATCAAAATCTGCAATACAATAACAAATTAATATGATATTACTAAATACATGCTGTATTTTTATTGATTTAATATTACTGACTGTATTATTACAATTAGCTAGCTATCTATGACAAAGCCCCTTTACAGCTGCTTTTGACTGACAATGCCTTCTTACAGCTGCAAACAATTTTTGTTTTTATATAAAATCAGTATGTTTAATTTTTATTATGATATTATTGTGATTATGATTTATGATGTAAATGACGTCGCCAAGCGTATATTATGTATACCCAAGGCCCGAAATAAATGAATTGAAATTGAAATTGAATTGAAACGGACGCCGATTAGTAAATACAAAAATGTCTATCGCCACAAAAGAGATTTCAGTAAACATAGGTATATGAACTGCATTTGATTATCTCAAGGTAGGTAATTGGAATTTATACAATTACATTGTGCTAAACCAATTATTTCATAATATGAATGCTTCTTGTAAGAGAATAAAGAATTCAGATCAAGCTGTTAGGCAATTTTTTTCGAATGAGGGTAGTTGTAAAACATGCAAATCTGCGTTCGGCCTACAAATAGTGGGGGCTTCAGTTCTTTGTTAGCACGCACACTAGCAACGTACTTTGACGCGCCGTTACTTGCATCCAGAATTATTCAATTATGATTCTCTTGCTGTTTCAACATATCCATCAGTGGAATTTCATACAGGACGCCGGCGCCCCGGATTGGTTGGACCTCTGCCCAATTTTTAAAAATGTGCCTTAGCCTGGCCTTTAATAATACTCACCCGCCCTGACGAGATTCGTCGGCTGAAAAAAATAAAACCTGCCAAGTGCAAGTCGGACTCGCGCACGAAGGTAAGGGTTCCGTACCATTATCTATAAAAACGGCAAAAAAATCACTTTTCTTGTAAGGGAGTCCCCCTTAAATATTAATTTTATTTTAATTTCATTATTTATTTTTAAAGTGAATTATATAACTCAATATTTAGTGAATATTTCAAGCGTTGCCGTTATCAATATCGAGAAAAAAAAACACGTTTGTTGTATGGGAGCCCCCTTAAATATCTATTTTATTCTGTTTTTTTAATATTTGTTGTTATAGCGGCAACAGAAATACATCATTTGTGAAAATTTTAACTATCTAAGTATCACGGTTAATGAGATACAGCCTGGTGACAGACGGACGGACGGACGGACGGACGGAAGGATGGACAGACAGCGGAGTCTCAGTAATAGGGTCCCGTTTTTACCCTTTGGGTACGGAACCCTAAAAAGAATAATAAAAAATATCCCAGAACCAGCGCACCCATCGTGGCCGAGTTGGCGAGTTTCTATAAAATGCTACTTTGTAGAATGTACCTATTATTTTAATTTTACGGTGGATGATGTTAAACGACCACGGTTATACTTTGAACACCACTATGAATATGTATGAAATACAATAAAATATTTATTACATGTAATTTGTTTAAATAAATAAATTACATGTAATAAATATTTTATACGATACATAAACGATATTTAATAGTTTGTACTACCAATTTCAAGTGAGAATATTTTCATATTTCATACTTATTAGAGCGTGATTTTTCAGTAGACGGGTTTTTAACTTATTTTTACTAAGACATTATTTTCAGCCTAAGTACAAGGACACTGGAGCAATTTAGCCGGCTACATCAAAATATCACAAAGTTGATAACTTAAACCAGTTTGTGCCCAAGGGAAATGCTCATTTGATATTCACCAAGCTACTCCATCTTGAAGAGTAAGTCATCTTGCATTCCGTGATCGTAGTTTGCTCGTTCATTAAAGATTTCGAATAGTCCAAAGTAATTAAGTAATTTTAACACATAAGCTAGAAGAGATGGTTCGTTTCAACGAACATGGATAGATTATAGTTGTTTTTCGTTCAAAGAGAAACAATGATACAAATGTGGCTAATTTTGAGCTTTGCCAGTTATTCAACCGCCAAGCAGTAGTGTGCAAACATTTCTATACGAGTAATTTCGTCACGTTATACTGCAGTATAACTAGATTCGATGCATAATTACATATATCTGAGTGAGGAGCGCAGTTCCATTATCACATAGAGTTTTAAACTGAACGGAAGTTCAACTTTCTATTTTGAGGGTTAAGTACGAACTACGAAGAACTCTTATAATTTCGCCATTTCCGTCTGTCTGTCCGTATGTCATAGTAATTTTACTCAGAGACTATTAAGACCTGATACAATGGAACTAGTAACAAATTCAAGTTTGTTTAGACGGCCGCATATTTATCGTGAAAGACCGGACTTTTTCTCTAAATATAATGAACACGACTTCTATGTAAGATTTTGGTTATCCAAAGACAGTGTGTTGTTTCTGTTGGAAAAAATAGAGCAATTCTTGAAATATCGAGATGACAGGTATGTATGCGTGATGATATTTTAAAATGAATTAGCTTTCATTGTTCCTACTACACTACATATTATTTTATGTGTTCCATTGTTGTCTATATTAAAGAATCATAAATTTTTTGCTATAATTTTTTATTATTTTATTATTATTTTTTATTATTATTTTTTATTATTATTTTTTGCTATAATATTTAAAAAAAACAGGTTTTTTAAATATTGACATATGTAATTTAAATTTAATGACTTATTATTAATTTTAATGATTTATTATTAACTGTATTGACTTTGTTTTTGTAAATATCATTAGTGTAATTCGCGACAACGCGGTACTAATATGATTAAATAAATAAATAATAATAAATAATTTACATATTATTTTATGTTAATATACATTAATATTCATGTATTTACAATAAAATACAAAATAGTCAATTTTATCGTTAAATGTACAATTTTCGGAAACCTTACGTTATAAAAAATCTGCCCCCGTATTATGAACCCATTCGGTTTCGGAATCGATTCGATTTGTATATCTCCGTCTCTGTCGTTCCCTATGGACATGACAGAGACGGAGATATACAAATCGAATCGATTCCGAAACCGAAGGGGTTCATAATACGGGGCCTGGTACCTAAGTAAGTGGCCCTTAAATAAGTATCCCATAACTTGGTGAAAAAGAACTTAGGTAAGGGGCAGATTTAGGGAGTTCCTTACGTTATGGGATACTTAGTAACGGGGTGCTTGAGGATTCGTTGCTGAAAACGGGCATTAGTCTCTTAAAATAAAACTAGGTTTCAGTATTTTTTCCAGGTGTGATCTGTGCGAGATATAGCCGCCAACGTTGAAAAGATTATTCCTTCATTTCTAAACTATTAGACCTAGAAGTTCATGTTAACCATAATAGTAGAACATATTATAAATAATTTCAAAGAAAATTATTTTGTGTGTACATTAAATTGTTTTTATCAAGCTATCTACCTATATATATTGTAAGTACCAGCCACTAACATCTCTTACAAACCCAGTTTTTTTTTTTTCAAATTCTCTCGAGTACTAAGAAAAGATGAAATCTAATTGAAAGCATACAAAAATACCTAAAACGATGAAATAGCATATATCTATATAACACTCTGGCCTACTTTTATTGTAATAACGTGATTCTAGGCATAACGAGACCGAACAAAGGACTCAAAGAATTCTGAGCAATTAAAAAATACAAAGGCATGTACGGTATTACGTTTCTCCTTATCACGTTCTCCGTTTATCGAATATCGTTGAATAGGCCTATTGAATATAATTAATTCAGAGAATATAATATGATTATAAGTTTCCGGCAGCCTAGTGGTGAGACCGTCTGACTTGCGGTCCGCAGGTCCTGGGTTCGAATACCACGGCACGCACCTCTGTCTTTTCGAAGTTATGTGCGTATTGTTGATTGCCGCCAACTTCAAACGGTGAAGGAAAACATCGTGAGGAAACCTACATGTTTGAGAGTTCTCAATGATCTTGAAGATGTGTGAAGTCTGCCAACCCGCATTTGGCCAGTGTGGCAGACTATGGCCTAACCCTTCTCACAATGAGTAGATGGCCCGTTCCCAGCAGTGGGACAGTTTGTACAAACAGGGCTGATAAAAAAAAAAATGTAATTATAAAGAGAAAAAATAATTAAATATAATTAATAAAACACCTGGCATTAAAATATCTCCAAAATATTGCATTATTATCTCCTTTAACTGTAATACTCTTTCCCCCTATCTAACCATCACGGTAACAAGTATCAATGTTAAAAGAAAAACAAAATACCCGACTGCAGAAAAGAGGTTTTTGCAGCCTAACTTATGAGTTTTTTTTTAATTTTGATGTACTCAGTGTCACTCTCACAACTAAGACGAATCTATTGACACCACTCATATCAAAATCGGTCACGCCGTTTAGGCTCTAGGTCGTGTCAAAAAAATACACATACATACATACACTCGAAAAACATAACTCTCCTTCTTACGCAGTCGGGTAAAAATGGCGTCAAACGGTCTTATTGGTCATTGATGTTCTGACTACCCCGTAAAGGAAACCCAGTATGTGTTCGCGAGGTCTATTGCTCATATTTGAAATTATTGCTTAGAATTTTGTATCGAATATTTTTGCCAAATATTTTCAAAATCGCCCGACAAGAAAGTTGAATAACTACCCCTAGTAAAGGCTAATGGTGCAACTAGTTGGACGGACCAACCATCACTGCCCCTAAATTCAGTCCAAATGGGCTCATCATCATCATCTCGAGATACTGGACATCTGACTCCCCTATGGATTTCCAAAAAAAAACGATTGGAAGTGACTTGCATCCAGCGTCTTCCCGCCACTTTTTTTTTTTTTTTATTAACAAATTTATTTTCCACAGACTCCAGGGTCCGTGCCTTTTATGAACTAATGTATGCATTTATAACTACTTACATATTTTTTTAAGTTAAGCAAGAGGAAGACAAAATTTTAATTTACACTTAACTAACATGCATGCGTGTATACGCCGAGCAGTCCAGCTCCCGCAAGCAGCACCCGTTCACGAGTTGACGCATGTGCCAGCCATCGCTCTCCTCAACCATGTTTGAGGGAAGAGGGCGACCCGCCACACGACGCCGCCGCAAGAAGCTTTTTAGTGAGCGTGAGTGCTCTGAGTATACACGCTTTCTTATTATTATCAAAATAACACAACGGGGACAAATAATACATACAAGAATTTTCAAAATTACGGACAGACAACTAAAGAATAAAAATAACACTTAACATAACACCTAACACTTTTTTTTTATAACAACCACCGCCAAAGCAATATTATTCGCGCCACTTATCTGATCATCTGTCTATCTCCTGGCTAGTCTTTTGCTACACTTACCGGTGTGTGATCTCCGCTCGAGAACTATTCGGCCGTCGGTTATCAGTATACATACGTGCTATGTGCTCGTCGTGCTATGCTATGTCGGTGACTTTTGTACGTCTACCAATGTCTTCGTAACAAAGTAATTTTCTTTTCAACCGAGATTTAATAACCTTTTATTTCGATAATCTCTTGGCCGATTTTGCTCTTATTGAATAAAAATTTAAAATTAAGTATCCAATATTTCTAGTGAATTATATTACAAACTTTCTCCCTTTTTGGGAGAAATACCCCACTTATAAAAAACCGGATGTAATATCTCGTCTTTAAATTTGTTATAATCCGGCATTCACATTATCAATAGGTAAAGGAAAAAAACTTTGGGGGATAAGTGTTCCATTCTGGACTAGAAGAGAAAGAAAAACATAGAATGAAGTCTAAGTTCAAAATTCCATTATCACTTTAAGGTCAATAGTTGCCTAGCAGCAAAGCGTAATTATATTATTATCAAATTATTATTTATGTCTACGTTCGAATGTGGTTCAAATCGGCTTATAGAATATACTTTTTTATAATATTACGTACTTTTTTGAGACTGCTAATGTACTTTTGAATCCTGCCCTACAAACTGCTTCTATTCCCAGACACATCGTAAAAGTCAGTTATGAGAGTTGAGAGAATTTGGTGAATATTCTTTTTAGTCAGCTGATACTTGGTTGATCCATCAAAACTGTGTCGTGTTAAAGACTATTTAGATTAAGAAATTTGGAGACATAATTGAAGAGTTGTAAGTCTAAAGGGTCTTAGTGCCATTTTTTTTTAATTTGCATATTATTAGGCTTGGCACATAGATCGTATTTATGTAATAATTAGGTATTGTTTTTTTTTGCACTTGGATCCTTTAGAATTACAGCCCTTCAATTATATTTTGCCGTTCCAATTTATTTTGACAGTCGAAATGATGTTCGTGTAAGTGATCGAAAAGGTTGCGATTTAGAATTCATTGAGTTCAGGCGTTTTTGAGCGCTTACACGATATCATTATCAATATAATATCGTTGGAGAAGAGCAGTAACATCTATTTATGTATTAGCTATGCCCTGTGATTTCACCTGTGTTGATGAAAAACGGTGGAGATGATGATAAAATGTACCTATCTCCGTCTCCGTGTTCCCATCTATCTCTGAACCAAACATAACAATCAGTTCTACCGTTCGGCCGTGAAAAGATAACATACAGCCAGAGTGACAAACAGTTACTTTCGCTTTTTAAGCCCCGACCCAAAAAGAGGTAATAATAATAAAGTAAAATAATAATAATATTTTAAGCTTGACGTGTGTATCTATGTATTTGTATATCTATGTACATGTGTGTCTGTGTATCTGTAGCATCGTAGTTCTCAAACGGATAGACCGAATTTGAATTCTAGTTTTTTTTTCTTCTTTGAAATAGAATTTCATCGAGAGTGGTCTTAACTAATCGGCTCAACCGTTTTTTTAATCTTTGTCGAGGGTTTCTGAGTTTTGTAAGTTTGTATAATATTAGTAAGAATGGATGCACATTGCGAAACTACACGACTAAATTAATACGAAAGCATTATTCAAGGCTCTGGATGAAGTCATCGAAGTGGCTCAACTTGTCAGCCACTTTATGACTAGGCGTTGCGTTGGTTCATTTATGCGTTCAGTCTGGCGCTACATAATAAAGTGAACCCAGTCGTCGTGAATTATGAGTCTGCTCAGCTTATAGTTAGTAAGCTGCATAGATAACCAGTGGAATATTCATAATTTGTTACACTAAGCCCCAAGTCCCACAACGGATTATACAGAATTTAACGGATAACAAAGTGTACTCGTGAAAATGAAACAACGAAATTTAGGTAATTGAAAGTTATATACATAATATCTATTGAGATAAAATACTACATAAGCTCTTGCAACTGCGTACTGAATTTGTTCTTCCAAAATATCAGTAGGTAATCCGATGATAGTGGAAACCTTTTGAAATAAAAGCTACGGGTCACTCACGTCTGTTTTGAGTCGAAAAATCCGGCTAGTTTCAACCGAATACGAGACGCGCTACCGACCGAGAGACGTTTGCGCTGCTCCTTTAAAAAGACCGCCGAATGCGGTTAAAAACTATAGTCGAATTTTTCGACTCAAAACAGACAGTGGTGTGAAAACCACGTTAGTTAACATAGTAAAAAGTGGAAACCTTTATTATGTTAACTTAATTATTTCGTTTCATTCTTACTTGTTGAGTATCATGATGTAATTTTCTGTCAGGTATTTAGTTTTCTTTTTAGGGTTTCGTAGTAAACAAGGAACCCTTATAGTTTCACCATGTCCGTGTATGTGTCTGTCTGTCTGTCCATCCACGGCTTTGCTCAAAAACTATAAGTACTAGAAAGCTGTAATTTGGTATAAATATGCATATTAATAAATACCTAGAAAGTCATAGAATATTTTTTAGTACATACCTATTCGCCGTACAAATTCAATACACTGTTGTTTCACGAGAGAGGGACAGAGCATCCCTCCCCTAAAACTTTATATGTTTATAAAATATATCGGAAATTTATTGGTCAATTGAATTTTTTTGAATCCCCCATGGGTTTCCAGAAAGACCGGTTGGACTTATTGGAAGTGGCTTGCAGTATATTATCAAATAAAATTATATTATTTCTAGCATATTCCCTATTCTTACAGCAACATGTTTAACATATTTACTACAATTAATTTGAGGATTTATGGAAAAAAAATATCGTTATCGTATACAAAATTTACCCTCAAGACATCATTAGTTTATATCAATAACATGGTATTCTTGTAAATACAAAATTGGAGCACGTATACTTCTAAGTACCTATCTCTTGGCAAGAACAACAAATCAAATCAGGACTTCATCACAGTACAGGAGAATGTTGCCAGTTCGCTGCGAGATTACCAACATTTAGAGAGGCGCATTCAGTTGCCATGTTACGTCATTCCCAGATCCCCATTTTTTGCTTATCTCTCTTCCTAATGATACTAATTTATGAGGCGTATCTCCGAAATCGTTGACCGTCCCTAAATAAATCGTGGAAGGTCGTAAGGCCGGGGACAATGTATGAATAGATGGATGGAAGCCAAAACATGTGACCGATATTATATTGGTGACTGATTTTTGTGAAAGAAATGAATTCGGGTCTCAGAAAACATTTTGTGTCAGTATTTAATGTTTTTTTTTCTTTTCTGAGTAGCAGATCTTTGCAATTCTAAATTTAGTCCGTACGTAGAAGGTACTATTAAAGTCTTCTGTGTCCGTACCACAGATTTAAAATGTTTCTCGGCCGGTCGCAAAAATATTTTTATATTTTATTATTTATTTTTATTAATTTTATTTTATTATTTTATAGGCTTCCATACCAAGGGTGCGGGAACCTATTCGTGAGGCTACGGTGTCTGTCTGTCTGTCTGTCCTACACTTAAACGGCTGTATCTTTCGAATGGTATCTATTAGGTACAAGTCTCAAAATTGGCAATATTATAGGGTTACTTCGATATAAATCAACAAATAATAACATTTAAATAACAAACACTAGATATTATCAGTTTTATGTTATTTTAAAAATGAAATAAATGTAATCTCGTTGTCGTAACACATAAACTAAATACTCACGAGTATCACTTTTGTAAGATTCACACTGTAATGCCGATATATTTTACGTATTTTTAACACGCTTTTATTAGCTTCAGCTGTATGCATGTTTGTTTGTTTGTAACCGACTCCTTTGACTTGATTTTGACCCACCTCAAACAGTCAGATTTTATTCAAACTTTGTAGACTTATCGAGGATCGATGACAATACAATAACTTGAAGCGTGTTTTTTAGTTTTTTTAAACTATTATTATTAAGAATTTAGTTTTAAATATTATCATGACACAAAGAAATAAAAGTAGTACCTACCCTACACTACGGCGAAGCAAAAGGGAGGGTTATGTTTTCCAAGATGCCACGATGTCACGACGACGATGACGTCACCCCTATAAATTTTAATTAATAAAAAAAACTCATATGTACATGATACATAACATAAAAATTCTTCAGTTATTTTGCTTGTAAACGTAAACGTAACGACTTAGTATTAATTTTTTTCACTTCAACATTCAAAACGAATTAAGAAAATTCAATCAATTTATCATTAATGAAAATAACTGAAAAAAATATAATTAAACCGACTTCAAAACAATCTAATTAACGAAAAAGGAGAAATAACATGAAATATTAAATAAAAATTGTACATAAACGACATGATAGACATGGGTCTACCTACATGATCATCATCTTTACTGTTTTTCATATCAACGCGCGTCAAACCGCTAGTTTATAAAACGGCGATTATTATATGTTTAATGTAAATAATCTATGATTTTACCCGACTGATAAAGATGGGTTATATTTTTTGAGAGAATGTATATATGTATGTATATGAGTTTGTATGAGGTTTCTTTGGCACGCCCTACAGCCTAATCGTTAGAAGGTTTGATGGAAAGGAGAGGGATAGAGGGAAATATGTAGTATTGGTTTACAGTGGTAGGGGGTCAGTCGATCGCCAACGTCTACATAAACGCCAATTTTCCTCATGTCCCTTAGATGACTTTTACATTATACCCGTGAAGAGCAACAGCTGGTACAATTCTATGTTTTTCTTCTTCTCCCAGTACAACATGGAAGAATTTAAGTTTTATAATTCGTTCGTTTCGTATAAGCTTTTTGAATAGGTCAATCAAAGCGAGTCTCTATTTCTCCTGAATATAAAGCTGGGTACTCACTTAGCAGTGTAGCATGTAATTATCAGATACTGTATCAAGTGAGTACGTAGGCACGAGCCCGCTGCGAGCCGCTCGCGCGTGGAGCGCTGTAAGCTCGCAGTGACCCGCCGAGTGGCGGTATCACTGCGAACACAAAGGCGGCTCGCAGGATCCGGCAGCTCGTAGTAGCTAGATACGCGGTGGACCGTGGACGAGCCGTACCCACTTGCAGGTTGATACAGTATCTGATACGTTACATGCAACACTGCTAAGTGAGTACCAAGATTTAGATGTCACAAACTGTCAATAGAACTGTAGTCAATAGATCAATAGAATGCCTGTTCGGAATTCCTAGGCCGATTTATTGGTGAAATCAGTTTCCAACCCTTTCGACCCTTTCATATCTATATTTCGATAAATAAAGGAAAATTCATTTCAAGGAAAGATAGTGAAATTTAGTATTTATGATGATACTATTTTTTTAAACGAAACCAAATAGTTGACAAAAAATCGGCCAAGTGCGAGTCGGACTCGCGCACGAAGGGTTCCGTACTATCATCTATAATACTACAAAGTTTAGTTCTGTTTATAAAATAACGAGAAATCAACGAAATTCCAAGTAGTAAATTGCAAACTTATAGGTAGGTTTTCGATACACATCCGGGCAGCATGACGACGCTCGCGCGAATACGCGCGGCTATGGCTCGCTCCGTGATGTTACACGGATTATTTTCATTTTGTGAGTTTTTATGTATTAGATTAGGTATTTATTTTTATAGTTAATATATTTCTAAATATTTACTTACAAATATTCAAGTTTCTACCTGTTAATTAAGATCGAGTAAAAATTGCTTAAAAATTACGTTTGTTGTATGGGAACCCCCCTTTAATATTTACTTTATTGTTATTTAATTATTTATTTTGAAAGTTAATATACAAGTAAATATTCTGTGAAAATTTGAAGCGTCTACCTGTTACCGTTTTTAATATTTAGCAAAAAAATACGAAAAAAACACGTTTATTGTATGGGGACCCCCCTTAATATTTTTTTTTTTTAATTTTTAGTATTTGTTGTTATAGCGGCAACGGAAATACATCATTTGTGAAAATTTCAGCTTTCTAGCTATCACGGTTTATGAGATACAGCCTGGAGACAGACAGACAGACAGACAGACAGACAGCGAAGTCTTAGTAATAGGGTCCCGTTTTTACCCTTTGGGTACGGAACCCTAAAAAGCAGCAGATTATATTTGTTTTTTTTTTCATTTCCAACAATTTTACTTTCAGTGACGTAAAAGCAGTACATTATCGGTTATTCGCCGAGTGACTGAATCACGCTAAAGCGTCTTATCAGAATGAAAACATTGTCTTACTTCTGTCCGGTTGTTTGTACTACTTTCGGACAGGTAGTATTTTATAAACCAATTTTTACGAATCTTGAACTGATACCAAGTTTCGTAAAAATTAAGTTTTTTTTGTTATCGGAGATTTTTAATTAATAGGGTATATTTCCCAAAAAAAGTTTGCTGTGATGCCATTTACTAACCGATTAAAACCGATAATAATGACTACAAAAGTTTGATACTTAATCCTAAACAAAAACTTAAAATATGATCAAAATCGTTTGAGAGGTTGTCGGTAACAACTTGACTACGAGGCCATTTTGTTGGTTGATGTTGAAAATATTTGACAGAAACATTTTATATCTACTCAATTCAGAACAAGAATGTTAGAGTAGACCTCGCCAGGAAAGACTTTTTTGTAACAAGTATTGTTGCAAGAAATTAGTGCTCGCGTAGACTACTTACGCGAGCACTAACTTCTTAACTACTAATCGTAGAACTACTAACCACTAACTAATCGTAGAACTACTATTTGTATTCACGTCACAAACAAGTAAATTTTTAGTAACTGATTAGCTGTATGCAAAGTAGTAAAGTAGGGGTTATACTTTTTGTTTCGCTGTAGTCGGGTAAAAATCACCTGCAAGCGCAGCGTAGGAAGACCAGCCACGAGATGGACAGATGACCTTATACAAATGGATGCAAGCCGCTTTCAATCAGTCTTTTTGGAAATCGACGTACTTATGTCCTATGTCCTATGTCTAGCACTGGGCTTATGGCTGAAATGATGATGATGATGACAAAAAACCTTAAACCTAAATAAAATTTATACAATTTTGAAACTATAACAAAAATAAATAACAGCCATTTGAACGATCAATATATGCTCAAGCCATCGTGGCGAATCAAATTGGCATGCATATTAGCTGTCATTCACAAAGAGTAAAAACCTGCCTAGTAAAAAAACCGGACAAGTGCAAGTCAGACTCGCCCACCGAGTACAAACTAGATATAAAAACTACCGGCCGAAGTTAGTCATTGATAAAAGAGGGAAAAAAATTAATAACATATATTTTTAAATTTCTAGTTATAACTAGAAATTTAAAAATTACACATCGGCAATTATTTTTTTACGATTACGATAAGTTTGGTTTTTTCAAAGCTACACTTTACAAGGAACGATTACGGGATTAGGGGGATTTACGTTTATGGTTTTAATTTCAACTTGATACCTTCCGAGATAGAAGGTATTGACAGACAGACGGACAGGCGGACAACAAAGTGATCCTCGGATTTCGTTTTGTCCTTTAATTACAAAAATCGTATGTATATAATTGAAAAAAATAATGTAGGTACAAAAGCAACTCTTATTAGCTTTGTAGAAACAGCACATTGAATACGAAAGCTTCATCAAATTAAGAGGGATAAAACGGTCACAGTTGCTCAATACACTTGATGAAATTGCAACGCAAAAAACAAATCGGAGTCTACTGAGTCGGAAGGATTTATTCTTTCTCTTCTGTTTGGCTTTGTTCGGGAAAGCTTTACAGGCTTAACGTTTCGCGCATTCTAAGCTTTGCCATGTTAAAATAATCATTTTGTGATTTAACTAAAATACCTAAGTTTTAAGTTAACGGCATATGCTTATTCTGAATCACATACAGCGGCCGGTAGTTATAATTATAAATGACCGAGCGAGTGAAGCGACCGAAGCGTCTCTGCATCAACTGGCCAAATTTTCTTTCGTCTGTCAGTTTGATTGTGAGTTTGTGATTTGTTTGTATTGTCATACTCGCGTACAGGGCGTAATTTTGAACCAATTTTGATGAAACTTGGTATATAGATTCTATGGATTATTTAAAAAAAAAATGTCGAAAAACAGAGGGGTGGTTCCCATAAAAAGGGGGGAATTTTATTGCGGCGTTAATTACCGTTTTAATGATATTTGGTATGTAGGTAAAGTATACAATTATAACAACTTGTGGTAAAAATGAACAGTGGTTGTCGAGATATGACAACCAACTTCAGAATGCGTGTAACACTGAGGGCGCGTGGATGTGCTTGATGTATTTTAGCGCTGAATAATTTTCTTGATTTTACGTTTTCTACATTTATAAAATTATTATTTGTTTTTATAAGTATATATTGTAATTGGGCCTAATAATTGGGCTTTGTTTAGTTGTTTATTTTTTTAACTAAGGGCATATAAACATATTCTATTTTTTGTATTAAATATGTATTAAAATTTAATTGATCTTTCAAGGTTCTTAAACTTATGGTTTTTTTTTACCGTGAAATAACGTCTGTAAAATCACTTAAAATTGCGATATTGGCCAAAATTTTATATACGGCGGTATTTTATATGCAAATAAGCTCTCTCGCGAGGTCTACTGTTCGTAGAACTACTAGTAAAGTGAGGAGAGGGTAGTAATGCCACGTGTCATCGGGGTCGTTATCGCTAGATTGTGATGACAATTGGAATTCAAGCATTTGAAGTACGCAACCCTTGCCTCGACTGACAAATAAAAGCGCCCGTAAATACAAACTCTGGCAAACGAAAGAGTGAGCGCGGGGAACGTGTGAGGAACCCGAGATTGGCGGAAGGTGGAAAATTACCGTTCTGTTTGCAATACTAATAATGTCATTCTGTGGCTAATGTAATGGCTACCGTCAAATAGAATATTTTGAAATCACGCAAACGAGACTCTCCAGTATTTTGGAAACTATGTTTTTCAAGTGTGTGTATGTATATATGTATGTCTAATTATATGTAATAAGTGTATGTATGTGTAAATATATGTTATATGTGTATGTATGTGTAAATGTATGTAAGTTTCTACACGATAGCCTACAGCCTAAACTGCTTGACCGATTTTATTGTGATTCGTCTTCTCTTTCTGATTGTCTTAAGCTATAGGTATATATTTTTAATAATAATATTATGTCTCTCGCAAAAATAAAAATAAATGCGTTTTCTCGTAACTTCCAACGAACTTTTTCGTAATAAACAAGGGATTTTGTTAGAATTATTATAAAGAATACACATTTATAATCTTTTACATTGATTGCCGCCAACTTCAAACGGTGAAGGAAAACATCGTGAGGAAACCTAAATGTCTGAGAGTTCTCAATGATCTTGAAGATGTGTGAAGTCTGGCAGACTTGACCCGCACTTGGCCAGCGTGGCAGACTATGGCCTAACCTTTCTCATAATGAGAAGATGGCCCGTGCCCAGCAGTGGGACAGTTTGTACAAACAGGGCTGATAAAAAAATCTTTTACAGCGATATTACTCATACTTTCTCACAAAAAACATACACTCAACAGCGTATCACACGTAACGAAATCGTAAGTTAAACTGCAAAAACTGCTTTTCTGCTAGCGGGTATTTTGTTTTTCTTTTAATATATTTGTTTAGTTGTGGGGTCAGCGCTACCACTGAACTTTCTATATAGTAGATATAGGTAAATAGCAACTGGATCAAGTGTTAAATGGAAAATCCTTGAGTCTACTCGTAGTCTTTATGCACCCGGCATGGCTCACTGCCAACTGCATTGGACGCTACTATTCGATTGTGACCTCCGCTATAACAATATACCGGATGGTACGTCGCAACGAAGTGACGTGCTAAAACCATGAGATAAAGTCCATCGAGAAAATGCTTTCAAAGAACCCGATACCTACTATGGATAAAATGTAATCTATATAAAAAAATCGTCTTACCACATCGGAAAAAGAAAATTTTAAATTGTACAAAAGCGAACTTACCAACTCATCAATTTATATCCATCAATTAAACCATTGCTACATCCATTAAATTATTTCACTGCAAATAAACTAATTGTTTAACAAAATTTAACAGTTACGTACTTGCCCATAATGTTCATTTATTTATTATTATCGTTGCACTTCATTCATTTCGCTCACTCGTTCAAAAATCATTTCATACGACTGGCAACACCAGGTTATATGGAAACACTGCTAATAATAAATAAATAAATATTTGTGGACATTTCACACAACACCATCTAGCCCAAACTAAGCGAAGCTTGTACTATGTAACTAGATGGCTGATAGAATAGATACATATATACTTTTTTTTTTGTAAATATATATGTCACAGTTAAGACCCGTTTTTAGATATAACGCGTTTTCCCTAGTTAGAACTAGTTTTCACTAAATGCCTTTGTTGAAACTAGAATTAACTAATGTTAGGTTAGGTTAGGTTAGGTTAGGTTTTTTGGGGTGTAGTGCTGGTCGCCTCCTCGTATGCCCGACTGCTACCTTTCTTCCTCCTTTTGGGGGGGAAGGGTAGTAGTGGGGCGGGTGCACCCTGGGCACTGTCAATAACTTCTCCTCCTTTTGAGGGGATCTTATTGACAGTGAGCGAAATGACCGGCGAGAGGGGACCTTCTTCGCGTGATCTACACGGTTTGTGTAGAACTCGCGGAGAAGGTTGAGCGGAGGCTCTGTGGGAGCGGAGAGCATCCCGGCTCGTAAGCCGCGTCGGGGGCCCTATGCGTGCCCGTTAGGGCAACGTGTTTTTGGGACCGACGTGGCCAGACGAGACGGAATGACACGAGGGCTCTCCACGTGTCCCTCTGAACAGCAGAGGGCACAGTGGACGAGCAAGGCTTGCGTAGCGAGCGGAGTGGCGGTGGATCCGTGATGGATCGGAGCGCGGCTGCGCGTGGCGACTCTCTGCGGGTGGCTGTTCCCTCGGATCGGCTGCGTGCTGGGAGTCGCCGTGTGGAGCAAACCGAATCCTAAGGTTCGGGGGTTGCCGAGAGGAGTGTTCGCGTTCGCGAGTCCGGAGCCGCATCGCATTCTGCGGTGCGACTCCGGGCTCGCGCGCGGGCATGGTCAGCGGGAAGCTTGGCCGCTAGACCCCCCAGGGGGAGCTCTGCCCCTAAATGGAGCAAAACAATGATAATGACGAATTTGAATGGAACTACCCAGGAGGGTCCCGTCAGCGAGTCTGACGGGGAATCCCTCCGTGCTTCGGCACGCAGCCCCGCGTACTCTGGGGGGGGCACAAATCGTCTATCAAAAGTGGAAAAAAAGAAGAAAGAGAAGAAGAAGAAGGACACAGAGTTCCTTGTGGCCGAAAGGGCGAGTAGGAGTGAGCAGACTGGAGAAGGGTCTGCAGTTCGAGCTGCCAGCGGTAGTAAAAGAAGGCGGCAGGATGATATCGGCATGGAGCTCTCAGCCAGCGACACCGATAGCGTGCTCTCTATAGAGCCGACCATGACGGAACAGGAGGAGAAAAGAAACCGCAGGAAGCAATTCCTGCTGGAAAAGCGGGAACAGTCTAGTCTCGATCTGGAAAAGGAGCTGGAGGAAAGAGCGATGAGCATCCAGCACGATAGGGCTAGGCTGAGTTTTGAGGGAACTGCTCTAAGCAATGAGCAGCTGGCTACTGAACTCAGTCGACGGGCGGACGATGATCTCAGCATCATTACCAAGGTCGGGGCAAGGTCAGGGCACCTGAAAGGCACGTTTCAACGTGCCTTGAAGGATTCGGTGTCCTCCCTTAAAACGGTCATTGAAACGCTCGGCCAGCGAACGGTTAATGCTGAGACAGCCCAATTGCTGGTGGTCAATACGCGACTGCAGAACGAGGTGGTTGCGCTCCGCCAAGAACTAGCCGAGCTGCGCAAGCAGATAGAACGGAACCAAGACGCCCCTGCGGCTACGCCTCAGGCACCATTAATGGACACTGAGATGTTGGGCGCGTCATGTCTACAGGACTCACAAACCTTGGAGAATGTGACGCGCTCCATCTTTGACCAGGTGGGCAAAATGGTAAACGCGCGAATCGAGGGATTGAATGATCGCCTCCTGCCCGTAAAGCGCGTCCGTCCTCCACTAGCCGCAGACCATAGGAGGGAGGACGAGCAAAATACTACACAGGCTGGCCCTAGCAGTCTGAAAACTACGGCCCAAAAGAGGCCTGCTAAGGGGAAGGCTACGCCTGGTATCCCAACTAAAGGGAAGCCAACTGACTCCCAAACGGCTCCCACTGCAAACGAGGGGAACTGGGAGGTGGTGACGAGAAAAGGGAGAAAAGGCAAGCCGGCGAAAAAGATCAACCCACCGGCTCAGAGGGTTCCACCTCCAAAACCGAAATTGCGGCCCGCGCGCTCTTCAGCTGTGGTCATAACCCTGCAGGCCGCGGCAGAAGAGAAGGGCATTACGTATGCCAGTATTCTGTCAGATGCCCGGCGTAAGGTCAGCCTTGCCAGCTGTGACATAACTGGTCTGCGTTTCCGAAGGGCGGCTACCGGAGCTCGCATCTTAGAGATCCCGGGCACCACCAGTGGAGGTAAGGCAGATACTTTGGCCCAAAAGCTTAAGGAAGTGCTGGATCCAGAGATGGTTCGAGTGTCGAGACCCACGAAGAGCGCAGAAATGCGTATCGTGGGTCTTGACGACTCGACAACGTCTACAGAAGTGGCGGAAGCAGTTGCAAGACAAGGTGGCTGCAATGTGGACACAGTTAGAGTGGGGGAGATACGGTACGATTACCAGGGCACTGGTAGAGTCTGGGCGCGCTGCCCGGTGGAGGCCGCAAAAAAGCTGGAAAATGAAGGGCGTTTATTGGTGGGCTGGATTGCGGCTGCGGTAAAGCTGCTTCCAGTCCGAAGAATGAGATGCTACAGATGTCTTGAGACTGGCCATGCTCGCGCGCAATGCACCTCAGAGACGGACCGAAGCAACGAATGCTATCGTTGTGGACAAACGGGGCACATAGCGGCCAAATGCTCCTCTGAGTCAGTGAAGTGCTCGCTGTGCGAGGCCGCAAAAAAGCCGGCGAATCACAGACTTGGGAGCAAGTCCTGCTCTCCACCTAAGGGTAAAAGGGCATTTAAAGCCCCCACCAGACCTGCAGCACAGAGCTCGCCCTCCCAGAGGAACGAGGTTGAGATGGGAAATGACAACGACTAATCATGGCCCACCAGATTTTACAGGGCAATCTTAACCATTGTGCCAATGCCCAGGACTTACTCATGCAGAGCATGGCACAATGGTCGATCGAAGTAGCAGTGGTCGCCGAGCCATATCTCGTCCCACCCCGGGATAACTGGGTGGGGGACGTTGATGGCTCGGTAGCCATTGTAGCAGGCGCTGGAGTGCCGCCTCTGATGGTAGCAGCTAGAGGCAGAGGCTACGTAGCGGCGAAATGGCGAGGGATCACTATCATCGGAGTCTACTTCTCCCCGAACGGATCCCTCGCCGAATTCGAGAGTTACCTGATCGGGCTGGGGGCCTTTATCGGCCAGTCGTTGCCCTGTCCGGTTTTGATCGCTGGGGACCTCAACGCCAAATCAGCGGCGTGGGGGTCACCAGCGTCCAATGTATTCGGTACCACGCTCGAAGATTGGGTCACCATGACTAATCTGGTCGTCATAAACCGCGGAACGGCCAATACGTGCGTGCGCCACAACGGAGGGTCGATTGTGGACATCACGTTCGCATCGCCCTCTGTAGCGCAGCACCTACAAAACTGGAGGGTTCTCGTGGAGGAGGAGACGGCATCTGACCACCTATACATCAGGTATGAGCTAGCAGTGTCGGCCGATACCCCATGCCCAGAGAGACAAGGTGAGAATAGTCGCTTCCCAAGATGGGTCCTGAAGAGCCTCGACCGGGACCTGCTGGCAGAAGCATCGATTGTCCAAGCCTGGCAGTCGAATCCAGATGGTGCGCCGGATACCTTGGACGTCGAGCGAGAGACGACATGGTTCCGGAAGGCAATGACCCACATCTGCGACGTGAGCATGCCCAGAGCCGGCCCACGTCCACCAAAGCGTCATGTATACTGGTGGTCTCAGGACATCGCTGCACTACGCGTTCAATGCGTGGCAGCCAGACGCCAGTATACGAGGCACCGACGCAGACGGAACAGAGTTCCCGACGTGGAAAACCGGCTCTACGAGGTGTATAGGAGCTCCATTAAGGAGTTAAAGCGGGCTATATCCGATGCCAAAGTACGAGCCAGAGCCGAGATGCTGGAGACACTCAGTCGCGACCCATGGGGGCGCCCATATAAGGAGATAAGGCGGAAGATCCGCCCTTGGGTACCTCCACTGACTGAGACACTCGATCCTCGGCTCCTCGAGAGCGTTGTCGGGAACCTATTCCCGGACAGATCGCATTTCCGACCGCCAAGCATGGCAATGTCTCCTCCGGAATATGCGGAAAGGGAGGAAGAGATCCCGCTCGTGTCGGAGGGGGAACTGGGTGCGGCCATACTGAGGCTGAAAGCAAAGGACACCGCCCCGGGCCCGGACGGAATCCCCGGTCGGGCCTGGGTGCTGGCACTGGAGGCCTTGGGGCCGCGTCTAAGGTCTCTCTTCGATGCATGTTTTGCGCAGGGGTATTTCCCTCAAGAGTGGAGAGAGGGCAAACTGACACTCATTAGAAAAGAGGGGCGCCCACAGGACTCACCGTCGGCCTACAGGCCAATAGTCCTGCTAGACGAGAGCGCCAAACTTTTCGAGCGCATAATAGCATTGCGCCTCTACAGGCACCTAGAGAATGTAGGGCCAAATCTGGCAGACTGCCAGTTCGGGTTCCGCAAGGGCAGGTCCACGATAGACGCAATTCTGCGAGTGAGGGCCCTTGCGGACGAAGCCGTGGACAACAAAGAGGTAGTCGTCGCAGTCTCCTTGGACATTGCTAACGCATTTAACTCCATTCCTTGGAGCTGCGTGAGGGAGGCACTTGCGTTCCACGGCTTCCCAAAATATATGCAGGCTATATTATCTGCCTCATATCTCGCGGAAAGAGCGGTAGTGTTCCCAACACGCGACGGGTGGTTGAGACGACCCATGTCGTGTGGTGTTCCGCAGGGCTCGGTCGTAGGCCCTGCCCTGTGGAACATCGGATACGACTGGGTCCTGAGAGGCAGTCTCCCTCCGGGAGCGAGCGTCACGTGTTACGCCGATGACACGTTGGTTACGGCTAAAGGGATAAATTTTGAAGAGGCGGCACGCCTAGCGACCGAGGCAGTTAGTCAGGTGGTGGCAAGGATGGAGATGCTGGGACTCCGGGTGGCCCTCGAGAAATCGGAAGCCTTATGCTTCCACGGCCCCCGAAAGGCTCCGCCAGTAGATTCCCACATCTCCGTTGGTGGTACCCGGATTCGAGTGGAGTCCTCGATGAGATATCTGGGACTCCAACTCGACAGTAAGTGGACCTTTAATAGCCACTTTGGTGAACTGGCCCCTCGCCTTAGAGGCGCAGCAGGCGCCCTCAGGCGCATTATGCCCAATCTAGGCGGACCGTGTGACTCGTCTCGGCACCTCTATCTGGGGGTGCTGAGATCGATGGCGCTATACGGAGCTCCAGTGTGGGCGGACACCCTGACCCGCAAATCCGTCGCTCTCCTGAGACAACCTCAGAGAGCGATGGCGGTCGGGGTGATACGCGGCTACCGCACTGTCTCCTTCGAGGCGGCATCCGCCCTGGCAGGCTCATTGCCGTGGGATCTGGAGGCGGAGCTTTACACTGCTATGTACAGGTGGCGCAGAGAGCTCCGGCTCCGAGGACTTGATCCCCCACCAAGCCTGAGAGAGCGGTGGAGGAGAAGGGCCCAAAAGGACCTTGTAGAGAAGTGGCGGGTGCGCCTAGCGCAGCCAACTGCAGGGTTATGGACAGTGGAGGCGGTCCGTCCAGTTATACAAGACTGGTTGGACAGGACGCACGGGTCGCTTACCTTCCGGCTTGTTCAGGTACTTTCCGGCCACGGCTGTTTTGGAAAGTACCTATGCCGAGTAGCCGGAAGGGAACCGACTTCCGTGTGTCACCACTGTGGCGCGGAAGAGGACACGGCGCAGCATACGCTGGAAGAGTGCCCAGCATGGGCCAGCGAGCGCCGTGACCTCATCGGCGCAGTCGGGGCGGATTTGTCTCTCCCAGCATTGCTCCGCGCAATGTTGGTTGATGAGACGAATTGGACGGCGGTAGTTTCCTTCTGTGAGCAGGTGATCCTCCAGAAGGAAACAGCGGAACGCGAACGGGAGATCGTCTCCGATCTCCCCATGCGCCGCCGGAGAACCGGAAGCCGTCGGAGGCTGTTCCAGGACAGCCTCCAACCCCCGTAAACGGGCCGTGGGCGGCAGACTCGGGGGAGTCTGCTGTCCGTAAAACGTTGCCCCGAGATGGCGCGCGCGGTGTTTCCGCGCGCCACTCCGAGATGGTGGGGCGGAGATAGCCCCTATCGAGAAGGGTCCTAGGGGACCAGCGCCGCCGGGTCCGTGGACGAGTTTCAGTGACGCACCCATGGGCCCGGCAAACACAGGCGCCGAGACGAAACACCCCAGGGGTTTTAGTGGGTAACCCGGCATACCGGTTGACTGGGCTGGACTATCCGGCACACCGGTCAACTGGGCGGGACTCCCACATAACCACGCAGCCTCCCCCGGGGCGCAGTGGTACCCATAAAGGGTTTCCCCTGGGTAACAAAAAAAAAAAAAAAAAAAAAAAAAAAAAAAGGGTTTTTTTTTTTGGGAGGAAACAGAGGGGCTAATGGGTTACTCACACACTGTTTCCCTTGGATAAGGATAGGATGATGGGGAGGAAAAAGGGAAGAGGGTAGGGGGGAGTGTGAAGGGGGGTATGGTTAGGTTAGGTTAGGTTAGTAACAACTAGTTTTATCTGAAAATCAAAAATATTAGTTGTAAATTTTAGTTTTTACTAGTTAATTCTAGTTTCAACAAAGGCATTTAGTGAAAACTAGTTCTAACTAGGGAAAACGCGTTATATCTAAAAACGGGTTTTAACTGTAACATATATATATGATACATAGAAACACCCAGACACAAAACAAACATCCATGCTCATCACACAAAAGTTTGCCCTGGGTGGGGATCGAACCCACGACCTTTCAGTTCAGCAGGTAGACGTGACACTACCAACTGAGCCACAAGGCCAGCCATAATATTTCATATATTTCATATTCACAACTTTTTATTCTGAAATGTCAGGAAGCAATTTGCACAAGTTGTTATGTGCTCACCCACGATGCTCAATAGCGGTCAGAGGACAGGATTTACGAGTATGAAACTGCACGTTAAAAACTCCCAATTTTTATGTAGAAATAACTACGACTTTAAACTGTAGAAAATAAGGCATATTTTGGTTAGTTTTTTTGTAGAAATAGTTGTATCTCGCCAGAAATATACCGGGAATCTGAGTAACGGGCGGACTGCCTGCAATTTATGCTTTACAAAATCTGTTATTGGAACCCCGGCTTAATAGCTGCTACGTTATTCTAAGTAGGTGAATTATTCAATGTTTTTGTTCGACCATTTCAATCGAAGGGTGGCCGTTTATTTTAATGGTTACTGTAAATAGAGAGCGGATTCTTATTATATTTGAACTTATTGAAATATTAACATACCAGTGTTGAAATTTCATTAATAATCTCATTGTAGCTTTGGGAAAACCTTTTTTATATACACCACATTTTCCCAAAACAATCTAATAGGTACTGCCCAAAATTTGAGGCTTTAACAGCTCAAGACCTCATGCAGCAATGTATTTCTCTCGTGACTCTTATATCATGGGCCATGTCTTTTTTTTCAACAACGCGATCATAAGCCCTTTATTTTTTATGGTTTATCATAAGCCCGTGAAATGGACAAAATAGAAAGGTAAACGAAATCAGCCTAAAGATTTAGAAATTTATTTTCATAGTTTGAGTCTGTTACAAGGATGGTTGCAAACGTTGCAATAGCGTTATACAAAACCGATACGTTACCAAATTAAATGTTTTGATGCAAAAAGTGTACTCATGGTTCCTGAAGCTTGTTAGTATAGATCGCTGGTCGATACAAACAATAAATCTGTATTGTTTGTATCGCTGTAACTCATCTAACAGTACTAAACCAAAACACACAAAACTTTCAGGTTAGCAGTACTAACTCTGAACATTCTACAGAGATAGATACCACAGATATATTTAACCCAAACATCCGGAGCGTTCCCTATCCTTGTAGATAAATTGGTATTTTGACCACAACGGAACACCCGGGCGCAAGTGTTAGCTTTGTAGATTCAATCAGGAGAAACTAGCTTACTGTTGATAATTATTATGTGAATGTAATATTATTAATATTTGGTTGAAATATCCACAAATATTTATTATTATACACTTTATTCAATTTCAATCTTAAATCTAAGTTTTTTACAATAGAAATACAAAAATATAAATATTATTAAAAACTTAAACCTAGGGTGCCGCCGGCAGCGAGGCGGGGCTCAAGCTGCCGGTGGTAGGGGCTACAGAGAGAGGAACCTCCTCCTCTTTATTATTATTATTATTTATTATTATACTAATATCTGGATTACCTACTTACTCGCCTAGTTTAAAACGAAAATAAACTAATAGGTTTATTTAAACTAATTATTACTAGATATATGTAGTATTGTGGTGGTAAATCTTCTAATCCCTACATAATACATGTGCGTTTAGTTCTTATTATGTTTGAGAACTCGCTTCTCTGTACTTTAGTGCGAAAAAGGTAAATAAGATTATTATCCCGGTAAACTAAACAAGGAAATTAAGGCGATAAACGGCTTATTTGTCAAACTATTCCGAGAAAAAGATATAATTGGCCCGCGTATATTTGGGTAATTGATTATCTTCGAGTGATTTTATTTTTGCGAATGAGATGACAGTTGCAAAGAAAGATCGATAGACTCCTACAGTAATACAGACAGAAAGCAACCAATCTAACGAAAACAGTCTGCCCTAATATAAATATGTAAAGTTATAATATACCTGTGTACAAAACGCGCGCGATCGCCAGTCATAGAAAATGAATTTATTTACAATCTCAAGATTTGTCTCTCCACTTCGAGTAAGTATATTGGCCGCTATTAAATATTTATTAATGTACATTTAAATAAATAAGCTCTAATTTTGACCATTGTACATTGTGACTTTATAAGGCAAATTTATTATTGTAAATCTTTGGATAAAACAGTACATTAATTCGTGTCAATTAGACTGAGCAGTTTAGCCCGTTTCCAAATGATGTTCATGATATAACTTGTTTCATCAAATAGATAATTGACCATGTCTTTACAAGTTATCGGCCTTACTTAACTTTAAGTCTGTCACTAGTTTATCATAGTGGCATAGAGGTAAACTCTTGATATGTAAGAATATAACAACAAAAGCGGCCTTTAAATACAACAGGAGGCGTTGGCGTATTTAATTATTTTTTCACTTCAGTAGCTCAAACATATAGTGAGTACATACAGTGAGCAAAATGCGATTTTGCTCACTGAGTGAGACAAAGTAACTTTTTAATATTTTTTTTCAGAAAGCCGCGAATATCTTATTCAGTCTTGGGTTAATAATACAATTCGAAACATTCACACTCTATTTCTTTCCCGCTATTTGAAAGAGAGAGAGAGACAAAGACCAGCCCTTTCGAAGTTCCGATTTTGAATTCGACCTCAAAGACAAACACGTTCGGAATTTCGTACTAACTAAAGAAATTTTGCAAAAAGATAATTATGTATTTTAATGTAATTTATAGAATTTTTAACTTATTGTTGTATTTAAACGAAAATAAGTATTTACTGCAAATAAAACTGATATTTAACCTGTAAATATTTATTATCTCCTAAAGTGTTCTCGCTGCTGAAGTGAAAAGTTATGTGTGTTACACGAGAGCAAAGTTTTTTGCATCTCGTGCCTTTGAATCCCTCGCCACACTCAGGATTCAACTTTAGAATCACTCGCTACGCTCGTGATTCAATCGTTTAATCCTTCGCTTGCTCAGTATTCAAAATCAGCACTCGCAGCAAAAAACTACTTTGCTCTCTTGTTGCACAAATAACTATCTCATACGAAAGTATGCTTGAAAAAAATATGTATAGGGAAATATAAATATTTCTGACAGCGGTTATAAAAATATGTCCACATTTTTTACCGACTTCCAAAAAGAAGGAGATTATCAATTCAGTCTGTTTTTTTTTTTTGTATGTTTGTTCACCGATTACTCAGCCAATTGAGTTTGATGATTATTTTTATATTTGGTAGGTCATATTTCAGAGATGGTCTCATATACATTTTTATCGAATCAAAATCGATACAGTACTTTGGTTGTTATAACAAAATAACCGGTAAAATATCATACAAGTGCCTGTAGGAAAGTGAACAGCAAGTCGCGTATATGTATTGTATTGCATATTCTGAAGCCGATTTTTTCAATTTTTTAAACTATAATTGTACGTGTGTTTTAGTAAATTACTAGTAAGATGGCATAAAATAATGAATTTATCTGCACGTGACGCCAACTTATGTTAGGTGTCACTTAGTGCTTCTTCCTTGATATTTTCCTTTGAAAGGCAATGTTTCGCATTTGGCGTAGCAAGATTTTACATGTAAATGTCAAATCGGAATGCAATTTCATAAAATAATCTGACTTTACAATAATTATTGAAATTATAATATGATAATATTATGGTTACGCCAGAATATTGGTTATGTCCTATATCTATACATAGGTATATACAATAAAAACGTTTAATGTCACCTCTAAGGTAAATTTTAATCAACATGATAATATCTTAATATTACTTTTCTTATGAACGGCGAACTTTATAGACATAGAGCAGATTGCTCAGAGATTAGGTCATTAAAATAATTTTCCCGGCAATTTAACCGTAAAATGATTGCACACGACGGTTGCTCGGTAAAGGTAGACACTAAAATAAATTTTCTCGTTAACTTGAACAGTAAAAACTGCAGAAATGAGCATAATTTAATTACGACATGCCGTAGTTTTGCATTGTAGCTAATTATTTTGTCGCACCTGCAAGAAATTCTAGAGGTGTTTGCATTTAAGAATGTTTTTAGTTTGAATAAACAAGTAATATTCATTTCTTAACAAAAAATATAAGATTTTGGAGATACTTAAAAATAAATCTTAGGCATATCAACATGTAACATATATAACGTCATATATTTTTGTCAGATAAAAATTCCGCTGTTGACTTCTAGCATTTTTGTGATAATATATTTTTTAGTTTAATATTGAAAATACTATTTTTCGTGTCTTTTATGTCTTTCGAAATTTTGGTATTTATTACTTGTGCCATACAAATTATACTTTTTTGTTTTGGATTTACAAGGGCAGAATTTCATTCTATCATGCGAGCGAATTCCAATGGCAGCATCAGTCCATTCGCCAAATAATTTGAGATTGTTTTTTTTTTATGCAAGATACATCTACGATTTAACGAAAATTTCTGTTTCTAATATATACAGACACGGTAATGGGAGGATATTATATTTAACACAGTAAGAGCTATCGGTTTGGTTTCGGCACGCGAAACATTGCACTAATACATCGTTTTTGGGCTTTAAAAACAATTTATATGTCCGTCGAGTTCCCCCAGAAAATGATACCATACCTCAAAACGGACACAACCATTCCATAATATACCGTTATTGAAGCACCCGTATTCGTTTCTATAGTTTTTATTTGATACTATTAATGAAAGTAAAAATAAAGTAATTAAGTTATGCATGCATACAATTTAAATACAGCAAACAAAATCTCAAGAAAATCAGATTTAGAAAACACTTGTCTCACTAAAATAAAAAATAAAAATTCCTCCCCGAAAATTAAAATTTCAGCTCAAGAATCATTCTGGCGCAAAAATTTACAAAATACATGATTACCCAAACCTTAATAAACTCGTCAGGTATTCCGGCACGGAACATCCCATTAATTCCAGTCACGGCGTAATTTCACTGTTCTATACGAGAACCTACTCTAAAACTCACGTGTCTATGGATTTAGTCATAAAGTTCGGTATACTAAAATTAAGTTATGTTGTGACACATGTTTTAGTAATGGCACGATTTTCGCTTTTATTGACCGACTTCAAAAAAGGAGGAGGTTCTATGTTCGACTGCTGTTTTTCATGTATGTTCATCGATTACTCCGCCATCCCTGTACCAATTCTGTGTTTCTTAAATATGTAATTATAAAGAAAACATTCCCGAGGTGGTCCCATCATTATTTTATCAATATAGCTTTATATTTTTTTGAATAATTTCTTAAAATGTGAATATTTTCATCAGGTGCCTGAGTGAAGTGCTTCAGACTATAGAATCGCAGAGTTCCACTGACACGTTTGCAAAATTGACAAGTGTCAACACTTGGATTATTATCTAAGCATCTGCATATTTTCTAATCTTCGACGACGAATCTTCATTTGACAATCGGTGATAAATTTATTTTCGATACACGGAAAACTGAGCGCGGATGACAGTCGTTTTTTGAAAAAAAGTTTATTCCATGTAGTTTTTAGTGAATGAACCTTCGTGCGAATCTCTCCAATGTGTGTAATGATAAGAGAAATTGAAGTCGGCTGTTTAGTTTTTTATTAAAACTTTATACTTATGAACACAAGTGTTTTACGTATAAACAAATTAAACTTTTTTTACATCATAGTAAAAACTAAACACGAAACCATTTAACTTACTACTTTATGAAAGCAATATATTCAAAGTGACATTAAAATTAACATTATAATAAAAGCTAAATACGAGACCATTTAACTAAGTACTTTATAAACACAATATAGTCAACGTGTTCAGTGTATTATAAACAAAATTAACTCTTTTTACATAGAAATAACAAGTTCTGAAAACTCAATAATCCCCGTTAAGAAAAAACAGATACACGGATTTTGATGAAACATAGCTAAATAAAACAACGGGTTGCACACCGAGAGTGCCGGCAGAAGTGAAAACTAAAAAATTAAATAGCAAAAAGACTAATTCGTGAATGATTTGAACCTCCGCCCTCCGATTGACAAATTGAAATTTATATCGGTGCTCTAACCTATTGAGCTAAAGAGTCTTACGTACATGTGTCGAAAATAAGCATTCGGCGCAACGAAATGTCGTCATGCTAGAAGGACAAACTTGTGCATACAATAATGAACTTTAAATGCAGAACGTTAGAATAGGTTTCTGACGTCTTACGATCTGACGCGAGTTTAACATTTTTTTACCCATTCCAAAAATGCACAACGCCGCAAAAGAAGTTTTCACTTCGAAAAACACTTTCGATAAAATCCTCTCAAACAAAAAAACTAGATTAAAGTTGATTCATCTGTTTGACATCTACGAAGCAACAGATAGACACACAGATATACAGATACACACATCAAACTTATAATATGTACTCCTTTTATGGGGTCGGTGGTTAAAAACAAAATACGAAACCAGCTATCTTACTTTTGGACGCAATAATAATTTGAATAATTTCCCATCTGCCGCATTGATCAAAACAAAGTTATTGGCTGATTATAGTAAAATAGATAGCATTTTTAGGGTTCCGTACTTCAAAAGGAAAAAACGGAACCCTTATAGGATCACTTTGTCGTCCGTCTGTTCGTCTGTCAAGACATGTATCACGGGAACACGTGAAGGTATCGAGTTGAAATTAAAACCATATACGCAGATCCATAGTCTCTTACTGCAGGGAGAAAAATCAAACTTCTCGGTTTCATAAAAAAATATTATAATATATAATATTATATTACTATTATTATTATTAATATATCGCAAAAATCGCATATTTCTACACTCGCAAGGGAATCAAAACCTTTGGGGTACTTCCCGTTGACCTATAACTGTGAAATTTAGCAAGAAGCATTATCATAATAATAGACATAAAGGAAAAAAACCGGAGAAGTGCGAGTCAGACTCGCCAACCGAGGGTTCCGTACTTTTTATTTCAATCACAAAATAATAGGGTCTTTTTGCAAGGATATTGTGGGGTGTCATATGAAAGAGCTTCATTAGCAAAAGCTAAAACAGGTTTTTAAATATTTTTGCGATGTATATTTTTCGTTATGAAGAAAAATATAAAAAATATATAATTTCTCCCTTTTATCTACTAGTTTGTATGGAATCCTCGGTGGGCGAGTCTGACTCGCACTTGTCCGGTTTTATTTATTTCCTTTTCCGATCTCTGCGCCATCATGTCCATGTTAATGCGCATTTAATGACGCAGAAACAGACTTCCGGTTAGAATATTAAAAAGTTTTCTTTAATATTTTGTCTGTGAAACATTTAGGAGCTGTAGGAAATTTGTATTACAAATTCTGATCACAAGAGGGTTTATTTACTACAGAAATAAAGATTTTTTGTAGATGCCAATAAATATTTTTTTATTTACACAAATTTTACAAGTTTCTTGTAATTTTCCATTATCTCGCATGGAAAACCACTGGCTCACTGTGATTTATTAATTTGCCAAGCAAGTGAAGTAAGCAAAGAATACACACAATAATTTCTTTCAGTTTGTGCATAATTTATCTTGTCATTTTTGTAGTTCGTCCAAAACGGAGACTTAACGACCATATTTTTGATAGCCTTTTGACTAAAATCAGTCACAGTTGAGGTTGTCAAAATATAAAGTTTGAAAAGTATATTTAGGATAAACTATCTACTATGTATAATAACAATATGTCATGCGCAGACTTAACAATTCTTGATAAAAGTTTGTTTGTCTCCTGTTTGCAGAACTACTAGTATTTTAGAGAAACAATGAAAATCTGGAGATTAATATTAAAGTGTAATAATGTGTTAAAAGTGGTAGTAGAGTACACGAAATAATTAGATGACATTTGTCACTGTGCATGTATTAGGGTTGCTGCTAATGTTCATTTTCGTGTTCCAGACTGTTCCGTACGATTACATTCGCACGTCCGCGCCGTCATGTCTCGTTAACTCTCACTTAATTACGCAGAAATGGATTTTCGGTAGCCGTGCCAGGTACGATGTGAGTTTAGGAATTTCGACTGCCTTTCTCGTCGACGCACAATAGACTCGACTCTGGAGATCGGAATGGGTCTTTTAGTTTTATTGGGTATAAACAAATACTTATCCAAGGCTATTACGTTTCATGGAAGGAATTGGGAAACCTCGCAGACCTTTTCAGCTTGCGAGCTGAGAAGTTGAAAAAACAGATTGTAATAAAGCTTCTGTATGACACATGAAACATGAAAAAATTTAATGTTATATACTTGATAAATCTGCTTAGCACATAGAAATGGTGGCCGATGAGGCCGAAAAGTTCCCGAGTGGAGACCACGAATCGGCAATCGCAGCGTAGGAAGACCAGCCACGAGATGGACCGATGACCACATACAAGTGGCGGGAAGGCCCTGGATCCAAGCCGCTTCCAATGGATCTATTTGGAAATTCATGAGGGAGGCCCATGTCCAGCAGTGGACTTCTTATGACTGAGATGATGATAATGACGAAATCTGCTTTGCGCTCCGGCTTTGACCGGTAAGTAACTGATTTACATAATTTCCGGTATGTCTATCATCGAGTTCACTGCTTCAAAGATCAATGATATCTTTCGAAAACTTTTACATTATTGTATTCGTTTTAAAATCCCATCTCCAAAGTTATATCCTTTGTTCTCCCGGATGTCCCGAATGTGTATTGTGATAATCTTAGAAAAAACACCGTTAACTGAAGTAACTAAGTTTTGTAAGTCGTTTCACTTCGCATATAAATTGTACCTATTCAAAGACTTACCCCAAAAGTTTTTCACATAACTAATACAAAGGGAAGGTTTCGAAGTTCATTCAACTCCCATGATTTACTTACATAATGTGCCAGATTTGTACAATAAAAAAACAGACACAAACACACCCGCGGCGAGTCGGGCGAAACTAGTAATAATCGTTTCCTTTATAAGGAAAGTTTTAGGCGTAAAATAAGGTACAGAAAGTATGAACACAGGCAAATTTTTATCTTATCTGATGTACTTACATATTTTCTTAGTAGCTCTTAGCACTTTATTGCTACGACAAATCACATTTTATGACCGCAACAATAATATACAAAAGATGTGTAAGATGTGTACAACCACGTTATTTTTCATAATAAAATATACAAAAGCATGAAAAGTGACAACTAATTATGTTTGATACCAGAATTATTTCAGTAACAAGTATTTAGGTAATAGTATAATATAATAATATAATGATAGACCCGTGTATACATTTGAATAAAGAGATAAATAATGATTTTACTTAAAAAAACTTTTTAAGTTAAACAGTTTTATTGAAAAGAAAGATAATGATGTAGGTAATGTATTAACTGTATTTTTCTAGAAAAGCCCTTTCATTTGATACCCATATTGTGGGGGTTGTGTTAAAATATGAAATCCGCCATTTTGTGGCGGCGGCCATCTTGGACTTACAATAATACAGAATATATTAAATTGTATTGTCACCAGGACTAAAGGTGTATACTAAATTTCAGATCGATCCGTCAACTGCAAGGGGGTAAAATTTCAATTACTAAATTTGACAAAAAAAAAACAAATAAACAAACAGGTCAAGCTAAAGAAAACCGTTTAATTAGACAGCTTGACAAATGAAAAAAAAATTTCGTAGATGCGAATCTCCGTATTCTTCTTGAGCCTGTTCAGTTGGAGAACTAATGCGGCAATGAGGGCTCTGCTGTTCTTATAACATAATTGTTTTTTTTCTTCTTAAGCTGATTGGCCTTGTGGCTCAGTTGGTAGTGTGTCTACGTCTACCTGCTGAACTGAAAGGTCGTGGGTTCGACGAGTTGTTTATTGAAAACTAAGCTATAGATTCAAAGAACCACTAAGTATCCATACTGTCTGTGAGCTTATCCATTATTATTTATGGTTATTAGGATCTTATCTACTGTTTGTTCGGTATCTCGATGGTAGTCACATGCACATGAACCTAGTGTAGGACAAGGGTACGACGTTTGGGACATCTCATTAGTAGAATAGTAGTAACTTTGATTGGAAACTTGCGAAATGTTACGTAGTCTTACATAACAGGTATAGTTACGGATAGTACAGTAATAACATACGGATATCTGCTTTCATTCTGCTTAGTAAAAATACTTTTTTTCCTAGATTAGATTTTTATGTTCAAGTGGCAGAATGTAGTAAAAATTATTGTAGTAAAAAAACATGAACGTAATCAGTTCCAACGTTCACCTGTGTTCGTCAACGAATTATAAGTAAGTAGCTGCTTTCCGATATCTCAAAAAACGAGTTAATGATTTTTGTGAAATTTTTCATGTGGTAAGTACTAGCGTTCTGTTATACTATAAGCTGACAGGAGTTGTTAAAAGTTTTTCGCGCTCTTTTACAGAAGGAAATAATCTGATACGCTTGATATGGTGTGCGTATGTGTATACGTTTTCTTCATAGCCATCTGTAGATATTAGATACCCCAAGTGTATGTATCTAGCGTGTCAACAGTAAAATAAAAAATCACAGTTGACGACCTAAGATTTATTTAATTTCAGGTAATATATATTTCCGATTCGCTATTTTGTCAACTAGTTACTAGCGTACAAAGCGCAGATGCATTGTGTTGAATAGATTTCGCACGGATGCAACATTCCTTCACAAAATCGTTTGTGTGACGTCACAGTCGATACCAAAAATGTGGCACGCAAGGTTTTCATATAAATGAAGTCGCATGCTTCAACTACTATGTCTGTGGTTTTCCCAAAATATCTGTGCAGTGTCGCCGCAGAACAAGATACATCAAACGCTATACTTCCAGTTTGATTATTTGCTACTTCGACTACCAAGTAGCCAATAAGTCAGTAGAAGACGTTTTAATCAATACAACGCCATTTGTGGATCGACTTGTGGAATTGTTCAATGGATAGTCCACCAGAGCCTGCTGTGAACATCACTCGTTCGCCGCTCGCTGATATGATTCAAAGACAATTTTGACGAATTGCTAGTCTATTACTACATAAATAGACTAACAATGACAAATTGTTAGGCGCGTGGCGTTTTTGTTAGAGTCGAGGCGCGGGCGGCTATGCTTCCTTCACACACTACAGTGTAAACACGTCTACGCACGAAACAAAATAACAAAATGGCGGTGGAGTCGCGCACTGCTCCCCTGCCGCGACCGCGCCTCGACTCCACGTCGCCTGCGCCGCGACTCTAGTGTGTGGGCGCACTGCCATTTGAACCTGAAGGAAACGTAGAAGCGGCGCGCCGCTTGTGCGCCCGTGCCTCGTCGCCGCCTCGACTCCAGCTCGTGTGGGCGATGCGCCTTAGATTGTCTTTGAAGCGTTTCAGCGAGCGGCGAGCGAGTGATGTTCACTTAGCAGCCTAGAGGCTCTGGTCTATAACGAGTAAGCCATTCTATCGATCGATCTACTTGAAAATTTGACCAAACATTTTTTTCATCGAGTAAAATTGTAAAAGTTTCGAATCGCCTTTCAAATTAATCGAATTTATTTCGCTCAGAAAAAAATCCGAAACATTATCCTTCAATATATTCCACCAAAAAGCCTGCATAATGCCCCGGTACACGTAATTACGTATGTAAAAGAATTTTATATCTCATTAAAAGTTTACAAACCCTCCTCAAAAGGTCTTACGAACTTGCCGGTACTTAAAGACACAAAAGACGGTGAGAATAAATTTGATTTTGTTATCAGACCGTAACCTGCTTTACATCATGAGATGTGACCGGCATAATTAAAGTATTTTTCGGGTTAAACATTTTCAATGTGAAAAAAGGTGCAGGATTAATTTAGATCAACTTTTTTTGTTAATTGGCTTATCATTTAGTTGGATAATAATAATTAGATAGTAATTTTAAATAGTCGTTTTTACGCAGCTTATCAATTGTTTTGGACATTCGAACTTTAACCTTCAGAGGTCGATAAAAATCAATTTCGTTTAACTGTTCTATTCGTAAAGGTCATTGGTCACGTTGTTTCAAATGCCCACTATAAAAATAAGTAAGTATAAAAAAGTAAGTTAAATTGTTTCTTTTCATAGTCTAACCAAAGAGTGATTTGACCTTTACAAATAAAAATTAAGAGCGTGGGAGTAGATCTCCGACGTGATACAATTTAATGGTCTATTTTAATTTTGCTAAGTTTAAGCACACTTAATAATTTCAGTTATCCTTGATGACAAGTATTTAGATGGTTGCACTACAAAGTAACTTCTAAAACTTTTAATAAGTTTAAACGTAACGGAATAAATAAGACGTTTCACGAGGAGTACTTACAATTTGAGCTTGAGGCTACGCTATATATTTATGGCTATATATTTTTTTTTATCAGCCCTGTTTGTACAAACTGTCCCACTACTGGGAACGGGCCATCTTCTCGGTGTGAGAATTTTAATTATTAAAATCACATTAACTAGCCTCACTTGCAACCAAACAGCAGTATTATGAGACCCAGTATTTCAAAGCATTAAAAACGCAAAATATGACGTCACTGGACCTTAATGCTCACAATAAAAATGCTATTCACATATTTCTGCCCAGATTTCTGCTAATTACAGTTAGAAAAAGTGAATAAGAAAAAATGATGATTAGAGCCTTGGATATTATTTACCCTATTTCCAAGAAATATTTTAATCAAGATCTAATAAAATATGGAAGTTGTGATCGGGCTCCAATTCACGCGTCAATATCAGTTCCGTATTTATGCTTATAAGCTCCTGCAGTTTATGGCGCGTCGTAACATGAGATCAGCTTTGTTTGTCTCGCAAATTGCACGGTTTGTGGCCTCTGTATCCCATTTTTTACGAGGAAAAGAATTAGTTTAGTGTGATAGGGTTAACTTGTTACTAGTTGTTCCTGTTACGCTAACTCTACCGGTATTGTATGGATTTAATAGCACTGCAGTAATAAACTGGCAATTATGTTGTTATAAACTGAAGTCTTTAACCATATTACGGGAATGATTGTTATGTTTCGTTTTATATTTGTACTTGTGATAACCTCGTTTCTTTCTTTATACTTACCTAAGAGAAAAATATATGGAGTACACTTGTGAGGATCGTGTATTTGTAGTAAAAAAGCCATGGTGTCATGGTATCATGTCGCTGTATGGGAACAGTGAACAAAAAATTCTACTTGAAAGGGCCACGGAAGTGGCGACAAAAAAAACAGTTGGACCATATACCTACTCTCTGCTAACTGATTGTTTTGCTTCAGATTTGTCTCATTGTACTATTTTATTCGTAATGGCGAGTGCAACCCTGTAACCTGTGTAACCCTTCATATATAATGAATACCTATTCCATATCTGTGCCTAGTTTAAAATTGACCACCAACTCGCTTGATTCAAGCCACAGTGTGGCCCAAGCATGGAGCTCGACGGTCTAGACTAGAAAATGTCTATTCACTCTCGCCTTGGAAATGCCAAGATTGTAGCTCTTAAGAAACAGGAAAGAGAAGTTTTTTTGTAAAAAATACTACTACATGCATAGAGATAGATAACACTACATGCACCATATGGGAATTTTTGAACGAAACATAGCTTATTAATATTCTAATACAGTTCAAATACCGTAACACAGGCTATCTTCACGAATAAGCTCGTAATTCTGGCATCTGTTTGCGGGCTAGAGAGTATTAAGGAAATTAAACCTCTTGTTGGAACGGTCTCTACGATGATTATCTTATTTTGTAATGCAAACTCAATAGGCTGGGAGATAGGTGTTGTTTTAAAAGTTTATAATCTGTAGTGATAATAATTCATCTTAATTAAAACAAAATAACAATTAGGATACGTTGTTAATTTCTATAATTTATATTAACTTCTGGATTAATATATTAAATATAACTTTTTTATTCTGTTTAATCAAGAGTTATATTACTGATCGTGTTCTTTATTTATCAACGCTAACAGCGATAACTTTTCAATAACTTGGAAATTTCAGATAATTTCATGAAAATTTATGAGTATGGTAAGGGTAAATATTTTCAATAAACTTTGATTCAAGTCAAAAAATAATCCATTATCGACCATTCATTCTGAACAAAGAGCTTTTTTTACCCGACTGCGTAAGAAGGAGGTTTATGTTTTCGAGTGTATGTATGTTTCTATATGATCGCCTACAGCCCAAACGGCTTGACTGATTTTGATGTGCGAAGTTTCGTTAGATTCGTCTTCACTTCCAATGTGTAATAGGCTATATTTTTTTGATTAAAAATTATACATATCTCGCAAAAATAAAAATAAAATAGTTTTTTCGTAATCTCCAACGAACTTTTTCGTAATATACAAGTGATTTTACTAGTATTATTGTAAAGAATGCGCATTTATAATCTTTTACAGCGATTTTACGCATACTTTCTCACAAAAAAAAACGTACACTCAACAGCATTTCAACTGAAAAACAGCATTGAACTGCAAAAACTGCTTCTCTGCAGTCTGGTATTTCCTTTTTCTTTTAACATAGCTACTTGTTTACTGTATGAAAAACGGTGCCATGTAAGTACTGGCAAGTTCTTATGGAAAAATAAAGCACATAGGATTTTTTAATTTATTTATTTATTCTTAGATATGTTTTTATCAAAATCAGCTTGGACGTTTTTTTTATTTGGGGGGTTTTTGAGTTTTCTAAGCTTGTACTTGTTTCATTTAAATTAAATTAAAATACCACCTTTAAAATTCGTATCTGTGAAAACCAAAACTAAAAATCATCTGTCTTACTTATAAACGCATGTTAAAATCTTATTCACTGAATAAGCATTTGTCACTTTCTGTCACACAGGACCTGCCACGCGCGAAAACGGAACAAAACACTGTTTAACTAAAATACGCTTATTTAGCGTTTATAAGTAAGACCGTAAATCTATAGAAACTCGTATTATAGCAAAACCTTTACTGAGTCAAATAGACGTCTATCACTAACACATCGATACTGACCAATAACTGATCAGTATACCTAAAATGCTTGAGTTACTAGTGTATCCCGTATCACCCAATCCAAATACACTTACCCTGGAATGTTATCCCAAGCCTGGCTTGACCGTTTGCACAGTGTATTGTCGGCATTTCCACTCTAATAACGCAGAGCCGAGTCTTAAACGAAGTCAAATATTGAACCAGAAAAGTACTCCAAGTGGGAAGATACTGCCTAAAAATACCGTGCGACCTTTATTTATTTTTACGAGATTGGCGTAGATTTCTACGGATTTATCAATTTTATCTTATAATGTGTAATATAATAAGGCTTCGATAATCTTGCTCAGGTCTTCCATCGACTCTGCCATGACTATTATGTCGTTGTCAAACCGAAGGTGAGTGACGTACTCGCCGTTAATATTGATGCCGGACCCTTTCCATTCCAGAAGCTTGTAGGCATCTTCCAGTCCGGAAGTGAACTGTTTTGGAGAGACTACGTCTCCCTGTATAACGCATCTCTTCAATGGAATTGCCACCGAATTGTGGTCCTGTACTCGGACCGATATTCATAATTGATTTACCTATTGTATATAATTGATTTATATTTGCAAAACAATTCAAACACTAATTTGTGATCCTAAATGCTACATAGTCACAGCACAGAATATATACCACAAATTCCGTCAAACATTTCAACACTGCGCTCAATACGCGAAAGTTACAAATTAACATTTGTTTTCTTATTATCTCTATTCAAATAAGGCGATCTCCCAAATGGACGCATGAAGAATTCAAATTGCAAAAACTCTTTGAAAAGCAATTTGTTGTCTTTAAAGCTAGAGAGAGATTTATCTCGGGCAACCAGTAGTGCCCTCAGGGGATCCTAACTATAAATGTCACAACGTCGGAACCCCACAGCTTGTTGAAGTTCTTTATGGACTATAAATTGCAGCGGCTGCACCCGCTAACTCTGTGCTTGGTCAGATGCTTTATATTTTTATTTTCTTTTATTTCTTAAACATAATACAAATTATATTCAATTACACTTTACTATAATATTTATTATAAGTAATCTGAGCTGGAATATAATTCAAAATATGTGCATTAAAAAAAAAACAATACATACCGAGCAAGTAGGGAGAAGGTACCAATTTGCAAAGCTTAGCTTATAAAGCTTTGCTTTGCAAATTAACACCTTGACATGTTACAATATATATCAATTTAACTAATAATACTAATACTAAGGGGATGATTCATTCAGACGAAACGTATTCGTTGCGTCTGAATCTAAGTACACTTTAAAATGTTAAAAGTCATTGCTACAATGTTGTTGTTTGTTTATCGGGGTTTTATGATGAATGTATGGGAACGTTGCAGGACAGCAACGGGACTTCGACTCTACGTGAATTGTGATTATGTGCGAGTTGAAAATATATATAAGAATCAGTCCAATCCGGATCCCATTTACGAGGTTATGCCCATTATTTAAGTCACATTAGCCACCCTAATTACGATCTACGTTGAAATAGGTATACTTAAAGTATCTGGAAAGCGAAAGGTGCTACCAAACGTATAAGCGTGCTAGTCGAATTCGGAAAGTTATTGAATATCACCATTATTCTACCTTTGGTAACTTGACACAATCTACCATCTCCTTAGTCTTATTATTAGTTTAATCGAAATTTGGAGCTGAAAGCCTCTGGATTTTAATAATTAATAACTGGTCAAGTGCGTGTCAGCCCACGAGCAGGGTAAAGAAGTTATAATTCGCTATATACCTACGGACATAGACTATTTCTTTAATACTATGAACATATTAATTGAGTTCGCAATTTAAATTTAATTTATATGGAATTTGCCTCTCCCAAGCACTTTATGAAGGTGAATTTTACTTTCTATGTGTTTTAACATTTTAGTGTTCTTTATACAGAGCAATTTTTTTGCTCTGTATATAGAGCACTAACATTTATATAAATTTATACAAATAATATACAATTTGTTATAAAATCATCTAAAACCCTAGAAAAGGTCTATCAAGACGATTAATTGTTTTCGCAGTATGTAATTACTAATTAGCAATATAATTTCACATAATCCTAGATTTTGTTGAACTCTGGAAAATATTATAATAGATATTTCAATCATGGCTTGAATATAAATGTAATTTGTAGAGAAAAAATAACTTTGATTTTAATTGTTAATTGTTTTTAGATTCCAATATCATTGTTAATAGTAGCTGTGATAAGAAGGTATAAAACTAGTCTTTCTGTAGATATTTAGCTTTATCCCTCATGTGGCCTTGTCTATTTGTCTAACTTTATATATTTTAATCTCATAAAATAGTTTTTATTGATTTTGAATTTTGAACTATTATTATATAAACAAGTGTTCTCTTTTTTCTAATTTGAATTATTTTAGATATAATTTACACTGTCAAACAAATTAAGCGACATAATAACAAAAACTTTTTCACTCCTCTTGCTCTAAAAGTCCGTCATTGTAGCGTAGTAAAGCGGGGAAAAAATAGCATTTTAAGCTCTCGTGGAAAAAGTTTTTTTTTTTAATTTTTATCTGTTACCAAAGAGCCTACATACACGAAACAGTATTTATTCAAAAGTAAGTAGAATAATCTCTTTGGAATATATTTACATTCTCTTTGCAAACATCTCGTTATTTATCCAGAATTGTACAAATTGTACATTTCATTTTTAATAAAATAAACTTAGAATTATTCTATTGGATTATTTTATTTTCTCGCAATCGTAGTGAAAAGTAGAGTGTAACACACGGCGCTAAAAACCCATTGTAACTCGGTTTCTATTTACTTCCTCGCTAAAGCTCGCGAGTAAAGATCTACCTCGTTACAATAGGTCTTTTTAGTTCCTTGAATAACAATCTACTATTTGTCACGAAGACGCGTGGTATATTATACGATTAGGATTTGACGAAATAGGGTTCCAAAGATACAGGCTTAGCCTAGTTTGGGGCCCATCAGTAACGATATATAATCTAGTATGTTAGTTACGTGTTATTGTAATTTGAGTATAGAAAATAATTGATACTGTAATTATGGTTAATAAAAGAATTATTATCCTTTATTCAATTTAAATCTCGGGTCGCAGCCCGGTCCTTTAATGGGCATCAGTGGAGCCGAAGCCAACACTGAGAGGCCTTTTACATAAAATAATATAGAAATACAGTTTTTTGTATATGGATAGATGATGGAACTATTGTACAATATGGAATTTGACAAATCGGGGCTATTGAGATGAAATGGTTATAGGCTGGGGCTTAGGTACTTAGCTCTTGCTGTTTTCACCATCCAACCGGCCAATTAAGGCAAGCTAGAGGTCAGGGGTCTCATTTAGCCCCAGGCAAACATCGGGGTACGCAGTGTCGCCACTCACCGACGGCTCGCCACAAAGCCGGCCCTGCAGTTATTATTATTATCTCTTTATTTCAATGTATATGTTACTGTAAAAGCCCGAACATTGGTAAATCTTAGGTTTTACCAGTAAATCTTAGGGTTTACCAACACGAGTCGGTAAATGTAAGAATATGTATAAAAGAAACGATTTTATCGGGCTTTTACCATTAGAATTTTAACGAAGAACCATTTTTGTATAAAAAAAAAAAAAAACATTACCTAATCTCTGAAGAAATTATTGCTTATACCTAAGACTGCGTTGCACCAAGCTACATCGTTCAATCAAACAAATGTTATTATATATGTTACTGTAAAGCCGAATACAGTAACATATGCATTGTTTTATTTCCAAAACCAACATTTACCAACCGTCACTGGTAAAACCTAGCATGTATTAAATTCTAATGTTAAAAGCCCGATAAAATATTTTCTTTTTTACATATTCTTACATTTACCGACTCGTGTTGGTAAACCCTAAGATTTACTGGTAAAACCTAAGATTTACCAATATTCGGGCTTTTACAGTAACATATACACGGGTCTAAGCTCGGTCCTTTGAAAGGCATCAGTGGGGCCGGAACCAACACTGACAGGCCCATTTACAATGTGTAATAAAAAATTATTATTATTATTATTTAGAAACATTTATAAGTTTAGAAAACTCAAAAACCCCCGATAAAAAACGGCTGAACCATTTTTGATCAAACATAGCTAAAAACGCACACGACGAATTATCTCTTTCACTTTCTTTCAAACCAAAAACTAGATCAAAAATGATCTAGTTTTTGGTTTGAAAGAAAGTGATATACATGATAGAAAGTGATATACACAGATATACAGATACACAGATACATACGACAAGAATATCCCTCTTTTTGGGTAAGGCGTTAACAATACAAATTGAATGAACGCGTCGCTGTGCTGTATGTTCATGTATTACAACTACCTATATCTACCAATATTGCGCTAATGGTCCATTTGTTTAGCATATTTTTCTTTTGTGAAGATTTTTCATTACACTCTCTTAATATTCAGAACCACTTAATTTAATTTTAAATTACATCATGCGGAATAAAACCAATAATTTGTAATTTTGCACCATTTACCGTAAACTTAAATTCAAAAATTTATCAAAACCCTCAATGCTATTTACAAAAAACATTTGAGAACATTTTCGCAACATTACCCAGTTAAAGACAATTTTTAAAAGTAAATACCCACTCAGCGGTGTTGAATGAAGACATTAATTTTAAAGACGCTCAAAAGGCTGATGTCACTCACTATAAGTACGTACCTACTTTTAGCGGCTCGCACTTTGTTCAAGTTTGTTAGCAGTATGCTAATATTATTTATTTTTGCTCGAAACTTTGCTCTCCGTCGAGTTTAACAACCACTTGCTATGATTAATGTTAATCTGAGGGAAGATTTATTTATTGTTTTATCCGGTATTTTTGGATAAGTGATTTTAATTTGCGTGGTTATACATAAATTCTTTCAAATAGCTTAGTTTTTGGGGAACGTGACGTATTTGCAAACGTTCCGTTTTCCTTGAATTGGCCTTGAAATCTGGCTCATACGCAATAACACGAAATAAATAATAGTACTATATACAAATGCATTTAAATGTTTAATACCGTTATATAAAATAAATGTGAATCGAACGAGTTTCATCAATTTCATTTTCAGTCATGTATTTTTGATTTTTTTCTTCTTACCTTATTCCTACACTTGTCTTTAGAACAAACATTTTTCAAATTTCAAGTTTCTAGAAAGCAGTATTTGATTTGAATGTCGATTTATTGATTAATTTTAAATTTCACGAAACATTTTAACCTGTGTTTGACCGTTCCGTAAAGATATATAGTACAAACTGTAATACGTGTACGTCTCTTTATTTTATCCAAAAAATATACACACAAAATTCCAAAGTAATCTACCTGCCGAATAAAATTTTTCTTATAAACTCTGACATTTTTTCTTTTCCATCTCAATCCTTTCTTAATGGACGCCTACGTCAAATAAACAACTCACTTTCCAAATTTCATGTCTCTACGACCGGAGGTTTAGGCTATGGGTTGATAACTCACTCAGGGCTTTTAATTTCATATAATTATGTTAACAGAATGGATTTTTACATATATTGTTTTACATTTGGCAGTAAAATAGTGTTATATATGTGAGAAATAGTAGATTGTTATACAAGGGGCTAAAAAGACCCATTGTATCGAGGTAGATTTTTACAAATATTTTTTTTTGTAAATAGAAACCGAGTTACAATGGGTTTTAGCGCCGTGTGTTACACTCTACTTTTCACTACGATTGCGAGAAAATAAAATAATCCAATACAATAATTCAAAGTTTATTTTATTAAAAATGAAATGCACAATTTGTACAATTCTGGATATTTAACGAGATGTTTGCAAAGAGAATGTAAATATATTCCAAAGAGATTATTCTACTTTTGAATAAAGACTGTTTCGTGTATGTAGGCTCTTTGGTATCAGATAGAAATTTAAAATATTAGATTATTAAAAACTGGTTCCATTTTAGTCCTTATCGCTATTTATCAACTCGCGTGATGCGCCTCTGAATTTAACTCAACAAATAGCGATCGTCAATTAGTTTTTTTTTGCTATAAAGAGCAGATACAGAATCCTGCCGTGTGTGTAACTTAATATAGTTATAACATATCGTGTCATCGCACTTTGTCAATTATTCCACATATTCATTCAATATATTCATTCCTGTTCAACAGCACATTTGTTACCTAAATGCCAGCCAAGAATTTACCTATTTCCATTTATGCTTTGCCTTATCGCACTTCAACTCTAATGAATCAATCGTTCGGCAAGAGTTTGCAATGCGGAGCGTTGAGTATGCTTCGGCAATTGCAATTTGGAATGGTTCGTCAAAGCACTTATATTGTACCTCATTGGATAATGTTCACCGATTTATTGTTTTATGCATTGAACTTCATTTTAATCTCTTGGTTGTTGTTTCTGCTGGAATCATAAATAAAAACAGTTTTTACTCTTTGTTTGTACGTTAGAAAAAAGATAACTTTTAAAAAACCGGTCAAATGCAAGTCGGGCTCGCAAACTAAGGGTACCGTACAAACGTACCTATATAGCGAACTATATTGCTATATAATGCTTCCCGAAAGAATGATTAGGTAACTAATGAAAGTACCGAACATTCCTCTAACGAAAATATAAACTGTATTCAGAGACAAATTTAACTTTGCCGTCAGATAGCTGTTGTCCCCATACGTCAACAAAGGTTGCGGCTAGTTTACCAACTGCAAATAAGTTTATAATCGCCAAAAAGTAATTATTTTGTGATGTAAATATAAATTTACGGTCTTCGGATTATTTCCTTTATTGCGCTACATGGCATAGCTTCTTGCTTTTCAACCGGCTTCAAAAAAGAAGGAGGTTATCAATTCGACTGTATTTTTTTTAATGTTTGTTACTTCATAACTTTCGACTGGGTGAACCGATTTTGATGATTTTTTTTATTATTTGAAAGCTGGTGCTTCTCGTGGTCCCATTTCAATTTGGTCCAGTTCTGAGAATGGTATCCATGAGAAGTCGGTTGCTTCAGTTTTTTTAAACTATAATTATCATGATACTGGAATTACTACTTAGATAAACGGAAGTCCCACGTACGTTTAAAAAAAATGCGCCATAAACGGACCATAAACAGACTTATTTTTAGATTGCGTTGACTTAGAAGTTTAATTTTTTCACTACTCCAAGGGTGAGTATTCAATATTAAATACGGCTAGAATCTAGATACCTCCACGCGATCCTGAGAAAAAGGGTCTTGACTTGACAGACGGACTGACGGGCAACAAAGTGATTCTATAAGGGTTCCGTTTCTGCCGACTGAGGTACGAAATCCTAAAAAGTAAAAAATATGATTACCCAAAAAAAAACACAAAAATCACATGTCTAAGTAGCTACACATAAAAATAAAAATATTTTAATAATATTTTTTGATGCTTCATAGGAGGCGAGAAAGTTGCTCTCCCAATGGTAAGCTTTACAAATCACGCCCATAATCTAGAACATACTTAAAAGCCTATGTGGCACTACACTGCGCTCGTCACACTGGCAGATGTTAGATCCCGGAAAATTCACTGGAAAATTCAAGAATAATTATTAAAACTCATAACGATACTGCATGGGTATCGTTATGAGTTTTGTTTTGCTTCTTTATTAATTTGATAACTTTAAAACAAATTCAGTGTATTAAGAGTAATTAAATAACTATAATAACCTAAATATTTTATGACATACTTTTCATACGAAGCCATAATAATAAAAGTATCTCCGAACTTAAGTACAAGTTAAGTAACACTACTAAGTGAGACGAGTTTGTCTGTGACCTTCATAAATTAAATAGGAATCTAGGGTGGCTAGTCAGCTTACGGTAGTAAATCCGCTGAAATGGCCTTCATTTAGATAAAACAAGGAGATTAAACTTCGTGTGTTATTCACATGTTCTTGACCTTTCACAAGGATTACTTTGGCCGTTCTTTTCGTCAAATATCTACTTACAATTTTGAAGCTTTATTAAAATTAAGGCACTAAAGAAATGTTCTTTTCATTAATTAGATTCGTTGTGTTCACTAATTGAATTAAATTAATGATATTTAATTAATTTAATGAGTGCCTATAAACAAATAAGCAACAGGTAATCCCGTATGCTTAAAATAGTCATAATGCTTAAAACAGTTGCAAACAGTGCTTGAATTGTTGGAATTAAAAATATCAAGAAATATAATGATTAATGCATTTTTCCTAAACGAAATATTACTAAGTAAGCGGCTTGTTTAAGAGCCCTCAAAATTTGATGCTGATTTCAATTGTTTCTTGAACAACTTTGAGGTTAACTCCCTGTAAAAAAAAAACCATAACGGTCGACTAGGGGTAGCGACACTAGCGACCAGTAAGACCTCTTATATTAGGAATTCCAAACTCTTATTGGACGCCAATCCGTCATTGGTGCTCATATTGGAACTGATGACACACAGAATTTAAAGAGTATAGCGAGTTTTAGCTCCTAAGTAGCCATAATCGCCTGTGCTCAAGAAAATATTGACAGGGGTGTTAAAAACAAAAATGTCTATATTTTTAGTGACAGTCAAGCAGCTCTCACGGCCTTGGACTCTGATGTGGGAACCTCAAAGCTGGTGCTTGACTGTGTCAAGACCCTTAACAAACTGGGCTGCGACAACTGGGTGCGCTTAGCTTGGGTACCAGGCCACTCGGGACACATGGGCAATGAGTTGACTGACGAACTGGCCAGAATGGGGTCTGCGCGAGCACTGCATGGACCAGAACTTCCCCTAGGACTTCCCCTATGCATTATAAACGATGCTATCAGAACTGCAGCCAAGGAGAAACACTGGAATCAGTGGATAACCACAGAAAGGCTCCATCACCAAGGCCTTCATTGGCAAAAACACTGCTACCACTGCAAAGTTTATTTTGCGTGGGAGCAGACGACAGGCAAGGGCACTTACAGGCGCCCTGACGGGGCAGTTCGCCACAGCAAAACAACTATGCAGACTAGGACTAAGTCTAGATGACAGATGCAGAGCCTGTGGGAACGAAGTGGAAACTATGTCACACTTATTATGTGACTGTGATGTCCTTGCTGGTAAAAGGATGAGCATCCTCGGAATAGCTTAATCTAGGTCGGAGGACTACAGACATACTCCTTTACACGGCGCATTCGATTTAATCGAGTACATTTTCCGCTAAGGGTGTGGTAATCTAGGGGTGTACATAAAAGATCCTCATGGGTCAAGTGTCGCCGACCAGCTTGTTGGCCCCCGCTGTGACTATATAAGATATAAGATAAGTAGGTATTTGAAAATAATTTCCAGTTATAATAAAAAAAAAACTCTTGAGCTCTTTTTAAGATAAACTCTTGAGCTCTTTTTGTGAGTTTTAAGTTGTTTACTCTGTCTGTATGTAGGTTTATATTACTAATGAGTGTTGCCCACAACTATGTTACACGTGTCGTATATTCTATAGAATTTCATTCAAAGTTGCTAAATCCATTTATGAGACGGTTCAATATGACACAGTGCTTTAATTATTCAAAATCGTTAGGTATAGAATATGAACATCAAAATTATGTACAATCGATTGATAACGAACTTTTGATAATGAACGCTTTATTTTAGTATTTTTTATGTTATTTATTTATATTAATAATACATCTAAAACAGGATACAGTTATTGCAATTCAAATAATTGTATAAATTCAATAAAACTGAAACAAATGACTTCAAAATAAGTAATTTCGTTAACTTGGACGACATAGTTTTTTAGACAAGTACTGAACGGATTTTTATAAAATTTATATGGAACCACCTCTGAAGCTATTAAACAAAAAAGAACTTTTTTAGATTTTTTTTAAGAGTCCGTAGTCCACACTCGTCCGTCTCGCTCGCGCATATCTACATTTTTGACGATATAAAATGACGGAATGAACTTATAAAAAGTTAATTTTAATAAAAATCATATTTGCGTTAATAATTTCTAAAGCGTAGCGCTCGAGGCGTAGCTTGACTAGGTGTTCCCGAACGATAACCAAAGCTAAGCAACGGACGGGCCGGTCAGTCTTCGGATGGGTGACCGTGAGTGGCATTTCTTTCTGAGAGCTACCGTGGGTCGGATGACACGTTAAATTGTAGGTCCCGGTTGTTCAGCAATCGTCAAGTCAGAGGCCTTTCGGCGGCTTAATAACTCTGACAATAGGGCTGGCCACTCAGTCTATACGAACTTACTTACTTTTATTTCTAAAAATAAGTCTGCTACAAAAAGTGTATAGAAAATGTTTGATGGAGATTCGGGGGCCGTGGCTGGCCACGCTATACGCTGTAGAGCGCAATGACAAAATATCTCAATAATCCCTGGCCAGCAAGGTTTTATTTTTTGCCACATATTGAGCTCACACAAAACGTTATATACTGTATACTGCTGTTTTGTGTACCTATTACTACTTCACAAAGTGCTAATGAGCAAAATTTCTCTGCAATCAGAGATGCTTATCTTTCAATGTTATTACGTGTTCTGTTCCAGCTTACGCCTGTTGTTTTGTGGAAGTTTATTACAATGTTTGGCGCCCCACAACTCTCACATTAGCAAATGTTTAGGAACACTGCTTACTTTCACAAAGTTGCTATTTTATTGGATTTCTCTTTCGGAAATACTTATGGCTGTTATCGCTATATATTTGGTTTTCTACTAGATATACTTACTCAGGTTAAGTCGTGCTATAATATCATATATTTAACTAATTACAGTATGGTAATTGGGTTCTGGTGATGGGAGTGATACACTGAATTGATGTAAACTTGTCTATCTTACATCGGTTGGAAACGTAAATAATAAATGCGCGTGCGACGCGTGGAGATACGAATCTGAATAGTTTACATTCCATCCGCCGCGCTCGCCCGGCAGCACTTTCAATAGGCGTGCAAAAAGTAGTGATGGGATAAGGATCGATGCGCGGTGTAATTATCGAAAGCGACCAACTGATAAATATTTAGATAATGTAATTGTTATTATTTAGAGTGTAAATATTGTTGTAAATAGTTAAGTATGTATAGTGTTCTGTGTATGTATATATTAATACAAATGTTTGTTTATATATATTTGTATTATAATAATTATTTATTAATATAGAAATGCGATATGTGTAGGAATGTAGCCTACAACACACTGACTGTAACTGACTAACACTAATTGTAGTAGTTTACGTAATTTTATGGAGTTTGTTTTGTTTAGACTTCTAAAAAGTATCTATGTTAAAACAAAAACAAAATCCCGACTGCAGAAAAGCAATTATTAGAGTCTAACTTACGATTTCGTTACGCTTGATATGATGTTGAGTGTACGTTTTTTTTTTTGAGAAAGTATGCTTAAAATTGCTATAAGAGATTATAAATGCGCATTCGAATTTAGAATAATTCTAGTAAAACCACTTGTTTATTACGAAAAAGATCGTTAGAGATTACGAAAAAACGCATTTTTTTTATTTTTACAATAAATGTATTGTTATTATTACAAAAAAATATAGCCTATGACACTCTGGATATGAAGACGAATCTAACGAAACCTCGCACATCAAAATTGGTTGAGCTGTTTAGGCTGTAGGTGATCGTATAGAAACATACATATGTACATACCACATACATACATACAAACACTCAAAAAACAGTCCTTCTTACGCAGTCGGGTAAAAAGAACACTAATTTCATTGATAATATCTTTGCTTAGATTACCAATTAGGTATAACCAGATAAAACATTAATTTTATTGTATTACTTAGTAAAACATAATCTGAAATCTGAAACACTGCTGTGAATGTTGTTTATACTCAAATTTATCCGAAAACATCTTCTTTATAATTTAAACACAAAACAAATTATATTCTATAAAATCAACGAAACAAACTGATATCATTGCTGCTCAGATATTTTCATCTGATTTACTAAGTAATATCTGTTTGATGATCACTGAACAGGAAATTATCTAACTGGTCTCTATAGAGAACTACCTCCAAATAAATGTTATTTATATTAAACGAGACATTTTTTCGTGTCGAACGTATTAAAACCAGTGATCAGAAAATAATACTAATCAATTGAACCGATAAGGGTCCAAGGCACCGTAAATAGGGGATCTGTAATAAATCGCCGAATTCCCTCCTATCGATGTGACCTCTTCGGGTAACACCGACAGGGCTATTACGTAACTAGCGTTTTGCAATTTTCTCGAGTAGTAACCTCGATGCTGCTGACTTGGACAATGTAAGATTTTATCTTTAGACAACGTATTTTATTGTGAAAACCCTTCGTGACAGCATATAAATATAATTATAATTTATTTGTACTAAGTTTTTTTCCACCAGCTGGCTTCATGGCGTGGCGTACAGCATGGCATGGCGCCGTAGGCAACCGGTGCTGGTCTTCTCCGCTGGTCCCGGTAGGTGACGTCACGCACTGCACACAGTGTGCGTGCAAGCAATTTCAGTCGTGACGCAATGCTGAAATCTGGCAGGCGCCTGAGGCGTATGCACGCACAGACGAATTAGAGAACTAGTATGCACGGGCACGGGCGCAAGTGCCACCAATACATGGTCCCACTGCTTGTACTCATCAGTGGGTTCCGGTGATTCTCCTATTATCCGTTGGGCCACCGATGTGAAGAACAGAGCAATCAAAACAATCGTCTTTAAACAACAATGAAGTTTTTCTATTAAACTTTATGGTTATTTTACTTACTAGTAGTTCTGCATAAACTTTTTTGCAACAATTTGTTATTATTTTGACAATCTGACGCAAAATTTTCAAAATTTGCCGGGTGATGCAGATGTCCTTAGCTCGCTTCGTATACTTTGTCAAGAAAATGAAATTAACAGTATACTTTTAGGTTTTTTTATTAAAATGTAATTTTTTTCTACGTTGTGATGAAAAAAAAATGATTGCGATGATGATGAAATGTAAGCCTACATCGTGTCAAAGTTCTCAGCTATCTTTTTATTACCTAATTCTCGTAACAATCGGTTCAAGTGTTTCACCATGAAAAGATAACTGACAAACAGAGAGAGTTACTTTCGCTTTAATAATATTATTAATTAAGACTAACTGTGTCCCGCGGTTTCTCCCGCAAAGTCTAAGTCAAAGTCATTTTGTCAATCTTGGAATTTTCAAGGCTAGAGTGAATAGATATCTTCTAGATCGACGAGCTCCATCCTCGGCCACACCGTCGCTTAACATCAGGCGAGTTGGTGGTCAATCGTAGATCTATCTTCTATAAAAAAAAATTGCTAAAATCAATTTACACGTCAAACAAAATTAAGAATCTTGTACACAATCGCGTAGTGATAAAATCTATGGTTTTAAAACGGTGACGATAATGATAAAATATAGTATATGTTTGTCTCCAGATTTTCAGATATCTCTGAACAAAATTTCATAACAATTGCCCAGTTGGTATAGCTGTTTGGTCGTGAAATGATAAACTAACAGAGAAATTCAGTTACATTCATTTTTATAATATGAGTAAGGATAGGATAATTACGACTAGTTATGATTTATTCCGCAGAACGACATTTCTATAGCAACGATCGTAAGCTACGTAATAATCCAGCGAGGAAAGTAATATTGGTCGCGGGGTAAAAACTAATATTGATGAACGAGGCCCCTGATTTCTCCTATTAAATTCCCTAAAATTATGGTGCGGAAATAAAGGTCACCTGGATTTGATAAATTATTAGTTAAGTTGGATTACGGATTAATATCGACTCCGATTGGTGTTTGAGAATTAACGGGCTATGGGGAACTTAGTTACGGGCTACGTAGGCAGTTTTTTAGTATTAGTAGTTTAGCAGACTAATAGTGTTTTCTAATATTCTATCAGACCCGGAAAACCGATCTTTTCACATCACATTCCGTGTAAGCAATAAATATTTTATAGAACAACAAGGTTCATCCTCGGCAAATGGGTGGTGAAATGTACCTATACTTATTTAATTTAAAAAAAAAGCAATATTTTAAAAATATTAAAAGAAAACTATTTTAAAAGAAAAAAAAGAAACCTATTTTCACCCTCTCGGGATTTTGAAGACATATGTACGAGTATATCTGTTTACCCTAGTGCTACTGGGTGCACGTGATAAATACGTTTACAACGGAGGCCGTATCAAACACGTCAGCCGCATCCATGTTTTATTCCAACAATCTCGTCCGTTGTTTACGATGTGTCAGGACGACAAAAAAGCTACTTCAATCATTTTTAGCCGTGATGTAAAAACCGACGAAAGCGAAACGAAGCGACACCCGATGATTGATAAATCCATAAAGTTCGGCGTTGGGGTGGAAAAAACGGTATACGAATACTGGCGTGGGATTTATCTCTAGAACATCTACATAGGCAATACCCATTTTTAGGGTTCCGTAGGGTCCGTCTGTCCGTCCATCCGTCTGTCAAGATCTCTTGATCTCAAGAACGCATAAAGGTATTGAGTTGAAATTAAAACCGTATACGCAGATCTATAGTCCCTTGCTGCAAAAAGAAAAATCAAATTTCTCAGTTTTCATAAAAAAAGTTACAGCCGAATATGTCGCAAAAAACGAATATCTCGACACTGGGAAGGGAATCAAAACCTACGGGGAGTTAAACCCCCGTAAGTTGTACCCCGCTTGCCAAATTTCACAGAAGAAGCATTACCATATAGTACACATAAAGGAATAAATCTGAAAAATGGTACATTTTTAATTTAATAAAAAAATAGGGTCTTTATGCAAGTAAGGATTCCATTTTAAAATGCTTTAACCGTATCATGTGGGATATCATATAAAAGACCTTCATTGGCACAAGCTAAAACAGGTTTTTAAATATTTTCAAGATGTATACATCGTGAAAATATTTAACCGAAGAATATATTCTTCGGTTTGTGAAAATATAAAAATAAAACCAGCCAAGTGCGAGTTGGACTCGCACACGAAGGGTTCCGTACCATTATCTATAAAAACGGCAAAAAAATCACGTAGGTTGTATGGGATGGTTAAGTATTCATTTTATTTTAATTCAATTATTTATTTTTAAAGTGAATAATATAACTCAATATTCTGTGAATATTTCAAGCGTCTACCTATTGCCGTTATCAATATCGAGCAAAAACGAGCAAAAAAATCACGTTTGTTGTATGGGGGCCCCCTTAAATATTTATTTTATTCTGTTTTTTTAGTATTTGTGGTTGTAGAGGCAACAGAAATACATCATCTGTGAAAATTTCAACTGTCTAACTATCACGGTTCATAAGATACAGCCTGGTGACAGACGGACGGACGGACGGACGGACGGACGGACGGACAGACTGCGAAGACTTCGCTAAAAAATATAAGGTTTCCCCCTTTTATCTACTAGTTTGTACGGAACCCTCGGTGGGCGAATCTGACTCGCACTGGTCCGATTTTTTGAGGAACTAATTTGCCGTTGTTGTTTTAGGGAGTACAAACAGTTTTCAGTTGGTCTATATTGGTCTAAGGGTGAATATAAATAAAGTTTTTGCGGGACTTTACGTTACCACAAAAAATGGAATGAAGAAAAAACATGTCAATGTGCTATTTTTACCTGATTATAGAAAGATGTTGTTTTGTTTTTAGCCGACTTCATAAAAGGAGGAAGTCATGAATTCGGTTGTATTTTTAATCGACATAAAAAAATAGGAGGTTATTAATTCGTACCGTATATATTTTTTATGTATGTACACGAATTACTCCGTCATTCGTGAACCAATTGAATCGTGAATTGATATATAGAGAATAGAGATTGCAACCCGGTATGTTTCTCAACCCGGCCGGGCCCGGCGTGCCCGGCCTGGCTGGCGAATTGATTTGTTAGCGATGAAACCGTTAAAGTATTTTATGAAAATTTGCTATATAAGAATGGAAAAGGACAATGATTCAAGGTTACGAATTAATATTTATTTCAAACTAGCAAATCAACAATAATCAGATCTCAAAATCTCAGATTTAATACAGAATTGATTACTTTTACTTATGGACGGAATTATATATATGGACATATTAAATATATGGACGAAACATTAGTATTAGTAATTATTAATTTTTATAAGTTTAAGCAAGCGGGTCTTTCTCTTTACTCGTTATAATGTCCATTTGAAACATAGTATTAGAATAAGAAACTAATAAAGCTTAAAGCACTAAACTTGTCCTAACAACTTAGATTAGGTAGATAGATTTGGTATAAACAAAACAAATTCTTATTGGCGCGTCAGAATGGCAACGTGGCAGCTCGCAGTGGTTGTCATGCGAATTTTCTATGATTTCGCGCTCCCTCCCGCGCCGCGGTTTTCATACCTACCGGGTCTGGTAACCGGGCCCGGTAAGAATGGCCGGGCCGGGCCCGGCTGGCCCCAACCCGGTTTGCAATCTCTAATAAAGAAAGCTTCCAAGTTGGTCCCACAACTATTTTATAAACATTGCTTTATTACTTTTTGAATAATCTCTAAAAAGGATTTAATGTTTCTGACCTCATAACTCCGTGTTTTATAAACCAAATATGTTGGAAAATACTTTTTTATCTGAAAAAATATATTTTTAAATTAATCCAATAGTTTAGTTTTTAAAACTATAATTATTTAAACGTTTGTATGTATCGTTGTGTATGTTTGTTTGTTGTTTTGTCGTTTGTATATGTTTGTTATGGAGAGAGCTATATGCTTGGGATCTCTCTGCAAGATCAAATTAGAAATGAATAGATCCATAAGCGTACGAAACTCACCGACATAGCACAGCGGATTAGCAAGTTGAAGTTGCGGTGGGTAAGGCACATAGCACGTAAAACTGACGGCCGGTAGGGCGAAATGTTCTCGAGTGGAGACCACGAACCGGCAAGCGCAGCGTAGAAAGACCGATCACAAGGTGGACAGAAAATATCATACCAATGGCAGGGAGTCGCTGGATGCAGGCAGCTTCCAACCGGTATTTTCAGAAATTCATTGGGGAGGTCTATGTTTGTGGATTTCTTGTGGCTGAGATGATGATGATAATGATGATGTACATCTATTTCTTTAGCACGCTCCAGCTAATTCTTTTAACGGACTTCAATCATGGTGATGAGGTGTCTTTGTATTCGTCACAGTTGTGGAAATAATATTATTGTAATATGCAATGACGTTATTATCACATTGACGCAAAGACTAAAACAAAATTCACCAACAAAGTGCCATGAGTTAACTGATTCTCGTGTACCAACAATATGACGAACTTAAAGATTTAGATTTAAACTCTATGTCACCGCGCTAAAGCCTACTTTAGATTGTTTAGTTCGGAGACATCATTTTGCACTTCGAAAAGCATTATTTTGAAAATCGAAGTTATTTCAATTACCTATAGCAAAATGAAATTTAATAACATTTAGAGGAAGAAATCAGCTCACTCCTGTTATTTAGAAGAACTGTACTTTGATTTACTGGCGGCAAATAAGCATTTTACAGCCATCGTATGAAAGCTCTACCTAATAAGAACATTCAATTTAAAACCTGCCTTCTAAGAGCAGTTATTGTATTAATATTTATTCTAAAATGTTGTATTATTGCTTTTCACTACGTGGTGCTACATAATTTCTAACACTGCACACAAACGTTTCACGCTTTTGTACTTAAACTCACGTTGAGAGCAAAAAAGCAAATTTAATAAAGGTATTTATTTTATACAAAAAACGGTACTTTTGCCTGAGCAAGTTTAATCAACCCACTTTACTTCTCCATATAAAAGTACGAAGTCGTAGTTCCTTTAGTCAACTACGCGAGCGTATGAAATGAAAATACGGGTGTATATACTGACGGGATTCCGCAATCCTATAACTCAACAAAATGTGGTGTTATTGAAAATAGCATTTCGTAATATGGAAATATTCTCAAGGGACAGGATGTTAGCAAACTTCAGGAAGCAAAACGATAAGAGCATTGCTTCTCAACAGAGTGTTTGTGGTTTATATCCTCTATGTGAAATGTATTGTAAGAAAGTTTTCCATTTCAAACATAATACCACTTCAAACTGTTCAGAATTTGTATTATATAGGTAAAATGTTATTTTCTGACATTTTTAAGATCACATTTATCACAAAATTCAAAATAACGGATATCAGAAGAATATGCTCTTGGTCGATTCGCATCGCGGTGCAAAAGGGCCCATTCAAAAAGAGCTCTTGGGTGATTCGGACCGCGGTTCGAACCGCTCGTGGGGCGGAGGTGTTGTCTGTTTACCAAGAAGTGATCGCGCACAACATTTAGTCAAGTTGTGTTGTTTGTAAATAATATTGATCGAATTGAGAACGTCCTTCTTTATTGAAGTCGTTTGAAAAACCAATCATTTGGAAGCAACTTGTACCAAATAAAAATATAAAATAAAAGTTCGCACTCATGACTGAAGTAAACTTTCGTAATTAAACGACCGCAGCGCTGTCCGTTGCCAATTTGCACGTAATTAATACAGAAATATACGCGAAATGAGACAAGTGGAACCAGCCGCATGAACGCCGAGTTTCGCGGTGTATTACGCAACTATACCATACGATTTACTGACACACTCATGTTTAATTAAGTAATTATAGTCAGTAGATCTCATATTTGAAACGGTAAAACTTTAATATTGAATAAAAACGGGCGAAGGGTGAAACCGTTGAATAAGTCAAGGCTTCCGTGCCTAACTGGCTACTCCGTCGTGTCTTATCAAGTCATAATACGCATCTCGCAAAATAATTTGGTTTTAATTACGAAATGCGTAAATCACAGGCAGCGGTTAAGTATCTAAGCTGTTACATACATATTTTTCCTCCTTAGGGACATTTTCATCAGTTATCTAATCCGGTACATTACTCATTTCCATCTGTCACAACAAAATGTTGAATTCCTCGAGTAATTTGATTTACTCTGATTAATGAATCAAGTATAATAGATAAATGATGAATGCCTCGAATTTGAAACTTGGAAGTTATGATGTAAAAACTTTTAAGTATAAAAACTTAGGTGCTTAATGATCTTTCTGAAATCCGGCTACGATTATAAGTTTCGTAATCGCATTTATCAAAGTCAGTTTTATTGAGACGTTACGTTTGATGTTTTTTTTTATTAACGTTGAAAATAGTATAAGTTCTAGGATTGAACTACTTATTCATTAATACTTATATAATATTTTATATTACAGATAATCTTTCTCTAGCTACTTATAAGATTTACTTCCATCTTTACATCACATTTTCAATTTTCTTACATTTATTTCTTCATATCTAAATAACTGTACGTCTTATATTTACTGTTTTTACTTAATCCTATAATTTTATATCTACTTATTACATTTATTTTTGCTGCAGTGTATATAAAGTTAAAGTCACTCATCACATTTACACGCATTCCTATAGTTCATATTGTTACCCACTGCGTAAGAAGGAAGGTTATGTTTTTCGAGTGTATGTATGTTTGTATGTATGTATGTTTCTATATGACAGCCTACAGCCTAAATGGCTTGACCGACTGTGATGTGCGAAGTATCATTAGATTCTTCTTCGCTTCCAGAATGTCATAGGCTATATTTTTTGTAATAATAATAATACATCTCCTGCAAAAATAAAAATAAATGCGTTTCTTCATAATCTCCAACGAACTATTTCGTAATAAACAAGTGATATTACCTACTAGAATTATTCTAAAGAATGCCCATTTTTAATCTTTTACAGCGATTTTACGCATACTTTCTCACAAAAAAACGGATTCTCAACAGCGTATCAAGCATAACGAAATCATAAGTTAGACTACAAAAAATGCTTTTCTGCAGTCGGGTATTTTGTATTTCGGAAACGAGATACTTGTTTGTTTTTTTGAAGATTACATTTTACAGTAAAATTAAACTCTCTTTAACACAATATTGTAATTTATTTCAATAAAGAAATATTCAGCATCATCTCGCAACATTCTCTTGTATAAGTTAGTATACTGAAAACATATGGGATGCCGACTCAGTTGTTATAACGAACAACCCACAATGTAAACAGAGCCCTCACTTTCAGAATGTAGACAACAATGTCACCATTTTGAGCTTAGTCTAATAAGCTAAAAAGGTTAAATTCCGGACAGAAATATTTGGTATATTTTTTAACATTAACACTGAAGTATAAAGGTAAGCTTTGCGTTTTGTAATGAAGTGAATTTCATTTTGAAAATGCTAACAAAATTCCGTCTGTTTGGCTGCACAACAATTGTTTGGAGCTTTTTTCATGGAAATCTAAATGTTCCTTCTGTATCCATAAAGCTGTGGGTCATTATTTTGTCATCAACCATATACTTAATCCAATAATCTATTTTTAAATTGAGCACATTTCAAACAAAATATTAATAGGTGAGGCTGTAATAATTACTAAAAAAAACTAAAATAATTGTTAACTTTACTACTTTTTATTAAAATTTACAATAAATTAGGGAATAGTCGCTGCAACATAACGCCTCTCTAAGCCCAATGCCCATCATGTAATCAACATTAGCATTAACATCATGTTTTCCTATGTTTTCGTGACTGTTACCTGTTGAAATTAAACAATTTTTAACGGATTTATCGCGTATATTTTACATAATTTTATGACCTTGCATACTTTGCATTTGCAAACATGCAACATTTGCATGTATACAATACGTAGGGCTCTTTTATTCATTCACAAATCCGTTGCCAAAATGCAGTTGTTAAATAATAACTATTCATATTGGTTCATGGGAGAGCGTGGCAAAGAGTTGTTGTTCGTTATTTATAGCTGCACGCCACAAAGGACTTGTTAAATTGCTTGAAAAGTTATTTTTCCCACGGAGAGATAAACAATATTTATGTAATTTTCCCTACTTTTTAAGGTTCTGTACCTAAAAAAGGAAAACACGGAACCCTTGAAAGATCACTTTGTTGTCTGTCTGTCCGGCTGTCAAGACCTATCTCGAGGACTCGTGGAGTTATCGAGTTAAAATTAAAACCATATACGCAGATCTATAGTCATTATAAAATAAAATTACGCAAAAAAATGCATATTTCGACACTCATAAAGGAATGAAAACCTATAAGGTAGTTCCTATTGACCTATAACTATGAAATTTTGCGAGAAGCATTTTTTTGCAGTACACAATACAAAAAAAAAAACTGTACATTTTTTATTTAATCACAACCATTAAGGTCTTTATGCAAGGAATGAGAGTTCAAATTTTAAAATGAGTTAACCGTATCATGTAGGGTATCATATAAAAGAGCTTCACTAGCACAAGCTTAAACTGGTTTTTGATTATTTTTACTATTTTTCATTTTCAGATTATTACCAAAAGTGAATATATATATATAATTTCCCCCTTTTATCAACCCGGTAGCCAACTTTAAATAAATAAATAAATATTTATGGACATTTCACACAACACCATCTAGCCCAAACTAAGCAAAGCTTGTACTATAGAATTGGATGACTGATAGAATACATATATATATATATATTTAGTTTGTAGGTTCCGATAAAGCGCATTTTTTTATTATTGTATAATTATAATTACTTATTACAAAAAATATAGCCTATAACACTTAGAGAGAGAAAACGATTCTAACTACACCTCGCACATCAAAATCAGTCAAGCCATTTAGGCTGTTAGAGGTAAAATAGAAACATACATCTATGTATCTTACACACATACATACCTATACACATTCATATGTATATACAAACATACATACACTCGAAAAACATAACCCTCCTTCTTACGCAGTCGAGTAAAAATTAAATCGAGGCTTTTTTAACCCCCGACCCAAAAATATGGGTGTTATAGTTTGTTCTGTGTATATCACAAACACCGTAACCACGTGGTGGCCAAGCACCAGCAAGCGCAGCGTAGAAATACCAGCCACGAGATGGACAGATGACCTCATACAAGTGGTGTGAAGATGCTGGATGCAAGCTGCTTCCAATCGATCTTTTTACAAATCCATGGGGGAGGTCTATGTCCAGCAGTGAACTTCTTATGGCTAAAATGATGACGATGACGGTGATCTGTGTATCTGTATAGCTGTGTATCTGTTTGTCTATCTGTGGCATCGTAGCTCTCCAAAGCATGAACCAATTTTGATCTAGTTTTTTTTTTATTGACAGAAAAATTTATAGAGAGTGCTCATAGTAATGTTCCGTATTTTTTGTCGGGGGTTTTTGAGATTTCTAAACGTATACTTATCTCGAATAAATTCTACACATGCTTGATTTTCAATATAATTGGAAACATTGTCACGTTTGTGCTATAAATTTTACACAGAATACAAAATAAAACATGCTGTCGTATTAATTAAGACCCTCCTTCTTTTTGGAAGTCAGTGGTTATCAGCCATTATGTTTGTTAGCATACGCGGGTGTGAAACAATACTACAATAAAACACAATACTGTCACGTTTTCGTACAGGTATCACTCTGAATTTCCTGTCATAAGCTCATGGCAATGACTTACTCTAATAGACATATTTTACATACCGTAGTCATCAAAAGTATAGACTAAGAGCGGGCCGTATTACCCACCTCATCGGGTAACAAGATGTGACCTGTCTAGGATGACGCACGACACAATATAAAGGTGTATCTAAATATACAGGGTTGCCTAGGCTAAGCCTGGAGCGTTTTGTACAGTGAGCAAAAATGTGACCATTTTTAGGGTGTCCACCATCATTGAGTAACAAGTAGTCCATTTGAAAGTGCCTATTGAGAAGTGGCTATTCAATATGTCTTTCATGACTCTGTCTAACTTTGGGTGTGAAATATAATACAGATCACGTCATCAAGGAACAAGATGAGACTTATGCAGCCATATTGATCTTAGCAGTTCTAGATAGGCACTATCGAATATACTACTTTTTAAATAAAAACTACGGGTCACTCACGTCTGTTTTGAGCCGAAATATCCGACTATAGTAGTTTTTATCCCGTAGTTTATATTTAAAAATGAGTGAAAACCACGTTAATTTCCATAGTAAAATATAACTTGTTACCCGATAAGGTAGTGGACACAAAAAATGGTCACATGCCAACTAATGGTAACATTTGCTAACTGTACAAAACACTTCAGGCTTAGCCAAGGCAACCTTTTACATTTAGAGACACCTTACTAATGTGCGTCATCCTGGATACCTCACATCTTGTTACCCGATGAGGTGGGTAAACATACGGCCCGCTCTTAGTCTATATGGTAGGTAAAATATGTCTATTTATATTAAATACTTCTACGTTTTAATACATAGATAGATAGAGAGATGAACTCTTCATTGTACACACCTTAAAAGTAATAAACAAAGAACTAAATAAATGCATATTCGTATTAAAATTATTAAAACAATTCACGCTATTATTTATAACTGAGAGCCAGGAAGAATGCACATATCTACTGCATTGTAGTTATACTATGAGAGTGATGTAAAGAAAAACTTAAATCTAACTTATCTAGTGTGTTTCCGCTTCGAGGTCTCCAAGCTGGTACTCTTGCCTACTTCGAAGTCTTCAAGCTGTTACTCTTGACGACTTAGATGTCTTCAAGCTGGTACTCTTGTCGACTCGTGTTTCACCTCTTCACGAGGCATCCTCAGGACGTCTTGACTCTTCGAGCTCTTGCACGAGAAAATAAAGATGAAAAGATGATGTAAAATGATTGATGTAAAGATTCAAATTTTGCTTCAGTTGATTAGACTTTTACGGAACTATAATAATCACCCAGCTTATCACTCTGAGATATTATTCAATCTCATTAATCCCGGTTATTCCACTGGAAATTATTGCCTTTCAATCTAAAATCCAATAATGATAGTATAAAGGTAGACTGGCAAAGGTCTGGAAGTAATATTACATAAGTAATATTACAAGCGGTCTACAAAAATATCCTAAAAATAAATATTTGTTTTGTGAGTTATCTTGAAAGTTGATTGGTTCGAATAACGTCACCATATCGGTATTTCTATGAAGTTAATAAATTTCTAATTTAGTTCTGTCTTTTCGAAGTTATGTACGTATTGTTGATTGCCGCCAACTTCAAACGGTGAAGGAAAATATCGTGAGGAAACCTACATGTCTGAGAGTTCTCAATGATCTTGAAGATGTGTGAAGTCTGCCAACCCACACTTGGCCAGCGTGGCACCTTCTCACAATGAGTAGATGGCCCGTTCCCAGCAGTGGGACAGTTTGTACAAACAAGGCTGATAAAAAAAAAATTACAAAGAAACTTGCTAATGAGTGAAATTTAACAACTTATATAAGTTGTCTATTAGGTAAGCAGCCAATGGCTTGTAGCAAAATTTTAAACTGCGCAAACGTTCTCACGTATATGTATCTCAAGTGTACAAGCAAAGTTACGAATTTATGACCAACGCGTGCAACAATTTATATTAGGTATATGGTATTGTTCTCGACACAGGAGTGTTTTCTCAACAAATGTGTAGGACTGGAAGCCTTCAAGCAAAGTAATGACTGGGAAAGGTACGCTATTGTCTCGACGTTAGTATTGTTACATAAATAAGTAACTTGCGTAATACAAATTAACCTACTATAATTTCCAGTTCGTTGGGTAGACGTTATGGAAAATCCGCTAGAAAAGTAATAGTCAAGACAGGCACAGGAAAGAATGGCGTAAAATAAGAAATTTATTTTCAGCAAGGGGAAAATAATGATTGATGTTAATGAATACTAATTAATAGTATTTGAACCGCATTAAGACAAACTAGGAGAACAATTAGAGCAGAATGGTTATTAGACCGGTGATAGCTCAACCAGTTGTGCCATGTGCTTTTGTATCCAAAGGCGCGAGTTCGAATCCAAACATCGAGCATGAATTTTTAACGAGGGTAATTTTATTGCTATCTACTATCTTTCATTTGAAAATCTGTTGCTAATAGCTTAAAAATCTGATCCAGCAATTTCATTTAAGTGTTCCCATATCACCAGGCTAGATTTGCTTATCATCTTGGATTACACTGTTACTTAAAATCAAGTGAGCTATGATCAAAAGCCTAGGTTATCGACCAAAAAAATATCAGTAGGTAGTCTAAATATGGTTAGTATCATTAAAGGTTAATTATTACATTTAAATAAAAGTTCAACTTATAATAGATACCTCAATAGCATAATGTAAGCTAGTATTTAATTTAATTTCCTTGTCTTCTATTTTATCCTGAAAACATTGATAACCAGAATATACCATCCCTACTATTTTAAAATCTTATCTAGCATCAATAAAGCAGTCTAGTTATATGTATTTTACTAATCTAAAAACATATTTCGCATCCAGATTGACAAATAAAACCTACAGTTTATTCGTTTGTCGACATTCTGACAACAACATTGTCGCTTTGCGCCCGAACAAAATATTAAAATCAGACACATGTTGCAAATTACGGCACTCGCTTGTGCAAATTTTATAGCGGAAGCACTATTTTGAATAAAATCTTTTCAGACTATAACTTGTAATTATATTAATTTGCAGTTGCATATATTAATTGCCTTGTTCTCATTTTAAATGAATTTATGGAAAAAAACATGTTATTTACCTTAAATTTTGCCAAGAGTAGGTACCTACTCAGTATTTTTTTTAAAACCATGTGTGATTTTGTGAGTATCCGATCTCCTATGTGTAAATTAGAGATATTTTCCTAACAATAGATAAATATTTGTCACCTTTGACCAGGAATATTGCAGTGTTCGAAACACTAGTAGATGTGCCCGCGTAATGAAAAACTATGGTAATAGGGAGCGGTAATGATGATAATGAAATGTAGCTTGTATGAAACAAGCTAAATTTCATTACCAACATTACTCCAGGTTCTCAGTTATCTTTGTGACAACATTCAGAATAATCAGTTCAGCCGTTTGGTCGTAAAAAAGTAACAAACAGGCCGAAAGTCATACTTAGTTAGGTAATATTTCGCTTTTATAATGATTCGATAAATCAGCAAAAAGTTGCTTAATCTCGGTGAAGATTAGGTTGTTCCTAAAATTACTTTACCGTCCAACTAATAAAGCGAAATCATTGATGAGGAGGGATTCTGTCAACAAATATTTGTTCTCCGCTTTCTTTCGTGTAAATAGATATCTAATATAAATGTAATTTTTTTTTTGCACGTCATCTTTCTAGGTATTAACTTTAAGACTTAGGTTATACTAGGCAAAGTAACGACTTAGGCGCATCGCCCACACGAGCTGGTGTCGAGGCACGGGCGCACAAGCGGCGCGCCGCTTCTACGTTTCCTTCAGGTTCAAATGGCAGTGCGCCCACACTTATCTTATCTTATCTTGTAAAGTCACAACAGGGGCCAACAAACTGGTCGGCGACACTCCGACCCATGAGGATCTTTTGTGTACACCCCTAGACCTACCACACCCCTTAGCGGAAAATGTACTCGATTAAATCGAATACGCCGTGCAAAGGAGTATGTCTGTAGTCCACCGGTCTAGGATAAGCCATTCCGAGGATGCTCATCCTTTTACCAGCAAGGACATCACAGTCACATAATAAGTGTGACATCGTTTTCACTTCGTTTCCACAGGCTCTGCATCTGTCGTCTAGACAGCCGACGTCGCCGCGACCGCGCCTCGACTTACCAGTGAGCGACGCGCCTTAAACACCTAATAGGTGCTCATCGCACCGAACAGAAATGAATAGAATCCAACCAACTAGCCGTGCCATCGCCAAATCTGCCCGCCATTTTTAGCAAAGTAGAAGGAGAAAACCATTACAAAACAAATATGGCGCCTCGATGATGGATTTGATTCTACTGTTAACATTTCAATTTACATTAACACATTTTGATATTGTATCTACTTATTTAGAAAATCATCAGTTAAATATATATAAAATAAATTAAATACAAAATTTAAAGCGTTGTCTGAAAGTAGCTTTACAAGAGTTGCCTGGGGCGGGGTGTTTGCGACAAATTGTGCCAATAAATCGCTCAGTAGTTTGTTAGCGCGCGTTTCTAATGAACTTTTCTCGCCCGCGAGTGGTAATCGCTTACTCTCGCGTTCCCGATGACTACTTTGGCACGAAAATATTGTTTTTTTAAAATAAATTTTTGGTGAGATTGGTTGGTGGACAAGCTTGCGCTTGCCTATCCTAGAATAAAAAAAGAGAACACTTAGACAAAATAATTTAAATGTTTTGTAACTAAAAAACACGGCATTAACACGTGTGTTAGTGCCGTGTTTTTGTGTGACGTGTGTATGTCTGTGGCATCGATATATAATCTGAATCTCGGAAACCACTCCAATGATTTTAATGAAGTTTGGTTTGTTGGTAGATTAGGGGACGATAAATCGATCTTGCTAGGTTTCGAAACCGGGCTTGTCCGTATTTTCAGTCATAAAAAATCAGAGTGAAGCTCGGTCGCCCAGATACTTATAAAATTATTAACAAATAAATTAAAAATAATGATATTACGCATTAACATTAGTAAAGCCTAACAAACGAATTTTTAACCGACTTCCAAGAAGAAGAGGTTTTCAATTCGACTGTGTTTTTATTTTGTACGGTTGTTCAGAGATTACTACGCCAGTGATAAATTGTTTTTGATGATTCTTTTTTGTTTGATAGGTGTTCCCATATAAATTTTATCAAAATCGGTTAAGTAGTTTGGTGTTTATAACAAAATAACAGAAAAAATGACATCCAAGTAAACGAGTTGCGTATTTTAAAGTTGTTTTTTTCTGTTTTTAAACTATAAATATTGGCAAAACGTGCTTCTTATCGAATACTTATCAGGTAAAATTATGAACACTTAGAAAGGTAATATTTTATTTACTTATGTCGGTCAACAAAAGTATAAAGAGACATTGAAGTTGACAATTCGTTAGTGAAATTATTGTAAATATCGAGGAATCCGTATTGCTATAAAATCTTTTTCCCAAATAAAATTGTATGTTATCAAATACGACTTCAACAGAGCGAGTTCGCAGTTCGGCTCGCACTTGACGAAATGAAATGTCCACTAAGATTGACGAGTTCCCGTAAAAGTTGGATCTACCTCGATATAGGTATCCGTGATAGATTACCCTCTCTCAAATTTGCCCTGACTGATGAGATAACTCTTGGCTTCTTTCTGCTTTTCAAAAACTTTGATTCTGGCTCGGTAAAGTTTATATCAGATAATTAAACTGGCGGATTAAAAGTCACTTATGTGAAATGTAGGCAAAAAAACCGGCCGAGTGCGAGTCGGACTTACGCACGAAGGGTTCCATAGCATTATCTATAAAAACGGCAAAAAACATCGCGTTTGTTGTATGGGAGCCTAATATTAATTTTATGTTAATTTAATTATTTATTTTTAAAGTGAATAAAACTCAATATTCTGTTAATATTTCAAGCGTCTACCTGTTACCGTTATCAATATCGAGCAAAAACGAGAAAAAAAATCACGTTTGTTGTATGGGGGCCCCCTTAAATATTTCAAATATTTATTTTATTCTGTTTTTTAGTATTTGTTGTTATAGCAGCAACAGAAATACATCATCTGTGAAAAATGTCAACTGTCTTTCTATCACGGTTCATGAGATACAGACGGACAGACAAACAGACAGACAACGGAAGTTAAGTAATAGGGTTCCGTTTTACCCTTTGGATAAGGAACCCTAAAAATGAAGCGGGTTACACATTAGACTTTTTGAAAAGGAATTTTATATTTTCTGTTAATCTCCCTTACACGATTTTCATCATTATCACGTAATATTTGTTTATTTCTACGGCGTAAGCCGATCACATAAAACTGAGATATAATAGTAGATTATGCACCAAGAGGATAAAGTAGTTTTATTTTACGAGCGATACCACCGAGATGTATACCTCACGAGGCAGTCAGGAAGCTTGCCCAGCGATATCTGGATTTACCTTTATGTATACGTGTATCGAGATATTTCGGCGTTAACGTTTATTTGTTGTATGTTTACACGTGTTACAAATGTATATGAAAATTCTTCCCAACTGTGTAACATAGATAAAAATTATATGCATATATTAAAAAACTCAACGCTTTCGTAGTACTACGTTATATTGTTGAAACTCAACATTTTTTTTTGTGGATTTATCGCGTACATTTTGCATAATTGTATAACCTGATGTGTCGAACACTTTGCAGTGTCCGTGGTCAGAGGTGAGACTAGATGACAGTTGTATTTTTTGTTATAAAAATCTTAATTACCACCGCATATTCTTTTTATGCAAAACGGTCCCTATGCAGACGTCGCTCACAGTGACAACAGGTATTGCAAATCTGTGTTGAGGCTGAGATTTTATTAATTTAATGACCGTTATATTCCATTAAAAATTGTTTAATTTCAATGAGTAAAAATCGCGAAAATCTTAGAAAAATTAAGTTAGACTGTTGTCTTGTTTTTAAAATATCTTCAATTATATTTTGTATTGTAGATGTTTCCGGCAGCCTAGTGGTGAGACCGTCTGACTTGCGATCCGCAGGTCCTGGGTTCGAATCCCATGGCACGCACCTCTGTCTTTATGTGCGTATTATTGATTGCCGCCAACTTCAAACGGTGAAGGAAAACATCGTGAGGAAACCTACATGTCTGAGAGTTCTCAATGATCTTGAAGATGTGTGAAGTCTGCCAACCCGCACTTGGCCAGCGTGGTAGACTATGGCCTAACCCTTCTCACATTGAGAAGATGGCCCGTTCCCAGCAGTGGGACAGTTTGTACAAACAGGGCTGATAAAAAAAAATGTTAATGACAAGTTAACATTGTAGAAACTAATGTGGGTCCATATTAAAGTAGCATCATTTCTAACTTGACTCTATCGAATTCAACTCACAACTACTTCGAAATTATGTGGCATGGGACCGCCACTTCTCCGAACGTCGTCCCTTCCGTTCCTAGTTGGCTCCATTATTGATGTCCACAAACCCTTAGGCTTCTGAAGAAAAATATGCTATTATTATTCGTTACCCCGTCATTATAAGGCTAATGAGGCACAATTAGAAGGCTTGAGTAACTTTCCTTGTAAAAATATACCGGCATTCAGTAATAGCTCTATGTTAACCATTTTCCGGGAAAATTATTCTTAAGCAAACGCTTCTCTTGACAATGGGCGTACCAAATTCTTCGTTCAATTAACTCTTTTTAAGCGCTCCAAAAGATATCTACGTATTGCAAAGTGGGGGGATTCAAATAATTAGATTTCAACTAATTACCCCTCGAAAGATAATTGGTCTTAGATTTACCCCTTCCGTTCGTTTTATTTTTTAATCGTAAATTTCAATATCTAATTGTTTATTTGTACACTTGATTGACAAGTGCGACTCAGACTCGCCCATCGAGGGTTCCTTACAAACTAGTAGATATGATAAATAGCTTGAGAATCAAGAGTTGAAGTTGTTTTTCTTTAAAATTAATATAGTGTTTATCCCGGAAATCCCATGAAACCGGGAACTATGTGGTTAAAACCTTGGGACAATCGTCATAAAGCAAAAATTACATAAAGTAAAAAAACGTAATAAAAGCCCTATTCTTGTGATTAAATTAAAAATGTATGGTTTTCGGATGTTTTCCCTTGTGTGTACTATAAGACAATGCTTTTTGCCAAATTTCATAGTTCTAGGTCAACGGGAATTACCCTAAATGTTTTGATTTCTTTGTGCGTGTCGAAATATGCGATATTGTGCGACATAACTGTAACTTTTTTTTTATAATAACCGAGAATTTTGATTTTTTCACAACTGCTAGAGACTACAGATCTGCTTAATACGGTTTTAATTTCAACTTGATACCTTCAAACGTACAGACGGACAACAAAGTGATCCTATAAGGGTTCCGTTTTTTCCTTTTGAGGTAATAATGAGGAAATAAGGAACCCTAATAATAGCAAAAAAACGCGATCAAAAAATCAAAAATACTTTATCAAAAATAAAGTATTTTTGATTCACTACTTCCTTGTACGCAGCGCTATAATTACGCATTCCGTGAATCTTGATGTAGGAAACGTGGTTAGTTCTTCAAAACCATACCCTCTCAGATGGCGGGAAATACGCTGCGTATTTATTGGTAGATAAATTGAAAAAAGTGTAGATTATTTTATTTATAAATATATGCAAAATATACCAAAACTATTTTGCAATGCTCGTTAATAAATAATTTTAATAGATTTGTATGACTAAATTACTAAAACACACAGTTATCTACAAATGAACTCACAGAATAAACGTTTTCTGGGGTTTTGGGGCCATTGAAAAGGGCGACTGTCCGGGTTGCATCTACTGACCATTCCCAATATCTTCCGTGAGATTTCATCATCATGTAACCATTGAGGAGGAGCTGCTTGCTGTCTCCCATCCAGTTTCATCATCAGATCTGCTAGAATTATATAAAATAATTATATTTCCATTCTAACAAGTTACACTTATATATACTAGCAAAATTTCAAATCAATATGAAAATTCAAATCAAAATCAAATCAAATCAGTTTTTTATCCAATATATACAAGTACAATAGTTATACGTAATTACAGTGGTAGGTAATGGGGGAGGCCTTTGCCCAATGGTGGGGCACTACAGGCTAACAACAACAGTGGTAGGTATATATTAGGAACTATGTATCTTATATCATTTTCATATTATAGTGCCGTGCAGTACCTACACTAAGAAATAAATCTTGTGTCGTAGGTTTAGTTTCAGTTTATATTCTTTTAGTATTCTATTATTAAAATTTTTAAATTACAAGTATATCAACTTTCTATACTTACAATATTTGATAACATACTTTAGTTACAAATTGTACTATAATATAAACATACCCATTGTAACAAAAGATTTATTTTTGTCACGATAACAAGCTTGAACATTTCCGTAGCGACCGTTTGCCGTTATATTCTCTCAGCTTACATAAGTGAGTGTGAATGGCGGCCGGTCGTAATTGCTCGTAAAACTAAATAAAACTATAACAGCTCCGTATTTCTTCAGTATAGAGCCGTGAGTCCTTGAGCGCGAAGTGAGAAGGCTGGCCGTCTGCGACTAAAATAAAGACGCTCAGTTTTATGCGTACCACAAAAAGCCCATTGGAGAGGTCGTTACCGCCTAGAAGAAGTGGTTTAGACATATACCAGTATGAGACGCTATATATGCATATCACTACGAACAAATTATTATGAAATAAAATATCCAGACTTGTAGGAGGTATGTCAAATCTGTATTTTTTTGTAGATCGACTTAAAATGTATATTTTTTACAGGTTATAGATATACATATAATTATATTGTTGTGACAAAGGTCCATCTCGCCTGATACGGCTCTTGTCTTTTACAAGTTATCGAGTTATAGTCGATCAACTTAAAATAATTACTCAGACAAGTCAAAAATAAATATTTCATTTAAATTAACACAAGTTAACTCATACATTCGTAGTATCGGACAAGAGACCTTGTTTTATGATCACGTAACTACGGAACCCTAAATTGCGCGTAGTACGACACGCACTTGGCCATTTTTGCATACCTATTAAAAGGAGAAATCTATACCAAAACAAGTATGGCAGACTCGGTTGTGGATATGATTCTACTGTTAATACTGTACTTACTTGTTATTTACGTACATCAATGTGGTATCTACTTGTTAAGGATAATCATAATAAAACCTTATATAAAATATTATAATAAAACTTTTAAGTAACACAGCACTCCGTTTCCGACGTATAGTAAACAAATAATGGCGAATGGCGGATTCAGTTTGATGATCCATTAAACTCAAGTTTTCCTTAGGTTTACTGGATCACTATGTTATGTTTTATACATTTTATATAATTGAAATATATCGAAATATCATAATAAATCTCTAATTAGTCTAACACAGACGAGCAAGACATTTTTGTAGGTAAATGGAGTTGGTTAAAAATTACAGAACCATTGTACCGAAAACGGGACTAATATTAAGGTACTCTCTTTCTAATAAAAGAGAATTTTCGCCAGAATATTTTTGGCCGATTATTAACTGACGAAAATACTTACAAAAGTAGAATCGAACTAAGAATTTTCTGTTTCAAGGGTAATTAGAAACTACGGAAGCTCTAACATCATCAGTATTCATCAGGTAACTTTTTTTTATTCGAATATAGGCTTGCGCTTGACCTTCAACTCACCTCAGTTGCGGTCTACGATGGAGCGCGCTTGCCTAGAAGAAACCTATTCACTCGCGATTTGAAGAGACCTAGATTATATAACTACGACTATTTTGCAAGGCTAGCCCTAACAACTTGGACACTACATCTAATGACTGAATAAATACGGCCCAATACACACGTGCTACTTGATAGCATTTGCTTAAAAATAGCATGCTTTCGTGCTACTTACAAGCTTGTGTATCAGTAGCTTTAGTTTCGTTTACGTCGGTTTGCTACAATTACCATGTCCATACTGGTTAGCTAACGCTTTTGCTCGCCTAGATCTAAATTAACGAAGAGATTTAATGCCAGAGGAAAAGTATTTTAGCATTCCGTCTGCAAAAAGCCAAGCCATTCTAAAACAGGCCAAGCGGAAAAATAAAGCTCTTAATTAACATGACGTGTCTTACGATAGTCTATGTTAAGTTGCCATTGGTGCAGCATCTGCTTTTTAACTTCAGGGAGTTTCTTCAGTTTATTGTTACGTGGGGTTCATTATTATTCAAAAATTGTTTTAAAAAACTGTTTTTTTTTATCTCAAAATATATCTTTTTATCTTATCTATTTATACCAAAATAATTTCAAATTTAATAATCAACTTCAATAATAATTGTCTAATTTACAAAAATATTATAACAGTTTCAACACAACACTATTAGTGAACAAGTATATGTATTAAAAGAAAAACAAAATAGCCGACTGCAGAAGTCAAGAATTACTTTGTAGTGAAAAACAATATATATATATATATATCTCATAGAAGGCCTACTATATCAAACCGTCTTTGAATAAGTAAAATTAATAAAAACTCATGTCATTTTATTTACAACGCATTCTTTTTTTTTTTCTCAAAAGCCGATCCAACACAATGCTCCGTGGAAACTCCAATCCGCACTCAGTTGGCGGCTGCAACCAAATTGTGCTGTTCGCAAAGTACTGACCGAAAATCCTTTGTGGTTTCCGTGATAAACTTGGAGGGGAAGCAATTTACCGCCTTTGGAACTGACTGAGATCTTTGTTATCAAGAATTTGGACGTAAACCAATTTCATAATATTTTATCTATTAATCAGTACGAATGTTGGAAAGCTGCCAAGTTGTAAATGTTCAGTGAAATAGAAAGCTGCATTACTTGGTAAACACAAAGTTTCATTGACTTGTTGCCTCATTTAAGCATAAGCGAGAATTGGAGTTTTTCTTCTTCAAAGGGTTCCTTTGCGATAAACCCACTGACCTACATCCAAAATTTTCTTGGAGGTCGATAATAAAATAAGAAAAATGAAGTGTCATCTAGTTATTCGCCTTTATTTATTTTTTCATGAAGTTCACAACAACTTCAATGAAATCAAATAAATCCGGCAAATTACGAGTGTCACTCACACACCGAGGCTTCCGTACTCCTATGCATGACACAATATGTCATCATGAACACTGACAATAGGTCTAACTTTAAAAAATGCTCTTTATATCTAAGAATATTTGTAACTTCACATATTTTGTACAGTAGGAACAGTCTAAAATGCTAGAAGTTCACTTATAATATCAAGTTCAAATAAGTAAGAGTTACAAACCTATTTTCTTTATCGAAAGAGATTTCAACACTACCGTTTACTCTGTTTTAAGGTTATGTCACATGACACCGACTGTCAACGAACGTTCACTTGTTATTATTCGTTTCTTTATTTGAAATTTACAAGGAATTTTACTTAATGTCTACAATACTGCAATTTTCTTCAAAATCCATATTGGAGCATACAGCTTGAAATATATCAGTGTTACGTGCGTGATTTACAGAGAAGAAACCACCACTTATCGCACAGAAATTGACCAAGAAATGGAAGCTTATTTCCTTCAACAATTTCTTTTATTTTTGGTCAGATCTTCCGCTAGTAGCTCCCTCACTTAAGTTCACAGATATGTTGGTAATAATAACATACGTGTGTAAATCATCTTTCATTTTTCGCCGGATCGTTGCTTTGTAAAGCTCGGAGATAAACTCGCTTTTGTGCACGCCATTGTAGCTGCCTGTGATATTTTGAAAGGATTCGCAAGTTATTATTTCAATTTCAATTTCAATTTCAATGCTTTATTGCCACATTATGTACATGGTTTTGGATATAAACAAGTAATTGTATTGTTGTTATTACATAATGACCCTAGTTGGGTATTGCAATTTTATCAGAGCGGGATGATTTGTTCCATAAACAATTATGTCAATGAATGTAACAATATAAAATGCGGGTGGACTCAATCTATGATAAATGCCTTATCTTCAAAGTATTCGTTTATGTTGTAATAGGATTTCAAAACAAGTATGTTTTTTAAAGTACTCGTGAATTCACAATAGTTTTCGATTTCTTTTAAATTTATTGGGAGTTTATTGAATATTTTTATTGCAGATGAATATGGCCCTGAGCTATGCAATGCTAGTTTAGACGATGGTACAATTAAATTATGTTTGTGATTTGATCTGACTGAATAACATCGATTATCAGCTACTTTTTTGAACAGTCGTGGATACTTTTTAACGAATTTACAATTTTCTAAGATATACATGGATGTTAGAGTTAGAATTTTAAATTCGACGAAATAAGGTCTGTGAAAATAAGGTACACTTAAGTCGGGAACTTTAATATTAGCAAGGATACGCACACATTTCTTTTGAAGAGTAAAGAGAGCATGGGCATCTGTACTGCTACCCCAAAGTATTATTGCATAATTAAGCAGCGAAAAGCCAAATGCATAATATGCTGTTAAGGCTGTGTCTACGTCAGTTGCTTGCCGTAGCTCTTTAAGCGCATATATGAAGCTAGACAGTTTTGCTTTTACTTTTGTAATATGAGATTTCCAATTAACGTGAGTATCGATATCTATGCCTAACAGAGTAGTCGCGTCAACAAATTCCAATTTATTATTATTATATTTAAAATGCATGTCAAGGGGTGATTTTTGGTGGGGTCGAAATTGCATAATTTTAGTTTTAGAGAGGTTCAAGTCAAGGCAATGGTCATTCATCCAGTCAGTTGTTTTATTAAACAGGTCAGATAATTTTTCATTTAAATTTATATTATTTTTACACGATGTCAGGATAGTGATGTCGTCCGCGAAAAGTATACAGGATTCGTCAAATATTTTTGGGAGGTCATTTACATAAATTAAAAAAAGAATGCATCCTACGACACTTCCTTGTGGAATAGAACTGTTGATTTTTATCGGTATCGATCTCGCAACGTCTATCATTCCTGTAGAAATGTCATAGTGTTCTATTTCCACGCACTGTTCTCGATCTTTTAGGTATGAGCAGAACCATTCGTGAGCTAACCCGCGTATGCCTATTCCGTCTAGCTTTTTTAAAAGAATATCATATTGGACTTTATCGTATGCTTTTGACATATCGAGCATCATTGCAATTGCGTATTTTTTATCATTTAAGGTTTTTAAAATATCATTTATTAGCTTATATACTGCCAATGTCGTCGATCGGTTTTTTCTGAACCCATACTGGGAGTCATCAAAAATTTCGAATTTTTCACAAAAAGAGTTTAAGCGCGATTGCATCACTTTTTCGAAGATTTTTGAAGAGGTAGGCAACAGTGCTATAGGCCTATAATTCTTTAGTTCAAGTTTAGATAATTTTTTATGTACTGGCTTAACTATGGCCTTTTTTAGTAAATCCGGAAATGTGCCTTCAGTGAACGATTGATTTATTAATAGATAGTAAGGTAATGTCAATTCTTCAGCACAGTATTTTATTAGAATCGGCGGAAGTTCATCAATGCCGTAGCTATACTTAGCTTTCAAGTTTTTTATTATGGAGTAAACTTCGTATGGCTCGGCCGGTGACAGATACAACGAGTTATTGGTAGGTGTGTGTACAGGTCGGCCACGCGCCGCCGCCGTCGGCCCTCCGCCAGCGGCGGCGGCGGCGCCCGCGCCTCCTACCTCTTTAAAATACTGATTAAAGAGATTTGCAACCTGTTGCGGGTTCGAAATAGTGGTATTGTTTATTTTTAGCTTTGTATTTTTTTTTTGTTTTTTACTGTTTTTATTCGTGCGTTCTTTAATTATTCTCCACATTGTTTTTGTTTTATTTTCAGAAGTTTTCATTTGTCTTATATATTCATTTCTTTTTGATTTGTTAACTATGTTTTTTAATAATTTCGCGTATGTTTTATAATATCTGGTTAATACCGGATTTCTACTGTAGATTACATGGGATTTGAGCAATCTTTTATTTCTACAAGAAATTTTTATACCCTTTGTTAGCCAATAACATTTTTTTGTTGTGTTTAATTTTATAATTTTTTTAGGTATACATCGATTTAATGTATCTGTTAAAGTGTTATGGAAAATTTCATAATTGTCATTTACGGTTTTATTTGTATTCATGCTGAACAGGTCTAGCCATTTTATAATTTTTTATTCATTTTTAAATTTTTCCATATTTTGTTTAGTGAAGAGCCTTTTTTTAATTTTCCAAGATGATGATTTTTCGTTTGAGCTTAAAATATTTTTTATTTGTATATTAGTGCTTAAATGATCGGAAAATCCGTTATCATATACTGAGACGCATATGTTGTCCTTATTACAGTTTGAAAACACTAGATCTAGACAAGTGGCTGTATTGTTTGTGATTCTAGTCGGTTGGTTGACAAACTGAGTAAAGTTGTATTCCCGCATTAAATCCAATAACTTTATTGAGTATGTGTTTACGTCCATCACGTTTATATTGAAGTCTCCGCCAATTATTATGTCCATTGAGTTATATTTAGTGAGTAGTTCTAAGAGTTTAGTTAGTTGATTATAGAACAAGTCGCTCCGCTTATTGTTATAATATATAGTTATTAACAAAACATTAATTTTATGAATAATTATGGCACTGATTTCTACACAATGTTCAATTGACAAGTTTGATATATCTATAATCTCGGTGTATTCGAAGTCGTCTCGTAGAAAGATAATCGTCCCTCCTCCCTTCCGTTGATACCTACAGAAGGCGGCAGCAATATTATACCCGGCGTAATCAATTAGTTCTAGTTTGGCTTTTGACAGCCAGCTCTCGGTCACACAAAATGCATGCAATTTTAAATGGTTTTCATTCAAAAAATCTTGTACAGTATGTCGCTTCCCATATAGACTTTGCATATTCTGGAATGTGATATTTAAATCAGTGTGATTGGTAGTTACGAAAGTTATGATTTTGTTTTGTATCCGAAGTTATTGTTGTGTTTGATATTGTGATGTTTTTGGATCCGTGTGGTGTCGATATTCTTTGTGTTTGTATCGATGGGATTAGTGTTGGCTGATTTTGCACGTAAGTCTGAACAGTTCTACCATCCACAATAAGTTTGTTACTTCTTATGATAGCGTGTCGTCCATCAAGCCGAGCTGCATGAAGTTGAGACTGTAGGTATTTTCTTTGTTGTAAGGCTGAGTTATCAAGAAATTCTGATATTGACAGTGTTGTGTTTTTAAAAAACCGACTGTTTTGCAAAATGTATCTCGACATCTTTTTACTTAAAAGTTCAATAACAATTGGTCTTCGATGTTGGTTTTTTCTGCCTAATCTAGTTAGTTCTTCAACATATCCTGTTAGGTCTACATTTAAAATATCCTGAAAAATTCTAACTATTCTGTAATGTAGTTCTGTTTCTGTCTCCTGTTCATGTTCATTTAACCCGTACAGGACAATTTTTTTTGACATATCTGCAACTTGATATTGTGTAGTTTTTGAGCCTGACAATAACTGTTGCATTTCTTCTCTTATTTTACTATTCTCTAATTCTAATTTATCTATCTTTTTTGTTAGCATGTTTATTTGACTTTTAATCGATGATTGCTCGCTTTTTAATGTGTCAGTAGTCTTATTCAGCTCAGTCCTTAATATATCAGTTTTTTGTTCTATTTTGAAATCTATGGTTTTCCTGATTTCACTCAAAATAGTTTTCTTGTTTTCTTCTAGTTTCTTATCAAGAAGCATACTAATTTTATCTAACAGTGAGGTTTCATCAATTATCACGTGGGTTGAATTAGTCAGCGAGTGGTCATGTTTAGTAGTCAAGTCAAGTTTACTCGGGTCATCCAGTATGGAGTCGTCTACGGAAATTGTGGTGTCGTTTAATCCTATGAAGGGTTTTCTAACTGGGGTGTCGTCGTTTCTGATTCGTCTATTTGTAACATTTTCGCAGGAAGGACATCGCCACGATTTTTTCAGTTGTTCTATGTTGTCAGAGTAAACGGTCATATTTAAGCACGCATAGTGGTAGTTATGTAGACAGCTTGTACATTTCATGGTATCTGTTTCGTAAATTATTTGTTTTTTGCAAGCCTCGCAATTCATTTTCCAAAAAAATATATGTATAAAATTGTAGGTGGAAATCTGTACTTATCTTGTTATGGCTGCCCGCGTAAATTTTTCGTTGTGATACGTATCTCCAAGCAATAGGGTTCGTTTTGGTTCACCTCAGCAATCAGCTGATAGCTCACTCCGATGGTCGTTGCTTAGTTTGAATATATCGTGCAAATATTTTAACACACTGATACTTTCGCGTAATTTAGGCGATTCACTATAATTATTTGATAAACATGTGAAGAATAGTTTAAGCTTCAAGATAATGTAGTTTAGAACTCTTAGTGCTCACTTATTTTTATGTTTTTATATTTTTTAAGTTAAGCTACGTAAACTGTGACTGATCTCGGTCGCGGCGCACCTCGCTCCCTCGCTTATGATAATGGATTTTACAACAACACCTGTTTCTTCAATTCGCATGTAATTATGTTATTGGATATGCTGAAAGGGTCTAGTGATAGATTTTGTTAGTTCCATTTTTTTTGTTAAGTACCTTTTGAGGTTTTAGGGTTCCCTAAAACGAAAAAAAAAACAACGCAAAACAAATAGCTAAAAATTCTCTCCATCAGTAAAACATAACATTTAGCCAATTTTGTGATATGCTTTATTTTTAGAGCAACATTTTTTTGCCATATACATCTATAATCCATTTATAAAACTTCCGTTTGTAAACAAGCAATCATTAAAGTTGATTTTACACATTACGGAATATCTTTATGATTAATCATTTATTTTTGCGAAATACAGCAGAAAGTTTGCTTAGAAGGAGAAAATTTTAGAGAAATTAATTTCACAGATCGAGCATCGTAATGTTATAGTTAGATAGGAAAAAAAACAGTGATTTTGCCAATATGTGAAACGGAAGAAAACAGGCATTCACTTCAAAAGCTAATCATAATTAAAATTATGATTTTAAAAATGAAGTCAAATTATTTGTATTTATATAATTATTGTTATTATGAAAATAACATGCTAGTTCTGCTAGGTTCTGCTCGTCAAAATATTAACTTTCAATTTTGCAATTATATCATTTTATCGGTCTGTGAATATCTTTTTATTTCTAATTTAAACGTAAGTCTCATACAATACGTTGTTTTGGTCGTAAAAATAAAAATCAATTTTGTTGCCACGAAATAGTAACAAATGCCAGTACAAAAACGATAAATACTTGCTTCGTAAAACCTCGAGCTACGACACTACGAGTTTGAAAGCTACGAGCTACGGGGTTACATGATACGGGGGTTACAATGCTACGTAGAAACGCTAAAATCAATGTATCTACATTCATCGTATATGATTGGCTATTAGGAGTTTTGGCGGGAACGTCTTAAGACGATACCTCGCACGATGTTCACGGGCGAACTAGGAAATGGTTGAGAGTGATAGAACTATGCGATAGCAACGTAAATAGATAGAGAGAGAAAACATGCAACCTGCTCGAAAAAATAACGTAAGCGCCATACTAAATAAAAAAATAATTAAAAATTCAATTATATGTTTCTTTAAAAACTGATTTATAATTAATATTTAATAAGATATTATCTACGTTTTTCATTATTTTAATGTGACATAAAGTACATGACTACGACATAGAATTCAGAAAATGTTATTTTTAGAGGTAAGTTCTGATATTTTTTTCAATCGAGGAAAGTAACTTGTTTTATGTTTCTGTCTTCGTATTAATGGAGGTAATATAGTCAACAAATACATATAAAAAAAATTATCCAAGTAAGTATTCTTAAAATAAAATTAACATAAAAAAATATTTTATTACCAGGTAGCATCTTAAACTTGTGTTGTTTTGAACATTAATGCTATACAATCGTGGTGTTTTATTCATTAAGTGTTCGATCAAGTGCGTGAGTGTGGGCAAGTGAAATAAAGCGTGACACGTGTGATTTTACGTTGTCGGCAAAACTTCATAAAAGCTTCTAGTAAAGTCGCTTAATCACTTTACTGAGGCAAGACTTAAATTTGAAAATGACTGTTACGTGAATTAGACTAGAACACTATATAACTTGTATTATTCAAGAAACTTGAAAATATTTCAATACTTGACACTGGCAAATCGCTAATCGCGGGGTCCAATACAAAAAAGAAGATTGGCTATTAGTACAAACAATGTAGGTATTATGATGTGACACTGAGGAGGTAAAGATATTATAAATGTAAAGAGACCTTGTAGGTACATCGAAATCAATCAAGCTACGAGTATGTACGACTACAGATAGATGGTAATATAGAAACCCATAAACCTTTTTTATTAAACGTTTGCATTGATTTTGTGAATTAAACTCATTTTATAGTTCACACGTGATTTTTTTGTATTTGCGCTATATTTATCTAGAAGTTCGAAAAAAATATTATATTGTTTCATGAAATTCTTTCAAAAATCTGAACAAAACGCTTCTTTTTCTTCGGATTCTACGTTTAAAGTGAGTATTGCTAAATATTAAATATGATATCTGGGAAGATATTTCTCGACTTTGCTATATTATAGTAATTTTTTCGTAAGTGCACCAGTATTCTTTGTAAGCGCCACCAACCGTGAACCGCGACCCCTTCACAAACAAGCTTGTCGCTAAATAAAAAAAACAGACAAGTGCGAGTCAGACTCGCCCACCGAGGGTTCCGTACAAAGTAGTAGATAAAAGGTTTTTTTTTTATATTTTCCTTCATAAATCGAAAAATATACTTCACAAAAATAATTAAAACCCTGTTTTGGCTTGTGCTAATGAAATTCTTTATTATGATACCCCATACGTTAATTCACTTTAAAATTTGGACCCTCATTCCTGATTAAATTAAAAATGTCCAGTTTTCGGATTTTTTCCTATATGTTTACTATGACACAATTCTTCTAGCCAAATTTCATAGTTCTATGTCAACGGGAAGTATCCCATAGGTTTTGATTCCTCTGTGAGTGTCGAAATGTGCGTTTCGTACAACATATTCGGCTGTTAATTTACGAAAACTGAGAAATTTGATTTTTCTTCCTGCAGCAAGAGATTATGGATCTGGGTATATGATTTTTTATTTCAACACGATACCTTCACGCTTTCCCGAGATACAGGTCTTGGAACACGGACAAACAGACGGACAACAGAGTCATCCTATAAGGGTTCCGTTTTTACCTTTTGAGGTACGGAACCCTAAAAAATATAATTTATCTACCGATACGTCCAAAAAACTGAACACTGAATGAAAAATAATTCTTTATCAGTCAGATAACATAAAATCTAACATCTTTATTTAGTCAATAGCAAAAATGTAACAATATAGCGTATTGAAAATTTCCTCCGTAAAACGAGCAATAATTACATTTTTGCGCGAGCCATAAAACGACAGTTCCACAGACTGTTGTGGCTTGTAAAAACTGCATTTTATATTGGCATTGTTATTCGGTGGTAATGTAATCCAAACAGATTTCAAAATTCAGCAGATTTAAACAATGAATTCAAATAGCTATGTTATTTTGTAAGAGAAGTGGTGGTATTATATTATATTATTAAATAGCTTTTTGCACGACTACGGCGAAGCATAAAGGAGGGTCATGTCTGTGACCGGTATGTGTGTATGTATGTATGTTCATCTTTTCCCTTATAACCTCTAAACTACTTATCAAAATTTGACAAATTAGGTGTCGATAGAAGCGTCCTTTGTCTGTTGGTTTTAACCAGCCTATAGGCTATGTGATGTCACAATAAATTAAATAAGGCGCCCTCTACCACAAAGTCAAGAACAAAAAAAAATTTTTCGCCCTATCCCATCATGTGTGATATCATTAGAAAGATTTTTCAAAATAAAACTATTGTTTGGTACATCATATTTTTGTCAAGAGTACCGTTTGCTGAGATGATGATGACATAACCATTTCAGATGAGAATATTTTTTTGTTTCATACCTTTAGACCGTGATTTTTCAGTAATCGGGTTTTAGTTTTTACTATTTTTTTATCCCCGTCGTATTTAAATATAGATATTTCTTGGGAGTATTTATCTCATCAATAAGTTACTTCAAATAGAGTAGGTCTCATGCATGAAAAATATACCGTCTGTTAGTACACAACATAATACATTTTCAAGTTGAGTGTCAAATTATTTATTTTATTATTTAATTTATTTATTTATTTATATTTCAGTTTAAACGTAGATTAGATCAGATATTGTAAAAAATGATTCATATTCTGAAATCTCCACTAACGTAATTGTTATTTGTGTCTGCTAAAAGTTAAAATTTGCATACATTATCGCTACTTTACTACCAGACATTTATAGATAGATAGATAGATAGATAAACTCTTTATTGTACACACCTTAGAAACTTACAATCAAGATAAGATATTTAAAATCTAGTGTAACAACTGGCGGCCTTATCGCTAATAGCGATTATACTGTGCAAGTGACATATATTTTTAAAAACCTAAGTCTGGTCAAATGGTTTCTTTCCTTTGATTTACTTGTTAGTTTGAATAATCAATATTAAAAATAAAAAAACCGGACAAGGCGAGTCAGACTCGCCCACCGAGGGTTCCGTATAAACTAGTAGATAAAAGGTTTTTTTTTTTGTTTTTTTTTTTATATTTTCCTTCATAAATCGAAAAATATACATCATAAAAATATTTAAAAACCCGTTTTAGCTTGTGCTAATGAAGCTCTTTCATATGATATCCCACATGATACGGTTAAAGTACTTGGAAATTTAGACCCTCTTTCCTTGCTTTAAGACCCTATATTTTGTGATTAAATTAAAAATGTCCAGTTTTAGGATTTTTTCCTATATGTATACTCTAACACAATGCTTCTTGCCAAATTTCAGAGTTCTAGGTCAACGGGAAGTACCCCATAGGTTTTGATTCCTCTGTGAGTGTCGAAATCTGCGTTTTTTACGACATATTCGGCTGTAACTTTTTTTTACGAAAACTGAAAACTTTTATTTTTCTTTCTGCAGCAAGATACTATGTATCTGCGTATACGGTTTTAATTTCAACTCGATACCTTCACGCGTTCTCGAGATAAAGGTCTTGACACCCGGACGGACGGACAGACGGACAGACAGACGGACAACAAAGTGATCCTATAAGGGTTCGTTTTTTTCTTTTGAGGTACGGAACCCTAAAAAAAAAAGTATTTACTAAATAATCGAAATGAGTGTTGATAATGTCGTGTTATGTAATACTTGCATTACAACAAACAATTACTCATTAGATGTCCCAGAAATTGACAAGAGATACTTTAATGGCTGATTCTCATCCTATGTGCAATCAAATCGTTATGTATGTTTTTGCAAAGCACGATTTAAGATAATATAAATTCGTTCCAACAATTTTTTTATGAAAAAAATTAAAATATCTTCATTTACAACAACATACATAGCGAAAAATAGGTGTCCGCTGGTTGCCTTATTACGCGGAGCCTGTATCAAGGCAACCTGTATTTCTGATTACAAATAAAAGCAACTTAATACTAAAAACTTTGAATTAGTGTTCATTAAAATTATTTCATTAAAAAAAAGATTCATTATTCATTATAAACATATATGATATGCTATTGTATCTTTTCAAAATTTCTTCTGTGTGATTGTATGTTGGACTTCAACCATTTTAGTATTACAAGTTTTGTCTCCTTTGCTTTTTCAACCCCGGACGCATAAGCGACTCGATGTATAAGTTTGACGTGTCTCTGTGTGTGTGTGTGTGTCTGTCTCTGGCATAGTAGCTCCCGAACGGATGAACCGATTTTCTTTTTTTGTTTGAAATGTGAATTAGTCGGGAGCGTTCTCTATGTTTCATCAAAATCGGTTAAGCCGGGTTTTTTTGGAGTGTATTTGAGTTTTCTAAACTTATACTTGTTGTTCTTAATATCACAGAACTTTGTGATTATATTGTAGATGGAAACGTTAACAAATCCACCAAAATGCCGAGCAAACTTTGTCTTGATGCTGGGGAAAGGTATTTTGATAAATTATTAAATTTAAAGCTTCCAGTCACGTAAATGTAAACTAGATCCATACAAAACTTACTCAATGAATCGCACAAATAATATCCTTCAGCTGTCTCGTGTATTTCGCCCCAATAACAAACAGACTTGAGATTGACTTGTTGACGTCTGTACGGAAATTACAAAATACTCCCCTCCACTAGACTATAGCGATAGTATAGAATATATAAGTAAATAAAACGAGGATGTTCCACATGCAAAAATATATATATCTCGATATGTTTTCACCCGTCTGTTGAATGGCTAGGCTATCAGTTAAACGAAACCTTTAGCTTTTTGTTTGTATTGTAAAAGTTTTCCCATTTCGGACTAATTGTAACTTCTATCTTTAACCGCTACTTAATATTAATATTAAATTAAAAGATATTTAATATCTAGACAACTTAATGAAAATATAACTAGACTTTAATGAGACTATCTCAGAGGTACTCATTCTAATAAACGAAAGAATCTTAAAAATCTGTTCACAACCGGCGGACATATCGTGAACATTTTCAAACACTTAAACCCGATGTTGACTTTTATTTATTACAAAGGGATTAACACTGAGATAATCCATTATATTTCAGTAAATTTTTTATTAGTATCTACTTTTCTATATTTCAGTAAATATATCAAATAATATATTGGTATTTCCACTTTCCACAGCACTAGCAGAAAATTAATAATGAATAATATTTACTTTCATGATTGCAATCGCCAGTTTAATTTTAATGCCACATAAAATAAAAAACATACTTGTTTTGAAATCCTATTACAACGTAAACGAATACTTTGAAGATAAGGCATTTATCATAGATTGAGTCCACCCGCATTTTATATTGTTATATTCATTGACATAATTGTTTATGGAACAAATCATTCCGCTCTGATAAAATTGCAATACCCAACTAGGGTCATTGTGTAATAACAACAATACAATTACTTGTTTATATCCAAAACCATGTACATAATGTGGCAATAAAGCATTGAATTTGAATTTAAATCCTCGGTCATTTTGTTTCAAAAATACTATTAAGATGCAATTAAAATTAAACTTTACAAGCTGCCAAATATTTATATTAATCGCGGTATCAAACACCAACGTCAAGAAGGCTGATCTACATAATAAGTCACTGAATATTCATACGCAATACCAACATTTATATGCTCAGGCAACAAAGGGTAAAGGCTTAATCCACGCGAATAACCTTTAATACCTCGTACTCAAATGGCTTGGGTCATAAATCTACTTGAAACAGGTTTCCGGAACCTCCCATAGAGTTGCACCTTTGAGCTGTTACTGCACTTACTCGTAGATCAAATTATAGAGATTAGTTTGCAGACGAATCAGGAGTAAATTAGTATTAATAGGCACAAAGTTGTCTGCTGCATTCGGTTTTGCATGTTTGGAGTCAAAGCTCATGGGTCAAATGCTCAATTCAATAATTTTAAGCAACATTTAGGTACTACATGCAAGCCGATAAAAGTTTTCGTTTATTACGCAACATGACAGGTACTACTGCGCTCCGCAGTTTCATCCGTATAACTATAATAAACAGTGATTTTGATAAGATATAGACTATATTGTTTTCCAGCTCTTTGCCGAATTTCATTTTTTATTTATTTATTACCTACAATTTGAGCTAAAAATGAATATTGAGCTGAAATTTTGCATACATGTGTAAATCGCGTGACAATGCAATATTATGATGACATGGTGCTGATCTGATGATGGAGCTGGAAGGTGGCCAAAAGAACTTCGCAATGAAACGACACAACCTCATCAAGTTTGGGCTCATTTGAATCGTCTTGACGAGTAGTTTGTCTTTCAATTGTAACCAAGGTCTGATGATGGAGCTGGAAGGTGGTCATAGGAACTCTGTAATGAAACGACGCAACCCCATCGAGTTTCGGCTCATTTGATTCGTCTTGGCGAGTACTTTATTATTAACAAGAACCTAACTAATAAAATATGTTTTTAAAAAGTTTTTTTTTTATATTTGTACTTGCTTATTCATTATAAATACCATAAACTTATCATTAGAGGTATCTTAAAACTAATAATGATTGGTTCAAAGCCAGGAAAGCTAACAAACAGGACAGACAGTGAGACAGACAGATTACTTTCGCTTTTTTAATATTAGTTAGGATAAGAGAATTTGTAAGGATGGATGAATGTATGTTTTTTAGATAGAACTCTTGCGATGCTATCCAATTTAATACCTGACATTTATCCAACCACCAAGCAGTGGTATTATACCAGTACATACCACACTATGCATTTAAAAGCAATATTTCCAACAGTCTGTACATATTTATTATTGATGGACTTGTTTGTCTCGTCACACAGTTGTTTTAACTAATATAATATAAGTAATTTGTTTATATTACTTTTTATATTTAAATATATATAATATAATAATATTATCAAAATCGGCCGATAAATAGTCTCGTAGCAAACTTGTTCTCTTTTAAACCTAGATTTCATAACATTTTATCGCAAGAGGTTCTTGACCGAGTTTGCACATAATAAAACTTGTTATTTAGTATTAAGTACATTTTTAGCAAATATTATTAAAGTCGGTCATTAAATGGCGCCACAGCAAACTTGCCCATTTTTGGGAGAAATACAAAAAAAATCTATAAAATTGAAGAACCTGTACCAAGTTTCGTCAAGATTGATTGAAAAAGACGACCTGTACGCGAGTACCAATAAACATCCGGATAGTACAACAAAAATCTTGCTAGTTGATGCAGAGACTTGCATTCGCTTCGCTCACTCAGTCAGTCACCTAATAATACCTACATTCTTCTACAATTTAATTAATGAGACGTAAGAGCGTTTCGTCTCATTTTTATTTAATTTATTTAACACTTTATTGCACACAATTATAAAGTAACAAGCTGTACAATAGGAGGACTTAATGCTAATGTAGCATTTAGCATTAGCATGTAGCATTTTTATTATAATTATTAAGTAGTAAACCATACTATACTATTACTATTATCGATTTTCATTGCTATTTATATTTATGGAAACAGATATTGTATTGTTTATGTTTTTTGATAAAAAAATACATACTTATTCTTTCAATATCATAAAATGTTAAACGGTGTGCCATACGCGAGCAATAGTATACATTATATAATACCTCTAAGGTCATAGTTATAGTCATAGTCCTAGTAAAATATATACTATGGCTAACGATAAATATTGCACTTTCTCATTACGTCCAACGAACTTTTACGTGACAAATAAGCGATTTCACTAAAATAATTTTAAAGATTGCTTATTTAATTACATTTTATATCATATCAGATTTTATGTAGGTACATAATTTGAATACAATTGCTTACGAAATAGGGCGAGCGGTAAACTTAGTTTGCCACGAGCTCTTGTGGGAAGCCGATAACGATATCATAGGAAGTGCGTGACAGCGTGTCAAGACCTCTTGAATTATGACTTAACTTCGGGGTGCGTGTACTCACTCGCTTCTGAATCCTGATTCAGTAAAAATATGAATATTTTATTAGAACGAATACACTCCTTGTTATGATTTATATTGGCCAATTGGTTATTGTATTTTTACTTACTTATAACTATATTATTCGCTCACACAACGAGCTCTAAAAATGTTATAATTTCATTCCCTGTAATTTTATTGTTTTGGTGACTTTATTACTAGCTTTTTCTAAGCTAACAAAGTCTAACCAAGGTTGACATTTCGATAAACTGAATGTATCTATTACCGTACTTTGTGGATTTATGAATTAACTTGTTATTATCATGCGTATACGTATCTTATCAGTACAGAGATGTGATGCCATAAGACGAGAATCGAAAGAATTATCTGACTTATTTTTATTTTTTGTCGCTAGACAAATGGCAGCCTATTGGCACGCCAATTTAAAATGACACGTGTGAGCATTATCTTTAATAATATTTTACTAATATCTGTCAGATTTGACAGCTAATATAGTCCAAGGATAGAATTCAGTGATTTAACTACAATAAAAACACGAAACCGCTTTTATTTACTGCACATAATATTGGCACTTTATCCCTAAAAAGATATTAGAGTTTTTTCAAAAAGAAACGAAATTTAGACTGCTATCAGCGTAAAACTGGCCAGAGTTTTTCACTGGATCATTGCTGTGGAGACATTGCCTTCCAGCCTGTTATGGTCGATTTATCACCGGATTCCTTCAGGATTAAAACAAAAGGAGGGCGCGCGGATGACTTAATCTTGTAAAATACGGTTTACTGAGAGGCTTATCTTAAGTGAAAACGCGTACCTAAACATCAACAAGAGGTTCCCTCTTTGTGGTGGTTGTTTAGATAAGTGAACAAACAATTTTTGTATTTGGGTCGACCGGCGCGGATTTATGGAATAAGTTGCATAGTCTTCAAATGAAAACCGCGAGAATATTTTGTACGTACAACTTTTTTATTTGAGGCGTTCTTTCTTTTTTGACTATACTTTAAAAAGTATATGAAACAATAAAAACAGTGTCTTAAATGAGAAATGTCTCATTCACTTACAAAAACTAAGAACTTTAACTATTATTTATCGTTGGGTCCAAGTTGGGTCGTTTTAATGTTGTTTTTGGTTTATTACTTATTGAAGCAGTGGCAACTGGCAGTACTGTAACTGGACCTAAAAGTATTCGAGGGGAGGCCACGCACCAGCAAGCGCAACAGACGACCTCGTTCATATAAGTCTCAGGAAGACGCTGAATGCAAGCCGCTTCCAACCGTTTTTTTTTTATCTATGGGTAATGAAGTTCAATTTTTATCGTTAATTTTTAAGCCTATGTCCAGCAGTGAACTTCTTATGGCTGAGATGATGATGATAATAATAATGATGATTAAAACAGCATTTTTACTATTATTTTTAGGCTTCCGTACTAAGGCTGCGGCAGCGTATTCGTGAGGCTACGGTGTCTGTTTATCTATCTGCCCTACACTTATATGACTGTATCTTTTGAACGGTAACAGATACAAGTCTTAAAATTAGCAAGATTGTAGCGTTTACTTTGATGTAAATTAAAAAAAAACGGTTATGTACGAGACAAGCTTGCGTTAATAATTTATAAAAGAATGGGAAATTGTACGTAAGAACTGACAGATAAAACCTCATTGTTGATTTTATATAAATAGAAACGATAAATTACTAGTGAACGTTTCGTTGACAGATGGTGTCATGTGACATAAACTTAAAATAGAGGGTAGTGTTAAAATCTCTTTGGATAAAGGAAATAGGTCTGTAATACGTTTACTTATTTTAACTTGATATTGTATGTGAACGCCTAGAATTTCAAGTTCCTAGTGAAGAAAATATGTGAAGTTGCAAGTAATCAGAGGTGTACATTTTGTTGAGTAATTTGATGTCAGTGTTAATGTTCATGTCTTGTGTCATACGCAGAAGTACGGAAACCTTGGCGTACGAGACTCATACTTTGCCTGATTTATTTATGGTTAATAGCCAATGAGACTTTGTTATCATTGTTTATAGCTAGGCATTAAAACACATATACCTAGTTGGGAAACTATTCAACCTCCCTTAGCAAAGCTTTTTCAAATTGTTTTCCTTAACCTAATTTCATAAAGTTATAACTTGTTCATAAAGGTACAGATACTGACATAACACGTACTCGTAATTTGAAAATGCATGTATGTTACCAATTTATGATATAATAATAATAATAATAAGGCTGAAGCTGCCTCCGGCAGCTTGTGCCTTGCACCCTAGTTTTAAGTTTTTTACAATATTTATGTTTCTTGTTTTATAAGTTTATATTTATGTTGTAAAAAATTTAAAATTAAGTTTGTAAATAATCTTATTATTTATTATCAAAAAAATGTATTTCTATAAATGACCTAAATAACTAAAGATATTATTATAAATAAAAAAATATATTACAGATAAAAAACAGAACTCAGGTCACAGTCCCAAGGCAACGTTCCCAAAAGGCTGACGACATTGCCTCGTTGGATAGCAATGCTAATCGCCAAATGTAAGCGCCAGCCCTTTGGTCATTTGTTCTCTCTATCAGTCGCATAGCAATTTCACTATTTCACTAGATTGTAAATAAATAAATGAGATAATAATAATAATCATTTATTACACACAAATACACATTTTTCATATTTACCTACATGATCAAAAAATATATTGTTTTGTTGAAAATATCCATTCGTAACTTAATTACAAAGTTACCTAAACGCATATGTTTGAACGAACGAAGCGAAGATGTAGAAACAATCGGAATTTGTATTTATGTTTGGTGTTCTTTGTAATGTATTATTGACAATAACTTTACAAAACCTTTGTTTTTACCTGGATTTTGTAAGTAATATAATATTAACTCCTATTACAGTTTAGGTTTGAATTTACGGATTCTAATGTGGCATTCTAATGTTTAGCTTACGGATCCCTGTTGGTAGGGACATTTAGATTCGTCTTTACCCTTTTTCTTGACGAGGAGAAAATCTTACCTATTTTTTTTTTATATCAATGAAACCCTTTAAGCTCTATATCTGGAATAAAAAATTGTTACTGATGATTATAATTGCTAAACTGATAACTTCTTCGTGATTTGGCCAATGATTGTGAGTTTAAAAGTTATGTACCAACATGTCCACATTTACTGGCGGATATTCACATAAATAAAGGATTAATTCGAAATTGTGATTATTTATGTTAAAAATTATAGACTATATAAGAGCGGGCGGTACGTTTACCCACCTCATCGGGTAACAAGATGTGACCTATTTAGGATGACGCACATTACTAAGGTGTCTCTAAATGTATAAGGTTGCCTTGGCTAAACCTGGAGCATTTTGTACAGTTAGCAAAAATGTGTCAATTTTTTGTGTCACCACCTTATCGGGTAACAAGTAGTACTTTCAAAAGTGCCTATCTATAAGTGCCTTACTCAATATGGTTGCATTAGTCTCATCTTGTTTCTTGATGACGTTATTGATATTGTTTTTGGCACCCTAACATTAGAAAGAATCATGAAAGCTTCAGGGTTAGGCAAAGCTTGATTTTGATAAGCAAATATTGATTTTGGCACTTCTCAATAGGCACTTTCGAATGTACTACTTCTTACTCGATAATGGTCTCACCCCAAAAAATGGTCACAATTTTGCTAACTGTACAAAACACTCCAGGTTTAGCCAAGGCAACCGTGTACATTTAGATACACCTTAGTAATGTACGTCATCCTAGATAGGTCACATCTTGTTACCCGATGAGGTGGGTAAACATACGGCCCGCTCTTAGTGTCGGGAAGAAGCCGGATGTAAGCATGTAAATGCAATCGGTCTTTTTGGAAATCCATGGTGGAGGTCTATTTCCAGCAGTGGACTATTACTAACTGGAAAACCTACCATCACCGATAAAGAAAACAAACCGCAATTTCCCCGGTCAATAGACTCCAAATTTCTTATCTTGATTAAAATACGCACACACAAAAAATACTTAAGTTACTTATTAGCGTCATATCTGCCACCTGTTACTTGCCTCAGGTAAATTGGATTTTTCTATAGTAGGCACAATTTTTTGTACATGAAGAAAATGTTTCACAAATAAAATCGTTTCATTGTAAATTTCGAGGATACGGTAAAACATGTTCGGTTTCAAAATATTTCCCAGACTTCCATTAAATTAAAACACAAACGAGTGACATTGATGGATTAATTGATACGTTTGCTTTTTGTGAGCTTTTTATTCCAGGGATAGAACACTGACGAAGTTGCAATGCTATTTGCGAAAGTTTGTCGCCGAACTGGGGCAGCGCTTGAAAAAAAGAGTGGTGACCCTCGGGCTGGCCATTTCCTAAGCCTTTTTGGTGGATTTTCCTGTATTTGACTTTTTGTTTAGACGTTCTTTGTAATGTATTTATTATATGGACTTGACAGAAAAGAATTATATAAATGGAATAATATTTACGTAACAGTGTTCTCCATTGCGAAATAAACAGAATATACTTCGTCGGTTAACGGTATAAAATAATGTGCTCTGTGTTGCATCAAAAGGATAGGTCGATAAATATAGTTAAGTACTATAATTCTCTGTATAGTTACTTATTCTTACGTTCAAACTATAATTGGTAAAAATCTTTTTCACCTCACAAGAGTTATGTCGCCGTAACCACACCATTCCACAACGGTGTCTGGTTATAAGTAGATAATAGAGATCATGTAGACTTTAATAGGAAACCTTATTGCCCTATTGTCATAGGAGATAGACATTAAGTAACCTTAGTATTAATACCCACTTATGTTATTTAAGTTACATATAAAAAGAACTGTGAGAAAATAAAGAGCAGTCTCGACTTAGTTCTCAAGTAGAACACACTTCTCAATTGTACTTTTTAAAAAGCCTATCTCCCTCGCCCGTTACCTAACTGGCGCAGTCGGAAAGTCGCGTAACCGGAACAGTTTTTGGTTGGATAATCGCATCCTAGTAATCGAATCCTCGTTTCGCGCGCGAAAAAGAACCTACTACGGGCGCAGCGCAACAGAGAAGCAGGCAACAAAGCAGCAGTTGAAGATAGTCAGACTCATCACGCCATAAATTCGGCAATGGTTTTGGGGTAAGTGTAAACTTTGTTATTCCCAAGACATTCCTATTCTCTTCCTGGCACAATATAATCCAACTTTTGGTGTTTCTAGTGTCGAGGTATTAACCTAGCGGTGTACATTTATGCACACGCATTTTTGCTGATTTTTTCATTTTGTTGTGTTTTTCGGTCAAGAGTTAAAATGTCTCAAGATAGGAAAATCCACGATGAAAGGTCCTTAACAGAGGAAAAACCGGTACCTACCGACCTCTCCACATTTTCACAACTATTACCCAGCTATGACGGAAATAGAAGAACTCTAGCATTTTATGTAGAGGGTGTAGAAAATGCCTTAAGCCTAATAACGAACAGCAGGGACGATCCTAGCGTCACCTGCCTTATAAGAAATAAATTAACAGGTAAAGCTGTTGAAGCAATATCTCAAAGCCCTGGCGCCAAGACATGGTCAAACGTCAAGGAGGCTTTACAAAGAAAATTCGGTGAATATAGATCAGAATTACAACTTGTCCAAGAATTAATACAAACTAATAGGGAAAATAGCTCCTTAGAGGCCTATGGAGATAAAATACAGAACATAATGAGCACTCTCATATCACTAGAACCTGTAAAGCGTGTTTATTACGAACAAATGGCTCTTGAAACCTTTTTAGATAAATTAAATCCAATAACAGCCATCTTAATTAGATTGAAAAATGTAAAAACTCTGGAACAGGCCATTACGGCAGCAAAACAGGAGGAAGCTAAACTCAGGGCTAGGCGCATACAACAAAACAAGTCTAGAAACCCTGCAAATAATTTTAATAACAATAAACAACAAAAACCGAACAATTTTAAAAAAAGAGATCAGTTTAAGAAGCAACATGCGGAAAATTCGGAATCCAACAAAAAACGATTATATTTCCAAAAGGAAATAGATGATGATGATGAAGATCAATCATCCTCCGAGGAAAATCCCGAAGAAAATCTGTCTGAGGAGGATCTAGACGAAAATTTTCTTCAGGAAATAGAAAGAAACCTAACAATATAGTATTTATGAACAGCATTCAAAATTATAGTCGCCTCCCTTATATTTATATCAGCGAATTAGGAGGTAGATTTTTAGTAGACACTGGAGCCTCTCAATCATTAATAGCACCAAAAATTTTGAAAACAATTGGAAGAAATAATATTAAAATTAAAAATGAAATTCATTACATTAAAACAGCACATGCCACTTCCAAACACAAGCAAGTAGCTTACGTAAAATTACCTAAACGGATATTTAATGAAGAAATAACCCACAAATTCTTAATTTTTAATTTCGATTCGGATTTTATAGGTTTATTGGGACTCGACTTTCTAGTCCCACTGAACTGCAGGATAGATATTAAAAACATGCAACTTCGTACAGATAAGGCTAACATCCCCATCAGAGATGACATCAAATCTTACACAAAATTAGAATCAAAATGCGAAAAGGTAGTTAACCTCTTGTGTAACTATCAGGAAGGAGATTATTTCTCAGAAGGTACTACAACAAAAAGCGGATTAGTTTTCCCACCAGCAATAGTTTCAGTAAAAAACGGTAACGCCTTAACTACAGTAATTAACACATCAGATAAACAAATTAGACTCAAAAATAGCTGTAATTTGAAGTTACAACAACTAAACTTTACAAAGAAAGAAACACCACAGGCTATGCACTCTAAAAATAAAACAAAAAAATTGGATGAACTGTTAAAAAACAATCTGAACAGACTAAGAACAGACCACATGAACCCCGAAGAAGAACGCGAAATTAGAAAACTTTGTTATAACTACCGTGACATTTTCCATTGTGAAGAAATACCCTTAACTTTCACACACAAAATTAAACATCAACTTAGACTAACAGACGACAAACCTATATTTGTTAGAAACTATAGACAGGCCCCAAAACAAAAACAAGAAATAAAAGAACAAATAAATCAATTATTGGATCAAAATATAATTAGAGAAAGTAGTTCCCCATGGTCTTGCCCAGTACACATCGTCCCGAAGAAAATCGATGCAACAGGAAAACAAAAATATAGACTAGTAATAGATTACAGAAAACTTAATGAGAAAACAATCGAAGATAAATACCCACTTCCTAACATAGACGACATATTAGACAAAATAGGACGAGCACAGTATTTTTCTACAATAGATTTAGCCTCAGGATACCATCAGGTGGAAATGCAGACAGAAGACGTAGAGAAAACGGCATTTACAACCGACCGAGGACATTTCGAATTCCTCAGAATGCCATTCGGACTTAAGAACGCACCGAGTACTTTTCAAAGACTTATGGACTCAATGTTACGAGGTTTAGATAATGTTTTAACGTACTTAGATGACGTAATTATTTATTCCACATCATTACAGGAACACTTAGACAAATGCAAGCAAGTATTTGACAGATTTCGGGCACACAACCTCAAAATTCAACTTAATAAATCAGAATTCCTACAAAAACAAGTCAAATTCCTAGGACACACCTTAACAGACAAAGGCCTTCAGCCAAACGAAGATAAAATAGCAGCAGTAAAGAAATTCCCATTGCCTAAAACTCAAAAAGAAATTAAATCCTTTTTGGGACTGATTGGATATTATAGAAAATTTATACAAGATTTCGCAAAACTTACAAAACCACTAACAAAATGTCTAAAGAAAAATAGTAAAATAGAACTGACAAAAGAATACACTGAAGCATTCGAAAAATGTAAAGAAGTACTCATAAACGCACCTATACTTCAGTACCCAGATTTCGAAAAATCATTTATCTTAACCACGGACGCATCAGACGTAGCATTAGGAGCAGTTTTGTCACAAGGACAAATAGGAACAGACAAACCAGTAGCATACGCTTCACGTACACTATCTGACACAGAACAAAGATACTCCACAATAGAGAAAGAATTACTAAGCATTGTATGGGCTACCAAATACTTTCGCCCATACCTGTATGGCACACATTTCACAATTTACACAGACCATCGCCCACTCACGTGGCTCATGTCCATAAAAGATCCTAATTCCAAGCTCACACGCTGGCGCTTGAGACTTGCAGAATATAATTTTGACGTACAGTATAAAAAGGGAAAATTAAATACCAATGCAGATGCATTATCAAGAGTACAAATTTTACACTACAATGAAAGTACCATTGCCCCGAATACAAACGATCCACAACCAAGCACATCTACTATAGACCCGGATTTAGCAAATATAGATATAAGAACACTATTAGATATGCCCATCACACCAGAAATACCGGAACAACAAGACGTACCACAGACTTCCACATCACAACCCGAAACCAATATCGAAAATACTAAGGACAAAATACCACAAATAGATGACCCAATTGACAGACAGTTAAAACAATTTCACATACGAAAAACACCCGGAGACACGTACAGAATAGATGACAGGTCTAAAGGCAAAATTATAATTAAAGATGTTTGGATTCCCATTAACAATACAAAGGAACAAATTGTAGAATTCCTAAAAGAAAATACAATCCCGAATAGAGTATTTCATTGCTATTTCCATCATGAAGAGTACTACCCCATATTTTGTGAAGTTTATAAAAATATTTTCAGTAATCGCGGTCCAAAATTAATTAGATGCATGAATAGAGTAACACTTATAGACAGCACTTCAGAACAAACAGACATTATTAGAAAATATCACGAAGGTAAAACAATACACAGAGGTATTCAGGAAACATACAAACACATACACAGAAATTACCACTGGCCAAAAATGTTGCTAACAATACAAAAATTCATAAATAAATGTGACAAATGTCTGAAAAGCAAGTATGAGCGCAACCCTTTAAAGTTGCCACTATCCCTAACAGACACTCCACACAAACCTATGGAACATATGTTCATGGATTTGTACAGTAGCGGAGGTACAACATTTTTGACAATAATAGACAATTTTACGAAATATGCACAAGCTATGCCACTCACAGCCTCAACCAGTATCCATATAGCTGAAGCTCTACTCAACATATTCTCAGTAATAGGTGTACCAAAACGAATAACAACAGACTCAGACTCAAAATTCGACAACGAAGTTATTACGGAAATTTGTGCTATGCACGATATACACATGCATTTCACAACTCCCTACAACCCGAATTCAAACTCACCAATAGAAAGACTACACTTTACCTTAGCGGAAATAATTAGAATTCACAGAATAACAGACAATGACGAACCGATAAACACTATGAAATACGCCATTATAGCTTATAACAACAGCATACACTCAGCAACCGGATTTACACCATTTGAGCTACTATACGGACACACGGACAGTAGGAACCCTTTAGAATTATACTGCCCAAAAGAATTTTACCAAGAATACGTTTTAAAACACAGGCAAATAATGGAAAACACACAAAAACTTATAAACAACAAGCTAGCTAGCGAAAAACAACAGGTCATAGAAAAAGCAAATAGAAACACAGAGAGAGCACAATTCAGAGTAGGTGACATTGTTTACAAGCAAGTTGCTAAAACAGCAAGGAGCAATAAACTAGAGCCGAAATACTTAGGACCTTATACCATAGTACGCATCCACCCAGAACAAATAGCCGAAATAGTAGGTAAACATGTAAACGCAAAAACAATTAGAGTCCACTTTCGTTTACTAAGGCGACCTGAAAATGTTTCAGAAACGTCATCACCCTCGCCGCAGTGCTCCAACTTGCAGCAACCGCAGCAATCATACAGCCAATAGATAGCCATAACGGAATTTTAGTGCTTACAGAAGCAAAAGCACAGTACCAGACAGACACGTACCACTTAGCTGTAGTTTATAACACCTCACGATTAAGAGATGTTTACGTAGATATATGTAGTAATTATTATACTATGCGATTGAAGCAGAACAGCTCAATAGCAATAATTAAGCAAATTGATTATCTTATCGATATTATAGAAAATAGGTTAATGTACCTAGGATTAGAAAACATAGGTTTTAGGTCAATATATAGACATAAACGAGGACTAATAGATGGACTAGGCTCCATAGTAAAAGCCATCACAGGAAACTTAGACCAAAGCGACGCAATTAAGTATGATAACGAAATAAAAGCAATTCAATTGGCAAACAACAACAATAAAATTAAATCAGAGAAAGACAATAAGTATCATGCAGGATTTTATGAGAGAATACGAAAAAAGTTTAAATGACATTAAAAATAACCAAAAAGAAATTTATATTGCAATAGATAGGTACTCTAAGCAAAGCACCGAATTTGAAACAGACTTCTTAACCATGACCATATTTAGTAACATAGAGACTTCGCTTCAACAACTCTACGATAGATTAGAAACATTAGAAAACGCATTAACATTTTCTCACCTGAAAAAGATGCACCCTAGCATTATCGAGCCATCCTACTTAATTGAAGAATTAAACAACATCCAAAACGAGGTCAATAGTTACCTGGCTTTTCCCCCAAATCTAGAAAACATTCACTTATGGGAAAAAGCTATTATAGTAAAAGCTTATAGTACTAATGAAACACTTAACTTCATACTAGATATACCACTAGTTACAGAACAGCCCTATAACCTCCTACACCTTTATTCCATCCCTAACGACAACAACACCATCCTTATCCCTAAAAATCCTTTCCTTGTCTTGGGAAATAATGAGTTCGCTTACCCCCACGAGCCATGCACCGAAATCGTGGAGGACAACGTCATCTGCACACACCTGGATTGGCAGCCACTGCAGCACTCAAGCGACTGTATTGCTCAGCTCATACAACACCAGGAGCCGCACAACTGTACCTATGCCACAGCCACGTACGAAGACAACATCATACAGCAGATCAAAGACAACAGCTGGATAGTCATCATGAAGCATGAAGAGGTAATGAAGACCATCTGCAACAACGACGTACAATATCAACGCAACAAAGGAGTCTTCCTGGTAACAACAGATAACAACTGTAAAGTACAAATTTTGGACAAAACACTAACGACACACCAGAGATACGTCAACGTCAGAGAAACTATACCGCTACCACGCGCATACCAAACACCCAAAATTTCCCCGATAAAAATAAAATTGGAAAATACAGAACTAGACAACCTGAAGCACGTCTTGCACCAAGCAGAGGAAATCAAGATCCCGGAAGAAGACTTCACCACCATTCCCAACACACCAAGCTGGCCATCAATCGTACTATATGTCATACTATTCCTAGCAGTCACAGGAGCAGCCGTCGACAAGTTTTGGTGGAAACCCCGGAAATCGGCGCAAATCTCGGCAGAACAACCTGAAGATGAAGAACTCCAACTTCACCCGCAGCCTTCGATGCGCCTCCATCTTAAGGGGGGAGGAGTTATGTCGCCGTAACCACACCATTCCACAACGGTGTCTGGTTATAAGTAGATAATAGAGATCATGTAGACTTTAATAGGAAACCTTATTGCCCTATTGTCATAGGAGATAGACATTAAGTAACCTTAGTATTAATACCCACTTATGTTATTTAAGTTACATATAAAAAGAACTGTGAGAAAATAAAGAGCAGTCTCGACTTAGTTCTCAAGTAGAACACACTTCTCAATTGTACTTTTTAAAAAGCCTATCTCCCTCGCCCGTTACCTAACTCAAGCTCGGAAAGATTCTGTTTGTTTTTAGTGGAATCTGAGTGGAAAAGTGCATTTTGTCCGCTAGCGTGGAAAGAGATTTTAAAATTCGAACCTTTCTATTCCATACTTTTCTATACCGCAAGTCCACTGAAAATGCATCAAATACTTATTTCATGTCAGTGCGCCAACCTCATTTCTTTGAATAATCGCACTGACCAGCCACAGGTGGCAGCACTGGACTAGCGTTTTCCTCGCTGTAGTGAGGTGAAAAATTTTGTGTTTCACTCGGCAGCAAAGTTATTTTGCATCTCGTAATTTTGAAACCACTCGCTTCGCTCGTGGTTCAATCCTAAAATCGTTCGCTTGCTCAGGTTTCAATACAAGTACTCGCCCCAAAAACCAACTTTGCAGCCTTGCATAACAAATAACTATTGTTTTAAAATCTTTTGTTTGTTTTTCAAACTATAATTGGTAAAAAATATATTGAGTTATTAAGTTTATAATAACGCAATAACTCAAACAAATTGTTTTTTTTTGAAACTATGAGAGAGATCAAGAACTCGTTTTAAGGCTGTGTGTTTTCCTTAGTTTTTCTGAGCCTGTGCAAAATAATCTAATAATATAAGAGATATTGGAGTTGCTTCTGCTAAATTGTACGAGTAAATTTTTTATTTTAAATTTTTGTACAAAAATGGATATACAAAATATAAAATCTCTGTCCTAACATACATGTGCTAGTGTTGTAATAGGCAATACAAAATGTTATAACTCAATAAGTACGTTTACAAAAATCAAAAACCCCGACAATAACCGATTTTGATTAATCACAGCAAAAAACACTCTTGATGAAAACAACCTCTTTCACACAAAAAAAAAATCAAAATCGGCCCATTCATTTAAGAGCATTCAGTAGATCCGGTTGGCAATGATACCCCAGTAAAGTGCATTTATTTATCAGACGGGTCTTATCAATAGAACCGGTTTGCAATACTCCTTTTTTATTTTTTTTGTGACGAGGGGGAAATCTTCTAAAGATACCCGGCTGCGTGTTTTGGGGATGCAACTGGGTTATGTGGGATTGTACCCACTAACTACTAATACTACTAATTACAAGTTACATCCTAATACATAAATTAAATTAAATATATATAATAAACTTTTTTTTTTTTTTTAATGGCAAGCGCCTTTATTAACTACAACACAACAATATACAGACTCAACTAACTAAACTACTACACAAAAAGCCCAGCCGATCACCCCAGACCGATAAAGGTCTAAAGACATCAAGGTCATCGACAAGGTCTATACTAATATATATATACTTAAATACTTGTTATATTTAATAAGATAAAAATAAACAATGAAAATCGCAATGAAAAACAGAATCAGTGAGGTGGTAACTGCGTCAGATAAAATTTCTCCACTTGTGCTTTAAAGACAGCGAGTGATGGAGCTTGTCTAATACAGCTTAGTGGCTATTAGATATCAATGACACTCTATTATGTATATGCGGACTAGCATGATCTACATACTCTATCTACTTGAACTGATTGATATACCTACATATTATTCTTAGTCTAGAATTTTTTTTTTTTAATCGAGAAAATAATTTTTTTTCGCTTAATGTTTTTAATCGAGATAGATACTTAAAAATATAACACAAGATGTAAATACGACTTATGAAAAAAGACTAACGACTCCTCGTAAATAAATCAAAATTGATCAACCCGTTAAGACTGTAGAAATTAATATACAAACACACATACATATACCCAAAAACATATAAAAATCCTATTGACGTATAAAAAAGTACTACTTATCTACAAGTGGCAGGAAGACGCTGGATGCAAGCCGCTTCCAATTGGTCTTTTTAGAAATCCATGGGGGAGGCCTATGTCCAGCAGTAGACTTCTTATGACTAAGATGATGATGATGATGACTAAAGTCTGGTAATAATCGGGGATAGAAATAAGTTGTTATACATGGTCAACTACGCGCTTATTCTTGGAATATTGTTTGAAAATATTACTTATCCATTTGAATTTATTAGAACATTAAAATATTAACACAGATAACAATAATAATAGGAACTTCAAAGCAAAATATACTTTCAAGCCTGAGTTAGCATACGATACTAATTAATTACTCTACTCGTACGTGCGCAATTGATAATGAACATAAATCTCGTTTGATTAACGATATAACACGTTGAACTAGTTTCCATCGGCAAACTTATAACGAGATTTGATGAGCGAATGAGTTGCGATCAAATAAATAAAGCTATGGAAGTGCGTTAGTACGCAGCTAAATAATCATTGAAACGAATTATAATAACACAAACAAATTTTGTTATGCGAAGTGGTATAAGTATTATTATAAATGACATCGATATCAAAGATTGTCATCATAATATTCCTACCATTATCCCAATCAAAATAATACACACATACATACATAGATTTATTCCTTTCATCTTTATCATTCATCACACTTTTATTTACATAGTTTTTAGAGTTCAATGAGGTTGGGCGATACTTTTCGCCGGACCGGTTATGCCACCTTTTTGATGGATCAGCCAATCAGCTGGCAGCTTTAGAGTCGGTGTACCGGCAACCTGTGAGGTTAATCGGTGACGATCAACTAGTTGCCAAGAAGCTACTTAGTCTTGAGCACCGACGTAAAGTAGCATGTCTGTATATATTCTATAACATTCATTTCGGGGAGTGTGCACAAGAGCTTCACGTCTTATTTCCACCCGCCCTATTTTACAGGACTAGCAGAAAGTCGGCAAATTACCACCCATTTCTCATTTAAATGCCAAAAATACTCAGCTATATCGATCCACGTTCTTGATGCGTACTGCGCAGGAATGGAATTCTTTGCCACATCTGTTCAAGGCTAGATTGAATAGATATCTTCTAGATCGACGAGCTCCATCCTCGGCCACACCGTTGCTTAACTTCAGGTGAGTTTGTGGTCAATCGTAGATCTATCTTTGCTACGCAACATGATTTTGGTTCTTCGCAAAATCCTATTAGTTCATTTTAGCTCTTTTTCAAAATAAAACGAATATTAATATAAATCGACAACAACACAGCACACAGTCACATGTTAATATGCATTATATGTTCTGTGACACAGTTCAACAACTGCGTTCGAAAACGTTTGTTCCCATACGTTATTGAACGAATAAACGAGAGCCTATCGAACCTATTATGATAAAACATAATAAAATATGTTAAAAACTTTTTGAGTATATTTTTGAAGATATTATTCCAAATTGCTGACGTATGCCAGCAACACAGATATATCACAATAAAGTTAGTAGATAGAAATCGTCGCAATAAACCGTCTGAAATCTAAGTAAATGAAAGATTTTTTTGTCCAAGAGACGGAAAGAAATTATTCCATTATGGCGCCGGAAAACTGGCACAGAGAGACGAATTTCCCGAGATAGCTGTTAATAGAGCCTGTCGTTTGATATCAGACCATCTCGGGACTCTGATGCCTATAAACCATGACTACTGAGCAAAAGAAACGACATAAATAAAGACTGCTCTTTTTTTTAAACAACAAGCATTAGGAAAGATTTATTTTGCTGGATTTACTATGTTATCATCATCTCAGCTACAAGAAGTCCACTGCTGGACATATGCCTCCCCCATGGATTTCCAAAAAGACCGGTTGGAAACAGCCTGCATCCAGCGTATTCCTCCCACTTGTATGATATTTTCTGGCCACCTTGTTATGTTACTTACTTACTTACTTATGTAAGTGTCGCCAAAATAAAACTTGATACAAGCAAAGTCTAATAGGCTAAACATGTTGCCAAGTAGAAAGACACCAGTCATTTTATATCTTAAAAAATGTGGGTATGCGCAAGCTAGACGGACGATGGATGAACTACGGACTCATTATACAAAACTAGTGTATGTAATGTGGCGAACTTTTATTCAGGCGTCTTCAATCCGTCTGACATGAGAACTCCGTATTAAAAAATAACGCCGTTTTGTAATCCGCGCTACCATAATGCAATACAACGTGTTATTTAAATTAGCTGCGATATATATCCATTAAACCATCTTTCATGTTATTTTGTTAGCAAATCTAGATTTTTTTTATGTGAATTATTAGGTTAGTTTAATGTATATTATAAACATAAACTTTCTTGTTACAGTCGTTCGATTTTATCAGAAGAGCTGTAGGGTCTTATGAAAACATAAATTTAGTTTTCTGGAAAATGACATTCGACATTTCATAATTCGATTCATAGATATATAATGCTTAATAACCCTGAAGTACTCATATAAAATAATTTCGAGTCTTGCTGAATTATTCAGTTAACCGCAATTTTCCCGAGCGGTTTTAAATTAGGTAAACGGCGGACAACTTAGTTCGCTGTAATGAAACATTCCGAGCAATTTAGGAACATAACTCGGCCTTAAACAACATAATTGTTGAGAAGTTTAACTGGTGTTTATTAACTTTCCTCTGCGAAAATCTAAATTACAGAACAGATTCATTTTGAAATTTACTTGAACGACTTTTTTAACTATAACGATCATTCATTAAAGCACTATTATTAATAACGGGATATTTACCGTGGTTGGTGGTGGTTCTTCAGTCGCCCGTGAACATGGTGTATGTTACTGTACTGAAATATCGGGAGCTCAAAATTAACGCGAACCACGGTAAATATCCCGTTAATAATAATAGTGCTTTCCTTACGTCAACTATGAAAGTAGTGAAATTTATTTTTATTTATTCAATGGATTCATTCAAAACCCGTATTAAAACGCTATGGTATATTAGATTGATTGCCTCCTTTGTACTCCCTATTTTCTATGACAAGATAATAAGCAATAAATAAACTTAAACTGCCCTCTAATAGAACCTATCTCATTTTTTGTTAACTGCAATTAGCCAAATGCGTGTCAAGCCATGCGCAAGGCAGGGTTCCGTAGTTGCACTTCACTAAATACAGGCTTATTAGAAATAAAGCAAATTTTTTGATACTATGAACATATTAATTGTTGGAATTTGTACGAAATTTGCTGCTCCAAGTACATTTTATTAGTTGATTGTATATAACTCGTTAACATGTAAAGCCTACTTAGCCGCAATAGTTTTCCTTTTAATTTCATCTTAAATGCTACTAACATGTTTTTTTTTCATACCTCCAAAGTCAACCGATTACCGGCTGGTACACTTCACTCTAACAAAAAGTATCACCTTAAAACTCAATATTTTCAAACGGGTCCCTAAATTGGTTTTTGCACACTCGTAATGTTTTTTAATTAACTATACAATGGTACCTCACACGATGGTAGATGAGAATAAATTTATTCATCCCACTTTACGTGTAGGGGAGGTATCCGAAAACTACTTTTTTTTTCAAGGTTTTTTTACCATTTTGTTGGCGTGATAAATTAGTATACCCGTACCAAATTACAACTTAAGCGCGTCGCCCACACGAGCTGGAGTCGAGGCGGCGTCGAGGCACGACTGACCAAGCGGCGCACCGCTTCTACGTTTCCTTCGGGTTCAAATGGCAGTGCGCCCACACACTAGAGTCGCGTCGCAGGCGACGTGGAGTCGAGGCGCGGTCGCGGCGGCGTCGCGGCAGTGGTGCAGTGCGCGACCGCGCCGCGACTCCACCGCCATTTTGTTATTTTGTTTCGTGCGTAGACGTGTTTACACTGCAATGTGTGAAGGAAGCATAGCCGCCCGCGCCTCGACTCTAACATAAACACCACACCTCGACTGTGCCACGACGCCGCCGCGACCGCGCCTCGACTTACCAGTGAGCGACGCGCCTTATAGTCTTTGAGCTAAGCTGCGGACAGACGGACGGAGATACCGAAACTATAAGGGTAGTTGTTATAGTTGACTACGGAACCCTAAAAAACTGTAATCAAATAATGTTCTTTGGTAACCGCATAACTTGGGAAGTGCTGAGCTACTTAGCCTATTTTTTGTTCGTCATAATTTGCGGATGCAGTGAGTAAGATTAAAGAGAGAAAAAAATAAAAGAAAAAAATGGCCAAGTGCGTGTTGGTTCACACGCAGGGTAGGATTACGTAGTTTAGTAAATAATTATAGGTAATAAAGTTCACTACCTATAATTATGAGGACTTAGAATAGAGCCAATTGTTTAATACTATGATTTCATTTATTGAATTTGCTATGGATTTCGTACGAAATTTCCCTCTCCAAGTACCTACATTTTATGAGTTGATTGTCTCTGCCGAAAGAAGGCAATATTTTTCGAGTATTGTCTATATAAAATAGTATGGCGATGGTAAATGATGATGATGAAAAAATATAGCCCATGCCTCTTTCCAGGTTTTGAGCTATCTCTGTACGAAAATTTCATAACAATCAGTTTAGTTATTTGGTTGTGAAAAGATAACAAATATATATATATTTCGGTTTCTGTCTAGGACTTAGTTACAGTTTAGAGCCTGTACCGACCTCAAAAATATAGTTGGGGTACGTACCTACCTACATACTTAGATAGACGCCTAGTTTTGTTTTAATTTGTCGGTATTATGAATCAGTTGTTATTTCTCTCTTTTCTGTTTTGAAGTCGATTAAATTTTTTTAAATTATTTTTATTTTATGACCAAATTAATATAAATCATGCAGTTGTAATTTGTTATGTTAAATTTTGATTCTACTACGCTACTCAGAAACCACAATGAAACAGTAATTATAATTAATGCTCCACATTAGAAGTAGCTCTGTTGCTGCACGGAGCAAACAACACACAATGGGCAAATCGATGTCATCCGAACAAGGGAACTCTGTCCAAAATTCATTTACAACTAATTCAGTATGCAATACATGCTTGCACGGACTAATTGCACGCGCTTAATATGGACTAAAGACTAAACAAGGGCCGTGAATTGAAATTTAATTGGTTTACAATACATTATACCAGATAGCAGCTAAAAAGATATGCGTACATCTCAGGGAACGCCGGTCAAATGAACGACTAGTCTGTAGCTATTTAGCATATACTTTTTAGGTTTCCATAGTAACCACGAAGAACCCTAATAATTTAGGATTCCTTAGTTTGATATAGACCAATTTGATTATGGACTCCAGGAATTAATTCTGTGATTACCTCAAAGGTAATAAACAAATTACACTAGGAACTCTGTTTTAAATTGATATCTATTGAACGTAATTATACAACTTCACGATCAATGCCAATCCAACTGATATTGATTACAGAGGGGCTTCTTCATTTCAAAAGTAAATTGATTAGGGCTTCTAATAATTTATGATTACCTTAATTATATTATATTATGAAAGTTATTTAATGATTAGGTATTTTCTTTTATTATAAAACAGCTGTGCGGTTTCACTCGTGTAGTAGTCATTTTACAGAGCATTGAAACTGAATCTCAGGTACAAGAGATTTTACCTGAGATTCAGTTTCAATGCTCTGTAAAATGACATACATCACGACTTGATACAATACTTGGTACAAAACTGTCCATTATCCTTTCAGAGTTAAAATTTAAACAAATTTAAAGAAGCAACGGTTCATAGTCACCGGTCAGCTTATAAGACTGTAAGTAGATAGATAGATAAACTCTTTATTGTTCACACCTTAACTAAAACACAAATTACATAGAACAACATAAATTACATGCTTTTTTTACTAATTAAAAACATCATAGCTTGTCCCCTACATGAGATTCAGTTTCAATGCTCTATAAAGTTCACAGATACAACACTTGGTACAAAAGTGCCCATTGTTCTTTCAGAGTTAATTTAAACAAATTTAAAGAAGCAGCGGTATTCCCGTAGCATTTATATTGGTAACACACTGGAAGCCATCCTTTCTGAATATTACGACCAATAAACACCGAAGGCAACATATTCGATAAACATCAATAATATTGTTTAGGTCCGCAGCGGATATCAAAACTCTGTTCGATGTCCCAGAAGAATATTACAATTTATCGAAACAATAAAAATACATATACATGGCGAATACCGATCACGTCTCTTACGAAAGTTAATCAAATTCTTTCCCAGAAATGGCAGACAGAAGGGAAGGAATCTTTGACTTATGCTCCCGTGGGGATCGAATTATTTGATGATGGATTTCGATGTTTTCTTGTCTTGACGTCTCACGGCTTTATTTTAGGAAATGTTAGTCTATTTTATTACTAGTTTTGTTAGTAAACAAATCGTGTGTGTGTTGTTTCGAAAATAATAGATTGGTACTCATTTGATTTGATTTGATTCTTTATTGGCCATTTTATAACATGTCTGTCATATTAGGCAAGTCATTTTACAATGGTTGTTATACAAATTTTTCATTTTTTTGTTACACAAGTAAGATTATTCTGTGCAGTACATTTAATAAGTGTTCACAATTTTTTTATAATTTTAAGTTCAAAAAGAATGTCCACAAAATAGTAATTACAATTTAAAATCAGTCGATTATTGAATATAATTTATAGCTATTATACATTACGAGATGAAAGTCATTAGTAGATAATTGCAAAATTTACAATATACTAAAATTCTACATAATTATTCTATACAATATGTGCGTAACTTAGTGTCACTTGTCCCTGAAAGTAGAATGAAACTATGCCGGACGTAAATTTGCCTATATTTATGTCGAATTCTTTGGAAAGGATTCTATGTCTATTTTAGTTGTCATGAATTCATTTATCCTGTAAAATGTATTGTTTGTAAAGCAATTAAATTTTTCTTTTAAAATCTGGGTTTGGCAGGTTCGTTATTACTTGTGGTAGTTTGTTATACATTTGTATTTTATTGTATACACCGTGGTTTTGCACCTTTTTGAGTCTCGTTTTTGGTATGCATAACTTTTCTTTAGATCTCGTATTGTAATTATGTTTATCTGCATTTTTTAGGTATTTGTGTTTATATATCTCATAGGTGTATATATTTAGCAACTACTTTATTTAATACAAAGAGTCAATTTGTCGCCAGTACATAGTACATTTGTCCACAAAACAGAAAAAAAAAATACTATAAATTTCAACCTTTTTTTAAATGTGATAATCATTTTAATTTTATTTTTTTTTAGTTTCTTAACTTCGGATGTAATAATAAATCGAATGAATTTTAGGGCTTGTATCAGTTTCTACCTGTTATTAGAACAAATTTGCACTCCATAGACATCTTAATTATGTTGATAGAACACACACTAACCTAAAAGTCAGATAGCGTTCAGCTGAAAGTTAGACAAGTTAGATATTGAGAAGTCATGATGTAGACATCATATCAAGATGTGCTTAAAATCAGCTTCCAAAGAATTAGGTACCTCATTAACTGTAGACGTATCGTATTAAAAATTAAGACGATAAATTGATGTTATTTAAATTGTTTTTATGTAGTCTTAAAGTGTAGACAGTAGATGTATAGTCATAGTTCTGAGTATAGTTTTTTCTTACATGTTCTTTCTGTAAAGAAATAAATGTAGTTTAAATAAATAAATCAAGACGATAAAACAATAAAGTTACTATGGAAATTAACGTGGTTTTCACACATTTTTAAATAAAAACTACGGGTCACTCACGTCTGTTTTGAGCCGAAATATCCGACTATAGTTTCAACCGCATTCGGCGGTCTTTTTCAAAGGAGCAGTACACACGTCACTCTCGGTCGGTGACGCGCCGTAGTCGTAGACACGACGTAGTCGGATATTTCGGCTCAAAACAGACGTGAGTGACCCGTAGTTTTTATTAAAAAAAACAATAAAGTTTTCTTAATTTACAGAACTCTAAAAAGTATTATAAAGCTTAAGCACTTTTATAATGCTTATTCTTTTAATCAAACCAATAAAATGAAATACGTATATTTACTCAAAGTATTTCCATTTTCCTTGGACGGAATTTAAATATGTTTGTTACACTAAAATTCTTTAACAATGGCAATAAATGGTTTCTCCAAGTTAAATTGCTACTGTGACAAGCTTATTTGTAAAACTAAGTTAGTGAGATCTTATTTAGAAGTGGCGATAGAGCTTCCAAACCATTTTCAAACTATAATTTCATTTCAATTCAAGTCATAATCTCAAGCGTTTATTACCCGACTACGTAAGGAGGGTTTTATTTTAAGTGTATGTACTATGTATGTATGTTTCAATATGAGCACCTACAGTTTAAACGGCTTGACTGATTTTGATGTGTGAGGTGTCGTTAGATTTGTGTTTACTCCCTGAGAGTCATACCTATATTTTTGTAATAATAATAATACATCTGTCGCAAAAAAAGCGTTTTTTTCATAACCTTCAACGAACTTTTTATGTTTCTGTTTGTTATGTTTCTATTCATCTCCAATGAAAAAAATAATCCAAGTAATGCTCGATAAGAAAAAGAGAGTTTTTTCTCCCTTTTCTCAACATCTACTGACTTAAATTCTGTGTTCACAATATTAGTTGAATGAATATTTGCACTCGACTCGCACCTACACGTAGTGATATTGGCCTCCCGCTGCTAATCATAATTTATACCGCTCCCGTGGCACGTCATTGCAAGCTTGCTAATATGAATGTACCTTCCTATACAGAAAATTTATTCGGGTTACGGCTGCATGCGAACTCGGGCCACGCTGCAAAAATACGTGCGAACTGGCGTATGCACATAATTTATCGCAATGTGTAAATTTAAGCACTTGAAAGCCCAAGTTGGTAAATCTCCGTTGTAGAACATGAGGGCGCCGTGATCAGACGACAAAGAGAGCAGAGGACAGCTAGGCGACGTTCAGCGACGTTCTATTTGTTATTGTTACCGTTTTGAGGGTTCCGTACCCGAAGGGTAAAAACGGGACCCTATTACTGAGACTCCGCTGTCTGTCCGTCCGTCCGTCCGTCCGTCTGTCGCCAGGCTGTATCTCATGAACCGTGATAGTTAGAGAGTTGAAATTTCACAGATGATGTATTTCTGTTGCCGCTATAACAACAAATACTAAAAAACAGAATAAAATAAATATTTAAGGGGGCTCTCATACAACAAACGTGATTTTTTTGCTCGTTTTTGCTCGATATTGATAACGGAAACAGGTACTTAGACGCCTGAAATATTCACTGAATATTGAGTTATGTTATTCACTTTAAAAATAAATAATTAAATTAAAATAAAATTAATATTTATGGGGGGCTTCCATACAACAAACGTGTTTTTGCCGTTTTTATAGATAATGGTTCGGAACCCTTCGTGCGCGAGTCCGACTCGCACTTGGCCGTTTTTTTTTTTAGCTTTGTGGCTTCTGTGCGGCTATGAAGATGTATTGCGCAGTAACTGCGCAATGTGTCATAAAATAATAAGTATTAAATGTATTTTTAACTGACTTCAAAAAAGAGAAGGTTCTCATATCGGTTGTTTTTTCTATGTTTGTTACTGCATAACTTCATCATATTTGAACTGATTTGGAAAATTATTTTTTATTTGAATGGACATACCTACTTTTAGATTAGTTCCATAGTAATCTCATCATTAAGTAGTTTTTGATGGTTTTTGAAACAAAATTACTAAAAACTGTATACTGTATAAAACTGTATATTTTGAAGTCGATTGTTTCAGTTTTTTTATAATATATGTAATTATTATTATCTCCAGTGATTACCAGTTGTGGCGTTGCAGCAAAACGCTTTCGCGCTTGGAGGCAACTTACGCAAGATATGCAAGTATCGAAGAGTGCCAACACTTAACGCAATTAATAGCGTAATATAGGTTTTTATTTTTTGTCGTAGATTCTTGATTTTTACAGCTGTAAGCGACCACCGACAGAATATTTGATATTAATAGCTAATTATATAGTTAGACTAATATAACCGAAATTAACTTGTGTTAGGTACTAGATCTGTTATTTTCTACTGTGGTTTGTGTTGTATTCTGGATACTGTTATTGTGATGTGTAACTATTGGATATAAATAAATAAATATTTGGGACATTTCACACAACACCACCTAAATAATTGAGAATATTAATTTTAAATTGATGTTAACAAGAGTTCCTGATAAAAATATGCTAAACAAACTTAACTGGAAAGCACACATAAATTCATTAACAAAAAGAATTAGTTCTACAACATACGCATTATTCAAATTATCTTCTGTAATTAATGAAGATGCATTAGTAACAGCATACTATGGAATGGTTGTATCTCTATTGAGGTATGGAATTGTTTTCTGGGGTAACTCTATTGACAAAGAGATTGCTTTAAAGCTCAAAAAATATTTATTAGGGCAATGTTTCATTTAAGTAAAAGAGATAGCTGCAAACCCTATTTCCTTAAATATAAGATTCTTCCATTGCCATGTCTCTATATTCTTGAAACTGCGACATTTGTCAAATCCCATTCACAGTTATTTGGTGAATGGACTACTGCTGGCATCAGAACCCGTACACAGGATGCAATGAAACTCTGCCCTCGTGCCGCTAAAACCGCACTCATGCGGAAAAGCATATTCTGTATGGCACCAGTAATTTATACAAAAGTACCAAAAGATTTTAGAGAATCAAATATTGGTGTCTTTAAAAGTAGACTTACAAAATTGCTAAAACAAAAATGTTATTATTCTATTGCAGAATTTTTATCCGACAAAAATATTTTGACATCAGATATTACTATTATTGACACAGCTTTAACATACCATATTAATGATGACTAATAATGACATGCTTATTTTTAACTCGTAATTATGACATAATGTTTACTTATTTATTGTATATGTACCATTAAAAAATTAGCTGTAGCGACATTCTCATCTAAACACTCCATAAATCTTGATCTTTGACATTTTGATTTGAATTTTTTTATCTTTTCTCATAATTTGTACGCCTCACCAGGTATGGACATGTGATACAACAATTGAAATAACTATCATGTATACTATTTTTGTAATGTGTAGTGTACCAACCATGTTCAACAAAATAAAGTTTTCTGATTTCTGATTTCTGAATAGACGAACAACGAAGTGATTCAATACCTTTTTATTATTTTCCATTAGCTATTATTTATATTAGCTAGAAATAATACTACTCGATCATAAAATTTACCAGAAGATTATTAGATATCAAAACAACATCGAAAAAAAAACTCCACTTGATCAAGATTACTAATAAACTTTCGTGAGTTGATCCATTTATATTGAATAAACAATAGACTATTTGTATTTTCAAACAATTAGTTTTAAGCTGAATGTATGCACAACAAGTACTTCCTATAATAATTAATAGCCAGAGCTGCAACGAACCGATCCGGCCAGCTTGTCCCAAACTGCCTCCGCAGAAGCTAATCTACAGCAACAATAGATTATTCCCAAGCCATAATAATAATATGCGGCTCAGGAAATCAAACAATACGGAAGAACACATCCGATTTTCCGGATAGCATGCTAAATAATAGGCAACTTACCCATTGGATAGGTTGAACTACAGCGACTTGAACGTTGCACTACATTAAGATACATAATAATCTAAATAGGATCCTATTATAACAGTGCCTTGCTATAATTTTAAGCTGTTTTTTTAATAGTTGCTAATAACAATTTTTATATGATTCCAGTGTCATAAAATATTCTTGGTAAAATGTATACAGATACATCCTCCTCTTTGCGTCGAATCCCCAATACTGCTGGTCGTGGCCCATTATAGTTTTTTTTTCAACTTTTACATATGAAAAACAAAACAGCGTAACTATAACACGGCTAATTGTATTACGACGCCTTACGTTCCTTAAGGCCATGCTTAACAAAAAACAGCTTTTAAAAAATTTACAAAAAATACTTGTACTATTATTACAAGCTCCAATTTTTTGTATGTAAAATGTTGGTCTGTTGGCTAGGGTTTTCCTTGCACAAAAATACGATTGCGTAAAAAGTCTCGATAGCTTTTTTTAAAACATGCAATTTTATTTATTTGTATGGTTCAATTTGTCGTATTTCAAAAGTAAAAAACGGAACCCTTATAGGATCACTTTGTTGTCCGTCTGTCCGTCTGTCAAGACCTGTATCTCGGGAACGCGTGAAGGTATCGAGTTGAAATTAAAACCATATACGCAGATCCATAGTCTCTTGCTGCAGAGAGAAAACTCTTGCTGAAGTATCGGTATTAATCGTCCACGAGTTATAGTTTATGAGTGATGTCACACTAAATTCAGTAATACGCAAAGTATAATTCAAATTAAAACTTTATCTTTTTTCAAAGATAAAAAAGATAAACTTCTAATTTCAATTTTATTTTTAAATTATGACAAAACCAAAATTGAAATTATGTTGAAATTAGATACGAAGTGAAAGAGCCATTCCAATTACATAGTTTAAGTGCGTAAGTAGGTACTTGCGCTCTTAAATTATATCATATGGGATATGTGTAGGTACACATAAGTAACAAATATTATGATCCCTTTTGAAAACAATTTTGATAATGAAGATGCAGAACATGAGGACGTAGCCGGATCTTATTTATTCAACCTATTTCTTATTTACTTTCACTTTTGATTCATTCATGATACCAGACATTTTACACTAAACATGTTTGTGTATATGATGTGTAGTGTATGTATACGTTGAGCAGTCCAGCTCCCGGAAACAGCACCCGTTCACCTTTTGACACGTGTGCTTGCCATCGCTCTCAAACGATTCTTTATAGAACAGGAACATAAACTCTCTTTGAAGTGTGACAGGACAACAACAACAATAACTGACAAACCCGATGACGGTAAATTGACCTGTCAGACTTTGGGACAATCACAAACGGGATTCACCTGAGTTGAAAATCAAGTGGGTTTTCGTAACAAACGTCGTTTTCATGTTTTAATTCCACATGCACTTGTTTGCTACGTACTCGTACAATGTACATATACTGGCAATAGACTCTGAAGTGTCATGCACTCAAACGGGAGGTATACGATCGGCTGCCGGGGACAGTAACAGCTGCTCCAACCATGAGTTACTACAAAAGCAGACTAAGCGATGGCTCATCGAGCATACAATTTTATGACTACAATGAATTTATGACAATCAACATTGATGGTAAATAGATAATAAAGTTGACAATACGTAAGTATAGGAATAGCCTGAAATGCTAGGCTTTCACATAGTACAATAACAAGTTCAAATAAGTAAGTGTTACAGACCTATTTTCTTTATCCAAAGAGATTTTAATACTACCGTTTACTCTATTTTATGTTCATGTCACACGTCCAACTGTTAACGAAAATTTACATGCCATTTTTAGTTTATTTCATTATCAATTTCATGTATATAATATTATGTATATATCATGTATATTATATTGTATGTAATATTATTAGAATTGCACAATTTTCACATACCAGCTTCTGAGCATGTATGCCAAAATTCATACGTGTATGTATAATTGTATAATATTTGTATATTTGTTTTACTGTCTAACTTTCGATTTCGTTACGCATGATTCGCTATTGAGTGTACGATTTTTGTGAGAAAATATAAGTAACATCGCTGTAAAAGATGATAAATGTTATACTTGCGCATTTTAATTCTAGTAAAATCGTTTATTACGAAAAAGTTCGTTGGAGCTTAAGAAAAAACGCATATTTTTATTTATGCGAGAGATGTATTATTATTATTACAAAAACTATAGCCTATGACACTCAGCGAGTAAAGACGAATCTAACAACACGTTGCAAATCAAAATCGGTTAAACCGTTTAGGCTGCAGGCGATCATAAAGAAACATACATACATACCCACACACATACATACATACATTCCAAAAACATAACCCTCCTACTTAACCCTCATAACCCTCCTGAACAAAGTTTTTAGTTTCAAGTAAAACTATTAAATACCAATAAAAAAACGGACAAGTGCGAGTCAGACTAGACCGAGTGTTCCGTACAAACTAGTACATAATAGGGGGATATTACATATATTGTTCTATTTTCATTCATAAACCGAAAAATATACATCGTAAAAATATTTAAAAATCTGTTTTAGCTTGTGCTAATGAAGCACAAGCTGTGCACAATGTGCTCTTTCATTATGATACCCCACATGATACGGTTCACTTAAAAATTTGAATCCTCCTGAATTTGAAGGTCTGCAAGGCCTTATTTTTGTGATTAAATTAAAAATGTACAGTTTACGTTTTTTTTTTTATGTGCACTATATGACAATGCTTCTTGGCAAATTTCACAGTTATAGGTCAACGGGAAGTACCCCATAGGTTTTGATTTCCTTGCGAGTGTCGAAATATGCGTTTTTTGCGACATATTCGGCTGTAACTTTTTTGTACTGAAAACTGTGAAGTTCAATTTTTCTCTCTGCAGCGAGAGATATGGATCTGCGTAAATGGTTTTAATTTCAACTCGATACCTTTACGCGTTCCCGAGATACAGGTCTTAACAGACGGACAGACGGACAGAAAAGTGATCCTATAAGGGTTCCGTTTTTTCCTTTTGAGGTACCGAACCTTAAAAATGAATAAATAAAACTAATTAAATTAAAAAAATATACCAGGTCATTATCACCAACTTTAAATCCTAGACAGGCGCCGACCCCAAAAAAATAGTTGGGGTATGGACAGACTTACTTAGGTAGACGCCCAGTTCTGGTTTACATTTGTTCGGTATTATGTAACAGCTCTTGATATTTTGTTTGAGTTTGAGAGTTGTTTTTTTTATTACTTTTATTTCTGGAATCAACAAGGAGGATTTAACTCGCAGTTCTCGCACAATAATTTCCATTTCTTCAAAAATTATTTACGCTAGCTGGTCTCTCACTTCACCAATTTTTAGTATTTGTTGATTTACATCAAAGTAAACCCTACAACATTGACAATTTTGAGACTTGTATCTATTACCGTTCATAGATACAGCCGTTTAAGTGTAGGACAGAGAGACATGCACTTTATTGTTTCTTAGAAATTCATAGTCGCTATTCAATTTTATATGTTTGAGGAGTAAGTTGCAGGGTACCTATAGGTACAAGTACTACTTAATATTCTGTGGCATTAACGTAAATAATGCTGCAGCGCTGCCTTGCTCTGTACTAGTAACAAATTGACCCTGCCTCTGACCCAGGATATTGACGTAATAAAGGGACACGGAAGGGACGAAATGCGAACTCATTTTTCATACATTTTCCCACAAAACATTCCGTATTTCTCGTATTATTCTATTTGCTCGCTCAAATTATTAATCTTTATTATTTTTTATGTTGGACTAAGGATGATTTTGTTTGTATGAAGTAATTTTATGATGATTGAATGATTTGGATGAAGTTCTATGGATTATTTAAAAAAAATATGTCGTCGGCTATTTTTTATAGGAGGGGTTGTTCCCATAAAAAGGGGGGAAGTTTATTGCGGCGCTAATTACCAACCGATTTTAATGATATTTGGTACGTAAATAAAGTACACAATTATTACAACTTGACGTAAAAATAAATTGAATTGGTCAAGTGGTTGTCGAGATAATGATAACCAACTTGATATTGCGTGTAACAGTGAGAGCGCGTGGATGTGCTTGATGCATTTTAGCGCTGAATAATTTTTCATGAGTTTACGTTTTCTTCATTTATAAAATTTGATAAAATGTAGGTACTATGTACAGATGACCCAAGGTGAGCTGCATATAAGTTCTCTTGTAAGATCTACTGTTTATAGAACTACTAGTTTAAATGAAATATTCATTTTTGACTTGTCTAAGTAATTATTTTAAGTTGATCGACTATAACTCGATAACTTGTAAAGCCTACTTAGCCGTGATAGTTTTCCTTTTAATTTCATCATAATTATATTCTACTAGCATGGCACACAAGGTTGGACACGTTACTCTAACAAAATTATCATTTCAAAGCTTAATATTTTGGAAACAGATCCGTAAATTGAAAAATGGTCTTAGCACACACCCAATAATTTTTTATTACCTATCCAACGATAACCCACACGATGGGGTAGATGAGAAAAAAATAATTAATCTCCACTGAAGTCAGCAGTGAAGTACATTTTTTTTTTTTTTCAAATTTTTTCTACTACTTTCTCGTTATTATTAATTGTACCTGGGCGACCGAGCTCCACTCTGATTTTATGACTGAAAATACGAACAAAAAAATGAAACCTTGCAAGATCGATTTATCGCCCCCTAATCTACACAAACCAAATTTCATTAAAATCGTTTCCGAGATTCAGAATATATATATATTTGTGTGTGTGTATATACATACAAGAATTGATCGTTTAAAGGTATTAGATAAGCTTTCTAGTGCTTATAGTTTTTAAGCAAAGCCGCGGACGGACAGACAGACAGACGGACATGGCGAATACGGAACCCTAAAAACCATGAAAGCATAAATCACATTATTAGTCCCGTATCAATAACTAACAAAGTTGTAGCGGCTGCACGCAAAATTCAATTACGCCCAGGAATCCCCACTTGAACCGTATATACGTTTTCCCGTAACATTTTTCCGGTAACCACGGAATATAAGCCGGTTTTAATCCAATTTGAGCCCCTTCGTGGTGTGTATCAAAAAACAAGATTGTTATTCCGTGCAGTAATCGCAAAGTCACGCGCGCCCAGGATAGGTATCGAGGCTTATATACATAGGTATATCGAACGTTACGCGGGTCATTGGCCAAAACACGCGCTGTGTATGTTTGGGACAATTTCGATCTTAAGCAGATAGTCTAATTAAATAATAATTCTTGAATAAAGAAATTTATAGGTTTTTTGACACCTGTATGTATATTTTAGATTTCAGGATTGGCAAAAATAGGTGGAAAACATTGATTTGTAAGTATTCTTCTACTTTCAAATCAATATTTTTCTTCCTTTCTTGCCAATTCTCCTTGCTGAGACAGCTGATGTTGAATGATGAATAGTTAACATTAATTAGACTTTAGACTTTATTTTATTATATTATGTTAATATATATTTTTTTTTAAATGTCTGACTGTTAGTTGTCAATTTATTTTATTATGTGTAAGACCAAGTATTTTTCGCGTGTTCCTTGGCATTTCAAACATATGGAGTCATGGGAGCAATGACTTTTTCACCTCACAAGCTCGGAAAGATTCTGTTTGTCATTAGAAATCTGAGTGGAAAAGTGCATTTTGTCCGCTAGCGTGGAAAGAGTTTTTAAAATTCGAACCTTTCTATTCCATACTTTTCTATACCACAAGTCCACTGAAAATGCATTAAATACTTATTTCATGCCAATGCGCCAACCTCATTTCTTTGAATAATCGCACTGACCAGCCACAGGTGGCAGCACTGGACTAGCGTTTTCCTCGCTGTAGTGAGGTGAAAATTTTGTGTTTCATTCGGCAGCAAAGTTATTTTGTATCTCGTACTTTTGAAACCCTCGCTACGCTCAGGATTCAATACAAGAACTCGCCCCAAAACCAACTTTGCAGCCTTGGATAACAAATAACTATTATATTGTTATTCCATTTTAGTTATTTTTAACCCCCTACGCAAAAACGACGGGGTGTTAAAAGTTTGACGCGTCTGTCTGTGGCATCGTAGCTTCCGAACGGATTAACCGTTTTTTTATGTTGTATTAGTCTGGAGGTGCCTTAGCTGTGTTTCATCAAAATCGGTTCAGCCGTTTTTTGTCGGGTTTTTGAGTTTGCTAAACTTATACTTTTATTTAATTTACTTCACTTATACATGTCAAATTAAGTTAAATAATTAAATCACGTGTTATGAAAAATTAAATCAGCTACGACACCGATTCCCGTAGATATATATAAGTTACTTGTTTGGTCATCTCATGGCTGGTCTTCCAAAACCACAAAATGGGTTGCGTTGAGAAAAAATACAAACTTCACTTCGCTTTTTCAAATACACATGAACTTGGATAATCGCATTGTGAGCGTCCTCAGCAGGTATCTCGAACAAGAAATCCTAAGCTTTGCTACATTAAAGATCCGGACACGTAGCAAGCTCCTCGACCGTTAAAGTACCTACCCTAGTACAAACTCTATCGAGACAATCTTCGTTACGTACTTATTCGATACAAAATTAATAAAAAAATCTAATACCTGTTTACGGTTTTTAAAAATGCTGTTTTTATAATTTTACTCGACTGCACGAAGGAAGAAACGATATAAATGTATTATATAAGTTTGCACCTCTTAAAAATTATGCGATTCTTTCAAACATAATAATTCCGAAAACGTATTATAAACTTGTATAATAATGTATATTATAGACTAGATATGATTAAATTAGATATTTAATTCAGCGTTCAATTTAATTGTCACAGTTTTTTATGGTAAAATGTAAATTTTTAAAACGATATTCCATTAGTAGTATATATGTGTCTCAAAACGCGAGTGAATAGGTTTCTTCTTGGCAAGCGTTTATAGTAAAGTAGTTAACCATCACTAGGCGAGTTTACGACGTTTACAGTAATTACGGTGGTTAACCATCACCAGGGGAGTTGACGATTAAGCACAAGCCTATACGAATAAAAACACCGTTGCACTTCCTAAACACAAAGGATGTCTAACACAAGTAACAACACGCGTCTAATAGAGTTGCCCGACTTGTCGCAACGGAAGACGGGTGGGGCGATTACCTTACTTGAGGCTTGCCACGCAGAGTGGAGAATTCCTACCTACATATAATACATCATTGCTTCAAACTTAATATTTTGCAAACGGATCCCTAAATTAAAAAATGGTTTTCGCTTACCCCCAATATTTTTTATAACCTATCCAACGATATCCACACGATGGAGTACATGAGAAAAAATATCCTCCCCACTTTACAAGGAAGTACCCCAAATAAAGGTGTTTTCAATTTTTTATTCTACGACTTTCTCAGCATAACTATTCTGCATAATATCTATGCCAAATAACAGTTTTCTAGTACTTAGATATAGGCTTTGAGCAAAGTCAGACAGACAGACGGACGGACATGGTGAAACTTGGGTTACTTGCTTGTTGCGAAAATACGGAACCCTAAAAATGAACATTGAAACCAAATTGGAATTACCAATTCCAAGTCAAAAGTCAAAGTTCAAGTGATAGATCTATCAAAGTTTGAATCATTTTTCTAGCCATCGAGTTAATACGTAGTTACATATTAGGTCAATTATTTACTTAACTGAAATTTGATACCTAGGAGTTAATAAACTACTTTATAGTTCGTATATTTCATATACATATTGTACATAAAAACACCAGACAAAACATACATATATTTTCACCACACAAATGTTTGTCCTGGCACACAATCGAACCTACAACCTACACAACTTTGAAGGCAGATGTACTGTGAACCGACTAGTCACATTTTTTATAGTGTTTGTGTTCGGGAATAGGGATTCAACCCGGATACAATACAGTAAACCCGCTGTAAGTTCGAACTGCCCTATTGTTACTGTGGATTGAGCACATGGAAACTTTTCCACCAACAAAGAGCTTTTTAGAAAGTTTTCCATTGAGAATACAATGTTAAGTTTAAGAAAATATGCTCCTGGACTATCAAATGAGTTTCACACATTTTCAAGTAGACAGGGCTATAAAATGAAACGCTATGTAATGTTTAATGGTTTTACTCTGTCACTAATATTAAAAATAATAATTGCAAAAGTTTGTTCGTGTGTGTCTGTCTAAGTTTTACTATGGAAACTAACGTGGTTTTCACACATTTTAAATAAAAACTACACGCCATTCACCTCAGTGCGAGGCGCGTGACCGATCGAGAGTGACGTTTGCGCTGCTCGTTTAAAAAAGACCACCGAATGCGGTTGAAACTGTAATCAAATTTTTCGAATCAAAACAGACGTGAGTGACCCGTAGTTTTTATTTAAACTGTGTAAGTTTGTTACTGCTTCACGCTAAAGCGGCCGAAGGGATTGATATTACCTATTAGTCTAAGAGCCCGCTATAGAACGACCTTCACCGAGCTGGTCCATTGGTTAATTGACTGATTTTTTTTAGACAACCCATTAGCAATATATTTATTGACATATTTAATTGAATATAAAATACTTTTGATCCATTAACCAGCTCGGTGAAGGTTGTCCTATAGCGGGATCTTAGACCATATATAATTATAATAACATTTTGTTTTGCTATGTCAACAATAGCGCTCAACGTTGGCCGCTACGCCGCTTCAGAAGCTGGGTACTCACTTAACAGTGTAACATGTAATGTATCAGATACGGTATCAAGTGAGTACGTAGGCACGAGCCCGCTGCGAGCCGCTCGCGCGTGGAGCGCTGTAAGCTCGCAGTGACCCGCCGAGTGGCGGTATCACTGCGAACACAAAGGCGGCTCGCAGGATCCGGCAGCTCGTGGTAGCTAGATGGTGGACCGTGGACGAGCCGTACCCACTTGCAGGTTGATACAGTATCTGATACGTTACATGCAACACTGCTAAGTTAGTATCCAGCTAGAGAACGAATCGCGACTCCCGCCTGATCCCGAGAACGCCGTATTAAAAACAACGCCGGTTTGCAACCTACCTTGCTGTGATGTAAAACTTTGAATTCTTCAAATTGGTTGTTGGAACACATAGTATACGTATATATCAAACCCTTTCAGCCGTTTTAGCGTACAAACTATTTTTTATCCCGAATAAATTAATGGTTCTTGTGGAAAGTTGAAATTGAGAGGCGCAGTTGATTACAAATTTAACGAAAAACGTTAAGAATCTGTAGTTGAAAAACCATCGTCCGTCTAGTTCGCGCATACCCATATATTTAATGATATAAAATAACTGAATGAACTAGTAAAAAAATCATCCTTTGTAAAACTAGAAAACAGCATCACAAATTTAATATTTGACAACATTTTCAATATCCAAGATACAAGTTAATTTTCATAAATATAAAAATCATTTTGCGTTTTTAATTTCTAAAAATATTTTTTTGTGTGAAAATTTACTTGGATCAAATTGATTTTTTTGTCGAATATTTGTGATGTTGCTGTCTAGTTTCACAAACGACGTTTATAAGTTTATATGCAATCATGTTATATCTTCAAAAACGTGGGTATGCGCGAGACGTAAGATGGTCGAACTACCGGACTCTTAAGAAATAAGCAAGTTTAGAAAACTTAAAAAGGCCCGACATAAAAAACGGCGGTACCATTTTGATGAAACAAAACTAAGAATACTCGAACAAGATCTCTTTTAAAAAAAAAACTAGATAAAAATTTGTCCATTTTTTTTATATTTTTTTTTATTCGTTGATAGGCTTGCGCTTGACCGTCAACTCACCTGGTAAGCGACAGTAAGAGCTACGAGTCTTTAAGAGCTACGATGCCACAAAGAGACTCACAGCTGCACACGTCAAACTTATAACGCCCCACTTCTTGGGTCCGGAGTTAAAAACATAATGTAAGTATCTACTAGTAAAATGTAAAAATACGAGTATTTTACCGCAAGAAAATTTAATCATAGACAGTTTTCCGACATTTTTTCTCAAAATATAGCGTAATAAAGTGGTTGCCTTTATATATTATATATTAGGCTTTAAATTTCCTGAATACAAGGCCTTGGCACTTAGTGCCTTGAATAAGCGTATAATAAGACTCTCCAAGGACCGAAATATTTTAAGAGCAAACCTAGATTTTTTTAAAGATGTTTCTTCGGATTTGTATGTAGTGTTTAAAAAGATAAATCTTTCATCAACGCAGTTTTTTTTTTAAATTAAGGTTATTTCATTTTCTTAACATGTCACACTTGCATTTGACATACTTAGACATAGACAGAAATTTATTGTTTCAAGCAACATACAACAGATAATAAAAATCACACACATTAAATAGATAACTAAATAATGTTTTTATCACAATCCGGCCCCAGCTCAGCATAATGCTAGTTGTAAACAACCAGCGCTGGTATTTTGATTTGCATTAGCAAATTTTTTGAATCTGCCTTTTTATATTCCTATATAAAACAGAATAGAATATAACTTTATTGTACATCCATACACAAATAACTTAAGAATAGGCATCAAACGTTGTAGCCAGTATCGCGACAGCCTTTTGTAAGGAGCGATTTTTCCAGGAAGGCTCTACCTTTTATCCACGCTAAGGTTGCCTAGAAAAAAATCGCTTTTTGCCTTCTCGCTTACAGTAAATGAAATAGGTGGTTAGTGAAGGTATTATTCCGACTCCACAAGAAAAATAATTTCTTTATCACTTTTTCAGCCTAAGCAATAAATGGCAAAAATTGTACATCATTTAAGCTGTAAAAGGTAATATATATAGATACTCGTACATATAACCTGAAAAATAGTCCTTCTTATCGCGGATAATAATTTGTTCGTAATTCTGTACAGTTATTCTACCATTATGAGGTGTTTTAAAGAACTATTTTAAAGTAATCATGTGATTATTTAATGTAAGCAAACAACCACGTATTATTTGGTTTTTAACCCCCGAGCAAAAAAGAGAGGTGTTATTAGTTTTATGTGTGTATCTGTGTGTCTCTGTAACACAGTAGCTCTCTAACGGATGGACCAATTTTGATCTTGTTTTTTTTTAAAGAGGACCTCATCGAGAGAGTTCTTAGTTATCTTTTATCTAAATCGGTTACAAAAACTCGAATAAAATATAAAGTAAGAGATACACTTTCTATTTTACAAGATTCATATTTTTTTGGCCTAAAGTTTAAGCTCAAGTATTTGACCAGTATAATTTTAGGAAAATAAAAACCCTTGACAAAAGTGGCGGCTTAAACGAATTTTATAAGATATAGCTAAGAACACTCTTGGTGACATCCTCTTTCATAAAAAAAAACTAGATCATAATTGGTCCATCTAGTATATAATATAATTATAAATCTTCATAGGACCTTATGCAAAATACCGGCGTCTCTCAGTCTATAATACTTGAGCGGAAGACGCAACTTATCTCTGATCTTTTCATATAAACTTCCAGGCGTTTTTGGAAATATACGTGCCCATAATTTTGATTCGGCGTCTAACGGGAATGCTCCGCGCGTACGTCAGCGATTTACGTGTGATAGTTACATGAATATTTGGAAAAAAGGTATCAGTAGTACGAAAGTATAAAACAAACATAATGTTATGACCTACTTATATTTTTGCAATCTTCTTGTGTAGGTACTGATTTTCGCTATCGTTTTCTATGCAAAAAGAGACAAATATAAGTACCTACTTAATATAAGTAAGGTTACTGTTAATACATAAACTGTTATGTTGGCTGTATATACGAGCCTGTCAGGTTGTAATTTGAATAAATCTAGGAATCTAATGTATTGCCAGTATGTGGCTAGCTAGGGTTTTAGGCAAGGTCTAGAAGCCTAATTCTACCCTAAACATGTACCTCCTAAATTTTAGGCTCTGCGCTCGCTAGAGTGCGAGATTATTTATGTATTGAACCCTATGCCTGAATAAATCCTACTGTATGCGTGGTTTCATCTTTTCGGCCTGAATTCTTAATTTAGAATTATATTCTGTAATAGGCAAGGGTGGATGAGGAATCAAACAAATATTTACCTTAAAATCGATTTATTGCCCAAAAGAAACCGGGAATTGGGTCAAAATTAACCAGCAAGATTTGATTACAGGCAACGGAAAAGTAATACAAAGCTTGTAAAATATCATCTTAGATCTCTTAAGTTTTTTAAGATCAAGGCGCTAACTAAAATATATTTATTTCTTCCATAGCGGTAAAGCACAAGCCATCATCCAGAAAAATATTTCAAAATATTAAAATTGCAACATAATTTCACATTACAATAGTTAGTAATTATTCTACGGTTAATTTATAAGCTAATCAACTCAAGTGCTATTGCGTACTCGTATTAAGTGTGTACATAACGTTTGTAACTTTTACACATTTGAAGGCGTAATATTCCGTTTAAGGTAAACATCTCTTGTTCCCTGCGTCTGTTTACCAATTTTGTAACCGGGGAATTGTTTGTATATTTTTCATGTACATGTAGGTATATTGTTTTATGTAATCCCAACAAATGCTATTTACCGCTATTAATAAATAATTCTACCAAAATTTGATACACGTGTCTATTTCCTTATTACATACGTTTATGTTTCTACACAGAAGATATTTGGTATGTTATTTAAAATAAGCACAATATTTTGTAAGTGAATTATTTAGTGTTATAATTATCACATACTTAGTCAATGTGGCATTCAACGTGGCAATGCGGCCAGCATGCTGGGTACGCTGCCAACTGGTAGTGGGTTTGAGCATTTGGATTATCTTTAGACCTTTATCGGTCTGGGGTGATCGATGTGCTTTTTGTGTAGTAGTTTAGTTAGTTGAGTCTGTATATTGTTGTGTTGTAGTTAATAAAGGCGCTAGCCATGAAAAACAATTTAAAAAAAAATTAGTGATGACATAAAAGAAGACTAAGAAAATTGTTATTTAAATGAAAAGTATTGGTGTTTTGTAATATATTTATCGTAGTGTCGTCCAATCCTAATACGGATATTATAAAAGCGAAGTTTATTACATTTTCACGGTTGAACGATTGGTTCAGCCGTGTTATACGGCTGAACCAATCGTTAATAAATTTAGTACAGAGATAGCTGTGGACCTGGAGATCACAGTTTTTCATAACTATACGACTGAAACAACGGGGCGCAGAGAACATCTAGCTATGCCCCCAATTCACCTGCGTCGTAAGTAACAGCAGTTGAAACGAAACAAATAGTTCCTAAGCAAACGTTAGTTTTAATTAGTCGTGAAATTATACTCTAGTACCTTTTCAAGATTTCATATCTTTTACCTACCTACCTTTTCAAGATTTCATATTTTTTACCTACCTACCTTTTCAAGATTTCATATCTTTTACCTACCAAAATTTTCAAGATTTGATTTGTAAATCACATTCGATTCGGTGGTCAACTGATCATATGCACAATTTAAAAATTCAGAACTACAGCATTCTAAACGACAGTGACCCAGATAAATCGTTTTATCTTCTCTGTCAACTAAGTTCGTCTCCGTATCGTCTCTCTTCAATTCCCAGATTCACATGAGCAAACTTATCTGTCTGTTTGCCAAATGAAATTAACCGCATTACATCGAGTCTTATCTCTAACCAGCGTACTTGCATGACCTCATTCCTCTTCCATAAAAGGGCTGAATCTAAGCAGATTGTTTTGAACTCTCACTTTGTGGTAGCCATAATCTTTTTACGACTTTTTCAAGACGAAGCGTGTCAATGAGGTCAAGCACCCTGGAAATAATTTCGGAAGGTTGTTGCTATAGCAAATAAATCCAGAATATTAAATATATCACAGGTAATGTAAATTGACTGGCCTCAAAGCTCAGTTGATAGTATGTCTGCCAGCTAAGCAGTAAGCTAAGTCGTGGGTTCGATCCCCACCCAAGGCAAACATTTGTGTGATGAGCATGGGTATTTGTTCTGTGTCTGGGTGTTTCTATGTATCATAAGTATGTATTTACAAAAAAAGTATATATGTATTCTATCAGCATAGTACAAGCTTTGCTTAGTTTGGGCTAGATGGTGTTGTGTGCAATGTACACTTATATTTAATATTAATATTTAATGACATTGGGACATGAGTTAATAGGACATTTTCATCGAAGATGCGTTTTCAACTTAAATATACTCGTATACCTAAAAATTATGACATTTATTAATGAATTATCCGACTTTCCCAGTATATTTAAATTGAATATTGTGTGTTATATTAAGTCACATATGTTTAATATGTTGAAAGCAACATGTATGCTGTTTAATAGGTAGTAATAAAATAAGTTACAGTTACTCGTTAACCAAACCAAACATGTGTGGTTACTAGCTGCACCCAGCGATTTCATGAATGACCGTTTTCATCACTACGTGAACGTAGTGATGAAAACGGTGGTGATAATGAAAAGTAGCCTATGTCCATCTCGAGGTTCACAACTATACCTTTACCAAATCTTGATTACAATAGGTTAAGCCGTTTGACCGTGAAGAGGTTAACAGACATAGAGACATACAGAATCACTTACGCTTTAATAATATTACTTAGGATTAAGATAGATAAAACCCAGGGCTGGAGGTTATTATAGCCAAGTGAAGGCTCCGAATGTTCCAACCGCAAAATTACTGATGCCTGAAAAATGATCACCTATTCTTCAAGATGAGCCGTGGACTTAATAGACCTTTATTACATTTTGTCAGACGATGAATCCCAGATCCGCGATCAATACAACTAGATTAGCGGATCTTGCCGTCAGAAATTATCTTCATTTTGCGAACTGAACTGTCCATAGACCGTCTTGGTTTATCACTTTTGTCTTATTGAGAATAAGGGATGTCTGCTTTCAGGCATTCTTTACGAATAATTTTATGTGGACTTATAATATGTATTCCTACCATAACCTTTTTAGATTTATGTACTCAAGGTTGTCGACATGAGCTTTTTAAAAAGCCTCTGCTGTTTGTCCGACTATACTACCTTTTTTGAACCGTAATAGACAAAAGAAAGATTAGGTGATCCTCATGCACAAAATGTGTTTTCATTTAATTTTTATTTTTCTCAGAAGTAAAAATGGCAATAGATATAAGATACAAACTTTGTACAACTATTTTGCTGATCTTAAACTAACAACCGGCTAAATGCAAGGCAGTTGGCACTAACGTTTCCAAACTTAAGTTACTGAATACTCGGAAACCTTTAAAACATATCTTCATCAACAGCATAAAAGAATAAATGACCAAGTGTGTGTCATGCCCCGCGCAAAATAGGGTTTCGTAGTTGCACATCTTAATTTATGTGAACTTACTAGTTAAGTAATTTATATTAGTTGAAAGGAAATTTGCACAGAATTTTAATTTTTTATTTCTCTAAATACATTTTTTAAGTTCATCGACTATTACTCGTTAATTTGTAAAGTCTACTTAGTCGTAATAGTTTTCCTTCTAATTTCATCATTATATGTTACTAGCATATTTATTTTCATATCTCCAAAGTCAACCGGTAGAGTACACTTAACTCTAACAAAATTTATCACTTCAATTAAGGAAAAGGATCCCTAAATTTAAGAAACGGTTTTCGTATTTCCCCAATGTTTTTGATTATCGATCCAACGATGCCCCACACGATGACGTAGTCTTCTACGTAAAGTGGGGATGAATTATTATTGTTTTTTCTCTGAAAAAAACAATAATAATTCATCACCAGTTTACATGTAGGGGAGGCACCCCAAACATTTTTTTTTAAAGATTTTATTCTACGAATTTTTCAGCGTGATTAATATATATATCCAAGCCAAATTACAGCTTTCTAATACTAATAGTCATTGAGATAAACAGACAGACAGACAGACATGGCGAAACTATAAAGGTTCGTTCTTTTAGTAAACCAACCTACTAATTCCCCTCACAGACAAGCTCGTTTATGCCTAGTGTCCTTTGTATCAATATTTTTAGAGCAACATTATAATACAGTATGAAAGTCTCGGTGTACAAATGAGACTCATAATTTGACGATTTTATTTTATTCAACGTCTCTCCAAATCAATAGCGTAGGCAGAACGCTGTTTGACTTTAATACTCTCGTAGGCATTCGATTTCTCTACTTGCCAAACAGTACTTGAACATTCAATTCTGTATTCCATTTGTGTAGCAATTACATGAAGAGACTGCGAGTAAATTGGATGCAATCTTGGCAAATCCCGTGTGGTTGAAGGAAGTCACTGCCAGACTGTCACATAAAGGTACTGTATGAATCGCTGCGTTGTTTGAACATCGGGAAGCAATTCGATCAGAAGAAACAGTACCTCGATTATATAATATCATATCTTTGCAAGTAGAAAGAGGCTTTGTTGTTCATCAATTTCTTTAAAGGCTCTATGTATTACATAATCTACACATCTCAACTATTGTAGGAATGCTTTCATGAAAAATCATGACATGTGAGCATGTGAAAAATTTCAAATCCTCATAACTAATATTACTAGTAGTTGTACGAACAATAAACTTCGTGAGCAAAAACTTTTGCAAAATTAACTTATTGCAAAAAAGTATGTGCTCGCGAGATCTACTGCTCATCATCCACAGCCTTCTCTATCCCACTGCTGGGTATAGGCCTCTCTCTTGTCTTGCCATCTTCCTCCGTCCTGTGCCAATCGAGTCCAGTTTCGACCCGCGATTGTTATTATATTGTCGATCTACAGCTCATATAAAAAAAAAAATAAGAATTATGTATCGAATGTGAAACATTATCAAAACCGGTCTACAAATGTCCTCGTAGCATAATTCTACTTTTTTCAACCGAGATTTCATAACCTTATATCTCCTTTTTTGCTTTTGCTCATATTTAAGATTATTGTAAGTACTAAAAACATTTTGCTAGCAAATTTATGTTAGTCAGTAAAAGGGGAAACATTCCCCTTTTTTGGGAATACCCTTTAGATTAATATCTTATAATACTATTTAGAAATACTCCACTTGACCCCACAAAATTGAAAAACCTAAATGCTAAGTTCCATCATGATTGGTTGAAAGATACCTAGGACCTGTACACGAATACCAACAAACATCCGGACATAAGAAGGAAAATCTTGTTAGTTGATGCAATAAAATCGAAAGTTTATTTTCTTTTCAAGTCGAGATCAAACGACTAAACTGATCGTTATGAAATTCGGTACGTATATAGCGGATCTGGCCATAGGTCACATTTCATCACATTATCATCGCCATTTTTACCCGACTACGGCTAAGCAAAAAGAAGGGATATGTTTTGACCGGTATGTGGGTATTCATGTGTATGTATGTTCATCTGTTCCCTCATAACTTCTAAACTACTTAATGTTTTCTATGGTGTTCGCAATTATTACTCAACAAACAAAAAACAAAAAAAAAACAAAACAAAACAAACAAACAAAACAAAACAACAAACAAATGAAACAAATTTTACCACGGTTATCTTCTGAACACTACTATGAATATGTATGAAATACAATAAAATATTTATTACATTTTCTTGTTTCATACATTTTAGAGCGTGATTTTTCAGTAGTCGGGTATTAGTTTTTGAACCTTTTTTTATTCATCACTACTTAGTTGAAGACGGATATAACTGGTATTATAATAATTATGTATAAAAATGTTACAAGTTTGCAGGTTTGTAAGAATGTTTGTTCGGTGTAATTTCTTTAACGATTCAAACGATCCCGAAAATCTCAAATAAGATTTGAAAACGTAAAATAAAATGGTTTTTATTTATATATGTACATATATAATGACATTTATATACAGTATTACACAATACAATTATTTAATGCACACGAACAAAGTCAATACACGAAGTAAGTATCAATATTTAAGAGTATAATGGGTAGCCTTATCGCCTCAAGCGATACTAATACATAGATAAGTTTTCTCAACATACTCGTAAGTTCTTACAATAGAACCTTAACCTTATAAAAACCGTTAGCAAAATCTAAATGGATGCCAATAAATCCATGTTCGCTTTGTATTCTAAAAAGGAAAAGCCACAATGTAGGTGCGGCCGAGTTTCATTCCGACAAAAGAGTAATGCATCGAAGCCTCACGTAAACCCGAACGGTCAACAAGCACATAAAAGCTCCATAAACAAGATATTACCAAAGCGCACCTACTATCGCCCACAATAAAACCAGTGTTGCCATACTCGTGTGCTTTCCCCGCAATAATAAAAAAAACCTTTTTTATTCTTCTTTTATTCATACTGACGAATACTGCGCATTCATTCATTAGCTTTGTAGCTTACATACGTAATATTTAATGACACCTTACTCAAAAATGCTTGTAGATCGTATTATTAGGTTTAATTGAACTAGATATCTGGGTATGGATTTACTTGATCTATTTCAGTTAACTAAATCTTTACTAAACAAAAGAAACAAACAGCATAAGTTTGAAACTGAAATGAGTTCGGCAAAGTAAACTGTCGATTGTAAATTATAAAAACGGATTGTGAAACTTACTAAAAATGAAAGTAGAATTGATACAAAAATATGGAATATTCAGCTAAATGGTCATAACGGTTTTTTGAACTTTTTTTAATGGAAGATAGATCTACGACTGACCACCAACTCACCTCATATTAAGCGACAGTGTGGCATAGGATGGAGTTCGTTGATCTAGAAGATATCTATTCACTCTAGCCTTGATAATTCCAAGATTGTAGTTCTCAGGAAACAGAGATGGCGGCAAAGAATTCCATTTCTGTGCTTTTGTATTATTTCCACAATATGCATATTTGTATAGTTGTATATTGATGGTTCTGTACATAGAAATTTGTCGTAATATAACCACTATAGTACGAGATTTGCTAGCGCACCGAGACATTGGGTACGGACCCAAGCTATACTCCAGGTCTAATTACTGGGTAAAAACTTCACATCTCTATTTATCATCTTATATCTTTGTTTTTAAATAACTTCACATATTTTATTCGGCTAAAAGCGCTATGCTGGGCGTTCGAAATAATTATAAATAAAATTAATAAATATATATTTGTGTACATTGCACACAACACCATCTTGCCCAAGCTAAGCAATGCTTGTACTATGGAACTAGATCGCTGATAGAATACATACATACATACTTTTTTTTATAAATACATACTTATGATACATAGAAGCACCCAGATACAGACCAAACATCGATACTCTTCACACAAATATTTTTTCTGGGTGGGGATCGAACTCACGACCTACAGCTTAGCAGGCAGACATACTATCAACTGAGATACGTTGTCAGTCAATTTAGTTGATGAACTTTAATTTAATACATTTTTAGTAGTTTTGTTATAATTACTTCAAATTTAACAATAACATCATACCAAGTCTGACACTTATTTAACCACTACTACTTTTAGTAGTACTACTACTAGTAGTAGTTTTTACTACAGTGGCAAAGAATACATCGAAATAGCTGTTTTTTATTTATTTATTGAGCCAAGGTCTCTAGTCTAAGATCTAATTACTTATTCACTAATACTTATATAATATTTTTATTCTTCCTCTAGCTCTTTATATGATTTACTTTCATCTTTACATATTTATGTCTATTACATTTTAATAGCTCTGTTATATGGTTACTGATAAATAGATTGACGAACAGACATACGGACGGACACCGTAGCCTTAGTAATGATTTCCCAACCTTCTGGGTATGGAAGCATCAAAATTGGGTATGTTTATATCTACGCTGGCACTACCGAACGTTCGATGAAGCGCGGGCTATTTTCCAACGATCCTGCAAACAAAAGAAGACATTTACCGGAGACTTTTAAAAATTGTTGTGCTCCAGATTTGTAGCTCTTTGTCCCAGTCACGACCACGTCCTTAGAATGTTCTCGAATCACGCTTACAAATTGTGTCGTGGCTCGTTAAAGGCCTGTTTAATGCAGATTTCATTTTTAAGCTTGCCTGAATGACCGCCTTAAAATGAATAACTTTGCTTGATAATATGATACATCAAAACTTATACTGCCCTGTCACAGAGGAAGGTAGATTTTAAACAGACAAAGATACTATTTGTGTATCTACTTCAAACTGGTCATCAATCACGTAATAATAATGATGAACGATGGAACCATTCAGATGGAACATACTGCTGGATCTACTAGTCTGGACCTCGAACGATAAAAATAATCATCATCTTAACGACAAGAAGTCCACTGCTGGACATAGGCATCCCCCATGGATTGTCATGATCTCCAAAAAAACCGATTGGAAGCGGCCTGCATCCAGCGTCTTCCTGCCACTTGTATCATATCTTCTATACACCTTGAGACTGGTCTGCCATTCATGAACCTTTCATCCCCATCGGCCTTCAGTTTTACGTACTATGTGCCCTGCCCACTGCCACTTAAACTTGCCGATCCGCTGTGCTATGTCAGTGACTTTTGAACGTCAACAGATCTCTTCGTTTTTGATACGATCTCGCAAAGAGACCCCGAGCACAGCCCTTTCCATAGCTCGTCGCGTGACTTTGAGCTTCCTATAAGGCCCATAGTAAGTGACCACGTTTCAGTGTCATATGTCATCATAAAAATAATAACGATGTGTTGTAATCATATGCATTTCTAGTACCCAAGATTACTTGTAAAGCAAACGTAAAGAGTGAAAAACATTTAGATTTAGGTCTATAATGTCTTTAGAAGATAAGATTATCAAAATTATGTACGAAAAGAAAAATCAATAAATAAAATGCAATGCACATGCAAGTATAATTATCCCATAAAGCACATTTTCCTACCTACCTAAAATGATACCTATTCTCTTCCATAAATCTTGATCTCTTGTTGCCACCTACTACAAACTTACAAATTTATTAATTCAAACGTATACATATGACTTTGACTGGCCTTGTGGCTCAGTCGGTAGTGTGTCTACGTCTACCTGCTGAACTGAAAGGTAGTGGGTTCGATCCCCACCCAGGGCAAACATTTTTGTGATGAGCATGGATGTTTGTTCTGTGTCTGGGTGTTTCTATGTATCATATGTATATATTTACAACAAAAAAAAGTATATATGTATTCTATCAGCCATGTAGTCCCATAGTACAAGCTTTGCTTAGTTTGGGCTAGATGGTGTTGTGTGAAATGTCCACAAAACATGTATCCTTACAAATTAATCAAAAACCAGCTTATTTTCACATATACGAGATCAACGTACTTCAGTCGTACGTATCATATTTTAAATTTGAACGATAACATTGGTTTAATATCTAGAGGAAAATACAGAACAGAAAAGTAACATATCAAACGGAAAGTTGGAGCTACGTTTCGTATGATCATTTATTTATCAAAGCGGGAGGAACCTGCTTCTCCGAAACACTCTTCGTCAACTCTGTAAATTGGGAGGTAGTTTGTAAATCTAGTTGAAACTTATGTCTACGGTACAAATTTTTCAAACTTGGAACTTAAAAATAACTAAATCAAATTAGATAAACGAATTTTGTTCTTATTTCGCTACAACATAATTTTTCCAGCTTTGCATAATAATAGATTATGCTGTAACTGTCTCGTAGTGCACAATAATTAATTATTATCTAAATAATTAAATTAAATTAGTAAAAATTGGGGTAAATTTATGATTAAGGTTATATAAGATATAATTATACTTTTATATCTTATATATATTTATTGTATTTAGTATTACCTTAAATGTGCCCTTACAAGAAACTTCTGTTTATCGGGGTCGTATTAGTTCTTGTTACCGTAGCAACATTAAGATTTTAGACGTACCAAATAATGACATAATGCCTCTCACTTTCTTTCTCGCATAATATTCATATGGACGGAATTATTGTTTTTTTTTCTAATATCGCAAGTTTTCTCATTATTTACCATTATGATTTAACATTATGATCAACAAATTTATTTTTACATAAATGTAACGGATGATGTAGCGCGCAGCCCGCGTAGCGCGTAGCACTTTATCGCGTAGCGCGTAGCACTTTGCCGCGTAGCATTGGATTCGAAATTCTACCATAAAGCATATTGTTTCAAGCTTCGAAATGCTCTTGACCAGTTATTTGAATAATAAAACATCGTTTTACTAGTTTGTAGGAATTTTATTAACCATACATTTCGGTGAGTGTCCATCTGATATGCATGGTCTTTTTCTACGTTGCCGTTTTACTATCGATCTGCTAGAAACACGAAAAAGCAACATTGTGTCGTGATGAATATTGAAAAACTCGCTTTAACTCCACTTTTATCTGTCGTACTGCTAAAATGTGGCTTCCTGAGTAAGTCTTAATGATAATTAAAATCTTGGTGTGTTTAAGCGCGCTCCATCGTTCACTGTTATATTAATTAGCATCAAGTGAATTGGTAATAAAATAGAAATAGAGTATAACTTTACTGTACACTGATACAAAATAAATTATGACTCATATAAACGTTACAAGAACAATGGTAGCCCTATCGCGTAAAATTTGTTCAAAGTATACTCTTTTTATGAAAAAAAAATAATAACATTATTTTATTCCGCTTTTAGTTGCCTGCCATATACAAAACCGTAAACCGTAAATAAACTTATTTTATAAAAAAAAAAAAAACGTAAATGCCGAAAACGTTGACTATTTAATACAATTGGAGGTTTATCTCATTAATTATTTACTAAAGGACGACCAATAAAGCGACAAAGCCGACCGATTCCCGAGAGATTTTCATTTCAGAGGCTGTATTGGACCCTATTTTAATTATTAATAATGAGGTAAAGTAAGATAGAGAAAGCTGAAAGTAAATTTGTTAATTTAATTGTAAATGTCACTTAAAGCTCAATACTCACTGGCACTCGGTTTGAATAATAGCTATTTACGGCAAGCTACACTCGTCCAAAGTAAGCAAGCAGCTGTCTTTCTCGTGCATCACAATATTAATAAAGGTATAAAATCACTAGAGTATATATTTAAAAGTGAGTTCTTTTTTCATTTAAAAATAAAGAGTGAAAGATTTGTTTTTTTTTGTCAATAAATTTTAAATTTTATAAATAGTTCCATAATTTTCAAAACGATATAGCCAAAATAAATTATATCTAACGCTGCTTAAGCCATTGGACAAGATGAAATAAGGCCTATGATTATCATGATAATTAAAATATAATACTGTAGGTAGGTTCAACCTACCTGCAGTAGGTATTATATCTTAGTTTCTATAGTATAAGGCAGTCTAAACGTATCGTCAAAATTGCCAATTAGGACAAAAGAAACTCATGATACTACCCGCTTGCTTATGAAGAATTTATCGTATATTGGCGCAATAAGTGAATAGACCTGATATACCAGAAAAAAATGCCTGTATTTTTATCCTTTTTTCCTCTCAGACAGGTTTCAGATTTCGCAAACCCGTTATTTTATCTCTAACACGTTTAAGTAAGGCCCACCACGGTTCGTCCATACATAAGTAGGGATATATTCCCCTGGCATTCCAGATAGCTTGCTCGAGATTTACACTGTGAAGATTTATTGTCTAAGTCCGATATTATGTGAGTTATTATTAGTTTAACATTCATTTTATCCAATTTTAAAATTATATCTTAATTATCATGTGATATTTTCATAAACAGCCTTACAAAAACACCAATAACATTTGACCAATGTGTCAACCAATTTGTCCGGTTCACAATTAAAGAAGAAAATGTTTTCTTACCCAACGCATATAGTTAAGTTAATAGGCCTACAGTCAGACTTAAAATACAGTATCGCGTATTAGCCTATTGTAAGAGCCTACTAAAACGCTTCGTAGGTGTTGAGATTTTGAGCACTGCTGACCTATCTAAACGAATCCAGGGCGTATTCTGTGACATTATAGAGATATATATGTAGATATAGCTACTACTGAAAGTGTTATCTCAGGCCTTTGCCTGAACTAGTTAATAAGTTAGTTAGAAAGGTATTGGTATGAAGGCATTCCATGGTATCAGAGATCAGGAGAGTTTCAGTGGGTTCCCTAAGCCCACATAGCTCAGCTGCAGCCTAATGTATTTGTCTGACCATTTTACGTTCTATCTGAAGATTGTTTCCTCTACGTCGCTTCCTACACCGCTCTTCGCACAAGGCAGTCGACTGTGCCATAATCTCGCTCGATCACTTGGAAGATACACCCAAAAAACGTTGAAATCATAAATTTTGTTAAGTAAAATAAATCGCATTATTATACTTTTTATTCGGTTTCATACAAAAGTCAGTTTGTGCCACACGACGATGCAAGTTGTCAATGTCAATCGGATTCACAACCAAAAATACGCGACTCAACACTCAAAAAATTACGCTCGTTTGGCCTCACCCTAAACGACCCGAAATAGTTCTAAAATGTTCATAAGTGCATTCATACAGAGGATTATTTTACTGACTTCAAAAAAAGGAGATAAACAATTCCAGGCTTATTGTTTATATGTTTGTTACTGCATAACTCCGTTATTTATTAACCGATTAGAAAAAAAAAGTTTCAAAGGATATACTTTCAGGCCGGTCACATATAAAAATATAAACAAGATTTCAGGCATTGTATTGGTGAGTTACTTATTACTAGTTTTCCAGTCGCAAAAATACTGAATGTATTGGATAAAAGTTATTTTATAACAACAGGTATAAAGGGTGACCTCGGGTGTTATAGTAAGGTGCCCACCTTACTATAATATATTCCTTAGCCCAAGTTTCTCTTAAGCCCCTTGCGAATTAAGCACTTTAAGATGTCACACTAAGCCGTGTGTAACCTATGTTACAGTGCAAGTGCGAGCACCTCGCAACAATTATTCAAGCGATAATTTTACGCGAAAGTTCAGGGTGGCTGTGTCACGTCTCTTGCCTTATGATTAATGAGCCAAATTTCCCTCATACGGTGTGAACTTTTTGATGAACGAGTAAACAGTTGTTGCTTATTGTTTTGTATGTATTATTTTATTTCACACCCTTTCGGTTAAAATTTTCTTTATGGCAAAGTATGCCAAAATTTGTTGTTGTTTAGTCTGCCAACCCGCACTTGGCCAGCGTGGTAGACATTACCCTTCTCATAATGAGAAGATGGCCCGCGCCTAGCAGTGGGACAGTTTGTAAAAACAGGGCTTATTTAAAAAAAAAAAACAAAATTCATGCAGGCTCAATTTGCAAACGTAAATAATAAGTATACCTACCAACAACGAAAATGATAACTAAAATAAACATAAATAAGGTTTGGGTATATCTAAATAATATTAAATTTATTAATATGTGTCCTTGTGCTTTGAATATTTTTTACCTTTCTTAAATTTTGTAGTCATAAGTAAGCTTTATGCTTATTTTTTTATTTTTTTACTTTATTTTATTATGTGTACATTTATAAGGATGAGAACATCATTGTTTATAAGCAGTAAACATACCTTTTCTATATTTCTATTTTCTAAATACTAAAAAGGATTAAGTACGTCTTTTTAGTTTTGTATCAGTTTGATCTCTTACGTAGTTATTGTATTCTCTTTGGTTTGATCTGTGTCATCTTCCAAACAGAAAGTGCATCAGATTAATTTTAATCAAAAACTTATTCGTTAGAGAGTAGGTACTAATTTTCTTTGGTATTCGCTTTCTCGCTAGCGACTGGTAACTAAACTACATATTCTCTAATAAACCACTAAGGAGACATTCGTACAATCAAGAAATATCTGAATTCTCTTACGTTATAATTAGCGCCGAGACAAAAGGAAGGGCGTGGGATTTATGACGCTCTGTCGTGCGATTAGTCCCAAACAGAGAGATTATTACGTAGCATTGCCATCTATTGTCTTTCCCGGAATTGTACAATAGACGTTAAGTGGCAATTATCAGGAAATCAATAACTGTATAGTAATATTGGTAATTCAATATGGCACCAGATCATTACATCAAAGGTAATAAATATCAGTTGTTATTATGAATACATGTGTAATATTGTAATGATGCAAGTAACTCTGTTAGTAGAATGATGTTTTTTGTTTTTTATTTTAAAAGAGACGTATACACTGGCACGCATACAAAAAGAATTCAATGTAAACAGGACATAGAGATCGCTGCTTATACACTATACACTATAATATGCCAGTGCAACCATGCTTGATTTATCCGACCTGAGTCAAGCGAGGCTACATAGAATAGCTACGGTTGACTACCAACTCGCCACGCTTAAAGATTTACTCTTTCTTTTTCTCACCCATACAGAGGAAAAGATAAACCAGAGAAAAAAATAAAATGTGTTAGTTGTGGCTTTTTCTCACTCCCTCTCCCTCTCTCTCTCCCCTCTTTCTCCCCCCCCCCCCCCCCCCTTCTATAAGGAACCTATGGTTCTATACCATAGAAGAAACTAGTTATAAAATAGAGCAATAGTTAAGATAGAATAATTATATGAAGTCGGTTGTGTCAGTTGTTTAAACAATAATAAATGATTATTAAAAATAATCAGCGCAATAATATAGCGCAGCGTAGGAAGACCAGCCACGAGATGGACAGATGACCTCATACAAGTGGCGGGAAGACGCTGGATGCAAGCCGCTTCCAATCGGTCTTTTTGGAAATCCATGGGGGAGGCCTATGTCCAGCAGTGGACTTCTTATTGCTGAGATGATGAGGATGATGATTAAAAATAATCATGTTAATTATGTGCCTATCAGTTAAATGGAGTACTTTATAGTGCACATTTCATATATTTTCGGAAACACGTCCCGATACGTCTGTGTACGGCACGATGTATTGTGTTCAAATGTTCACAAGTCCAATATGAGTTGTGCGTCCCTCGGGGGCTGGGAGCACGGCGTGAAATGTTGGTGCGATGAGCGCTTCCTGTCTATTGTTATGCAGTATTATGGATCCCACTATAAGCTTGATATGTAGGAAGACAAAATGCAATCAGACTAGCGCGCTTCCGTACCTAACCAACACACAATACTGTAATTATGCTTTATTTATTTGCTAAAATACTACGATGATGCCAAAAGAAGGGTTATGATTTCAACCTGTACTCATATGCGGTGCTGTTTCCGTATAAATTCTAAATCTAATTCTAATTCTAATATAGCTGCGTTCCGCGGTTTCAGTCGCGTAGTTATGAAAAACGGTGATGATTATGATGATAATAAGTAGCTTATGTCCGTCTCCAGGTCCAAAGCTATCTCTACACTAATTTTCTTAACGATCGGTTCAGCCGTTTGAGCGTGTAAAGGTAACAAAATTAGCTTGTATAATATCATTATGAAATAGTGTCCAATGTATTTCAAAACACCAGTACATTCATTTAAATAACAATATCCTTAGTTGTCTTTTATGTTGTCACAAATCTTATTTTTACTAGACTATTATAAAATGTCTCTTTTTAGATAGGGGGTTAAGTCATAAATATAATTATGTATGTAATGTGGTCAATTCTGATGGTACCACTAAACTTAGTTTAAAATATTTGAAACGTGCCGTATTAGGTACAATATGAAATGACATAATGAGTACATCCCAAATATGTTTAATTTAAAAACTTTAATTTAAGCACTTCAAGAATATCCCCCTTATTTTATAAATCCTTACTCAGCTCCATTTCACTACTAAATATATAGAAAGGGTGAATCCTTAGTTACTCTATTTAGCTGTTAAACTCTAACCCTAGTCATCAGCTATCATAGCCGTTCCCTGTTAGCTACCATTAACTCTACGAGGGCGTACGGGAAGACGGCTTAGTCGTGCCGCCAAACTCTGCGAAAATATCTTTACGCATCCAAGCGTCATTTAGCCGAAATTCGCAGCACGTTCCATACCAGTGACTTGCGCAAGTGTTGCCGAAATTCGGGGCATTGACCCAATAAGGCTGACGTCATACTGTCGTAATACCTAAATGGTTTTGGCGTCAACTTGTAAAAATATGCCGCCACATTATGTCAATAGTAATGTAACGGATAGTATTTAAACAAGCGAATGTAAATTCAGATTGATGGAATAATAAAATACTAAATAGAGCGAATGACTTGAGCGACTACTCTTGAAAATTTAAATAAATAAATAATGTTGGAGGACATTTCACACAACGCCATCTAGCCCAAACTAAGCAAAGCTTGTACTATGGAAACTAGATGGTTGAATTTTAATTTAAGTTTTTAGGCATGCTTCACTGGAACGGAATTTATCCTATTCGACCGTTTCATTATTTTATTCACCCGATTATCTTCGCAAACACCTGTCATTTGGTTATTTACTTTATTTCACCATATGAGTAATATCCCTATTATAAACGCGAAAATTGTGCGTATGCGTATAGGTTACTGTAGATAAACTTATAGTGTCAAAAGGTCCAGTGATCCAAAAATGTCTAGTGTGAAAGCATTTTTTTTTATTGAGTAAATGGTTATCTCTTAGCATGATGTATTTAATTACACAACACAACATTAATATAGAACGAACAAAGACCCAAAGCGATCCCTATTGTATGAATACACTCGATATTGCGAGGTGTTCCGCTTCTCAGTAAACCATATTTAATTCAACATTGTCGTTCAAATGTTCTTGTAAGAGTTAATTATTTATTCAAAGGGGTAGCTAAGTAAACAATTCCCCTTGAATAAGTTTCTTAACTCTTAAACATATGTTTATAAATATTTAAAATGGAGCTTCTAATATGAATTATCATCATCATCTTCTTCTCAACTATAAGAAGTCCACTGCTGAACATAGGGCTCTCCCATGGATTCACAAAAAGACCAATTGGAGGCGGTTGCATCCAGCGTCTTCTCGCTACTTGTATGAGGGCATCTGTCCATCTCGTTCCTACGCCGCGCTTGCGAGTGCGTGGTCTCGGACATTCGGCCCCATAGGCCATCAGTTTTACGTGCTATGTGCCCTTGCCACTACCACTTCAACTTGCTAATCCGGTGTGCTATGTTGATAACTTTCGTACGTCTACGGATCTCTTTATTGCAGATTCAATCTCGCACAGAGACTGATCATAGCCCTGTCCGTAGCTCGTCATGAGTTTGAGCTTTCTTATAAGGTCCGTACATAGAGACCACGTTTCAGTGCCGTATCTCATCACTGATAACACACACTGGTCGGAAACTTTCGATTTGAAGCACTGAGGTACATATATTGGACGAAAAGAAGCTTTTGAGTTTCCCGAACGCTACCCAGCCGAGTTGGATTCGATTATTATTGACCGTTCTCGCAAAGTTGGACCTGCCCAGTCGGACTATTGTCCTAGACAGACGTACAGTTATTATTAGATTTATATTTTGTTTTGTTTTGTTCAATGGAAGCCTAAAAACTAGATCAAAATCGATCCATCCGTTTGAGAGCTACGATGCCATACAAATATGGCACAGACAGATACACAAGAATACATAGATACGCATGTCACACTAATAACATCCCTTTTTGCGTCGGGGGTTAAAAAACCGAAACACTAGCGATTTAAAAACACCCCCGAAACATCTAGAAGTGCTAAGTAGGTGCTTATATGTATACATGTAGGTAAATTCCATATATTCGCGGTACGGTCGTTTGAGTTCTTGAATTACCTACCATTATACGATGTCAATTTACCATGTAAGTACCTAAGTATATCTGGAAATAGATACTAAACTTAATAATGTACAATAGCCAACATGACAGGCGTACGTATCTTCCTCCGCTTCTGTATGTTACGAGCAAGTATGATAAATGGTAAACAGCTTTATTGGAACTCCTTTATGAATATACCTACAGGTTTCTACACATTCCCGGATTATTTGTAATAAACAAGTATTCCTGTGGTGATATTCTATTTATTATTTGAGAAAATTATATACATATTTGTAGGTTAGGTACACCTACCTATCCAAATGCGCGTAATATTTTTGAATAATTTCGATAATGTGTATTTCCATTTTTAAATAAAAACTACGGGTCACTCACGTTTATTTTGAGCCGAAATATCCGACTATAGTCAACAAAAACAGACGTGAGTGTCCCGTAGTTTTTATTTAAAAATGTGTGAAAACCACGTTAATTTCCATAGTAAAAGTGTATTTCCATTCTTATTCCCCGTTGATTTCCATAGCTTTTTATAGTTGACAAGCAGTATCTCGCTGTTTAATTCGTGATCGAAAAATCTATGTTATACGCTTTTATTAGCTTCACCTGTATGTAGGTATGTTACGGATTCTTTAAACGTGATTTTCACTCACTTTAAAACAGCAGATTAAATTGCAACTTTGCACAACTTATCGAGAACCGTTGATTATACAACAATAATCAATGAAAAAAAATGTGCTTTTTAGTGGTTTTCTAGTAAAACGTGTTTTTTTAGTTTTTTAAATTATAATTTATTTTAGTTGACACATAAAAAGAGATACACTCACCAAATTTCATGTTTTTAGGGCCAGCGGCTCGGGTGTGAGTTTTTCACTCATTACGGACAAAACTTTATATAGACTAATCACTGCTCACTTGATAATAAGTAATAGTGGCCTACTGTAATGGGAACTAGCTCCCAAGTGGGGTTCCTCAAGAACACCTCCAGACAAGGCCTGTGATTCAGTGAATAGGTTCAGTGGTACAGTGTACCTATCTTTTGCATTCCGGAATGTTCAAGCACAGACCGTGTGAATATGAATTACATGTTGGTGACGTTTGGTTCCGGTTTGTGGCGAACTGCACATGATTTATTTTATGTGCATAAATAAAGCAATCCTATATAAATTTACTTTCCTTGGTATTTTATTTTACTCGAACCGAGTGTTTTCGACTGATATTTTGTATTTATGATACTATCCGAGATAATATAGGTGTAATGTATTTTGTTTTATATTATTATAATGCCTTTGTTAGATATTAACATCTTTGCTAGAGAGGTGAATCGTTGAATCCAAGTGAGCAGCGTTCGGGAAACTTAAAAGCGAATTTCGTCCAATATACATCAGTGCCTCAAGTCGTACGTTTACGATCAGTGTGTGTTACCAGTGATGACATACGACACTGAAACTTGACCTCTAACTATGGTCCTTAGAAGGAAACTCAAGATTATGCAACGAGCTATGAATAGAGCTATGTTCGGAGTCTCTCTGTGAGATCGAATCACCAAAGTCATAGAACAGTGGATTTACAAGTTGAACTGATAGTGGGTAGGGCACATAGCATGTAGAACTGATGGCGGATGAAGCCGAAAAGTTCTCGATTGGAGACCATGCACCGTCATACGCAACATAGGAAGACTAGCAACGAGATGGCCAGATGAACTCAGCCATCAGAAGTCCACTGCTGGATGTAAACCCCCATGGATTTCCAAAAAACCGATTGGAAACGGCTTGCATCCAGCGTCTTCGCCACTTTTATGAGGTCATATGTTCATCTCGTGGCTGGGTTGCCTACGTCGCGCTTGCTGTTGCTTGGTGTCCACTCGACAACTTTTCAGTCCCATCGGCCATCAGTTCTACGTGCTATGTGTCCTGCCTACTACCATTTCAACTTGCTAATCCGCTGTGCTATGTCAGTGACTTTCATCTCTTCTTCATCTCTGATTCGATCGCAGAAAGACTCCGAGCTTTACTTGCTTAACTTAAATAAACAAAAAAAAAATTTATTTCTATTTGATTGTCTCTAGTTGCCAAGTAATAAAAAACTTCCTTATTTATTAGCAAATATCAATTTAATGAACGATTCTACAACAGGACAAATCAATTGTCACTGTTCAGTTACGCCATTGAGCCTCCGCTACAAAGCCCTTCGCTACAGTCGTTCGCTCGTTTGCTAGAAAGTTCGATACGAATAAGTATGCCAAGTCATGGCAGATATCCCTGAATCGAATGTGCCGAGCCGAATAATTGAACACGCTTCGTAACCTCGCATCGGAAATGCGCTTTCAATTCCTAGAGAGTTTTATCACAAATGTACTTTTAAAATGCATAAGCTTTCCTTAAACCACAAAATTTAAGACCCTTTTATGTACATACCTACAAACTTCTACCAAAGGGGCCTCGAATTCTGTGATTTGTACTCAGCTGTCATATTCTGTCAAATTTAAACTAAAAAGAAATTGTATGCATGCACGAAAAATTATGTCATAGACTATTATGGAGGGGTTTTTGGCGGGAACGTCATCGAAACATGTTGTTGCTTTGTTTTATTTTCCTAAACTTGTGTTATTTTGAATATTAATGCTATAAAAATGGTGGTGTTTTATTCGTTAAGTGTTCGATCAAGTGCGTGAGTGTGGGCAAGTGAAATAAAGCAGTGAAACGTGTGATTTTACGTTGTCGGCAAAACTCCATAGAAGCTTCTAGTAAAGTCGCCACCACTTTACTGAAGCAGGACTCGACTTATAAATTGACTGTATACGTGACTTAGATTGTGACTAGAACATTTACAACTTGTTTTATTCAAGAAACTTGGAAAAAATCCTAATACTTGACACTGGCAAATGCTTTAATGCGGGCCCAATACAAAAAAGAAGAAGACTATTATGGACTAATTTTTAAATCCTCCGATAAAAGTAGGTATCTTTCAGATAACTTTTAGTTCCATCCCTTTCTTTCATATGACTTAAGAAAAAGAAAGCAATATTTTAAATGACAAAGTTTTTATCTGGGAATAGAAAAATTAACTCTTAATGAAACTTTCATGTAAAATCTATGTCGCGTGATCTTTTGCCAGCATATTACGCATTTTTCTTACAAAAGAAGACTCTTTTCTACCCCTAAATATTATTCGATTTAGATCATTTTTTTTACCGGATTCATTATTTCCACTTATTAACAAAGCACTAGACCGGTTTTTTTAATACTGCGAGATTGTCGGAGCACAGCAAATTTTTTATAATTTCAGTTTTCTATATCCAATATCCCTTGTCACACACCATACATTTATCACACTGTATTCTAAATATTACATCACAGAATGACAAATGCGAAGATGCGCTTCGCCCCGGACCGTCGCTACATCTTAGATTTTATCTTACGTTGCGACGGATACTTAGTAAGCTTCTCCCCGGTTATAAATGGTTCTATTTTGTATGGGATCGGCACGGTGAATTCAAATCCCTGCTGTACATGTACATGACGTTCTTACTACGTCGGACAAAGAGCTTATCATATCAACATAATAGGTACATGAAGTTACGCCTACTTTTAACCGACTTCAAAAATAGAGGGGATTATCAATTCGGTTGTATATTTTTTTTGTTTGTTACCACATAACTCTGTCATATACCTATAAACCGATTTAAAAATTTCTTTTTTTTTATATTCGAAAGGATGTACTTTCAGAATGGTTTTGGTGAAAAGAGTAAAAATTATTTTTTATTACTCTATAATTTTTTTTTTTTTTCTTTGTTATTTTTATGATACTTGAGAGACTTATGTGTAATGTAGTCTTTTTTAGGTAACTTTTTTGTGGATTATTTTTTATGTGTATGCTTAGTTACTTATGTGGATAATACAATACAATGCAAAAACACTTTATTGACACCACAATAAGATAACAATAATTACATGATTAGGGTGTAAGAAAGGCACAAAAGGCGGCCTTATTGCTAATAGCGATCTCTTCCAGACAACCTTCAGATAATAAAAGAGGAACATATAAGTAAATATTGATTATGGAGAGATTACACATGAAACAAATGTTATGGCCACAAATTTGGCATTGACTTCTTAACTTTGTGACTAATACGGCTACTCAAGTACTCGAAACATCATTCAAACGCGCACACGTTTTTGAGAAGCAGCCCAGAGGACGTGTCAAAAGGAAGTGTCGATGTGACTTTCGAAGGACAGTAGAAGTCCTTTGGGAGTGACATCTGCACTGCTTCTTTTGAAAAATACTGATGTATGTGGTTGAAACTATAGTCGGAGATTTTGACTCAAAAAATAGATCACCCTTGATTTTTCAATATGATGTATGATGTATAACAATCACGTTAATTCTCATCAAAACTTTGAAAGATATTTATGTAGTACATGAGGAAATTTTTATAATTGTACATGTCCTGTTGTTTAGCTAGCATTTAAGCCCTTTTCGCTATGTACGTAATTGGTGTTTTAGTTAAGGTGTAAACAATAAAGAGTTATCTATCTATCTATCTACGGTAAATATTAATAATTTCCTTTTTTTCTATCTACCTAACAATAACGTCTGGCTCAATCTGAACAGGATGAAAAAAACAATTTTTCATGCATAATGCAGGGTCACGTAGAACCACTTCCCATACAATATGACAAACTTTAGGACCACCGTGAGTTGTTATGGACCAGCAAGCGATGTTATATAACATAACCTTAAAAAACCCTCCATACTAACCCATTTGTATATAGAGTATCTTATTTATATAACGGAAGCAATGAGGATAATCATAAGTCGCCAATTTGGTAGCTTGTTTACAACACCAAAGACTGTTATCTTTATGAGAAATATTCTGCAACCTATGCCAAATTAAATTCAATGGATACGCATTATCAAGAAGAACACTTTTCGAATAAATAGGTCAGAGTGATAACAGGAAAATATCACAAGCTTGTTTGGGGCAGAGTTTTCGGGCAGGCGAGTTGACGGTTGACGCATCTTTGAGCAAAACCCTCGTACACCAGTGACACCATCAGGCTAGATACAACTATTTAAGTGTGGGACAAACAGACAGTCAGACAGACCCATAGACAGACACCGTAGTCTCATAGGCTCCCGCGCCTTTAGTGTGGAAAACTAAAAAGAAACACCCAAGTACAAAATTCCACTTTAGAGGTAAAAAAATGCGTCTAACTACACCGAGTACAACAAATTCCGACAAGGTGTTTAGATATTAGAATACCACTGTTTCAAAGTAGCTTTTCTCCTAGTATTCTTTCGTCTCACACTAGCGCGGAATTTCATTTCCATGATGAATGGATTAAAAATGCTCTGAACTCCGGAAAAATACGAGTAGTAGCAACCTAAGAGCGTGATTTGTGGCGCTAATTTGGGTAACACCCAAGATCGTAAGATGCTTTTAATATAACCCGAGATAGGGAGGGCTAATCTCCGGCGATTTCATGATAAAAGTAATAAACTATTTGACGACAGGGTAATTTTCCAACAGTGGCAAATTAATTGCGTTTAGAAATTTATGTGTACAAATAAACTTAGTGGTCAGTTTCTCGAACGCTGATCGTCTTTTATAAACATATTATGTCAAAACATGTCTTCTGTACTGGGTGATTTTCAATATTCGAAAATGATTTATGTACCTGGTAACGAACTCTATTTAGCAAAGTGAAGTAAACGTAGTATATGGGTATATAGGTACTTAAAGAAATGAAATTGTATGAGAAATACCAAAGTGAAATTCTCATATTGCTCACCCATAAGAAGAAAATACTTGAGCGACAGTAATGGCGTCATTAGTCTACGCCAAACCCTGCTTGAGATAAGATATGAGCTTATCACACAGAAACATAACAGCAATATTTGGCTGGGGCACAAATGAAAGGCATTGGGCAAAATGGCAGCGAAATAAATCAAGCCATCAAATTGGAACGGAAGAACTCTGTAGGTTGGAGAGTGCTGTGCGAATTATTTACTTGTTCGAATAGGCAGGCGATACCATATTTTGACGATATTGCTAATGGACTTTCACCACAACACTCCAGCTACTGACTGCGTGCTTGTTAAAAGCAAAAAATATGTTTAATGTATTGATGATAGATAATACTGGGTGTTTGGAAAGATGACTTACATTCAGCAAGATGACTTACATTCAGCAAGATGACTTACATTCTTCGATGTATGAATCAATAATAGTCGTTCTGTGCTTGTAATTTTTATCAATAATACATTTTAATTTAAATTGATTACTTTTTTACATGCTTTTAAAATTGTTAGTTAAATATATAATTTCAATGTTCTTTTAATTGTAATGGAGTAGATAGTTAATTAATATAAATTCAAATGTTTATAATTTGCATTTAAGGCTCCACACGATAGGATAGAACAAATAATATTTATAGATAATATTTTGAGATAAGTGGAAGTTGCCCATGGAAAAAACATAATAAAATTGTTCTCTTTCATAATACATTATGAGTTTTAATACATTATGAGAGGCTAAAATAACAATATGGGCCTTAACGAAAAACGTTACTTAACTTTAACCAATGTCTTAAGGTATTGTCTTCTTTCCGCAAGTGTCATTACGTGTCAGCGAGATGTTGACAAAATATGTTAAGCATTGCTTAAAGTTAAGTAACGTTTTTCGGTAAGGCAGTATATGTCAAAATTACATTAAATAACTTTATATCTAAACAAATTGATTGTATTTTTTAAACAAATATTTTACAAAAATATTCCTCAAGACGAATCGATTAAATAATTTAGACAATTATACAACACGATGATTTCTTTGGTAAAATTACACTACACATAATGTATTAGAAGTTCAATGAGATAGTAAGCACTAATAAAATTGGTTAGAAATTATTTGTAGGTATAATTCCCGCGCTAGGCCTGTTAATGCAATGAAACTATCCAGCGTCTCCCAGCGTTTCAGCCACGCTGATTATTGCCATATTATTACGTTCCATGGCTTCACTTTACATTATAACTTTACGACATGCGATTTGGGGCATAATTTTTCATTTCGCCGAACCTAATTTTCTTGAGGGAGCAATGGAATTGTTGTATTCATGAACAGTATGTCGATAAATCATGTCGAATTAAATTAGAGATTCGAGCCTTCGTGGAAGTTTATTGATCGATCTCTTCCCTGGCACTGAATAGCTAGGTAAAAAGATATATAACTTTTTAGACATTAACGAATTACATAAAAAATTAGTTTTGATAATCGTAGAAAAAAATAAGAAGGTAAAATGTGTACTGAAATCGCTTAGTCAGAGAAAAACTACTTTTCTTATTATCGGTGAGTGTCCTCAGATTATGTTCGTCATATCGTTAACTAATGCTTTTTATTCCTTATGTTTTAATTATATAGATAAGCAATCCAACAATTTCGACATCTCACACATTACTCTCCGTGAGAAACGCTATCTTCGTGCACAACACTGCATTCCGCAGTGTTGTCAGGCCAAAATAATGGCAGATTTTGTACTGAAATAAAATTTTACTCTTATTACTTTCAAAGACAATTATTTTGATCAATCTGTGATTAAAATTTTTGAGATATTACAGCATTAGCTACGCAACCCTACCATATACGTGTCTACACGGTCTTGGTCACTAATTGAAAATATACATACAGGTTGTGAAGTATTATATTTACGACAAATTTACATATACATTACAACCTGAAATTAGAACACTAAACTCACTTTGGTTTGCTTAGTCTAGTAAAACTAAGATTTGTGACAACATAAAAGACAACTAAGTATATTGTTAATAAATGTACTGGTGTTTTGAAATGCATTTGACACAATTTCATAATGATATTATAAAAGCTAATTTTCTTACGTTTACACGCTCAACCGGCTGAACCGATCGTTATGAAAATTAGTATAGAGATAGCTTTGGACCTGGAGACGGACATAAGCTACTTATCATCATCATAATCATCACCGTTTTTCATAACTACGCGAGTGAAACCGCGGAACGCAGCTAGTCTATGAATCGGACTCAGGACTAGCAGAAAGTCGGCGAATTACCACCCATTTCTCGTTGAAATTCCAAAAATCCGTACTCAGCGATATCGATCCACATTCCTGTTGCGTACTGCACAAGAATGGAATTCGTTGCCGCCATCTCTGTTTCCTGGAACATATCTTGGAATTTTCAAGGCTAGAGTGAATAGATATCTTCTAGATACTCTTATTAGGCATAAGATACACAAAAGGCAACGCTTGTTCCTCGTAAATTGTAAGCAATCTGTCTAGTTTGTCTCCACTTAATGAGATAATTGAAGTAATAAGAAGGCGACAGCTCAGAATTCGGCTTACGGACGAACTTAGGTGTTAGCTAAGGGGTGCTTATTAAAGTGTAAAAACGGTCAAATGAACATGTTCAACTATTTTGCGATATTTTGTTTTGCATTTCGCATGATTAGATAATTATGTATTTTACTAAAGTTTAACTTAAATATCTAAGTATGATTAGTTAACTACGTAGCGAATAACTATTCAGAAATATTCTGTTATTTACACACCTACTAAATGTGCCCCGCGGTTGCGGGTGCTAAATTTTATAACTATCAGTTTAGCCGTTTAAGCGTGAAAAAGTTACAAACAAAGTGAGAGATAGAGCTTACTTATATAATATTAGTTTGGACTAGCAATAATTCTAGATATATTGATTTCAAGTAAAAGTAGAAATAAATTACAAAATTATTACTAAAATTGACAGCTATCATTTTTGAAGATAAATTGTATTGTTCGTTTTTTTTTTTTGATATTTCGAAAAAATTAAAGCTTGAGACGCTGAAATCCTTAAAAAACGTACTAAAAGAAATATCAACAATAATACAGTTTAAACTCGACTACAAACATTGCAGAAAATACCTGGTCTATAGTTTTTTATGAAATACATTTCGGTGAACGTGTATGGGGTCTGCATGATTTTATTCCAACCTGCCCATTCTTCTATCGGACGGTCAAAACACGAAAAGGCGTTTCATGGTGGTTACTCCAAAAATCCTAACGAAGGTTTTTCTCTCTTCTTTCTAGATTTCTTCTACACTCTGTATCATCGACCGCAACTTCGCTCAACAACAGGCGAGCTATCGGCTATCGATGAATAAAAAAAAACATTATTATAATATATTTTTCCCCTAAAATTATTCGGTTTCACGTAAACTGTGGAACAAATATGTTGAAACATTAAACATTGGATGGAAATAATATCAAAAGTGCACAAAATAAATAAGATTTTTATTCAGAATGCAATCAAAATCAAAATTATTTCAGTTCGTACAATACCCCCATCCTTGATTACGCTCCCGCCCCTGTGTTTGCTTGTAATTTTTGTCGCATGACATCGGTCCGGCTCGGAGCCGAAACCGGGACACAGTTTATTTTTCATTACGCCGGGATCTCATTCTGTCCGTAATTAAAAGACACTATTTTCTCGCACACCAAAATAATCAATTTTAAAATTCAAAACAAAGCTTTTGGCAAACGATTTTTTTTGTTGTAAATATGCTAAAAGCTTAGATTATATATTGTCTAGATGCCTAGTAAGCGCTTAGTAAAAACTTCCACTAAAAAGGCACTGATATTGACATCTCCGATCGACCCCCCCTCCCGGCCCCCGCCAAATGCCCATCAGTCATTCAGGAGCGCTCGCCGAGTGATGATATTACGAATATAAATGTTTTAGTAAAAAAATATCAGTTTGTGCTGTAAGAAACATCCAGGAAAAAAAGAAAAGTGTGTAAACATCACATTTCTTAAGTAAATATTCAATTTTCTGATGTATTTCATAGCAAAATGACAAACCGAAATTTAAAATGAATTAAAAAATATTGAAATATAGCGCCATAATGCTTGGTGTTGCCAAGGGTATAAAATATATTTACCAACGATACGCTTTGTTTTTGGCCAAAAATGGAAAAGTGACGAAAGAGTTTTATTAGGTACCTATTGACTCTTAGTCTTGAAACACTTTCTGTTTCATATGATGACGAGGATCTGACGAAGGTATCAGATGATTGCCACTGGAACACCCTGATGGAAAGGACTAAGACAGTCCAGTTTGGGCTCGTTTGCTTTGGTGTCTTAAGCACTTTCTGCTTCATATGGTGACGAGGGTCTGACGAAGGTATCAGATGATTGCCACTGGAACACCCTGGTGGAAAGGACTAAGACAGTCCAATTTGGGCTCGTTTGCTTTGGTTTCTTAAGCACTTTCTGCTTCATATGATGACGAGGGTCTGACGAAGGTATCAGATGATTGCCACTGGAACACCCTGATGGAAAGGACTAAGACAGTCCAGTTTGGGCTCGTTTGCTTTGGTGTCTTAAGCATTTTCTGCTTCATATGGTGACGAGGGTCTGAAGAAGGTATCAGATGATTGCCACTGGAACACTCTGATGGAAAGGACTAAGACAGTCCAGTTTGGGCTCGTTTGCTTTGGTGTCTTAAGCACTTTCTGCTTCATATGGTGACGAGGGTCTGACGAAGGTATCAGATGATTGCCACTGGAACACCCTGATGGAAAGGACTAAGACAGTCCAATTAGGGCTCGTTTGCTTTGGTTTCTTAAGCACTTTCTGCTTCATATGATGACGAGGGTCTGACGAAGGTATCAGATGATTGCCACTGGAACACCCTGGTGGAAAGGACTAAAACAGTCTAGTTTGGGCTCGTTTGCTTTGGTTTCTTAAGCACTTTCTGCTTCATATGATGACGAGGGTCTGACAAAGGTATCAGATGATTTCCACTGGAATATCCTGGTGGAAAGGACTAAGACAGTCCAGTTTGGGCTCGTTTGCTTTGGTGTCTTAAGCACTTTCTGCTTCATATGGTGACGAGGGTCTGACGAAGGTATCAGATGATTGCCACTGGAACACCCTAGTGGAAAGGACTAAGACAGTCCAGTTTAGGCTCGTTTGCTTTGGTGTCTTAAGCACTTTCTGCTTCATATGGTGACGAGGATCTGACGAAGGTATCAGATGATTTTCACTGGAACACCCTGGTGGAAAGGACTAAAACAGTCTAGTTTGGGCTCGTTTGCTTTGGTTTCTTAAGCACTTTCTGCTTCATATGATGACGAGGGTCTGACAAAGGTATCAGATGATTTCCACTGGAATACCCTGGTGGAAAGGACTAAGACAGTCCAGTTTGGGCTCGTTTACTTTGGTTTCTTAAGCACTTTCTGCTTCATATGATGACGAGGGTCTGACGAAGGTATCAGATGATTGCAAATGGAACACCCTGATGGAAAGGACTAACACAGTCCAGTTTGGGCTTGTTTGCTTTGGTGTCTTAAGCACTTTCTGCTTCATATGATGACGAGGGTCTGACGAAGGTATCAGATGATTTTCACTGGAACACCCTGGTGGAAAGGACTAAAACAGTCTAGTTTGGGCTCGTTTGCTTTGGTATCTTAAGCACTTTCTGCTTTATATAATGATGAGGGTCTGATGAAGGTATCAGATGATTGCCACTGGAACACCCTGGTGGAAAGGACTAAGACAGTGCAGTTTGGGCTGGTTTGTTATGGTGTCTTGAGCACTTTCTGCTACATATGATGACGAGAGTCTGACAAATGTATCAGATGATTGGCACTGGAACACCCTAGTGGAAATAACTAAGACAGTCCCGTTTAGGCTCGATTGCTTTGGTATCTTGAGCACTTTTTACTGCATAAAAATAAGTAAGTAATTACACTTCAAAAAATGTATTTACAGTGTGCTGGTTTTCAGAACAAGGTTTACGGTGGCATTTAAAAGAAAAACAAATAATATCAGAAACATACCACAAATTTCTTATGTCTAAAATAATGACGAACCTGATTGGAAAACTATTCAATTTTGATGAAACTGAACATGCCGCCATCACGAAAATAATATTGTCAAGGTGACGGTAGAGGGGCACTTAAAATAAATAAAAATATTAAAATAAAAACAACTGCGTCAATATCTGCCATCTTTATTAAATTCATTGCAGAACTAAAAAGATAGAAACAAGATTTCAAATTGAATATTTTATTTTGGTTTACAAGTCATCAACAACGTCATTTCATTAATAATATATTGAAAAAACCTGTAAGCTCAGTTAAGCTCAGCCAAAAAGCCCGCCCCGAACTTTACCAGGCGCATAAGTACCCATGACTCTAGCTGCGTTTCCCGTATCCGGCGCCCTAACTCGTGAATCAAACTTTTGGCTTCAGTGCGAGCTACCCAAGGTCTCGACAGCAATGGGTACAAAATCATACCTCACCTCCAAAGCCGCATACTTCTGGCGTTTTTTATTCGCAGCATCCTCAACAGCCGCCCCCGATGCGTGGACCGAGCGACTCAAGTGACAGGCGGCGAAAATGTTAATGCACGTGGCGTCCCATTTTTTTCCATTTTTGGTTTTGAATAATCTTAGTTGACAGTGTTCACAAACGCAGTCGGAGGCATCTGTTCACTCCGAGTTGCTCTACATATATCACCAACCAAATTATGAGAAGTGAGCGTGTTATGCCTCCGTTATGCGTCCGACAGCGTTGACAACGCTGTCAGAACGCTGAAAATAAAATATTCAAATTAAAATCTTGTTTCTATCTTTTTAGTTCTGCAATGAATTTAATAAAGATGGCAGATATTGACGCAGTAGTTTTTTTTAATATTTTTATTTATTTTAAGTGACCCTCTACCGTCACCTTGACAATATTACCACAAAAGCAAACGAGCCCAAACTGGACTGTGTTAGTCCTTTCCATCAGGGTGTTCCATTGGCAATCATCTGATACCTTCGTCAGACCCTCGTCATCATATGAAGCAAAAAGTGCATAAGAAACCAAAGCAAACGAGCCCAAACTGGACTGTGTTAGTCCTTTCCATCAGGGTGTTCCATTGGCAATCATCTGATACCTTCGTCACACCCTCGTCATCATATGAAGCAGAAAGTGCTTAAGAAACTAAAGCAAACAAGCCCAAACTGGACTGTCTTAGTCCTTTCCATCAGGGTGTTCCAGTGGCAATCATCTGATACCTTCGTCAGACCCTCGTTATCATATGAAGCAGAAAGTGCTTAAGACACCAAAGCAAACGAGCCCAAACTGGACTGTCTTAGTCCTTTCCACCAGGTTGTTCCAGTGGCAATCATCTGATACCTTCGTCAGACTCTCGTCATCATATGAAGCAGAAAGTGCTTAAGAAACCAAAGCAAACGAGCCTAATTTGGACTTTCATGCTTTAAACAGTAATGTTAGTTTTTTTCCGGTTGAATAATATCGACCCCAAATATTTTTTTAAGTCTCTATGTTTTGGGGAAATATCTATGCACTGGTATCACAAACATCGTGCACACAAATGTAAATGGTGTAAGCAATACACCACGATAGGCGGCTCACTCACACACGTAAAACGTTTTTGCTTCAAATTGAACGATGCGCTTAGTATTTGAACACGGAATCTAGAGGTATATAATCTAAGGCTAAAAGACTAAGAAAGATTACAGTGAGATGGAGCTCATACTTAGTTTAGCCAATTTAATCTAAAAACAGCATAAATACGAACTTTTTCTATTTCCACGCTTATTTTCCATACTACCAAAACTTTTCCTATGAACATAGACAGATATATACATTCTTAATTGCTAGATGAATCATCACAATCAAAAAATGTAACAACGCAACGGGCAATCTCATCGCTAAAAGTGATTTTTACCAGGCAGCCAAAAGAGACTATAAAGCAACTGTCATCTAAAAACATCATAATTATTAACTTACCATCCATTTATTCCTAGAGTTTTCTCAATAGAGATACGAGTAAACTGATGCTAGCATTTTGATGCACGTAAAGAAATTTAGGTACCTAACAAATTATATTTCCCGTAATTAAACACAATGTTCGGCCTACTCGATCCGCTTTAGCGTCGTATGCCTTTACGTAATAAGAAAACTTTTCGAGGTTGACATGTTACCATTCCAATCTGTATTAAACCTACCAGTACTAGTAACCTACGTGTTTTATTATATATTTTTACTATGGCTGCAATCTGTGGGCGAATATATTTTGAAACAAAAATCTATTTTATATAATAATGTATAAATATGTATATCATGTTGTTTTTGTCAGCGAAATCAAGAGACGTTTTACTTAACAAGTGATTTTACTAGAATTGTTTTAACTACTGCGCATGTATAATCTTTTACAGCGATTTAACGCATACTTTCTCACAAAAAACGTACACTCAACAGCGTAACAAGCGTAATGAAGTTGACTGCAAAAACTTCTTTTCTGCTGTCGGGTATTGGATTTTCTTTTAATATAGATATTTGTTTGTTATTCAGTAACAGACTTGCACTTGACCGTTAACTCGCCTGATGTTAAGCTACTATGGTCTACTACGGGGCACGCTTGCCTGTTTGCTTGACGAAGTCCAACCCTATTTTCTAATTGAAAAACCTATTCAATCTCGATTTGAAGATACCCAAGTTAGGTATATATATATCCAGCCAGTAAGAGATTCAGTATCAGTAAAAGAAGTAGATATATAATATTTCAAACTTATTAAAACTATTGTTATAGTTATTGATAAAGCAACTTGTAAAGATGTATGAAAAAAAAGTTTTATGATGACAAGTCAAATAGAGTAGGCGCCTTCCTTATAAACAACAAGTAGGTATCTATATTAATAGAAAAACAAAATAATCGACTGCTAAAAAACTATTCTTGCAGTCGTAAGTTATTATCATTCCGTTACGCTGTTGATTGTACTTTTTGTGAGAAAGTATGCATGAAATCGCTGTAAATGTTACAAAATTACATTTTTAGAATTATTCTAAAAATCTAATTTTGTCTCTTAAAATCATTTATTTATTACGTTTTTTTTTGTTAAAGGTTACGAATAAACACTTTTTTTATTTTCCCTAGAGTCGTACTATTATTTATTCATACATAAAAATATATGTTACTCAGAGAAAGAAGACGAATCTAACGATACCTCGCACATTAAAATCGGTCAAGTCGTTTCGTAAATTCAGTACTTTGTGTCACTAATACATTACATTTACTAGAAGAGATAATAACAATGTAATAGGACAATATATATGTATGCACAAATGCACATACTTAAATACGGAATAAATTTTCTCTACCTTCCTTCTTATCATTCTTACATACATATTATTAGATACTATTATGAATTCTGTGGTAGCCGTGCGCTCAAATACCTGAAATAAGAACTGACTGTAAATTTGGACTTCCCGTAAGTACACATAGCGTTAGAAGCTTGGCGACAGATTATTAACTTACCAGTAGGATATTAAAAAGTATGCGTAATAACACGTAAACATCAAAGAACATTAAATCTCTAATTTGCAGTAGAAATAATGTATATATTTATTAAAATAAAATTAAAATATCCAACTGCGTATGAGTTTTTTCCGTATTGTTTCTAGGATATTACCATTGATAATTATGAAGAGTATAAATCAAAAAGTATGTAAAAAATAAGTGTACGTTTTACGAGGAAACATGCGCAAAGTAATTAAGCAGTCTGAACAGAATATTGGTTACTTACAAAAGGTCCATTTTTATTTTATGCGAAAGTTCTGTTATTATTAAGAAATTGTGGCTTTGACATTCAGAAAACAAAGATATATCTAACAACACCTTTCACATTAAAATTGTGCATACCGCTACATACCATGCATAAACACATACACCCATGCATACTTACAAGCGTTTTATTTTTTTGCGTAAAAAATATTACCCTGCTTCTTGCGCAGTCAGGTAAAAACCTTTCAACACTGTATTATCTCGCATTGCCGAAGAAAAACATATCTCGTAATAGTTATATGTTTTTCTTAACTAAACAAAACTAAACTTGGTATAGCAAGCTAGATGCAGTAACTATTAAATTACTGCATCTAGCTTGCTAAAAAATTGCGATACCAAGTTTGTTACTATACGAAATTGGGTCTACTCTTAATGGATTAATGTTGAAAACACCACGTAAGCATCTTCTGACGACGCTAGCACTTTAGAAGTAATTGGTTGATGCAGTGCCGAGGCGTCATAATGTAAACGGCTTTTATATGGATATACGTGTGAGAAACTCTCTAAACTTGCGAAATAATAGCTTTCAATGCACTAAAGATTTAGCTACAGTTATATTGCTAGTTACGAGTTTCACTGGGCAGGTTCAGACCAGTATAATTTTCAATCCAGCCATTTTCCCGTGTTTTTGACCTTTTTCTATGCTTTTCGTTCGAGACCCAACTTGGTATACTAGTCTATAGATGTAGGAATTGTTAAAAAATCAACAGACCGTTATATGGAATCTAGATACACACATGTGAACTATTTTGTTCAAAAATAACTCACGTTTCCAAAACTTGTCGATTCAAGGCACACAAAACGATACGTGTTCAGTATTACAACTTTAGAGCAACCTCGCTCGACCTTGAGTTTTAAAAACTTGGAAATATATTTCGCCCTCAAAAAGAGTGGTATCGCTTTGCCTGAAGCAACCTCTCCCGCGAAAAGCATTTTCATCGAACACACTCTTATTCGTCGTACAATATTCACATGGAAATACACGTTTGTAGCATTCAAAGTCATAAATATAGGATGTTCCAACGAAACCACCTATTTTAAATTTAGCGCTATATGTTGTATCGGTCGTGCAGTGTTGTTAGTTTACAATTTTTATGTGCGAATGGGAGGAACTTCGTTGTTTAGTTATGGGAAAGTTCACGAGTTCACCAACAATCCAAGAAAAACTGCATAATGGTGAGATTTATGCGAAGACTACAAATTTTGCATTTTGTTGTTATGTAGTCACGTCAGATAATTGTGAAAATTTGAAATGATTCAGTTAATTCAAGTCCAGAAATGTGTATTTACATATAAGGCGCCATTCATTACATAAGACTATTTTTGCTAGTTTTTTTACCTAAACATACATACATATCCACATACATACGCTGGTTCCCGAAATACAGTGTTAAACTAGTTTGGGAACCAGAGGCTTCAAGTTTATCATGTATTCTCTTTTTAACTTTGTAACAAATAAATTATTTGATATTTGATACAAACATACCATACTGTATGCCATATAGGTTTTTCTTAATTCCTGAAATAAATATTTATCATTATTATACACTTTATTCAATTTAAATCATAAATCTAAGTGTTTTACAATAGAAATACAAAAATATAAATATTATAAAAAACTTAAACCTAGGGTGCCGCCGGCAGCGGGGCGGGGCTCAAGCTGCCGGTGGTAGGGGCTACAGAGAGAGGAACCTCCTGACAATGCGTGCCGTGTCCAGGATGACTGCCTTCTGTATCAGACCTTTGACCCAACCATCGAGCGAGAGCCTCTGGAGATGTTATTATTATTATTATACACTTGAAAAACATTACCTTCCTTCTTACGCAACCGAGTAAAAACAAGCGCGATCATCTTTGCATAGCTATAAAAGTGGAGCGTAACCCCACTGTACAAATATAGAGGAGAAGATAAGTACTCTTACGCTAGTAACAAATTTAACATGATATGTGGTAAGATAAGCCACTAATTGCTTTGTTTGATTGTCTATGTCGATTCTCATCCACATTTGTTGACACATACATCTCCACAAAGCTAGAATTACAACGAAACTTGTGTAGTTTCAAGATATAGTCTTGTTTTATAACTACTGCAGTTGTGGTATCTCGGAGTAAAACTGGCAACGATAAATAATATTCCAAGCAGTTAATAGAATATTGTAAGGAAGAACTTTGACGATGCATATATTTTTAGGGTTCCGTACCTCAATAGGAAAAAACGGAACCCTTACTTTAAAGGATCACTTTGTTGTCCGTCCGTCCGGCTGTTTGTCCGTCCGTCCGGGTGTCAAGACCTTTATCTCGGGAACGCGCGAAGGTATCGAGTTGAAATTAAAACCATATACGCAGATCTATAGTTTCTTGCTGCAGAAACAAAAATAAAGTTTCTAAGTTTTCGTAAAAAAAGTTACAGCCGAATATATCGTAAAAAAACGCACATTTCGAGACTCACAAGGGAATCAAAACCTATGGGGTACTTCCCGTTGACCTAGAACAATGAAATTTGGCAAGAAGCATTGTGTTAGAGTACACATATAGGAAAAAATCCGAAACCTGGACATTTTTAATTTAATCACAAAAAAATTGTGTCTTTATGCAAGGAATGAAGGTTCAAATTTTAAAGTGAAATAACCGTATCATGTGGGGTATCATATGAAAGAGCTTCAGTAGCGCTAAAACAGGTTTTTAAATATTATTACGATGTTTATTTTTCTATTTATGAAGAAAAATATAAAAAAAATGATTTCCCTCTTTTATCTACTAGTTTGTACGGAACCCTCGGTGGGCGAGTCTGACTCGCACTTTTACGGTTTTTTTAACTGTTTTCCTGCTTCGTTTATTTGGATTTTATGCTCCAATTGGGAAAGCGGAAGTGAAACGTTGTTTTCTTTGGAATCTGGTGACTTTTACGTTAATGCTTGTTTGAATAAATTGTTCTCATATGATCCTCGGAACAACTTTATCTAAAGTAATGTAATGTTGAAACATTACATTACATTAGATAAAGTTTGCGTACTTTTAAATTGGCGTAGTAAAAATGATTTGTATAAGAAAAGCCTGTCAAATAATATTTTTTAACAAGTATAAGTTTATAAAACTTAAAAACACCCGTCAAAAACGGCTGAACCGATTTTGATGAAACATGGCTAAGTTTTTTTTTTTGTTTGAAAGAAGATTTCATTTATTTTATTTTATTTATTTAAGTATACAAAACAGAATATAGCCTAACATAATATAAGATAACACGATAACGAAATCTTCTAACAAGATCAAAATCGGTCTACCCGTTTGAGAACTACCTCCAATGCCACTGACAGACACACAAAGACACACGTCAAACTTATAACTTTTTGTCATGGTAGAACTGTAAAAAAACAGACTCTAGCCTTTTTTTTAAATTAACAAATCTCACAAATATCTGGTTTAAAGACACCGCAGCACTTTTTACTTTTCCAGCGAAAGAATCGTATTTTAAATCCGCGTTGGAAACCGACTCGATGGGGTCTTGATTTAAAGCCAATTTAACTTTGCTGCAGAATCTTAGTCCTGAATAGGACTACGACATCTGATCCAGCCACTGAACTCGATAAAAAATGAACTTTAAATTTCAAAAATTTAGAGCAGATAAATGTTAGAAACAACATCTTCACAGTCACTCCATAAAATTATTTGTTTACTAGCATTTACTCGCGGCTTCACACGCGTGTGCGTGTGCCCTTTAAATAAAAAAAAAAAAAAACCGTAAGACATTTTCACAGACAGGCTGTGCGTAGGCTTCTTTTAATGACGATACAGCTTACAGTTGACATTAAAGTTAACTGCGTCATCAAAGATACGTACCGTCAATAGAATTATAGTATACATGTTCTTAACTCGCGAGATAGTGTATGATGCTCACGGTCGACAGCAAAAGGGATCTCTCGCTATGTAAATGTCTCTGACTCGCAAGATAGTGTAAGTGTACTCGTATGACGTTCACGGTCGGCGGTAAGATAAGACGAATCTCTTGCTGTGTGAACGTCTCTGACTCGCGTCGCAAGACAGAGAATGCCGTTCGTGATCAGCAGAGAGACGCCTTTCTCTTTGAAATAGAGTCTCTGAAGAGCGGGCCGTGCATTGTGCACACGAACAGAAGCTAAACGTATAGCCCGCTGCTCAACACTTTCCTTTCTTCCATCTCGCTATTCTTTTTCTCCTGCAGTTTCGCGACTTCCGGGAAAGGTTTGAAGAACTCTTTGGCGGCATATCGATAAACTATTCACGGTTAATTTTATAGTTGTTGTAGTTAATTTTATACTTCGTTGTGGTTTTATTATAAGGAGAGATAAAGTGTTCTCTGATGAAGTGTCTCTTACAAAAATGATTTTTATAATACAGCTTAGTTGATAATATAAAATTATTTGTTTTTATTTATTTCATAAACAAGACTGTGCTAACATTAGCACTATTTTAAAATATATTCATATGTTGTTCCCCTATTTTCTTTTTGATCATGAAAATACCAGTAACTTCTTCTTCTTTTTTGTATTGGACCCGCATTAAAGCATTTGCCAGTGTCAAGTATTAGGATTTTCTCAAGTTTCTTGATTTAAAACAAGTTGTAAATATTGTAGTCACAATCTAAGTCATGTATGCAGTCAGTCAATTTATAAGTCGAGTCCTGCTTCAGTAAAGTGGTGGCGACTTTACTAGAAGCTTCTATGGAGTTTTGCCGACAACGTAAAATCACACGTTTTACTGCTTTATTACACTTGCCCACACTCACGCACTTTATCGAACACTTAATGAATAAAACACCACCATTTTTATGGCATTAATTTTCAAAATAACACAAGTTTAGGAGAATAAAACAAAGCAACAACACGTTACTTACTAAGACGTTCCCGCCAAAACTAACCAGTAACTTGCCAATAAAATTTTAATTACTTGCATCTGGGCGTATCTGGTCTAATGTGAAAATCCTATCTATATGTTTATATCGTGCAAGAGAGTTCTGAAAGTTGGCCATGTTATCTACTGTAGGTATCTGAACTTACGCATGATTAAATTTTAAAACGTCGTAACAATGAGCTATGGAAAACGACGACTCAAAGTGCATTTTTTGTCATCAGAAGGCGGAAGAGGTTCTGAAAAATGATACAAGCGTTATCTGAAACCGGACACCTGATGTTGATGTTTCCATATTGTAGACATTGTTTACATTTGAAATAGTTGTACTTACCTATTTGTTACTTATTAATGTGGGTATGTATATATGTGTATATGTATGTGTGTATGTGTTATATATATGTGTATATGTATGTATATATAACTGAACTGAATATGCTTGCACGCGCACTGTGCTGTGCGTGACGTCACCTGCCGGATCCAGCGGAAGACCAGCGCCGGTTGGCAACAACTGGCACCATGCTGAGCTGGAGCCGGCTTGTGGCAAAAACTTAGTTTAGTTAAATTTTTAATTTTAAATCGTGTTAATATTTTTTAAGTTTTTGGCACAATAAAAATCTTGTCTGTCTGTCTGTCTGTCAATTTTCATTTTTAAAACCAAGCAAACAAGATTGGACAATAAACGGACGTAATTAAATGTATTATTCAAAAGTTATAACACGTGTGTGTTTTATTATGCCAGTAATGTTTTTTTTTATAGTAAGCTTGCATTCATACGAGCCTGACTTTTTTCGTATAACGCGCACGCGAGTAGAGTAACTACGCGTCGTTTTGCACCTAATTTTTTTTTAAATTTATAATTGATATCTTTTACAGAATGTACATGTTGTTGTTGTAAGGATTTTTCACATCGAATTATAAATGACGGAGGTATAAAGCAAACATAAAAAATACAACCGAATTGATAACCTCCTCTTTTTTTTATCTCGGTATTTTTTTAATAATATTTTTTAAATAAAAACTACGGGTCACTCACGTCTGTTTGGAGCCGAAATAGTTGTAGTAGTAGCCCGTAGTTTTTATTTAAAAATGTGTGAAAACCACGTTAATTTCCATAATAATATTTTTTATTCGCCTTAATTAGCATTATAATCAGTGTTCAGTGGGTATTAGGTGTTTAGTTTATTTTATTTATATAAAGTGATATATGATAGTATAGTATCTACAGATGTGATACACATTCACCTACATGTTTTTATGTAAAAGAGGAAATTAGAGAGTGGTGATGTTCTTATTAGCTTTGGAGGTTTCAAAATTGTTTTCCAGATGCAGCTACTTATACAACCAAGATTCAAAGGAATATATTTTAGCAGTAAAGCGAAATTAATTGTGATAAAATTCAGCCTCTACGCACACACGTCACGTAAGGGGATGAAAAGGGTGTTGTCCCGCACGTTGGCTCATATCTCTTAAAGAAGAAAGGATAGATATCTTATTATTTATGTTTTAGGTGGCTTCCTTATCTTACAAATCCATTATGAATGGAGTGTTTTGTTCGCTGTGAAACCTAATACAGTGTCTTTTGTGCTAATTTTGTAACTTATTTGTAAAAAAAACCATGGGCTATTTTCCAAGCACTTTGCTAAATAATAATATGCGTGTGTGCTGCTCCTTTGAAAAAGACCGCCGAATGCGGTTGAAACTATAGTCGGATATTTCGGCTCAAAACAGACGTGAGTGACCCGTAGTTTTTATTTAAAAATGTGTGAAAATCCATAGTAAAATAATATGCAAAAAAATAGAGAAACATTGCTTGCTCAGAAGGGCCTGGAACTCTGTACCTATACTCGCAGAGTAATGTCACTACGAATATAGTATAATTATTCGTAGCTTAGGAGTGATAGTTTCATAAATTCTCAATTCAGATCAAAATTCTGTTCACAGCTATAGCCAAAAATATATAAAAATATAGGTAAGCCTCACCATCACCTAATTACTTTCTTTGACATCACATGCGCACTCGAATGATGTTTTAAGTGTTATTTCAACTAGGTAGACTTTAAGACGAGGCTTCCCTAGAACTCAAGGTATTTTACGCTACATTAGTCCACGTAGCACAGAAGTACGTACGTCGCCGCACTCCGCGGGACGGCTGCTCGCAAGGAAAATTATTGTAAAATAAATTACTATAAAATAGTACACTAAACGTATCAAAAATGTATACTAGTAGAACGCAAAAAAATGTAATAGCTACTTAATATGGTAACTTTGGTGTTGATGGCTTTAAACGACTTGGAGATCAATTTTACATACATTTGTCTGTATTATTTTATTGTATAAATAATTTTGAATTTGAATTTAAAAAATAAATATAATGGCATATTATCCAAAAAAAAACCTATGGAGACTTTTTTCATCAATCGTGTTTTTGTACTAGGAGAACCCTAGCCAACAGACCAACATGTTTCATTCATTTTTGCTGCTTTTGTGGACAAGTGTGTCCTTAAGAGTTAGACAATGAAATCGTGCAAATTTTAAATAAATGTCGCGTGTAGCGATTGGCACAGTGACAAAGCAGGGTACCTACTGCTTTAAAGACTTGCTAAAAGTTGCTTCATGCTAGAGGCGACACGCATTCTAAGCCTTGTACTTCTGTGTCTTCTGTGTTGAAGCAGTCACAGCAGCAGTCGATTCTCTAAACCAAGTGACCGCGAAAGTGAAGTGAGACCCTAAGTGAACTTGTATTTTTTCTTATTTATATAAAGCAAATAATATCAAAACATATATCGAAAATGGAATAGACAGTGTGTGACTACACGTGGTCAGTCGATATTTTGACATTTCTCAGCAGTTTTCCCTCACTACACTTGCGCGGTCACTTGGTTAAGAGTATCGACACGATTCATTAGAATACACGAAAGGCTTGAGCAGTCGTGTGTCGTAACTGGTTCAAGCGGTCAACAGCACGACGATTCCATTGAGGTTTCGAGCTGACGACTGTGCGATCTGTGTATGTTGTACAAATAGCCTGCTCGAGCCACCCGCACATGATCGTGCTATCATACGTACTGGCTGTTACAGGTGGCCTAGTGTAAGGCCGGCTTACATAAACCCCGCTGTGTTTATTTCGCGATTCTGTCAACAAGATGTAACTAGGAGAATCTTTACATAAAAACACGTTTTACTGATCGTAAACAGTAGCATATAAGTCGCCATATTCTGTTTGTCTGTCCGAAAATAGCCAAGGTCATGGGATGGGGCAGTTGCCAAAATTCATTCAGTTTACGGATCAGATAAGTCGAGGACACTGACAAATGATCGGCAGAATTGAACGGTCGAGAAAGGCGTCCGTGCGATCGCTGTTTTCAAGCCTTACCCATAAATCTAGTTCTAAAAAGTCAAATTAATCTTAGTAAGAACGTAAGGGAACGTATTTGGCTATCGCCCCTAGTACGAGACTTCCAGCGTTTCATTAAGTTGTTGGTTTATTGATTGAAACTGAAGAATAATGAGAGTTCTATCAATTTTTAACACGCTTTTATTAGGTCGACCTGTATGTAATGAAATCTAAGGTAACTAATTTATCCATCTTCCAAGGATCGTAGCGTCATGAAAATTGGCAGCTGTATGTAGTTCTGATGACAATACAATAATATGGTACTGTCGAACTTATCTGATGATGGAGCCGGAAGATATGAACTAGAACTTCATGATGGAACGTCGTATCATGAGCTGTGTTTGAATTTGTTAGAAAAGTCTTGTAATGAACTTTGAATACAATAATTTGTAGCGTGTTTTTTAGTTTTGTAAAAATTTTATTTAAATTAAAACTACGGGGCACTCACATCTGTTTCGACAGAGTTTTTTAACCCCCGATACAAAAAGAAGGTTGTTATAAATTTGACGTGTTTATCTGTAAATCTGTGTATCTGTGCGTCTGTCTGTGGCATCGTAGCTCTCAAACGGATGGGCCAATTTTGATCTAGTTTTATTTATTTTTTGTTTGAAAGAGGATTTTATCGAGTGTTCTTACGAGTAGCTATTATGTTTCATTGAATCCGTTCAGCCGTTTTTTTTTGTCGGGGGGTTTTGAGTTTTCTATACTTATACTTGTATTTAATATTTTACAAATAAGTTTAACAGTTTCGGCAGCCTAGTCGGGAGACCGTCTGACTTGCGATCCGCAGGTTCTGGGTTCGAATCCACGCACCTCTGTCTTTTCGAAAATAATGTGCGTATTGTTGATGGCCGCCAACTTCAAATGGTGAAGGAAAACATCGTGAGGAAACCTACATGTCTGAGAGTTCTCAATGATCTTGAAAGATGTGTGAAGTCTGCCAACCCGCACTGGGCCAGCGTGGTAGACTAAGGCCTTACCCTTCTCACAATGAGAAGATGGCCCGCCAGCTGTGGCGTTTCTCTCATTACATGTGTTTATGTATATGTATACATATATTACTCATTAAATATGAAGTAAAAGCATGGCAAATCTCAGTTCTCAGCATTTTCGAGGATAAGACCACATCCTTAAAGCTTGAGTATCTTGGCCTTATAATATATCTTGGCACTTTCTAAACACACAGGATGGTATTGTCACTGTTCACAAGACACGTATCTAATAGCGTTTGCCGACGTGTCGCGACTGAAGTTAAGTCGGGCGATTACCTTACTTGTGGCTTGCCACATAGAGCCGGGCAAAACCTATCTACGTATAATCATTATTGAATCTAAATCTATAATATAACTCGTCTCAGCGTTCGTCGCCCGAGTCTTACGTTGCCTTTCATCATCCATCATCATCATCTCAGCCATAAGAAGTCCACTGCTGGACATAGGCCTCCCCTATGGATTTCCAAAAAGACCGATTAGAAGCGGCTTGCATCCAGCGTCTTCCTGCCACTTGTATGAGGTCATCTGCCCATCTCGTGGCTGGTCTTCCTACGCTGCGCTTGCCGGTGCGTGGTCTCCACTCGAGAACCTTTCGGCCCCATCAGCCATCAGTTCTACGTGCTATGTGGCCTGCCCACTGCCACTTCAACTTGCTAATCCTCTGTGCTATATCGGTGACTTTCGTACGTCTACGTATCTCTTTATTTCGTATTCGATCTCGTAGAGTGACTCCGAGCATAGCCCTCTCCATAGCTCGTTGCGTGACCTTGAGCTTCCTTATAAGGCCCATAGTTAGGGACCACGTCTCAGTGCCGTAAGTCATCACTGGTAACACACACTGGTCGTAAACTTTCGACTTGAGGGACTGGGGTATATTGGACGAGAAGACGCTTTTAAGTTTCCCGAACGCTGCCTAGCCGAGTTGGATACGACGATTGACCTCTCTCGCAAAGTTGGACCTGCCTAATCGGACCGTTTGTCCTAGGTAAACATATTCGTCAACAACTTCAAGAGTGGAGTTACCCACAGATATTGGGGTGGGCACTACATGGGCGTTCGACATAACCTTCGTTTTGTCCATGTTCATTTTGAGGCCCACCCGTTGGGAAACTCTATCGAGGTCTTCGAGCATCGTACTGAGGTCCTCCATCGACTCTGCCATGACTACTATATCGTCGGCAAACCGAAGGTGAGTGATGTACTCGCCGTTAATATTGATGCCGAGCCCTTTCCATTCCAGAAGCTTATAGGCATCTTCCAAACCGGCGGTAAACAGTTTCGGAGAGACAACGTCTCCTTGCCTCACGCCTCTCTTTAATGGAATTGCCTCTGAATTCTGATCTTGTACTCGGACCGACATGGTGGCGTTGTTGTACAAACACTTCAGCACTTCGACATACCGATAGCCTTAGCGACGTTGCCTTTAGGCATCGATATCCTAGAGTCCAGCCTAGGAAGACCAGCCACGAGATGGACAGACGACCTCATACAAGTGGCGGGAAGACGCTGGATGCAAGCCGCTTCCAATCGGTCTTTTTGGAAATCCCTGGGGGAGGCCTATGTCCAACAGTGGACTTCTTATGGCTGAGATGATGATGATGATCCTAGAGTCGTCAACCGCTTCCAGGCTTAAAGCTTTATTTTTAATATTATACTCGATTAATTACTGGACGATGATTAATTTGATTCATAATCATAATATAATTGGTTTGCTAGACGAAACATGGAGACGAAGCGCTCTGCATGGAGTCGTGCATTCCGGCTTAAAACTCCTCGTTTTGAATTAAACCATGTACGCAAGCTAGACTGTTGTGTTCACTATCGAGACAAACTGTCTTACTTTAAACGCTGAATAAAGCGTATTTTTTCGTTTTCGCACGTGACAGTTCCCGTTTAACAATAAGTGACAAGTCCTTATTCAGTGAATAAGATTTTAACATGCGCTTATAAGTGACGGTAAAGGAATACAATTATCTGGATATGTACTTACTTAGAGATATATCATGAGGAAAAAATATCGAACGATTTTAGGCCAAATATTTGAACCCTCCTACAGACGTAAAACTTGTTGACACCTCTCGTATGTAGCGTACCAACGTGTAGTCTGTACAAACTGTACTGTAAGTGTAGTATGTCTGTACAAAGAATAAATCACATTGATAGCGTACAAAAAACTGTTTAATTTTATGTCTAGGTATAAAATAAAATTTAGAACATTATAGATGTAACTACCTACTGCTATATTTTTTTTTAAATAACGATCTTCATCATAAAGAAAATAAATAAGATTTGGAGTTTTGTAATATACAACTACAGAAAATATTATTTGTTGTTCCAGTTGATTCTTTGTTGAAAAGGTCGTGTCGTAGGAATAGTATCTTCTTGTACTGTAATTACAAAACAAAGTTTACGATAAAGTGTACAGTCTCATGTACGGTAACAAATAGACAAAGAGACTTCTGTCTATTTGTTGTGTCGCGAGTTTCAGTCCAAAACAAGTTAAGATTTCTATGATTGAACCACGAGCGAAGCGAGTAGTTTAAAAGTTCAAGAATAGCACGAGAACAATATAACTCTTCTGACAATTTTTCAGTGTGGGTAGAGTTTGATCGGATAGAAAACACAAAAATCAAATTCAAATCAAATTCAAAACGGACAAAGTGTTAATACCTGTAATATTATCACTGATGACAACTGGTGTAGGACGCGCGGCGACGCACAGTTCCAGTTTGAAGCTCATCAACTCAGAGGTCGTTGGCATCTGGCATCGCGAAGGGAATGCACGAGTATTGCATACGACCAAACGACCGAATTTTAAAACAGCCTGAAAAAAACTTGTGTTAGGGTGATTTACGATACCTATCTATGTGAAAAGAAAAAAAAATGAAACGCTCAACAAACATCAACATATCGTAATTTTCTCACCGATCGAGTAGGTAATGGTAAAGCAGGGCGCGCATAAATTGGTGGGCATGCTAAAATAACACCTAAAGGAATGTGCATCTTCAAAACTATAAATGGTACTGCCGTTGTGAGTAATTCTGTAAATTCAAAGTATGTTAATAATATGTTTCAGAAATTATGCCAACATTAGCTGCTGCTTTATTGTTTACCTGGATATATTCTTGTAGAGTATCTATCAGAGCAAGAGAACACTGGCTTGACTTTTGGGTAGAAATCTTCAGTCATTTCGAATATCCGCAAAATATGGCATTCTCTAGGGCCCTCCACATACAAAATTACAATATTCCCAGTGTCAAGCGCAAACCCAGAGAGAAAAACTGGTTTCCTTTCTAACAACAATATATCTTCATTTATTTCTTGGATGCATCTCAGTATCACCATAACAGCGTCGGGATCACTTATCAAGCAAAAAATCCTCGAAAAGCATTCAGAGAGCTTACGAGTCTTACATCCGACCACTCCCATAGAGACTTCCAAAGACATCTGTGCTTCCAATACAGTGAATGGCTGAACGATTAAATCAGGCTGTATAGGCATTCGTATATGATTGATATCATTTGTGCAGAATGGTTCACGTTCTAACGGTTGAACCTGCGCTTGTTGAGGATATAACGGGTATTCTCCACTAAGAAATGAATTGATTCCCTTAGCTAACGACTTAGCTTCAATTTTAGTTGTGGCTATGGAAAAATCAAGTTCTTCATTGGGGGGCTTTGGAACAGACCGCCCAAAAGTATGATCTCCTTTCTCATAACCAAATAATAAAGCACGTTTGGTTACAGATGGTAATCTGATACCACGTAGCTGCAAACGATTAATTGATTAGATAAAATCAGGTATTTTATATAAATTGTTTAAAAAATAAACTGATAATATCTATTTATTTAATTATTTTTGTCAATTTACATCAAATTGAACCCTATAAACTTGGCAATTTTGAGACTTGTATCTATTACAGTTCGAAAGATACAGCCGTTTCAGTGTAGGGCAGGCAGATAGACAGACACCGTAGCCTCACGTATAGGCTCACACACCCTTAGTCCGTAAGCCTCTAAAAAGCGTAATCTTTTCATGGTGTTTTTTTTTTTATTCGTCGATAGGCTTGCGCTTGACCGTCAACTCACCTGGTGTTAAGCGACAGTTACGGTCTACGATGGATGGATATTCTAAAAACCCGAACGAAACGCTTTAATTCCTTTTTCACCTTGCGTACTGCTAAATTGTGGAATACGCTTCCTGAGCGGAATTTCACTGATAGAAATAATTTGGGTATCTTTAAATCGCGAGTGAATTAGTTTCTTCTGGGCAAGCTCGCTCCATCGTAAGCCGCAACCGGTAAGTTGGCGGTCAAGCACAAACCTATTACATCATAAAAAAGTCACAGGGTAAATATACATCATGCTCTGTCAATAGAGCTCTATTTACATATTGATATTAAAATCCATAAATACCTCAATCTTGAAACAAGTATCAAGAAACTGGGCTAAGGTCTTTGGCAGCAGTTCGAATGGAATAGGAAGAGCCCGATGGTTGTTAAAATTAATGACCTCTTTGCTTTTCAATGGTTTTGGTTCCGAACAATTCACCTCTTCTCCTACTTGCCATTTGATATACAAATGTGTAACTCTGAGAAAATAATTGATATTTTTTGGAGCGTGTAAATCGAAATTTAGGCTCGAATAATATAAAGAAGCAAGTACCTGAAATGTAATTAGTTATACGGTGACGACATAAACCCAACGACATGTTGCCTTGAATAGCTGCTCGCATTTTTTTTTTCTTAATAACCGTATGTGATGTATAGGTACATATAATGTTTTCTAAGGTTTTGACGATTGTTCCTCATTGAATTGAAAACTCAATGAAAAAAAAAACGAATTTATCGCGTACGTTTTACTTAATTTTACTACCTAACGTTTCGAAGACTTTTTACCGTTCCGTAGTCATAGGTGAGACTAGATGACAACTGTTGTCTTTTCTTTTTAACAGACTTAAAAAAAAAGGTTATCAAGCAACAACATATTGTTGTAAAAATAACAACATACATATACATATTGATTGGTTGTACAAAAAGTTTTTGTACGTATGTGTTAGTCTATACCAGCTTCTAAACATGTGTGCCAAATTTCATAAGTGTATATATGTTTGTCCACGTATTACGCAGAAACAAGAAGTCGTATTGCAAAAAAATAATTATTGAATACGTATCTCTTAGCTTAGGAGTCACTGTAAGTTTTATCAAAATCGGTTAAATAGTTTTCAAGATACAGACTTTTTTTGTTTTAAAATATGAGCGTTTCAACGACGCTGTACAAACTACTGGGAGGATTTGAACGAAATTCGGTAGAACACTTTTTTAAACTATCACGGTCAGTCATTAAAACACTATTATTATTAACGGAATATTTACCGTGGTTCGCGTTAATATCGGGAGCTCAAAATTAACGCGTACCACGGTAAATATACCGTTAATAATAATAGTGTTGAAATTCGGTAGGATTATCATTCATACTATGTAAAAGGATCTGGCATACCTACTTTATAACACAACAATTAGGCGTTACAAAAGTAGTGAAGTGTGTTTGAAAATTAAACGAACTTACCGAGCGAAGTTTTGTGAATACTATTTTTAGTTTCAAACAAATCGAGTAAATACTATTAAAAATGAATAAATAAAAGTAATTAAAAAAAACTGACTTAAAGGGAGAACCTGAAAAGGGAGAAATAACACGGAAAAAAATCAAAACTGGGCGTCCACCTAAGTTGGTACGTAAAGCAACTATTTTCGAGGTCGGTATCTGTATAGAACTTAGTTGATGATAGTTTATGGCCTGACACCGATTTCAAAAAATAGTTAGTTTACGTACCTACTTAGGTAGACGCTCAGTTTTGATTTTTTCATATTATTTCTCCCTTTTCAGTTAATTAGATTGTTTTGAAGTTGGTTTAATTTTATTAAATTACTTTTATCTTTTCAGTTGTCTTCTGACCGTCAGGTCACAAAATTATATAAAATATACGCGATAAATCCGTTAAAATTTGTTGCATTTCAATACGTACGTATGTTTATTTAGAAAAAATATCGAGTGAAATCTAACACGGCACTTCTTCACGTCATCATCTGAAGCTTTATCGTTCATTCTGCACAGGGTGTACATCTAGTGCTTCTAGTGCCTCGCTAACTAGCTTGCTACCATCCTCAGCTGCGATTACCGACTGCTTAAAAAGGTTACTGATTTTCATCATCATCATCATCATCTCAGCCATAAGAAGTCCACTGCTGGACATAGGCCTCCCCCATGGATTTCCAAAAAGACCGATTGGAAGCGGCTTGCATCCAGCGTCTTCCCGCCACTTGTATGAGGTACTACTGATTTACACCTCTTCTTTTTATTGAAATCTGTTAAAAATCTATTTTAAACATACAAAATACCAATATTTAAGAAGCTCATTGCGGTCTAAGTAACTCAATCTTACTAACAATGGTAATAACCCAACAAGAACAAAGGGACCACAAGCGAACTCCCCAAAGTGACCAAGTTAACTATTTATTACCTCAGTATCTTTAGCTCATTTATAGGTATTTGGCACAAGTTCCCGACATTCAGGAAAACTATCGGTAGATCGTCTTGGGCCGGTAAATTATTACTGCTAATCAGGACAATTATCTGAGGCGAGTCGGGCGGCAGCTCGCCTGCTGTCTCGAACGAAACTATCCTGCCGGTTCCTGTTAGGAATTTTTTATTAGACACATGATATAGATAATCGATGTACTATACTTGGAGACAGTGACTGTTCTTTTAATATTGATACATGTTTGTTTGAAATGGTATACTTCCCAGGTGGTCTCAAAGAAATTTCATCAAAATCCACATTCTTGTTGCGTAGTGCACAAGAATGGAATTCTTTGCCGCCATCTCTGTTTCCTGAGACCTACAATCTTGGAATTTTCAAGGCTAGAGTGAATAGATATCTTCTATCCTCCAATAATAGAGAATAGAGCTCCATCCTCGGCCACACCGTCGCTTAACATCAAGCGAGTTGGTGGTCAATGGTAGATCTATCTTCTTTATAAAAAATATAAAAAAACGGTGCAGTAGTTTGATTTTTAAAACAAAGTTACGCATTTTGAAGTTGATTTTTCAGTTTTATAAAGTATAATTATGTTTTTAACCGACCTAAAAAGAGGGGTGTTATGAATTTGATGTGTGTACGTGTGAGTCTGTTTGTGGAATCATAGCTTTTAAACGGTTGAATCGATTTTGATCTAGATTTTTTGTATCGACAGTATAGCTTAATTTTTTGTCGGATATGTTTAAATTTTCTAAATTTATTTGTTCTTTTAATAAATCTAATGGGAAGGCAGAAAAGCCTTTAGCACGCGGAATTTCGAGCTGAAAGTAAATGACAATAAGCTATCATCATTTATCATTTTACAAGTGATTTTTTCGTCTTATTTCTTACATAAAAAAATAATAGACATCCTCGGCAGCAGACATGATAAGCTTTTAGGCTTTAATATCACGATTCTCCGTAACATCGTATTTTCGGCCAACACCTCCAAGAATATGGTTTAATTTACTAGAATGTAAACATACTATATATGCATCTAGTTACTATATTTCCAATAAAATTCCATCATAACCTAAGCCATAATACTTCTCGAGGGACGCAAGTAATTTGCGATACCTATTCAGCGTGAACCGTTACAAGTATGCCTAATTCCACTTATTACAACCTATTTTACTGAGAGGGTTGTCGATCCTTTGAAACTCGTGAACGTGCCCACTTCAATTATATTATTTACCGAGCTCAATAATTTGTATTAAAGTAGCCGTTACCGCTTTTTTAGGGTTCCGTACCCAAAGGGTAAAAACGGTACCCTATTACTAAGACTTCGCTGTCTGTCTGTCCGTCCGTCCGTCCGTCCCTCCGTCCGTCTGTCACCAGGTTGTATCTCATGAACCGTGATAGTCAGACAGTTGAAATTTTCACAGATGATGTATTTCTGTTGCCGCTATAACAACAAATACTAAAAAACAGAATAAAATAAATATTTAAGGGGGGGCTCCCATACAATAAACGTGATTTTTTTGCTCGTTTTTGCTCGATATAGATAGCGGCAACAGGTAGACGCTTAAAATATTCACAGAATATTGAGTTATATTATTCACTTTAAAATAAATAATTAAATTAAAATAAAATTAATATTGAAGGGGGCCTCCCATCCAACAAACGTGATTTTTTTGCCGTTTTTTATAGATTCAAGTCCGAGTCCAAGTCGCTCTTGGCCGGTTTTATTAGTTTTAGTTTTCACCCACGCTTTAATTAAAAAAATTAGAGATGTTGGTGTAAGTATGGGTAACAACAACAAACCCTTCTATTTAATACCCATATCGTGGCGGCAAATTAAGAATAATTTTAATTTGGTTTGCCATCTTCGTGAGCTTACCATACATTGTCATTCAAACCAAATGTAGATATGCAGAAATTTGGCTGATTCGGTTGGGGTGGCTTCAATTGCGAGATTTGTCCCATACTCATATTTAAAAAGCTTCTAAAAGTGAAAGTTTACCGACTTTGACCATATTTGGAAGACACAATAAGTAGGTTACAGCTTACTCAGTTATAGACAAAATCTTGTCAAATAGAAGAGTATAACAAGGAAGCAAAATTTTTTATGCGAGGGATTCTACTTGAGAGCCCTAGCACAGAATGTTTTAATAGTAGGTACTACATATCCCAAGGTAAAATTATTTGTAAACGATTTGTATTATGCGTTTTCGTGTGAGATATTTGTAATTGGTCTTTTTCCGTTTTTATATCAATAAACCAATATTAATATATGAATATGATTCTTTTTACAAGCTTTTTGTATCTAGGAAACCTTACGAGCCTTACCCAGTAATTGTTCAAACAAATAAAACTTATTGCTAACATTTTCATGGAATCAGAAATGTGTATCGAGTGAAATATCTGGAATCAGACAGTCCCGTGTTCTGTCTGTCTGTCCAGTTCTTGTGTTTGGTAGGTAGTTCTGACAGAACGGATTCAGGCAAGTAAGATTCGATTAAATGTATTTTGGATACAATTGTTACAATTGTATAGTTTTTTTTGTCATCGGAGATTTCTGAATGGGAGGATATCTATCCCTAAAAGAACGGAAGTTTGCTACGGCGCCATTTACTGATAGATTAAACGTTTGGTACTCAATCATAAACTACAATTTCAAATATGATCAAAATCGATCAAGAGGTTATCGAGGCGAAAAGTTAGAAAAGAGGTCTTAGTTAAAAAGCGAAAAGTTTCTCATACGAGTCCATTTATCGGCCGTTTATGATAAAAATTGTCAGAAATAAATATTCGATATTTTTTCTCTCAATTCCGAAACAATAAAACATTTCGAATATGTGAGCAATAAGGCTTTGCGAGCACATTTTTTTGCACCCATAATTATGTTCAGTAATCTTAATTAATCTTAAAATATGTTGTATAGTAGTTCATCCTAGTCAGGAGACCACCGTCTGACTTGCGATCCGCAGGTCCTGGGTTCAAATCCCGCAGCATGCATATAGATCTTTTCGAGGTACTCGTATGTGCGTATAGTTGATAGTCGCCAACTTCAATCGATGAAGGAAAAACTCGTTAGGTAACTTATATATCTGAGAGTTATTAACGTGATGTGTGAAGTCTACTAACCCGCACTTAGCCAGCGTGGTAAACTAAGGCCATACCCTTCTCACAATGAGAAGATGAGCCGCGTCTAGCAGAGGGATAGTTTATACAAACAAGGCTGATTTTGATTTTGATAGTAGTTAGCCCATCGAACCTATGACTTCATGACCTTGACTGACTTTTGGTCAAGAAGATGCCAGGATATGAGGTCGAAAATCTTAGCTAGGAACGAACTACTAATACTTTAAGTTATAATGGTGTGTTGAATTAAAGTAATCTTACCTGCTAAAATACTTTCTCCTGACAGACAAAATCCGAGTTTATCCGTACTTTTCTTTTTTTCTTTTTCCTTAGGAGCTGTTTTGGATTTGGTATCTTTTGAGGGTGCTTGTACAGTTTCTGGGATTTCTTCATCAAGGTCTAGTGGTTCTAGCCGTCTCAACATGAGGTCTCGTACGTTGTCGAGACAGATGTCTTGGTGTCTTGCGTCTGAAATAACTAATAGATTACATAATAGAATTAAAAAATCCAGATACTTCGAATTTCGGATCTAAGGATTTTTGAGAAAATAATGACACTTCTTTACACAAGTATTTGTGTAAGTAAAACTGCAAACGGCGGACATCGGATCTCAAACTGTCGATAAAGATATTAATATGCAATATTAGGACATCGACATCGTCATTATTTTCCGTCCACGCTGAGATTACTTGGAACGATGGAAATTTCAATGACCTGATATATACGAAACTCTTTGGTCAATAGAGCGAATAGGTTACAACCTGTATGTTCTTAGTAAAATATTCTCAACCTGTGACCAGGCCTGGCACTTCGTACAATCCATCGAAACACGACCACGGTATAAACTGTTTCATCAATGTCCGTATAAGTTCCTGTACATATTCCGCCATAGTTTCCTCATGTTCCAAAACCAGGCCAAAGTAGCGGCGAACGCCAAACTCAAGAGGTGGTAGTAATACTTCACTGCTCTTGTCATTTTTTGCACTGAAAAGAAATAAAATGGTTCAACGTAAAATTTTTATGTCAGCGGAAGCAAGGACACAGATTTTTACCAATCTACTGAGTCATCATCATCATTTCAGCCACAAGAAGTCCACTGGTGGATATTGGCCTCCCCCATGGATTTCCAAAAAGACCGGTTGGAAGCGGCCTGAATAGCGTCTTCCTGGTACTTGTATGATATCTGCTGAGTGACCCGACCCAAATGCAAATATCGAATCGAAATTATTAGGTACTTCTTGAATCGATGTTTCACTTATAAAATAATTTAGCAAAATAACAATTATCACCTTTATATTTACAGTCCATAAATTCTCTAGTTTTTTTTGTAAGAATATCTACATACACAAAATTTACATATTTGAAAAGTGTTCATCAAGCCCTTTCTATTCGTTTTGACGTCATATTACATTGTAACTCTTGTTATTGCATATTCAAGTAATAACATAAAGCAATGACTCAACTTACTTCGATCCCAAGGATGCCACTCCGAATGAAGGTATGATGGTTGCCTCGAAGGACCGCATATCTAACACCCGCACGGCAAAAGCAAATCTGACGGAAAAAGCGAGCCATCTACTCTCGAGGAACTGCCAGACCCGGACCCAACCGTATTCATTTCCACAGAAAATCTAACAATAAAAAAATAAAAAGCATTGATTCTACTCCATAAGCTCTTCGTTCGGTTGTTGCATTCCTACATCGCTCACCGCCCGAAACGCGCATAGCATAGCAAGAGGGACTCAGCGGCTGTCGGCAGCGTCAAACAAGATGGTGTTCTGATGATAACATTTGTTATATATCACAGACTCTTGGTCTGTGCGAATAGAGTTCATTATCCTCCTCGCTTATTACCATATTACAAAAGCGGCCAAGTGCGAGTCGGACTGAAGGGTTCCGTAGCAGCAAGTAATATAATATAAAAGTTCATAATACAAAAGTTCTTTTTTTTATTTATTTTTTATATTTGAGTTGATTGAATGAAAGGTAAATTGCGGTTTACGATTTATGACGTATTAAAAAAACTACTTACTAGATCTCGTTCAAACCAATTTTCGCTGGAAGTTACTTATTTTAGAAGTTACAGGGGGGGGAGGGGGGGGCATACATTTTACCACTTTGGAAGTGTCGCGCAAACTATTCAGTTTAGAAAAAAAATATATTGGAGGAAACCTCAATATCATTTTTGAAGACCTATCCATGGATACCCCACACGTATGGGTTTGATGAAGAAAAAAATTGTGAGTTTCAGTTCTAAGTATGGGGAACCCCCAAAATTTATTGTTTTTTTTTTCTATTTTTGTGTGAAAATCTTAATGCGGTTCACAGAATACATCTACTTACCAAGTTTCAACAGTATAGTTCTTATAGTTTCGGAAAAAAGTGGCTGTGACATACGGACGGACAGACAGACATGACGAATCCATAAGGGTTCCGTTTTTTGCCATTTGGCTACGGAACCCTAAAAAATATACAAAGGAACTTCACTTCCACATTTGTTTTCATATAATTTATTATAGTTTAAAAAACTGAAACAACCGCCTTCAAAATGCGCAATTTTGTTTTAAAAACCAAACTACTTGACCGATTTTGATGGAATTTATATGGGATCAATCTGAAAATATATCCTTTCAAACAAAAAAATCCAAATCGGTTAATAAAAGTGACGGAATAATGCAGTAACAAATAAAAAAATACAGCCGTCTTTTGATAAAGAGGAAATTCCTTAGTTTTACTGATCTACTAAAGGAAAACTTAGTGTGTGTATGTTTATTATTCATTACCTTCTTCCTGCAAAGGATAACAGATTTGAATTAAAAAATATATATTATTATTTGGATTTGAATTTTGGGGGTTAATTTGTGCGAAGGTACAACAGTTTGCTTCGAGGACAGTCTGATCATAAAAGGCTTATACTTTGGATGAACACATGTAGCTTACATATTTTTGTCGGTAAAATTACGGGTTCCTTTGGAAAAGTCACAATTCATATATGTACTTATCCGAAAAAGATCTCGCTCGCTTTGCTCGTGCATAGTATTGCACTATCTATAACTGGCGCTATGTTGTTTTACATAAGGTAATAATCAAAAATATCCTAGGGTTGTATTATCTTAAAAAAATAGTTTAAGCAACTGAAATCAAAACAAAAATCGTTCCGAGTGGATCGCGTACTCCAGTCGAATCTTCAGAGCTACGACTATGAGTCGACTATGAGACGGCGGCGGGGTAAGGAATCCACGATAGGGTGGGAGGTTCAGACTATCCGTTCTATTATTTATGTTTTGCTCCCAATGTAAATGTTGTTCAAGTTGTACATAATGATTGCACCACAGAATTGAAGACCCTTTCTAGTCTTTGATATGTTCAAAGAGATATACCCCGTATAACTTCATGACTTCCCATAAACATTCAGCATAAACTAACCTTAGCCACATGTGGCCAAACCACGATATCGAGATCATAATTTTGTCCAGGATACAATTGGCACTGTAACTTTAACCCTTGTACGTAAGGCCCAAGTTCAAGCCGTCCTTCTTTGCAATCTTCCCAAACCTCCAAACCTGGAACCTCGACTGCAAAAGTGAGTGTGAATGTACTTTGACAAAACCGACCATTCGATCCTGTTACGGTTTGTTTCTTAAGAGCTTTCGTCGCCATTCAAAACATCTACTTTATTGAATAATCTTTTCAGTATAATGGTAAAATAAATAAATGGCTTTCCCGCGTCAAATTATTACTTGCTGTATAACATCAAAAAGAATTCAATACTATGTCTTACGTCAAGTACCTGTGACAAACTATCTTTACTGGTTATAGTAACCTATTTTAATGCAAAGAGTTCTTATATATCTTCTTTTATTTTTTTGCGGATCGAACTTTGCCAATATTAGCACACGCGAACGTTCGCAATAATACGTAGTAATCCCTTATTATTTCGTGTTCGCGATGTTATTTTAAAAGACTTATTCAACGATATTCTTTCTACCCGGGGTCGCGAAAGAGGTGCAAGTGAAACGGCATCATGCCATCGTGGCGTAGTCATCCTCTCGCTGACGTGGTATACGTACTTACATTTAGGTGAGTGAGTCTGAATGTGCAATATTTCGATGACCGCAAAGCTTGAAATTTTTTCAACGCAAACTTATGCGTTGTAGCGAAAAAAAAACCTATGGTTAATCCGTTAGTATTCAAAATAAAACAAAATAAGCTTAAAGTTATAGTACACACACAGCTTTAGAAATCACATATCTTTTGAGTACATGAACCTCGTTATATTTATTAGTAAATATGATTCAAAGTCACCGATGACAGAGATAAGAACTATAAATTATCGTTGTTTGCATAAATTATCATAATAGTTCTGTAACTGGTGAATTAATGACGTGTTTTTAATGAAATTAATACGATGCTAAAATTGAATCCGTCGTTTGTAAAATCTCATCTACAATTAATGTAAGTACCTCTTATTATAGGATAGGCATCTATTGGGCATGTATTAGAATATCGAAGACTAAAATGCTTTATACGGTAAAATATCGAAGTTCAAAATGTCAATTATCAAAATGTTGAATAGTTTAAAAGTGCTAGTGCCAACTTACCGAAAAATGTTACTTAACTTTAACCAACGTCTTAAGTTCTCCGTCTTCTTTCCGCAAGTGTTATTACGTGTCAGCCAGAAGTTGACAAAATATGTTAAGCATTGCTTAAAGTTAATTAACGTTTTTCGGTGAGTTTAGGGATTAAATGCCTTACCGAAAAATGTTACTTAACTTTAACCATCGTCTTAAATTCTCTGTCTTCTTTCCGCAAGTGTCATTATGTGTAAGCGAGAAGTTGACAAAATAATTGTTAAGCATTGTGTAAAGTTAAGTAACGTTTTTCGGTAAGGCCGTATGTCCTAAACTAAAACCGACATAAAAGTTATTATGTATAGGTACACCCAATTTTTATTTGCCGAAAAATTGATGTTTGGATTGAAGCTTTGAAGACAAAATCACTCTATGTTTTGTATATTGAAGTTAGGCGAAACTTCTCACCAGAACAGCTGCTTCACTTGTATCAGGCACAAGGCCGATCGTGTATGGAGTAGTGCTTTTTGAGGGATCAGCTAAGTAGCTGGAAGCTTTAGAGTCGTTAGAACGGCGAGCTGTGAGGTTAATCAGTGACGATAAACTAGTTGCCGAGAAGCTACTTAATCTTAAGCACCACCGTAAAATAGCATGTCTGTCTATATTCTGTAAGATTCATTTCGGGGAGTGTGCACAAGAACTGCACGACCTAATTCCACTCTCCCCATTTCACAGGACCAGCAGAAAGTTGGCGACTTACCACCAATTTCTCATTGAAATGCCAAAAAACCGTACTCTACGATATCGGTCCAAGTTCTTGATTCGTACTGCTCAGGAATGAAATTCTTTGCCGCCATCTCTGTTTCCTGAGAACTACAATCTTGTAATTTCATCAGGCTAGAGTGAATAAATAAATGTCTTCTAGATCGACAAGCTCCAACCTCGATAATTTTTTTGTTTTTACATATTTGGTCATAATCCGAAAATTACACATCGTAAAAATTATTAAAAATCAGTTTTAGCTTGTGCTAATAAAGTTCTTTCAAATGATACCCCACATGATACGGTTAACTCACTTTAAAATTAGGACTCGCATTCCTTGCATAAAGACCCTTTTTATGATAAAATAAAAAAAAGTAGCTTCTTGCCAAGTATTATAGTGGGAAGTACCCTATGAGTTTAGATTCCTTTGTGAGTGTCAAAATATGCTGTTTTTACCCGACTGCGAAAGAAGGAGGGATATGTTTTTCGAGTGTATGTATGTATGTATATTTCTTTGGCACGCCCTAGAGCCTAAACGGCTTATTGTATTTTTACGTGAGTGGTGTCAATAGATTCGTCTTAGTCGTGAGAGTGACACTCGGTACATCAAAATAAAATAAAAACAAAATTAAGGATTTTTGGCGGCAAAAAGTAATCTAAAAAAAAATATTTTTTTAAAATACATCGAGTATGGTATCAAAATAAAGAATTTTTAACGGTGATTACGAATATATATATATATAACTTATATGTTTTATCCAATAAAAATAGTTTGGAGTAGGAAATGCTAATAAATCACATCACACTTCACACTAATAAAATAAATGCGAAGTTTGTGTCAGTTAGTTACTTCTTCACGGTAAAACGGTTTGGCACACAGGTAGTTTATAATCTGGATTAACACATAAGATACTTTTTATCCCGGGATTCCCGCGGGAACGGGTAAAACAGGATTAAACCTCAAAAAAATCACCGACAACTGTTCCATTATAATTGTGTTTTAAGATAAGGAGAGGGGAGAAGGGAGGGTGAGGTAGGGGGGGGGTGTTTTGTATGTATGTATGTATATCTGTATGTTTCTATTTGATCGCCTAAAGCCTAAAGGGCTTGACCGATTTTGATGTGAGAGGTGTCGTTAGATTCGTTTTCACTTGCTGAGTGTCATAGGCTATATTTTTTTGTAATAAAAATCATACATCTCTCACAAATATAAACAAACGCGTGTTTTTTGTAACTTCCAACGAACTTTTTCGTAATAAACAAGTGATTTTACTAGATTTTTTTTAAAGAATGCGCAATAATCTTTTACAGAGATTGTACGCATACTTTCTCACAAAAACGTACACTCAACAGCGTATTAGGCGTAAAGAAATCGTAAGATGATGAAAGCCTGCAAAAACCTCTTTTCTGCAGTCGGGTATTTTGTTTGTCTTTTAACATTGATACTTGTTTGTGACATAATTATACGGCTGTAACTTTTTACGATTACCGGGAAGTTTAATTTTTCACAGCTGCAAGGTACTACAGATTTGCGTATAATATGGTTTTAATTTCAACTCGATACCTCCATGTGTTCCCGAGATAGAAGGTATTGACAGACGGACAACAAAGGGATCCTATAATGGTTCCATTTTTTCCTTTTGAGGTACGGAACCCTAAAAATAGAAAAAGTAACACATTATTTAGTGTTTACGGTACTGTTTTGACAACGTTATCGAGGGCTTATTCACCTCAGGGTTATACTTTTGTACTCATTTGACTTCAATTAATACCTATATGTCTTATACGTATATTTATATTTGTCAATAACTAACTTTGACTTTGACCCTAAGGGTTATCCGAATTCTGTTGTGGGTGTCACGACATCAGATTTATTTTATTACGCATATTCTTCACCTATAAAATGATGATTTACTCTGTATGTATGTATTACTGATGATGTATGTATGTATGTATGTATATCTGATGTTATTATCTGCTCTGAGTCTAGTTATCTGTCCATGTTTAGTACATCTGTAATAGGTAATTTTAATTTTAATTTTAATTGCGAAATAAAAGTGAAATTTTAGGACAATCGTTTTATTGTTCATACAAAAGTAGAAAACTGACTCGAAAAATATAGTCCGATATCTTATTAGATTCATAAATAGCTAAGCTTCAATATCATTCTTATTTTATTTTTAAACTATTAATTATGTTTTAATAGTTTGAAGAAAAAAAAAACTTTAGAAGCCTAGACATTTATGATTTTAGATTAATAAATATAAAATCAATAAAAGCGGAGAATATTTAGGGGTAAAAAACAATCTTCTGCTGTCTCAGAATTCGAGACCCTATTTACATTGTGCATAGAAAAAATTGTATAATAGGTACTGACAAAAAATAAGGTCACAATAGGCTTGTTTCCACTAATAACAAATTGCTTGGTTTATAGTTTCTAATTATAAATGAAGAGACGTAGATAAGAAAAAACTGTCTATTTCTCATAAAAGTTAAAGATTATTAATATTTTTAGAAAATAAAATCGTAAAAAATAGGCATTAAGTCACATGATAGCAAACACCAATCATAAAGTGTTACGTCACGCCACGCAATTTGTTGTTGACGTTTTCTTACAACAGAGCAGGTTACTATGGTTACTCAGTTTTGTTTTGACACTTGACACAGATGTAAAAAGTTTGATTTCGCAAACTGTGACGTCATTCAAGACGCCATGACACTATTAATCGTTTTCAAGGGAAAACTAAATTGTTTTTTTTTTATACAAAATACGTAATGTAAATATTACTTTTTCTTTAAAATATAGGTTTTTTGGGATAAAATAGATATATAACCAAGTATTCAAATTCTTAGATCTGAACATAAGATTTGTTGTCAGATGGCAGTTCTCACGTCGATTCATCACATCTAGTTCAGCGAATAATGTAGAAAGAGTTACAACCGTGGATGCGAAGGAAGTGGATGCTTTTTCACGGGCTGCGCAAATTTGGTGGGATCCGAAAGGATTGTATAAAGCATTGCACGCTCTTAATGTGATCAGGTTGGGAATAAAAGCACATACTTACTTATATTTAGATATTTATTTTATTATAGATTCTTGGCAGTTTGGATACTCAGTTCTTGATACAATCAATTTTGGATATTTTTATACACATTGAAATATGTGTGCATATAACTAGAATAGTGAATAAAAGTTTTTCGCTAATACCAAACTTCTAATACTAGAAGCGGCTCAAAATTCGTAGTGACGGGACCAACCTCAGATTTCTAAGACCCAAAAATATCTATAAATAGGTCAACCGGACTGATAACCAAACTATTGATATTAATCCGTGTACCTGTGGCCAAACTGGTAAAGGCTCTCAAGTGCTGATTCTCTCTGGAACTCTTATTTTTCAGGGTCCCATACATCGTAGAAGACTTGCAAAACCATGGAGGAGCTCAATCTTTGGAAAATAAAACTATTTTAGATGTTGGATGCGGAGGAGGTTTACTATGCGAAGTAAGGCTTATTTAACATAGTTCTAGGAACAATACCAACACTTTTAAAAAAAATCTGTGCTCGCGATGTCTGAATGAATGTCTAAGTCTTTATCTTCTATATACTATTATTATTCACATATTTATTTACACATTAAATTTAATTTAGTACAATATTTCTATAAAAAAACAATAAAAACTTAAACCTATGGCGCCGCCGCGCGCCGCGCCGGCAGCGAGGCAAGGCTTATAGGAGCTACAGACTTAAGCTGGGTCCAGACGAGTGTAACGTGTAATGTAAGATTACGTGTAATTTAGCGTCAACAGTGTGGACGGCACACGAACTCAAAGCGAATTGTGTACGCGAATTTATTTCAAGAGCTGTTTCCACTCAGTTGCTACGAACATTCCCTTCGATGTGAAGCAAGCAAACTAATCATTTTATTCTTGCATTCTTCTACATCTCTTCCCAATGAATGAGCAATATCACTCCAAGCATCGTAGTTCAGTTTTTGTTTTTAAGTAATCCGTAAGTAATAGCAATAAGGCAGCACTTGATGTTATTATAATTATTGTCCTTTACACATTTTAAAATATGTACTATTGGCAGAGCCAAAAATTCAGAACACAATGGGCAGTTTTTATACATTTATTCCATTTCGAAGTAAATCCTTGGTAAATCCATATCATATACATCCAAAATTATACACTTACAGTTTATATTGCAATATTGTTTCAAATTAGACAATTTAATAGCCTTGAGGTTTATCAACATCTTGCTACTTTTGTTGTTAAGTCCGGAATGGCGTTCCTGCCTTCGAGACCATAGCCTACGAGATTTTCCGGAAGTTCCAATATTGAAACATTATTACAATTTATAAAAGTGAATTAATTATCTTTATGTTAAATCAAGACAATATTTATAAATTAAATTATGCACTAAACATCATTGCAAATTATACAATGTTTTCCAAATAAAAATACAAGCGACCAGAAACTGAATGACTATAAATCAATTACATTTTACACAAAAACAATTAGTCTATAGTTGTTCTATTAAGCTATAACCTAACAGTACAATAAAGAGTTTATCTTTCAATCTTTTAGGAGTTAGCAAAAAGCGGTGTGAAAGTAACTGGCATTGACGCCTCCAAAGAGTTAATCGATGTAGCTTTACAACATTCTATATCTAACGAGCAGCTAATGATAAAGCCGAGATATATCTACACGACGATAGAGGTAAGGTCTTAACTAAAGGTAACTCCTCATCATCAGTCATATACATGTTCAACATTTTTGAAGTCAAAAATAAATTTACTTATGCATTATTTTACCCCTAGTCTTGTATAGCTTTTAAGTCTTGTTTCAAATCTGTATATTTTATTTACTAGTGAAATGTATGTTTGCAACGCCCTGTAATGGTAATGTAAGTACCTAGCCTATTTACGCTTTTGCTCTGTACATATTGCAATAAATAAATGACTGACTTGTGAAAAATTCATCGCGTCTAAAACTAAACAGCAACTTTTTCACAGAATTTCACAGAAAAGATTTATAAAGTATAGATTAAAACACTCAAGGAGTGAAGACGAATCTAACTACACTTCTTCGCACGTCAAAGTCGGTCATGTTCAGGCTGTAGGCGATCATATAGAAACATACATACCTACATACCCACATACATACACATCTCGAAAAACATAACCCTCCTACTTACGCAGTCGGGTAAAAAGGTAAATACATTTCAGAAACAACAAAGGTAGGCAGGTAACTTACCTAACAAAATAATGAACATTATTGCAGGAACACGCAAATGAAAATGAAAACTATTACGACAGAGTAGTGGCATCTGAAGTAATAGAACACATCAATAATAAGGAATTATTTGTGAAAGCTTGCCTCCAGGCACTGAAACCCGGAGGAAAGATTGTCATCACCTGCCCCAGTAAGACGAGGCTTTCCCACTTACTGAATATTGTGTTCGCTGAAAATGTGATGAATAATCCACCAAAGGGGACGCATCAATACGACAAGTTTATAACTCCTCGTGAACTCGAGTTGATGTTAAAATCTAGTAAGTATTATAGAAATTGATAATATTATTCATGTGTTGTACCCCGCGCATGCACCCACGTCACAGAATACATTAATAGTATGTTCGATTGTATAGGTATCACTTACGGGGCCTATTATCTCTAGGCTCTATTTATATAGTAATAGACTAGCAATTCGTCAAAATTGTCTTTAAATCGTATCAGCGAGCGGCGAACGAGTGATGTTCACTTAGCAGCCTTGAGGCCCTGTTGTTTGCCAGACTGCCTACTATATTCGTCGTCAGTCAAGGCAGGCGTTGCGTGCTTTGACCGTTCAATTCACAATTCACATCACTAGCGAGCAGCAGCCAGACGACCCTAACTTCATGTATGCATGCTTATGTGCGTTTTATACAGATAACAAGTTAGGTAATAGTCACTGAATAGTACGCCCTTGTATGGAGTGTTTGACGTATGCCCGCGTAGACATGAGAAACGTTGGGATTTTTTAATCCGCGACCTAAAAAGAGAAGTGTTAAAGAATGGTTAAAGATAAGTTTGACATATCTATCTATCTATCTATGTGTGTCTGCTGTGGCATCATAGGTCTCAAACGGATGGACCAAAGATTTGATCTTATTTTTTTTTCAATTCATAATTCACATCACTAGCGAGCAGCAGCCAGACGACCCTAACTTCATGTATGCATGCATATGTGCGTTTTATACAGATAACAAGTTAGGTAATAGTCACTGAATAGTACGCCCTTGTATGGAGTGTTTGACGTATGCCCGCGTAGACATGAGAAACGTTGGGATTTTTTAATCCGCGACCTAAAAAGAGAAGTGTTAAAGAATGGTTAAAGATAAGTTTGACATATCTATGTGTGTCTGCTGTGGCATCATAGGTCTCAAACGGATGGACCAAAGATTTGATCTTATTTTTTTTTCAATTCACATCACTAGCGAGCAGCAGCCAGACGACCCTAACCTCATGTATGCATGCATATGTGCGTTTTATACAGATAACAAGGTAGGTAATAGTCACTGAATAGTACGCCCTTGTATGGAGTGTTTGACGTATGCCCGCGTAGACATGAGAAACGTTAGGATTTTTTAATCCGCGACCTAAAAAGAGAAGTGTTAAAGAATGGTTAAAGATAAGTTTGACATATCTATCTATCTATCTCTGTGTGTCTGCTGTGGCATCATAGGTCTCAAACGGATGGACCAAAGATTTGATCTTATTTTTTTTGTTTGAAAGAGGATTTCATAGAGGATGTTCTTATTTATGTTTCATCAAAATCGCTGGCTGAGGCTGAGGCTGGTTGCTCTTGCTGATAGGTTATATACTCAGGCCGCATTCTCATTCCCTCTTTTTCTCTATGCTGCAAATCATACACATAATCTTCGAGCATAGATTAATGCTCGAAGCACATGAAATTAGTTTAGTCCATCAGCTGTAATCGTAAATTCAATCTTATATATTTATTTGACTGGCCTTGTGGCTCAGTTTGTAGTATGTCTACGTCTCCCTGCTGAACTGAAAGGTCGTGGGTTCGATCCCCACCCAGGGCAAACATTTGTGTGATGAGCAATGGATGTTTGTTCTGTCTGGGTGTTTCTATGTATCATATGTATATATTTACAACAAAAAAAAGTATATATGTATTCTATCAGCCATCTAGTTCCATAGTAGGGTAGACCGAGGCGAAACGGATTACGAGGCGAATCGGTTCGAAATAAGAAAATCTCAAATATAAAAAAAACTGCGTATCATGAAACGTAACTTCAAACGTCAAAACGTTCCCTGGTTCACGCCACGCTATTTTGAATTTATAGTAGAACTCTCTCGCCTGCATCTCAGTGCCAGCGAAAATCACAAGTGACACGAATGTAGGGCGCGGTCGCGTTTCGCGCCAAATATAAGGTAAATGATTTTGGTTTTGCATTTTCTGGTATCTTTAATTAGCTTTATTGTTTTAATTGTTGTTTTACCATATGCTATTTGAAATGAAATATGAGTATAATGCTAGTTTTTTATGCTATAATGATGGATATTTTTTTCAAAAGATATTGTTTTGAAAATATGGGTATGGGGCTATTCGGATCATTGATTTTGGGGCGAATTTGATGATACGCTTAATGCATATAACTAACCAATATTTATTTATATGTTGTTTTAGATGGTTCGGAACTATTCAGTACAAATCCAGAACCAAAACCAAGCCCAAGTAAGGACCAACAACCTAATGAATTCTCAGAATCAGAGCCAAGTTCAAGTAATGAACCGGTGGAGTAATGCGCTGACAGAGTCGGTGCTAAATACACATCGGCTTTATACACTTGTGAATTATGTACAGATAAGTAACTGATCTCATAATTTAGGTTTATTTAAGCGTTTTTATAAACATTTTAAGATTTTTATAATATTTGTTTGTTCAAAAGAAGTTTATTTGTTTGATCCAATTCGCCCCCAAATCAGGGATGAATCGGTTTTTTCCCGATTTTCAAGTTTTTGTTAATTAGGAAGAAAGTTTTAGTTTTGTTTAAAATTTTAGTAAGTGGTTGTAAACTATGATAAATACTGATTATGATTCAATAAATAAAACTGCTGTGCCTTATTCAGAAGTTTTTTTTTTTTCAACCCAAACTTGAAGTGATCCTATTCGCCTCGGTCTACCCTACAAGCTTTGCTTAGTTTGGGCTAGATGGTGTTGTGTGAAATGTCTACAAATATTTATTTATTTATTTTATATCTTAGTTTTGTCTAATTATCCACTTAGCAAGTACAGGTTCGACAATTTATTTTATCTTTTCAGATGGTTGCAACGTAGAAGAAGTCAGAGGATTTGCGCTCAATATGTTAACAAATACTTGGAAGTGGACGCGATCGCAAACATTATATTTTGCCATGCGAGCAGTAAAAGTTAATTAAACTATGTATTTACTTAAGTACACTTTTTTTCTATATCTCGGCTTTACAAAAATTATTTACAACTGAAGCTCTTTCTCGTGCAAGAGCTCGAAGAGTCAAGACGTCCTGAGGATGCCTCGTGAAAAGGTCAAACACGTGTCGACAAGAGTACCAGCTTCAAGATATCGAAGTTGTCAAGAGTACCAGCTAGAAGACATTGAAGCGGAAGAGTACCAGCTTGAAAACTTCGAAGTAGACAAAAGTACCAGCTTGAAGATCCCGAAGCGGAAACACTGATAGCCTCTTCAGTATTCTCTGAACGACTTTGAGATACAAAAAAAATAGTCGTCATTGACACGGCAGTTGCCTCTGAAATCGTCTTATTTACATTCATGTCATCCTACAAAAACAGATACCTAGGTACTTATAAAAATAAATTATAAATTTTAAAAACCTACTTCAAAAACAACACACAATGCTGCTACCGCCAATGTGGGTAACTTTGACTTTGCGTTAAACCTTGTAAGTATATAGCCTGGTTTCAAGATTCTTGATATTTATTTCAGTTTACCCATTTTACAAGACATGCTTTTAGGACATACAATATCATATATATGTACTAAATATGTTTATATATCATTCTATATCTAAAATGGCAAAATTTTGATTAATTTAGACCCACCTGAGTGAATATCTTTATCTCTTTCTGGTTTCGGAAAATAGCTGTTGACAAAAAAGGATAAATATAGTAACAAAAGCCCACTTGCATCTCTAAATCTATCGTTTTATTCTAGATTTATAGTCTCAGCGGCATTTGAGAGAGATTTTGTCGAGCGCTCGCCGCTCCCGCGTCTCGCTTATACCATCGGGAGGGTCGACTTTACGGCGGTCAAGCTATAAATAGGGCCACGAATTCTGCGTTTGAGGGTTTGGTTTGCAGCAGTGTAGACAAAAATTCAACAATGTGTATGCAACACAGCCACGACCAAGGTTACCTCTGTCGTGAGTCAGGTTAGCAACAGTGTAGAAACCCTTTAATAAAGTAAAAAAAAAAAGCCTGGCAGGCTTAAGGCCGGTTTACACTTTGCGAAGTGTGAAGTGATAAGTGTAAGCGTTAACTTAACGCGATAAGTCTCAAGTGTTAAGTAGTCTTTTCCATCTCCGTTTACACAGTGTTTAGGAAGAAGCTCAAAGTATTGGTACTGTCCGTTGTGCATAGTGTCTCTAGAAATGGAACATGAACAGCGCTTAATATTGAGACAAATAATTAAAGAGATTGTATCTGTTGTGGTATCTGATATGGCACTTTACATTGTATAGACATTCATACTTTATGTATTCTTGTACGAATTTTAAAGTATGTTGTTCCATCCACTTCATTTTCGCTTTGAACTTGACACTGCGCACTTAACACACACGTGTTTACACACTGATTAGTACAGGCGAACTGCGAGAGAGGGGAGTGGAACAGTACAAGGGGGGAGGTCACTTAACAACAAAAATAGACCTTGATTCTATTCACTTGCACTAATCAATAAGCACTAATCGCACTTAACACTTAACACTAATCACTTCACACTTCCGTTTACACCTTGATTACTAAACACCTGCACTAATCACCTGCAGTGTTAACTTAACAAAGTGTAAACCGGCTTTTAGAATGAATAGACGGAAAAACCTTGTAACCGGGTAAGAGATAGCGATATTGATACCATTGTATAACATTCCCATAGAACTCGGGAAAATAGGTTGGGAGTTGGGAGTGGGTTTTCTTATATAACTTTAAGATATTTTACTGATGTAATGATATTAAAAATATTTATAAATACATGCTTACTTGTAGTTTGAATTTGTAAGCCACAATATATTACAACTATGCGCACACGTACACACAGCTACAATAATCTTCCACAGATCCAAATACTTAGCAATTCATCTGATGGAAATCTATAAAAAGTTATAGAGATATATAAATAGAGATAGGGTTCTTACACATATATATACACACACAGCACAAAAACTCACAGCCAAGGTAAGTTTAGATATGTAGATGAAGATTGGGCTGCGCAAATATCGGAAACGTAGGAAGAGAAAATCAGTAACATTCGCATCACACCCAAATGAGTGATAAAAGTAATCACTTAATCATGCTTCCAAAACTTTCTCCCAATCTCAACTTTATCACAAACAAATAAGTCATATTTACAGACCATAATTATTTTTTTACGTTAGATAGATCTACAATTGACCATCAACTCGTCTGACTCTCGTTCGATCATACTTTAAGATGTAGTGATATCGATAAGTATTTCTTGACAGAAGTATAAACTAGCGATTGAAAGATTACCGTTTTTGAAAGAAAAGTAAACAATCCTGAAAATTTTCGGTTTTTCGGTAACGAAAAACTTAACTTACTTTGATAAACGTAAATTATCTGTCTTCGTTCGCAAGCGTGTCAGAGAAAAGTTGACAAAATATGATAGGCATAACTTAATATTAAGTAACGCTTTTCGATACGGCGGTTAATTTTTTACGTAACACATTTTCATCAACCGTAAATTTTCCGACATACAAATGACCGAATAATCGATAATTTTAAAAATGGATCGATGTAAGTTGGGTATATGTAATAAAATATTTATAGTAAAAAAAACTAAAATGCCGACTTTACAAGTATAAGTTTAGAAAACTCGAAACTCTCTACAAAAACAGGCAGAACTGGCTTTGATGAAACACAGCTAAGAACACTCTCGACAAAATCCTATTGTACATTAAAAAAAACTACATCAAAATCGGTATATCTGTACGAAAGCTATTTAATCTTCGTGTCGATGTTTTTTTTTTGTTGTTTATTTTATTTTTTATTTATGTTGTTTTTTTAAAACAAAAAAAAAACGAGAGCTATGAAGCCATAGACAAATGCAAAGATCACTTGTCAAACTTATAACACCCCTCTATTTGGATCGGGGGTTAAAAATGCGCAATTTTATTTTAAAAACCAAAGTAATGTGCTGTAGTACAAAATATCTTGTAACAGGTATAGGACAACCGGTTACAGAGATAAAGTAAAAAGGAATGCGTACATTTTTCTCTTTCACATTTGCTACGATCACATTACGCAGTTTCGCTGAGGAATGAAAGAAAAAGAAATGTGACTTACTCCATTGCTTCTCTCTCTACGCCTTAACTTAAAAAAATGGTTGTCTGTAAAGTCGGCTTACGGACGATAATTTTACGTGATAGCGATGCGTCACCAGCCGAACGCTTAGGCCAATCGTGGCTCTCTATCGCTTGTTTCGCGCTCACGCTTGCACGCTTGGCTCAGGCGGAACGTGACAATGTGTCATAATTTTTCGTGCGTGCAGCCGGCATTAATCGATTTGTAAGACGTTTTCACGTCAAAAAACTAGGGAAACATTGTTATCTTAATTTGACAACACTGTCATGCCAACTTACGAAAACAAGTCTTTCTATATTTTTGTTTATTTCAGCGTTTTGAACGGATATGCAATTATGCATAAATATTTTATATTTCAATAATTGTCCCTTCATCAATTAGCCTTTAATTATATTTGCGATAACACGAGACGAACACATGCACATAAAACATATTAAAAACCTCACCCCCCCCCCCCCTCCCGAAATCCTGGACATTATAAAAATCCTTCCAGGCTTCAATAATTTATAAAATGCTTCAAAAATATTCGCGCTCGCTTCGCTCGCGCGTCACTATTTCACAAAAAATAGTTCACTAATCAAACATTTTTGCGCGTATCTTGTAGGTATCAATGCATTCAAATGGTTGTATTGTATTGTAGCGTTAAAGTCGCTCTTTACCAGTCGGGTATTTTCTTTTAACATAGTTACTTGTTTGATTCATCTGGTCCACGAAAATCTAGGACTCGCTAACACGTTCAATGAATCAAATCAATTCCATGATTTAATATTAAAAACCTTTAAAAAAACGTTTATTTTGAAATGCAAGTACTGTGAGTTCGTTAATATGAGAAATAAAGCATATTACTATAAAACAACACTAAAATTTTCGCACTCGCGCATTATTACTATTTTGACATAGAAGTACTGTGAGTTTACAAATACGAGAAATTTAGCATATTACTATAAAACACTACTAAAAAATTATTTTGACATGGAAGTACTATGGATTCACTAATACGAGAAATAAAGCATATTACTATAAAACACCACTAAAATGTTCGCGCTCGCTTCGCTCGCGCTTTATTACTATTTTTACAGAGAAGTGCTGTGGGTTCACTAATACGAAAAACAAAGCATATTACTATAAAAACACTACAATTTTTTTTTATTTTTGATCATGCAAATGCTAAGCCCTCGTTAAAAAATTATTTACCAATATATTGTATATATTAATAGAAAATTTTGTTATGACAAACTTGGTGTTCATGTGGCACATTTAAAGTGCTAGGAGCACGTTATACAGCATATTACAAACTGCTACGCTCGCACATCATAAGACATGGGCCGCAGACTCTCTCCCTACTAACTATGTGACGGTCTCTATCCTACTCTGGCTGGGCTGGCACCACAGATTCACGTACGTATTTGACTATTTGTTCTCTTTGGATTTGTTTTGTTTTGTATTTTCAGTGGGTGTGTTTAAAGTGGCGAAATTTTTCGAACTCCCGGTATGAAAGAAAGACGACTTGATATTATTTAAATATCGAGTATATTAGTTTAGTTAAGTTGTTAATTAAAAAGTATAAAATATGATTTGGATAAACTTTTGCGTAAATAGTTTTAAAAACTGATTAACAGGGTTACGCTTAACTCGTAGAGCGATGCAAAGTTGGCTCGCGCTCGTTTTTACTTTACCCTTCTTTTTCTGCAATTTAAAGTGTGAGACAAACTTATAATGAGCCTACTTTTTTATTCTTAATTGCAGACAAAACAATATAAAAACGGGCGCAAACCCACTTTGCTTCGCTACATGAGTTGAGTGTAACCCTGCAGTACTTACAATAATGTTAATAAATTGTGCTATTTTTAGATGAACAACTGGTTTACAATATGACAAAAGTACTACGATCGTCTTGGTGTGTGGCTACAAACGTGACCCATAGAAATGTGTAAGTTGCCACCAATTATTCTTAGTAACTATTCATAACAATATATTCCAGACAAACCCAACATTGCAGCTTGGTGAAATACAAGACGAGTAAGGTCTGAATCTTACTAAAGTACTTATATTTTTACAGTATTTATGTAATTTTTATAGTTAATATATTGTATTAAAAGAAAGTAAATGCTTGTGCGAGTGAAACTTCATGGCAATTAACTAGATTGTGTTAAAAGTTGATTGTGGAAACATCAAATACCTATATTTAGTGAATAAAATATACATATTAAGAATATGAATTTTTTCGTGTTTTGTATGTTGTTTAATTATTACATAATCATATACTATACTAGGTGCTCCTCTCTATTTCACCTGCTATCCTCTAGGAAAAAGTAGCAAGTGTTATTTATTCCAAGGTATAAACTGTAATGTAAATTAGTCCAGCCATTCTTGAATTATAAATGATGTAACTTACCCGACTTCATTTTATAAGTACAATATAGATGTTATTTGATATGCTGTTTGTTGGTGAGCGCATCATTTTTTGCTATTTTTTCTTTTAAAAGGCTTGTAATATACCAATTAGGTTTTTATAGAAAGAAAAAATTCTTGAAAATACCTGAACATCCTTTATAGGGTTCCGTACCTCATATAGCAAAAACGTAACCCTTATAGAATCACGTTGTTATTTCTCTGTCTAGACCCTCTCTCGGGAACATATGGAAGTACCTATCTATATATTTTGATGAATCTAGCTGTAATCTACAAATTACAGGCTTACCCTGTTAAATACACTTATTATTATTTTACAGTATTTTTCTTAAGTAAGTAGTATTTAAATAATATTGCTATTCAGATTGTGGCAACCCCCCAGATGTTTGATGATAGGTTAAACACCTAGCTAGGTGGTCTTGAGAAAGTACTTTATCACCATGCTATGGCATCTTCATATTTACCTAACTTTACCAAACTTGTTAATCATACACAAATTCTCATTCTCAGCCATAAAAGTCTAATTCACATCATACAACATTATGAGGGATGCCACTGTTGTTATTTCTTCACAACTTTTATTAATTCAAGTCTATGTAAATTATTCCAGAATATCTTCAGCAAAAACATGTCTGTTGGCTTCATCAAATAATTATTGGAAAGAGAAACGAGGCGCACCCTCCACACATTCTACGGTGGATAAAACTGAAATCCAACTATTTTCTACAATGAAAGACTGGTGGAACCAACAAGGACCAATGAAAGCTCTCCACTCCATGAATGTTATTAGGTATACAATTCTACGAGTTGTGCCACAGTTTCACCCCGGAGTTAAAAGATAATGATGAAATTTAGCCCTTCTCCAGGGTCTCTGCTATCTGTATAATACTTTTTATGCTAACCCGTTTAGTTAGTAAAATAACATCTAAATTACTATTTTCCAATTATTTTGGCTTATGAAAGTGTCGTGGGTAATAAAAAAATATATAAATACACGTAACAAACTTTCGGGCTCGCTTCAGCCGCGCATTGTTACTCAGAACCTCAAAAGGAACAAAAATCATTTTACTGCCCAAAAATACATTGAAACCTTTAAAAATATATTATCATCAATTTTTGGCAATCAGAGTGCTAGTGTTACTTACTTAAACGCTAGCCTATTCTAATCCCTACTCTCGCCCATAATAAATTGTTATAGTGCGTTTTGTGAAGGCGTGGGTCAAGATGGAATTTGAAAAACTTATATTGAACCTATCGGTCTTTTTGGAAATCCATGCAGGAAGCCTATGTCCAGCAGTGGACTTCTTATGGCTGAGATGATGATGATTATATTGAACCTTAGTCTTATTCAACGATATCCCACAGGATGGAGTGGAGTAGAAAAATATAATAATCCCTTCTTTATATGTATAGAGAGCTACCCTATTTTTCATTGTTTGAAAATTTTACTGCAGCATTTTGTAGTGGTTTACAAAACACATCTATAAAAGCAGAATTTTGTTTATGTAGGGCTGATAGTATCTGACTAAAATGACTGTGACAGATAGATAGACAGACGGATGTGACGAAATTATAAAAACAAAATTGTAATACGTTTTTTCATGTATAACTAATAGATGTAAAAAACCATCAAATATTCGACCCCCCTCTCTAAATTTCGACTCTGTATAATTAAATGTAAGCACTGATTCTGCTGCTGATCTATTAATTTAATTTAACTAAAATTTAATTTACAGGGTACCATTCATTAGGGATGGATTACTAGAGTGTTCGCAACCCAAAACTATGAAACCGCTACTGGGTAAGAAGATATTAGATGTTGGGTGCGGAGGAGGCATTCTATCTGAAGTAAGAACTTACACCATATCACAAAATAGATTAATAGTCTGTTAATATTATATGCCAGCAATACATACAGGGCCTCAAGGTTGGCAAGTGAACATCACTCGTTCGCCGCTCACTGATAAGATTCAACGACTATTTTGACAAATTGTTAGTCTAAGTAATTGTTGGTCTTGACACCCGGACGGACGGACAGACGGATAACAAAGTGATCCTATAAAGGTTCCGTTTTTTCCTTTTGAGGTACGGAACCCTAAAAACACTGAAAAACTAACAAATCCTCCCGCGCGACCACACCAAAACCAACCTTGACCGAAGTAATCAAAACAATTTTGCTTACACACAATTTTAAATTCAAAATTCATAATAAACAAACGCTTTTTTTTTTCAAACAAAATAACTGGACACCATGACGAATGTTTTTGTTTGATTTTAGATTCTAGCTTGCAAGTTGTAAATAATCCGTAAAAGCATCCTCTCATTTACTCATACGCGGAGTAAGCGAGAAATGAGAATACCGCTGATTGTGTTTCTTCGGGACGGTCGATCGGATGTAGAGTTCCGTTGATGTATCCTAATATAGCCAATAACAGCGTTGAAACAACGGCATTGACCAGTCAACTTGTTTTGTGAAATCAACTGCTTTACCTATCAACGAGAACCTAATAACGTTTTTACAAAAACATTATTAAGTTCTTGTTGATTTTTTTCAACGGGTTTCTTTCATTCGATCCATTCGGAAATTAATCGCGCGTATTCGGAGATTTTCGTGTATCGTTCAGCCAATAAGCGTTGAATTACAGGACGAAGCGGGTTTGCTCGATTAACAGGTTAATTTTACTGGTTTACGTAATGACGAAAAGCTGTTTATTCGTTGACGATTGAAAAGCTGTTGAAAAACAGTTCGTTGAAAAAACGCCCACCTCTATGCATGACACATTCGTTAGCCGACGAGCCAGGCATTTCATGCTTCAAGCACTCGAATCCCATTTGACATTACGAACGAGCCGCACCTAGACGAAGCCGCAGCCCTAACTTCATAGAGCGCCGTTGTATAGAGTGTCAGACTTGTGGCTATATACCGTCATTTTACAAAATTTGGCCAAGTGCGTTTTGGGCCACGCGTAGAGTAGTGTTCCGCAGTTGCATTTCTTTATATACTAGTTTGATACTGTGAACAAATTGATTGATTTTGAATGTAATTTGCACGAAATTGCCTCTCCAAGTACATTGACAAATGATTATTAACTTGTATAGCCTACTTAACTATGATAGTTTTGCTTTTCTTTAATTTCATTATTTTTATATGCTACTAGCATGAACTATTGTTCATGTCCTAAGCGAACCATTTATATGTCAAGTGTAAAAACCTAAAAACACACACTTGACTGTAAAAAAACAAAAATTATCACCTTAAAGCTTAATATTTTTCAAACTGATCACTAAATGGAAAAATAGTGTTTGTGAACCTACAATATTTTTTAATTCATCCAACGATATCCCACACTATGGGGTAGACAAGAAAAAAAATCATCTCACTTTATGAGTAGGGGAGCAAAAAATATTTCAAGATTTTAATTAACAATTTTGTCAGCATGATAAATATGTATACCCATACTAAATTACAACTTCCTAATACTAATAGTCTTTAAGCTTAACTACAGACAGACGGACGGGCAAGGCGAAACTATAAGGGTTCGTAGTTAACTATGAACCGTTAACCATTTGTAGTACTCGTAAGTAAAATTCATCTCCTCTATTTTTTCAATATAACGAGATCTTACATATACATATTTGTAGATGGAGATTTACTACCAGATTGCATGTGACAGATTAGAAGGCAATGGAATAGGGTTCACTCAAATCCCAAATATAACATACAAATTTTTGTTTCAAGACAATGATTTTTGATGATGCATTCAACTGTTACAATATTTCGAATCTCAGACCTATAGAAATATATTGACTAAATGTTTCACACGTTTCACTTTTCAGGGATTAGCCAGGATCGGTGCTAATGTTACTGGTATAGATGCAACCAAAGAATTGATTTCAATCGCTATGGAACATAGAAATTTAGACCCTAAAATAGCTGACAATAAACCTGATTATTATCTGACAACTGTGGAGGTAAGTTTTGCATGTTATCTTCTACTATATACAGAGGATATATGCCATGTATATCAGTTTTTTTTACAAACGACGTGAAGTGTTTTCACATAACGCGTTTTATAATAAAAGACAATGAAACTCTTTGACACAGACGAATTAGAGAACTAGTTCAGACCGCAGTGTCAGGTACTTGAACGTTCAACCGTATGCAGCGATCATATATGACGTTTTTTTTATAAACAGTAAACAGCAACTAAGTTATTCATCCACCTATTGCGAGAAAATATCTCGCAGGTGGATGAATAATAATTATAATACATATATATATGTATACGTTTATATGTAGATATGGATAACCTATTCTTATTTATATAATATTTGATTTATTTCAATTTCTCATATTTAAGGATAAAACGATGTAGCCAAGGATAGATAACCTTTAGAATTTTATTTTTAGGCCGACGTGCTCCATTCTCGGCCACACCGTCGCGTACCTCCTAGTTTACCAGAGTTGATGGTCAAACGTCGTATTTCTTGTAAAAAAAAAAACTCACTCACATCCTCTGTCCTGAAAATTCCAATATTATAATTCGCATTAAACAAAGTAGGCGGTAGGGAGTGCCACTCCTGTGCAGTGCGTATATTATATTATTTTCTAGATTAATATTTATTAAACCATCACTCGACACGTCGATGGGCACTCGAAATTTTGAAATGTACTAACTGCGCTCCGCGGTTTTACCCGCGTTGTGATGAAAAGCGGTGACACTGATGATGATAATAAAATATACACTTATGTTCTTCTCCAAGTCCTAAAAATATCTGTGTCAAATTTCACATTGATTGGTACAGTCGTTCAGCCGTGAAAAGGTAACAAACAGACAGGGTGACAGACAGATTTACTTTCACTTTTATAATATTAGTATCTCTAAAACATACTACTTAATTAGTAGAAGCCTGACCGCAACTACACGTGAACAATAAACCACACCAAATAAGTATCGTTGCACAATAATAGCCAAACTTCATTTAGTCTAGTAAAAAGAAATCCGTTTGTATGGAGCAGATCGCAGTATTTGCAACTGGGGGGATTCGTTGTAATTATGATAGGAAAATAACTAAAAATCAACAATAATCCCCGATTTATAGACTAGCTGCGTTCCGCGGTTTCACTCGCGTAGTTATGAAAAACGGTGATGATTATGATGATGATAAGTAGCTTATGTCCGTCTCCAGGTCCAAAGCTATCTCTATACTAATTTTCATAACGATCGGTTCAGCCGTTTGAGCGTGTAAAGGTAAGAAAATTAGCTTTTATAATATCATTATGAAATTGTGTCAAATGTATTTCAAAACACCAGTACATTCATTTAAATAACAATATACTTAGTTGTCTTTTATGTTGTCACAAATCTTATTTTTACTAGGCTAATTTGTTAAATTCGTATAACTTTCAATGATTCATTAATATTTTCTTATTAAATTTTTGTATTTGTTATCACTTTATTCATTTAAAATCTTAAATTATGTTTTTTACAATAAAAATATAAAAACTTAAACCTAGCCTAGGGTACCGCCGGCAGCGGGGAGGGCCTAAGATGCTGGCGGTATGGGCTGCAGACTCGGAAACTTGACAAATCGTACCGTGTCTAGGACGACTGCCTTCTGAATCCGACCTTGCCCGACCATCGAGCGAGAGCCTCTTGAGATGTTGGTCGAGGCGCTTCGCGATTAAACAGTTTGCAGATACGACTACCGGAACCATGATCGTCGAGCCTACCGCCTACGAGATAACCGCCATGTGGGATGCCAACATGGCGGTTATCTCGTAAGTCAAGCTACTTGTTGAGCTTATCCTTCTCATCCTTCACGAGATTCTCATGATGTGGAATTGTGACGTCAACGAGCACTGCCCGGCCTTGAGACCGATCTACGACCACGATATCAGGCTTATTGGCAACAATAACCCTACCCGTGATACTAGAGCAAAGCACGACTATTCTCAAGAACCGGCGCTCGTGCGTACTGACAGTACTTCCCCAGGACTCAACACGGCCGTATTGAAGAACAAGTCGCTGGTGGTGGATGAACGTGACCACTCGATTGTGCCTGTACGAATTCTCGCTGTTATTCCATAAAACAGTAGACTGTAAACACTCAAAAAATTCTACCCGACAATAAATAAGAAAATAACTAACTAGCTACTAGACCTATCCAGGTCGGACCTACGACAAATGATAGGTATCATCACAGGTCACTGTGACTTAAACTACCACCTGCACAAGACTGGAGCTACAGACAGCCTCTTGTGTAGAGGTTTCCTTCTAGATAACGAGACTGTAGAGCATGTGTTACTGCACTGTAGGGCTACAGAACATGCTAGATCAAAATCGGGACTACTGGAAAAATCTCAAAGTCAAATTCAACCCTGTAATGAGACACCTGATGCAACAAAAGTGGAACAATTATGCCAGCGACCCAAAGCTGTGCTCCGTTATTTTAAGGAGCTTGGCTGGTTTGAGTAGACTGGCGGGGGGAAATGCACAATACACCCCAAGCGGGACGTCAGTGCAGGTCTTATCACCCCCACTTCAAATTAGAATTAGACTCGCTGTTAGCAAGATGCGAACAACTGGAAATAATATGTCGGAGAGACTCCGGGACGGTGGCATGCCCGACAGATGTCGACCTTATGGTCCTTCATGATGTATTTCCGATAATTGTTCGTCTTGATAACTTCATCTGCAATTGCACAGGCAAACCCTTCAGTTTCACCAAAAAGGTCACCAAAGCGTTGCCAGCTCACCGACGCAAGAAGGTCTACATCGGGCCCTGTTAAGGCTCAGTAGAACCTCCCGTGTAGCTCCTTGCCCTTCCATACGTCTCTGCGGTCTTCGATGCTGAGCACCGTTGGTTTGCGCCAGTTCTCTTTCGCCAAGGAAAGAGGCGTCAGGCCTTTTTCAACTGCCACATATATTCCACTTTCTTTGTTGCGGAAATAATCCCTGATACTGCACACCTAACAGTAGTGAAGGTTCTTGGCATTTAAAAAGCCACGACTACCCCACTTCAGTGGAATGTACAGTCTCATAACTCAGATCATCGACGTAACTCAAAAAGCTGCTATGCTAAAGTGGGATTGGGCTGAGCACGTCTGTCGCATGCCAGAAGAATTATGGGCAAAATCCACCACAGACTAGGTCCCACGCGTTAAACGGCCGCAAGGCCGGCCTAGAAAGAGGTGGAGAGATGAGCTCGATACTTTCAATAAGAATTGGTCTACAATAGCATCCGATAGACAAATATGGAAAGAGGGAAGAGAGGCCTTTGCTCAGCAATGGGAAGATGTGGGCTAATATAATAATAATAATAATAATTACCGCAGGGGCGGCTTTGTGGCGATCCGTCGGTGAGTGGCGACACCGCGTACCCCGATGTCTCCTTGGGGCTAAATGAGACCCCTGACCTCCAGCTTGCCTTAATTGGCCAGCTGGATGGTGGAAACTGCAAGAGCTAAGAACCTAAGCTCCAGGGTGGAAGTGTTAAAGGGCATAACGCCGCTAGTAGCTCATAGTGAACGCGCAGCACACCTCTCGACACCCTTAGCCACCCACATCAATGTTGCTTCTCCGGCGCCACTATGGAGGGCCCATTTAGTGGGTGGCGAGTCATCACCTGCCTAGGTATTTTTGCATGATGAGACGAAATTGGCAGGTGCCGTTTTCTCATTCTGGTGCTCTCACACAGAGGTACTTCATCTTACCTGCTGTGTGAGAGCATCAGCCTATATCCTAGTTTTTAAGTCACTAACATTCCATCACAATAGCCAAGATCTGTTAAACTCCATATTGTACAGTAATCCATCCCTAGTCCATCCATATACCCAATCTGTATTTTTTACAATACATTTGTAAAAAGGCCTCTCAGTGTTGGTTCCGGCCCCACTGATGCCTTTCAAAGGTCCGGGCTAGACCCGTGTATAAATTTAAATAATTACAATTATTATGTAAAAAAAAAACAAAGTCATGTTCATACCTAACCAATGTTACTGTAAGGTTGCAAATCCCTCGCATGCAGACCCTTTTCTTATTATATGTATACATTTCTCAATTACAGGAATATGCACCCAAACACAAAAATGTCTACGACGGTGTCGTGGCATCTGAAGTGATAGAGCATGTCAACAACAAAGAAGTATTTGTGAAATGTTGCATAGAAGCACTCAAACCTGGTGGAAGGATCTTCTTCACAACACCGAACAGAACTAGAGCATCACAGTTGGCTTCTATCTATTTAGCTGAATATGTATTGAATATTCTACCTAAGGGAACCCATCATTACGATAAATTCATCACACCAACTGAACTCACGTTTCTTTTGGAGAGAAGTAAGTTTATTTATAATTATTACAGAAAAAAACTCAATGATTTTTTTCCATATCCTGTTCCCCTTTGAGGGAGTGTCCCCATGCATAATAATTTTATTATTGGCATACGAACCTTTATGCCAAGGTATGACTGCTGAAGTAACTACTATTAAGTTCTAAATAAATTTACTCCTACACAATATGTAAAAGATAAGAGGATTAATGTTTCAACACACTCGTCTCAATAACTTCTTTAAAAATATAAAGAAAACTTGTGGGAAGTGCCATTACAGAAAAAAAGCGAATGACAAAAAGAATTTTCTTGATAAGGTAGCAATATGTGTTAAGCCACATAAGCAATAAACACACAGTTGATTTTTGTATTAAATGAACTAATATAAGAAAATTAAATTAATCGTACTACTTTATATGATTTTATGTGTCATTTAATAGCAGTAATACTTATTTTTTTCCATTTTTCCTAATTGATTTTGCGTATTAAAGATTATGATCAAAAAAATTATAAAGTTATCAGAGTTCTCAAAAAAGCTCCTATAGTTTTTTTTAAATGATAATTTGTGGAGTTTACTGTAAACCCCTTCACTTAACCATATTTTAAAATTAAACATGTATAAATATTATAGTTTTTGAAAACAGCTACTTTTTAGGGTTCCGTACCCAAAGGGTAAAAACGGGACCCTATTACTAAGACTTCGCTGTCTGTCTGTCTGTCTGTCTGTCTGTCTGTCTGTCTGTCTGTCTGTCTCCAGGCTGTATCTCATAAACCGTGATAGCTAGAAAGCTGAAATTTTCACAAATGATGTATTTCTGTTGCCGCTATAACAACAAATACTAAAAATTAAAAAAAAAAAATATTAAGGGGGGTCCCCATACAATAAACGTGTTTTTTTCGTATTTTTTTGCTCAATATTAAAAACGGTAACAGGTAGACGCTTAAAATTTTCACAGAATACTTACTTGTATATTACCTTTCAAAATAAATAATTAAATAACTATAAAGTTAATATTAAAGGGGGGCTCCCATACAACAAACGTAATTTTTAAGCAATTTTTACTCGATCTTAATTAACAGGTAGAAACTTGAATATTTGTAAGTAAATATTTAGAAATATATTAACTATAAAAGTAAATACCTAATCTAATACATAAAAACTCACAAAATGAAAATAATCCGTGCATCTAAACGCGGTGCGAGCGCCGCGCCGCGGTGTGGTGGTGGCGCGAACGCGCGGGTAGCGGGGGAGGTAACATGACGGAGCGAGCCATAGCCGCGCGTATTCGCGCGAGCGTCGTCATGCTGCCCGGATGTGTATCGAAAACCTACCTATAAGTTTGCAATTTACTACTTGGAATTTCGTTGATTTCTCGTTATTTTATAAACAGAACTAAACTTTGTAGTATTATAGATGATAGTACGGAACCCTTCGTGCGCGAGTCCGACTCGCACTTGGCCGATTATTTTTAAAATACCCATCGTTTCGACGGATGGTTAGCTTAAACAGGGTATGTGACAAGGTTAGGTTAGGGTTAATAATGCGTTGATCTAGAACTCAACGCCTTGGCAAATAAATCATAGAATCACGAATTTAAGTATGCTTTTAGGGTTCCATAGTAAACAAGGAATCCTTATAGTTTCGCCATGTTCTTCTTTCTGTTTGTCCGTCCGCGGCTTTGCTCAAAAACTATAAGTACTAGAAAACTAATTTGGTACAGATATGCATATTAATAATGCCGAGAAAGCCATAGAATAAAATTATCACAAGACAGAAGAGCCCAATCACAAATATGCCGTGATTTTGAATTACTACGCGTGGGAGGAAGTGGAGGGTACTGAACTCTCGGTGTTGGAAACAAATTCGTACTTAACCGGGTTTTTTTTTTGTTTTCCAGATGATTGTCATGTAGAAGCTATCTATGGGACCTTCTACCATTTCTTATCAAACACGTGGGAGTTCGTAAACCCGCAGCACCTCATGTACGCCTTACAAGCAGTCAAACTCCAGTAGATAGACTTATGTTACCATAGGAATGACTTATTCAGTGTTAGCTCCTAAGAACAAGTCGCTGTTAATAAACTTGTTGTGTTAAAAAAAATAGTTTTATTGTGTCCACGTTGTCAGCTGAAGCATTTCTCTCTCATTATTCACCAAATATTAAAATTGAAACATTCTACAAAACGAGGCATTTTAGCGTAATAATAATTAAAAAAGAATCTGCTGCTTTTTTCGAATGTTGGCATATCCACTACACACAGCTGTCTCTTTTGCGTTGCGTGTCTGTTTTTGACTTTTTTTGGCTATAAAATCATGAAATATACTTTTAATAACTTAAATTATTTAAAAAAAACACCCGAATGCATTGATACGAGTTATAATAGTATTTAAAAAAAATTAAACCGACTTCTAAACAATATCATCATCACCATCTCAGCCACAAGAAGTCCACTGCTGGACATATGCCTCCCCCATGAATTTCTAAAAAGACCGGTTGGAAGCGGCCTGCATCCAGCGTCTTCCTGACACTTGTATGATATCTTCTATCCAGCTTGTGGCTGGTCTTCCTACGCTGCGCTTGCCTTACGGTTTTTTTTTTTATTACTTTTATTTATTCATTTTTAATAGTATTTACTCGTTTTGCTTGAAACTAAAAATTGTATTTACAAATCTTCACTGATAAGTTAGTTTAATTTTCAAACACACTTCACTACTATTGTTACGCCTAATTTTTGCGTTCTAAAGTATACCAGATCCTTTTACATAGTATGAGTGATAAACCTACCAAATTTCGTTCAAATCAACCCAGTAGTTAGAATAGCGTTGAAACGTTCATATTTTAAAATTAAAAAGTCCATATCTTGAAAACTACTAAACCGATTTTGATAACACTTACATGGATAGGTATCCATGTAAGTGTTATCAAAGTTGGGAGATACTTTATTTTTAAAAAAGGATTTTTTTGCAATACGTTTTCTAGTTTCTGCATAATACGTGGACAAATACATACACTTATGAAATTTGGCACACATGTTTAGAAGCTAGCATTATAATCCGTCTTACCTATAAACGCATGTTAAAACCTTATTCAGTGAATAAGGACTTGTCACTTTCTGTCGCACGGAAACTGTCACGCGCGGTAACGGAACAAAACACTGTTTACCTAAATTGCGCTTATTTAGCATTTATAAGTAATAGGTACTGAATATGTATATCTTCAGTAAGGTCTTAACCAGATCATGGTCTATGTCTAGGTACTGACCTTTTTAGGCAGACAATTTTACGTGATTTTTGACAACGAGTCACGCTTTTTATTTGTCACTAATTAGTCTAGGTTCTAAGATCTATGAATTGATCTTATGTAGTTATTGTGTTCTCTTTGGAATTGGTTACTAATCAGAGCAAAGCTCAAAACATAGAGTAACTTATGCTCAGAAGTTATTGTGTTCTCTTTGGCAGCAAAGGTCGTTACCTAAACAAAGCAAAAGAAATTTTTAAATGTTTCCATGATAGGTACGAAATTATGATAATGTGTTGTTTTGAAGCTGGATTAGGGATGACTTAAAATTTCGTCATGTCTCTAACAAAGCTCCTGTTGGCACCAATAAAATTATTCAGGAAAGAAGTTATCACATTCGTCATAGTCCGCCGATTCGATTTAAGGAGTAAGTACAAAGTTACTAAGGATACCTCATAGCTTCTTTTCAGTTTTTCTAAGTAACCTACCTTATTTCATATCGCATCAGCAATAAAAGTTTGCTTAACAAACAGGCAAAGGCTCGCCTACGAACGACTATGTCGCTGACCTTGTACTGTGTCCCTTCTCCTCCTACAATTCCTCTCTGCCTGTCTTGGCTAGAGTAGAGAACGACATCATGACAACCTACTGCATTTACACTGTTTCAGTTATAAATGAAAACCTACAATACATCGCGGTAAAGCCCTCCTCCTCTATATCTGTGCTGCGCCACAAAGTGTGGTACTTGCTCGACTTGCCGGACTATTGTGAAGAGATCATAATACTGAAGTCGCCGGGCGAGGTGGAGATCCCACTTACGGAATTACGCCGAGGCAATGACCCGCAACACCCTTACTATTTAGAAGTGTGGCCGCCTAAGGGTATATGTTTTCACCAGAAATTTCTAGGTCAGGCTTAGGGAAGCTAAACGGTGTGACTATACATAGCGAAACTTGATAAGGGGTGTCTGCACATATTTCATGGATCACTTAAATATCCTCTTCATTTTTTCTCGCCATAAGCAAAAATGAGTGCATTGATTTTCAACAGTCGATGTCAATGTATTATTATTATGAATATGTTTTCTCCAAACTTCTAAATAATATATATTTTTCAGCAAATATCCATAGCTCTATGTTGACTTATAATAATTGCGGCGATTCAGTGACAACAACCAGCGGTAATGATGAAAAAAAGGAAAGCCTCGACAAAATATGCAACGCGTGTAAGTTCCAATTCTAATAGCTTTATGGATAGATTGATTTATTGAACTAGAGGACCAAAAATCGCCGCAGCAATGTCATTGTGGCTCTATGGCCAACGAAAGCCAAGGCTTTATAAGTCGCGAATACCGTCATTTTTTTATTTTTTTTTATTATAAAAAGACTAAATGAACTTACGCAAAATTCATAACATCTTAGACCAAAAAAGCAACATCACAAACGTTCAAAAAAAAATTTTGCTCCTAGGGATCTTTCTTGATAATTTTCTGGGGCGTATGGGCTTTGGCTTCGCTTTATCATTTTATCGATTAAATTCTACAGGAACCTTATTCAAACTATTCTGTTGGATATAAGTTCACATTCTAACCAATAATACTATATAATATGTATAAAAGCGAAAGTTACGACATCAGGGGGGGGCTTGGGAGTTACGCTAAATTTTTATAGCGATGCAGTTGGCACACGTTTTTAACTGTTTTTTTCTGTAATTAAGAATAAGAATAAGAATATTTATTAACCTTGAATAACAAACATGTTACAGGTAAGTCAGATTTACACATATTATGATAAATTAACTAAATTTTATGATAATAGCATAAATAAAATGATATAATCGATTTAATTTAAATTATGGTATCCAATAAATTTTAATTACATTTGTTTTAAGACTCCAACCGTTAAAACAAGAATAATCAAAAATATCAATACCTATCATTAAAAATATATTATCTAGTTAATTAAGTATATATACTAGTACAACTACAAATACCAAAATATTATTATATTTTTGCTACACGTGACTGTGCTTGCTCTGTATTTGTAAAAAATGAGGATTTTGAAAGATCCATTTCCATATATTCACTTAATTTATAAAAAGGGTTATTTTCAAAGAAAGATTTTAATTTATGTTTAAACATACTATAATCAAGTTTGCTAATACAATTTGGCAGCTTATTATACAGTAATATTTTGATATGACGCCCTTGTTTTTCTGCTTTTACTAACCTAGTCTTTGGGATATACAACTTCTCTTTATTTCTTAAATTGTACGTATGCTTATCTTTATTCTGCTGTAAATCAGCTTCATGTATTTCTAGTAGGCTATTATATATGTAAAGTGATATCACCGTCATTATTTTGTTTTTTTTTTAAATATTTTCGTGCAGAACTACGCTTTTTCAGACATTCAATTATCCTAATTGCTCTTTTTTGACATCTTAAAACTTTAATAACATTTATAGCATTTCCCCAAATTGTAACAGCATATCTAATCACAGAATGTATATTATAATATACCGATATAAGAGTTGTTTTATCTACTAACGGCTTAAGTTTAAACAAAGCATAATTTCCACTAGCAATTTTCTTACATAATTTGTCAATGTGAGCTGTATGATTAATTGTGTTATCTATTGTATACCCCAGAAAAACGTTCTCTTTACTGATAAAATTTCCAAAAAGACCTAATCTCGTTTGATATTGCATTACGACGCTTTTATTAGAATTTAGAATTATACCATTACAATCAAACCATTCTTTAAGCAAGTCCAATGCCTTATTTGTTTTCAATTCTAGATTTTCTATATTTTTATCTTTAATTCCAACATGAGTATCATCTGCGAAAATACATACATGCATCCATTCTGGCATAGCATTTGCGAGGTCATTTATATAGATTAAAAATAACAAAGGACCTAAAATTGAACCTTGTGGTATCCCCATTGACACATCTCCGTCTAAAGAAGAGGATTCGTTAACACATACTGTTTGGCTACGTTTATTTAGGTAAGATTTCATCATGTTTAATTCAGTGCCACGAAAGCCATAGAATTTTAATTTTAATATTAGTATATCATGTCTCAAACAATCAAACGCCTTTGATAAGTCACAAAATATGCTTGAACATCTGTTTGAGCCGTCTAAAGATTCAAGAATAAAGTAAATTACGTCTCTAATAGCCATCTCAGTCGAACGACCTTTTCTAAAACCGAATTGGGCAACAGTGAACAGATTATTTTCTTCAAAAAATTGTACTGTTCTGGACTTAAGGGCAGTTTCTAGTATTTTAGATAAAGCAGGTAGTATACATATTGGTCTATAATTATTAAGATCTGATGAATCTCCTTTCTTGTAAAGAGGTATCACTCTCCCTGGTTTTAATACATCGGGAAATACACCATCAGCTAAGCAAGAGTTTATAATACTGTGTATTAATTCAAAGATGTTGTTATTATTTAAAATAATAACAGTGTAAGACAAAAGATCAAACGAACTTTTAACTTTTACAGTCTCACTCTTGTGTTAGTCTCTTAATTGTAGAAAAATAACTGATAAAAACGGGCGCGAGCCAACTTTAGCATTACTATAAGAGTTGAGCGTAACCCTGCTGGACCTGGCCTGGACCGATCGTTATGAAACTGGTAGAGAAGAGATTAATGACAACCTGCAGGCCTAGGATGCGCGCCGCAATGATGTATTTACGTAAATGAGTTTTCCCCAACTCTGCGTGGCAAGCAAGTGACAATGCCATCTTGTGTTTGTCTATTTAGAAAGTGCAACACTGAAAAATAAAGCCGCATCAGTATCGCTATCTCTTACCCGGTCACACGGGGAATTTATCCTAGGTTCATAGGTTCTAAGATATATGCATAACGTCTTGCACGACAATAAGATTAGATAATTTTTTGCCTCGGGGCGCCTCCTAGAAACGGGATGTTACGTTTTATTATCATTATAACCGTTTTTCAGCACAACCAGGGTGAAACCGCCGGGCACAGCTAGTTATGAATTTCATCCAATTCATACCGCGGTTGTGTTATGGAACATGATTATCATGTCTTTTGGGCTTTAACCCAAAACTCCCAAGACATTTTTTCGAGCGATTTTGTAGCCAAAACAGGTTGACAAAATTAAAATGCGATAATTTTATTATTATGATAAAATAATATGGTCTCTACTTTCGTCATATCACAACTGACGCTACAGCGGTGTAGGCCGTGTAGGTCCTAAATCGATTATTTGTCGTTTATGTAATAAAATTAGTATATTTTACTGCTTTCAGCTCAATCTACATTATCAGAGGCACTGCCGTCAAACCACATACGAGTACCCAAAGAAAAATATGACAAGTGTCCTAATATGCTTTCGGGTTTCGTGTGTAAACAGACCAAATCCTCCATATTCAAGCTGAACGGGAAGAAAAGTCAGGATAATTTCACTAACCTACTGCTGAAAATCCAAAATGATCTGTCTACGTTGAGTAATAAGCTATCTGTTCTGGAAGATAAAATAGTAATTTCTTAAAGAATGATGTCTTCTCATTCCATAAAATGTAAGGGTTTTAAGATCGAAAGCAGAGCATATTATTTCAATATACTTTGACCTATTGACTATTGAAATAGCAGCATCGGACTGGCCATCATGCCCAGGCCTGTTACCACAAGCGTGCAAGCAGTCTTATTTCAATAATACTTTGACTTTTGTCTCACTCTTTCTACACTACAGAGAGCAAGACAAAGGTCAAAGTAATATTGAAATAAGATTGCTACGTTGTGATAACCCCCAGGGGGGTGCGAGGTAATAAGACTTGTCTAACCGTATTTGGGGTAGGTGAGGTAAACACCATAGAATGATTGGATTATAATAAAACAATATTGTTACCCAAAGATAAATATAATTTAGTCAATATAACGATAACGTTTAACGTTGATAAATAGCAAAAGATATAAAATTATTGTATTTGATTCTTATATACAGACTATGTACAATAATAATGTATTTACAAAACGTTTCGTAGCCAACGGAGGTATATTGGACTAGTTGTTTAGCTAAGAATTAACAAAGAGAAAGTCTCAGTAAACTATGTTTCTAATAGCCATCTTCTAAAGCTCTGCACACCATTACATCAAGGCAGAAAATATAATATAGATAGAGAACTAATGTCGTACTGCTGTTATTATTATTTTGTTCCAGAACAAGGGCGCTGCTGACCTTATTTCGTTATTTTGGTCAGTCGAGACGGTAGTTCCCATTTTTTGCCGCATTAGTTCTCTATCCAAATAGACTACATTATTTGGATCTTCGCGCCATTAACCAAAACCTACAGGTTTAGCTAATCTACTTGAATCTATTCTATAAAGTGTACATATGATATATCATATGTACACTTTATAGAATAGTTTCAAGTATATACTGTAGGCATATAATACTAGCATCGTCCATCTGAATTTTAAACTTAGCAGGTGTCTTTTTATCGCGCTGTCTATACCCTGAAAAGATAAACGAAGTCAGAAACACATTTGATCGATACACAGAAATTATGAGAGAAAAATATGCTTCTCTTCATGCTGTTATTCAATATTCTGTAAAATTAATTTCACTAACAGTCGGAAAGTAGCTTGCACATAATAAGATGTTATGTGATAATTATGTTATTTTTATAGTAAGAAGTGATTAGTGATATGATAGTACATAAAATTAAGCTTTTTTACCCGATTGCGCAAGAAGGTTTACTTATATTTTTTGTAATAATAGTAATACGAATCTCACAAAAATAAATAATTACAGCTCAAAAAAACTAAAAAACACGCTACAAATTATTGTATTTGGGTGAGATTGGTAATTTTGGATATATACATACATTGCTTAAATTGTTAAAAAAGAACAGCCTGTAGAATTTGTTTACGCCGCAGCCCACTAGAACCGGTTATATACGAGCGCTCGAGTCTGAATAACCTCGACGGACATTGTAGGTCCTTCGCTAAGTCGATGCTTGCTCATACTCACTGAACGTATGTAAATGTAATTGTTTAACTTTGCTGAATATAATTATGTGTAATAGAGTAGCGATAGCGTAGGAAGCGCAGTTACCAGTGTCAGCGCGCTGCGAATGAAGGTACCAGTACAAACTAACTGTAGTTTTTAGATACCTTGCAAATTTATAATGTAAGTTTTGTGTTGTTAAATAAATAAATAATAAATCAACCGTTAGCACACTACAGCTATCAAAAACCTGAGCTAGACGTAATGACTCAGAAGAAAAAAATGCAAATAAAGAAAACTCATTCCGCAAACGCATATCTAATTAGCTACTCATGCTACGACGCAATAAAGTGTAAGTGACATTGCACAGGCGTTAGTCTATTTGCCATTGATTTTTTGTCATACAATATGTAAGGAAGGGCGCAACTTTTCTAACGCGTTGCATTACCAGGCCATTAGTTATATTCATCAATGAATATTATATACTGTCTGTCAAACATTGTACATAGGTATTTTGAATATTCTCGATTTTTTCCCATAAGAATAGTGGTCAAAACGACTGCGTATCAATTAATTAAGTAATTTGACTATTTTTTTGTAGAAAACATCAAGAACATTGAAACAAGCTAAATACAATGTTTGACACGGATTCAAAGTTACCCATGGTGATTGTATGTATGTATATAAGATGGAATATCATCCCGAGGGAACGTAAATCTATAACACCTAGTCTGTTTACATATAGAACTATTGTGGCAAAACACGGGAACTAACGTCTGGAAGTCAAATCAAATCATTTAGGACACAAATTAAATGTGATAAAACATTAATATAGCGAACCAAAAGGCTCCTAAACTAGTTTATAAGTAACTTTGGTGTAGGAGGTAATGGCTTCTCCCAAAGAAATGAACGAAATATTACATTATTACATGTTGAGTGTCAGTACTACTATGGTATTCTGTGGTCTCCACTCAACAAAATAATGAAACAAGGACAATAACATGCCCTCTCTCCCCCCTAATGCCACATTAGTTCTCTAGCTGAACAGACTACAGCTTACCTCACACTCTTGCTTGTACACAGTCTGGGCACAGCACTTGCTCATGACCACGAATCCGCACATGCGGTCCTGCGTGCCGAGAGCGAACTCTATGCTCCTGATGAGGTCGTTGGCCTTCAGCACCATCAGCGCGTCTCGGTCCACGTGCTCGAGGCATTGCGTCAAGTACGGCAGGAAATTCGGTAGCTCTTTTTGGAATACCGTTTTCTGGAGCAGAAACAGATATGGACGATCTTTTGAGAAGAAATATATATAATTTTACCTTTTTCAACTTTTTAATCGGCGACTCAAAAGAGGGATGTTATAACTTCGACGTTTATTTCTATACATCTATAGACAAATAGATGTATAGAAATGATCATAAAGAAATATAGATATATAGAAATGTCTGTGGCATGGATCGTTTGAGAGCTATTATGCTGATGTAGTTTTTTTTAGGGTTTCGTACCTCAAAAGAAAAAAATGGAACCCTTCGGAACGGAGTCCGTCCGTCCGGGTGTCAAGACCTTTATCTCAGGAACGCGTCAAGGTATTGTGTTGAAATTAAAACCATATACGCAGATCCATAGTATCTTGCTGCAGAATGAAAAATCAAATTTCTCAGTTTTCGTAAAAAAAAAAGTTACAGACGAATATGTCGTAAAAAAATCACATTTCGACACTCACAAGGGAATCAAAACCTATGGGGTACTTCCCGTTGACCTAGAACTACGAAATTTGGCAAGAAGCATTGTGTTATAGTACACATATAGGAAAAAATCCGAAAATCAGTCCTTTTTAATTTAATCACAAAAAATGTGTCTTTATGCAAGGAATGAGGGTCCAAATTTTAAAGTGAATTAACCGTATCATGTGGGGTAAAGAGCTTAATTAGCATAAGTTAAAATGGGTTTTTAAATATTTTTCGGTATAAGAAGGAAAATATAAAAAAAAATATGATTTCCCCCTTTTATCTACTAGTTTGTACGGAACCCTCGGTGGGCGAGTCTGACTCGCACTTGTCCGGTTCCGTTAAGTAATGTTTAGTATATAAATATTGTTTTTATCTGGTTTACGATGTTCAAAAGTGTTAAAGGTGTGCATAAATAAATTTAATTGACCGTATAAAAAACAAATCATAATTGCATACCTAGATCATATAATAATTATTTAGTGGTAGAAAACATCCTCATGTTTTATGGATGAATGGATAATATTCGGGCGAATATTGCGGTGTGAATGTGAACCAAAAACATCAACATTAGTTTTGAATGTATCGGAAAAAATATGTTTATAGTCTAAACAGCTCTCTTATGTGACTAGTTTGTTCCCAAGAATCTTGAATATTTATTCTGAGTTAAATAATTTGATTGTATGCAGTATGTGTATGTATATTGCCGTAGAGAAAATATTCTTAACGGAAAATAGGAAGAAAGATCGGCGCGAATGCCGCCGCGACCGCAAGTAGCGTTACTACCCTACAATAGCTATGTTATTGTGTGACTAACGGCCAAACCAATCATAATATCATCGCCAAGGTAGATACTCAAATCAAAATAACGTCTTCATTTGCTAATTATGTATTCAACTATACACCTTTACTTGCGAAAGGTACTTGAACTCCCATATATAGAAAATAAATATTGACTCGATACTTGCGTACGTCAGGTACATCAGTTATGTAAATACGTAAACGCTCTAAGCAAAAATACAATTATACGCATTTGCCAAGTTAACAATGCTATGTTTTACAATGGTACATTTTATACTGCCATTAAAATATACAACAACTTGCCTACTGAATTTAAATCATTAAATGTATTACAGTTTAAAGTTAAATTAAAATCCTGGCTTATAGTAAATGTATTTTACAGTTTGAAAGGATATTTTGATATTTGATAAAATATCAAAATATTAATTATTAAATTATTAATTTAATATATTTTGATAATTGGTGAACTATTCGGTAGACAACTGTAGTAACTTTTACCATAAATACTTTATAGTATCAAGTTACCTTTTACTGATAATATTACTTTTACAGTCGTAGGCTGCAATGGTCACTTAAAATAACATCAGGCGAGTTGGCGGTCAAGCGCCTTTTTTTCGAACTAAAAAAAAAAGACATAAAATTGTAGTACCTCGTTGGCTGAAGGTTTAGTTGCTACAACCCCCTTCATGACAGAGTCCCATGGACGCCCAGTAACCATGCACACAAAAAGCCCATAGAGCTCCTTCCTGATTCCAAGATGCTCAGAATGGAACCTCATATTCTCTCGATTCCTGTCTATGATAGACAGCCATAGTTTTGAGTAGTGATATCTGAATTTTTCTGATAATTGCTGAAAAATGAAATACATTAATTTAATCTAACAGTGTATAGATGTAAATAACATTATTTATATGACTTTTTAATCTTTTCACGACTAAACAGTACCTATAAGGGACCATTTGAATTTGTTTTGAGTTAATTAAGTAAGTAAATCGCACCTCGCCGCATATTTTAAAGTCTAAGTCACACCTATCAATTTTTAACAGACTTCAAAAAAGGAGTAGATTCTATGTTTGACTGTATGTTTTGATGAGCATTATGAATATGGTAATAACATTTGATACTTAACTCTGAACAAGAATTAAGAATATGAGCAGTATAACCTTGAAATCACATACTTTTGCAACAAGTATTGTTACAAAAAGTTTGTACTTGTGAGGTCTACTGTTCATAAGACTATACATAGCAGCAAACATCTGGAGCCAGTTTCATTATGCCCTCTTTTGTTCTCAACTAAAACAAAAGAGGGAAAATGATCAAACATAGCTCAAAATGTTAACCACTAACTATAATAGTTTTAGTTTTCACCAATTATTAAATATTACCAGTTATGACATAGAAGTAGGTATATTTAGACAAACAAAATAGCGTTTTTTTCTGATATGATTTAGTAACTTAAGTACCTAGTTAATTAAATTGGCTTTTTCGTATTTACTGCTTTGTAATAAACATTAACATCAACCTGGGAGCTAGTATTTGAATATAATGGAATGTGTATACACACAACAAATTACTGCATATATATATTTTTTTTTTTTTGCATTGTCTCATTGTTCTCGTAATGGCAATCTTTATCTCCAAAAATAACAAAACATGAACTTCAGGGTATGGAAAGAAGTCCATGCTCAGCAAGTGGAGACAGTTTATAAAAATAGGGCTGACCTTCAGAATGACTATTATTTATTCCATTCAATCCCAATAATTAATTAGTACTCCAAATTTAAAATAATAAATCATTTTTAATCATGCAAAAACCAATAACCATGTTTTATTAGTTTTTGTAGTAAAACTGGCCAGCATGCCACTAGCACAAGTTAAACCCTCTAGTCTGGCATCAACATAAAATAAAAGCATAATTAAACTGTGACATAACTTACAGCATACAAACCATGATCCAGCAGATAAATTGTTACTTCTTTATCTCCAGGATTTTGCTTTAGAAGTACATTTCCAGGATGTGGGTCGCTATGTAGAAAACCTGTGACGAATATCATGTGAGCATACAGATCACCAAGCTTGGAGCATACTTCGAGCCTATTAATTTTGTTTTTCTGGAATAAAATATAGCAAGTAAATAACCAACAAAAGGAATATTTTATTTTCAAAGACCAATTGGTGTCAAAAACATAGTTATTTGCATAGTGAAAAGTTTACATAATTTACCAGTGCCAGTATTCACAATCCATCAGATTTAGATTCAATTCAATCTTTATTCTGTCATTTGTAAACAGAATAACAAGAGCTCATAAGTAATATTGTTCTATCAAATGCAATATTGTTCTATCAAATATAATATTGTTACTGTACAACTAATTCTAACTTCAGAACAGGATCACTAAACACTTATTATCATCTATAATCTATATCCCATTAGAAGGGTAGACACGTCAGAGTCATAAGGACATTTTTTATGTGTTAGAAATACATAATATACTAGAATGGACCCCATTGACATAACCTTGGATCAAATTGAAGTTCTATTAATATGCAACACAGGTAGTCAAACACAAATTCAATTGACGTACATATATACCACTAGGTCAAAATATACCTACACATAAAAACAAAGGAGTACATTTTGTGAATAATATTTAGATAAGAGATTAAAAAAAGGTTTAAAACAGGTTTTAAAATTTTCAGCCATGAGTTTTACATATGACTTTTTTAAACATGTACACAAAAAACAAAACAGAATTAATACATTTCACACTCATTTTACAAAATTAAAAGATATTAAACTTTTAAACTCATTATGCACACAGAACTGTATTAATAATTACATAAAAATTGCTAGTCAAGCGCAAACCTACCCTTGATAAGAATAAACACAATGGTATGATCATTTTAAAATTAAATGAAACAACATGCAATACAGTCCAGCAGTTGACTTCTTGTGGCCAAGATGATAATGACAATGAACAAGAAATACTTACATCAATATAGTTAACATCGTTAACTTGGCCCCCATCTACATACTCCATAACAAGTACCCGTTCACTGCTGTAGTCCCAGAACACTTTAGGTACATTCAACCACTTATAATGGGAAAACATTGATGCAACTTTCTCACTATTATGACCTTCATTTAAGAAATTTAATTCTTTAGTAATGTTCTTCTTTGTTTCTTCTATGAGCCAATTTAACTCAAACTCTGGGAATACTTTTGACATAGTATATAATATGAATTCCATCCACTGTAGATCTATTTTAATATTTTTCTTTACAAAAGGATGTTGTACTTTAACCGCAACATCTGTACCATCTTTCAATTTAGCTCTATGTACTTGAGCTAGAGATGCTGTCCCCAGTGGCTCTGGTTCAAAGTTATCAAATAACTCTTCTGGCTGAAATATAAAGTTATAGATCGTTCTATAATTAACAGTAGATATTACATCACCATTTCATCACTGAACATTTACAAACCATACAAGGGCCTGTTGTTATGTAATTTTAAGTCAGGAGCATAGTGCATCAATGAATCTATATATTACTTACATCCTTTTTTAGGTCTTCTTTGATGACTTTATACAACTCCTGAACAGTATTCTGAGGGGCATCTTTATGCAGAATACGCATAGTGGTCACATATTCAGTAGGTAGGAGATAGTCGAGCGCCCCGACGTGCTGACCAACTTTAATGTACACGCCTTTGTTTGTTTTGCATAATTCTAACAGTTTCTCTGCCCCAATTTTGTGAGCACGACTTTTGACTTCAAAATATTCATCCGATTCCTTATCCCACTCCTTGCTATACAGCATAACTTTGTACGTCCTACCTATATCCATAGCTGTGCAAGCTGTCCTCGTTAATCTGACGATTGCTAAGGAATCGACGTCGTAATCATCATACTTTGCTGCTGCCACTGTTCCTCCAATCGCTACTCCACCGTAAACACCATACTTTATCACACGCGATATACTTCTTGAAAACATATTGATAAATGGAATTGATGCTCTGTAATATCACATATTCTCTAATTTTCCTTTCGTTCTCAATTTTTATTAACACAAAGTTTTATGTATTTCAAAAAACAGCACGTAAATAAAAACCGCAGTTTTAAGACATGACAAGACACAAGTGCACCTGGCCCTGGCGCACGGCAACTCCGTCCGTATTAGGGAAGGTGCGTATTTACGCAACCAGGTTTTTAGACCAGATATTTGCTTGCAAGTATGGCGACCTGGTGCCGCCCGAAACACTTGCAAGGAGAAAAAGTATTTACTTTACGGGATTTCGCGAATGCGATTATGCTTCTTATTGTAACATGTACAATGAACATTTTCCTATGCAAGTATTTTAGTTGAAAAACTCGCTACGCAATTGTGCACCTTATTATAACTTAAATACAAATCAATTTTCTTTAACGAAAAAAATACTTTCAAGGGTTTTGACCCTGGTTTTTGGCGCTTCACTCGGGTGTCATCGTCAAATACACGGAACGAAGTAGGCAAGCAATATATATCGCGCTCGCTCAGTCATGTTTGGTGTCGTTTGGAACGTTTTGAATTTCGTGAATGCCATTATGCTTCTTATTATAACGTATATAATGAACAATATCCTATGAAAGTATTTTAGTAGAAAAACTTGTTACGCAATTGTGCACCTTATCTTAGTTAAAATACAAATCAATTTTCTTTAATGAAAAAAATACTTTGAAGGGTTTTGAGCCCTGGTTTTTGGCGCTGGTATTTTTATGTGGGCGCACTTGGAAGCCCTGGTATGAGATTTTGCAAGTATAACCCATCCCTAGTCCGTATCAGGGATTCAGGGCTGCCAGATATAAAAAAACCAGACAAGTGCGAGTCAGACTCGCCCACATAGGGTTCCGTACAAAGAGTATTGTACTAAACAGGAAGCTACAAACTAAATAAATGGGGGAAATCATTTTTTTTTTTTTAATATTTTCCTTCTTAAGCCGAGAACTATACATCGTACAAATATTTAAAAACCTGTTTTAACTGACGCTAATTAAGCTCTTTCGTATGATACTTCACATGATACGGTTAATTCACTTTAAAATTTGGACCCTCATTCCTTGCATCTTTATGCAAAAATAGTGTCTTTACACTATTTTTTGTGATTAAATAAAAAATGTCCTGTTTTTGGATTTTTTGGACACAATGCTTCTTGCCAAATTTCATAGTTCTAGGTCAACGGGATGTAAGTACCCCATAGGTTTTGATTCCCTTGTGAGTGTCGAAATTTGCATTTTTTACTACATATTCGGCTGTAACTTTTTTTTACGAAATTGATAAAATTTATTTTTCTTTCTGCAGCAAGAGACTATGGATCTGGAGTTTTTGCGGGAACGTCTTAGTAACATGTTGTTGCTTTGTTTATTTTCCTAAACTTGTCTTATTTTGAACATTGATGCTATGGAAATGGTGGCGTTTTATTTATTAAATGTTCGATCAAGTGCGTGAGTGTGGGCAAGTGAAATAAAGCAGTGAAACGTGTGATTTTACGTTGTCGGCAAAACTCCATAGAAGCTTCTAGTAAAATCGCCACCACTTTACTGAAGCAGGACTCGACTTATAAATTGAATCTTTAAGTGACTTAGATAGTGACTAGAACATTTACAACTTGTTTTATTCAAGAAACTTATAAAGTAAACTCGTTTAGTTTAAAGTTAGGGAAACGAGACACGCGAAAATTTTATTATTAGGATGAGATAGGATCTGCCCCCGTATTCTGAACCCATTCGGTTTCGGAATCGATTCGATTTGAATATCTCCGTCTCTGTCATTTCCATAGAGAATGACAGAGACGGAGATATACAAATCGAATCGATTCCGAAACCGAATGGGTTCAGAATACGGGGGCAGGAGAGTTAGGTAATATAGAAAAAGAAATAAATATAATATATTATATAGAATGTATAGAAGTTAGTATGTTTGAAAGGATTTACAGATTTATATTATTAGAGATGTTAAAAGAAGATAAGGTTGTATAAATAGCAGGTGAACAACAATTAAAAAGATAATTAATATTTACAGGTAATGGGACATGAAGGGAAATTAAGTCAGAGTAGAGGGAAGCATGATCATTTAGAGGGTAGGAGAAAAAAATGTGGTCCAAGTCACCATAATCACCACATTCACATAGTGGGCTATCTACTTATATAATTTTAAATCGCGCAAGTTGAGCAGGACAACTAGAATGACCTAGGCGCATCCTAATCAAAACTAAAGTGGACTTTTTATCAAGGCTGAATAAGCTAATCCACGGTTTATTCTGCAGCACTGGTTGAACACCTGATTACCTACAAAATTATCCTACCTGATTACTACATCTAATTACCTACAAAAGTGGCAATCATACAACTCAAATTGACTACATTTTAACTAAAAGAAATAGGATAGCTGCAGTTAAAAATTGTAAAGTATTACCAGGAGAGGAGTTAATACCCCAACATAAACTACTTCTGTTAGAAATAAAATTAAACAGCCAGATTAATAGAACGAAAACCAAAACTGAACCAAAAATAAAATGGCATTTATTAGATAACAGGGAATATGCAGAAAAATTTAGAGAAAAGGTTGTTAACAAAATGATTTCAATGGAAGATTTAGCCCAAAAGTCAGTGAATGAATGCTGGATAGAAATGGCGGATTGTATAAGAATGGTAGCAAAAGAGGTGTTTGGAGAGTCAAAAGGGAAAAGAAAAATTGATAGGGACACTTGGTGGTGGAGTTCCGAAGTGCAACAAGTTATCAAAGATAAGAAAAAAGCTTTCAAAGAATGGCAGAAATCGGCGAAGAATAATGATACACAAACTAAAATAGAAAACCATAAGAAAATATACAATGAGTCTAAGAAGAACGCCAAGAAAGTGGTAGCAATAGCAAAAGCCATAGAACAAGATAAACTATACCAAACACTAGAAACCCCACAAGGACAGACAAAACTGTATAAAATAACTAAAGCCAGAGAGAAAAGCGGAGAAAATATCAGCCAAGTAAAGTGTATAAAAAGTGAGACAGGGCATGTATTAACTAAAGACGAACAAATTAGAGAACGATGGAAGAGTTACTTTGAAAGGTTGATGAATGAAGAAAATGATTGGGATAAGGAAGTCTCGTTTGCGTCCCCTAACATCGGTTTGGTAAGAGAGATAAGTATAACAGAAGTCCGAAACGCAGTGCAAAGTATGAAAAATGGAAAAGCAGTGGGACCAGACAGAATTCCGGTAGAAGTATGGAAGTTTCTAAAGATGGATGGATGGATGTGGCTGACTTTATTCTTCAATAAATTGTTACAGGATGAGGCGATCCCTGATGAATGGTGCACTAGCTCGCTAGTGCCTATTTACAAGAAAAAGGGTGATGTACAGGACTGTAACAATTATAGAGGAATAAAGCTCATGTCACATAGTATGAAAGTTTGGGAAAAAGTGCTAGAAAGACGGTTGAGAGAAGAGAGTGAGATAACACAGAACCAATTCGGGTTTATGCCCGGACGCAGTACAACGGATGCCATTTTTGCGCTTCGCCAACTATGCGAAAAGTACCGACGTGCACATAAGAACTTGCACATGGTATTCGTTGACCTGGAAAAGGCGTATGATAGGGTACCCCGTAAGGTTCTGTGGTGGACTTTGAACGAGAAAAAGATTCCTGTGAAGTACATCCACCTCATACAAGCAATGTACAGTCGAGCTAGTACATACGTCCGGTCTGCTGCCGGAGAAACTGGCAAGTTCGGTGTGGCTGTAGGTTTGCACCAAGGATCGACTTTAAGTCCTTATTTGTTCCTCCTGGTGATGGATGCCCTGACATCAGACATACAGGAGAGAGCACCTTGGTGTATGCTGTTTGCCGACGACATCGTACTTGTCGGAGAAGATGGACTCGAGGTCCAGAACAGACTGGGAAAATGGCTCGAAAAGCTGGAGAAAGTTGGCTTGAACATCAGTAGGACCAAAACGGAGCACCTGTTCTGTGACTTTGGTGGTCCTTCCAACTTTACTCCTATAGCCTTAAACGGTGTACCCCTACCAGTCTGTTCCGATTTTAGGTACCTTGGGTCTATCATCCAAAAGGATGGCGACATAGACCGAGACGTAAAGAGCAGAATTAACGCAGGATGGATGAAATGGCGACAGGTCACAGCAACAACTTGTGATCCGAGAATGCCCCTTAAGCTTAAGGGACAAATTTACAAAACGGTAATAAGACCTGTCGTCATGTATGGATCGGAATGTTGGGCTGCGAAAGGATCGGATGAAAAGAGATTGCATGTAGCAGAGATGCGAATGTTGAGATGGATGTGTGGTGTGACGCGAATGGATAGGATTAGGAATGAATATATTAGGGGGAGTCTAAAAGTAGCACCCATAACAGAAAAAATATCCAGCAATAGATTATCGTGGTACGGACACATCATGAGAAGAGAAGAGGATCACATTTTAAAACGGGCGATCAATATGAGAGTGAATGGTAATTGTGGTAGAGGTCGACCGAAGAAAGTATGGATGAATTGCGTGAATGAAGACATGAGGGAAAAGGGAGTGAGTCCAGATATGACGAATGACAGAGATGAATGGAGAAAACGTACATACTGTACCGACCCCACATAAGTGGGAACAGGGTAAGAAGAAGAAGAAGAAGAAGACTGGTTGAACACCTGCGTAATGTTTGCCTGTATACTTGCTGCTATCCTCCCAGACTGCACGAATCTGCAGGAATCCTAGAGATGCAGTCTAGGAAGTGTAGCTAAATCGTGAGGGTAATTTTGAAAAGGAAATAGGTCACCACACTCTACTGCCTCATTGGCAAGTCAACAATAAAATTATCTATATCTAATCCTAACCTTTTGTCAACTTCTCGCTAACACGTAATTGCGGAAAGAAGACAGTGTGAAGTTGGCGCGCTTCGCAATAACATCACTTTTACGCTTTGCATATTTTGGAAAATCATAATAATTAGAAACAGTGCACAGTGTCCCCATAAATCAACGCATTTATAATCAGCGAGAAATTATGTAAGGTACGATATACCAAGACACGATCACATAGCCTCTGTTGAAGATTTCAGATAATTTATGTAAATAACATCAGCTGTTTTTAAAAGTGACATTTATGACTCACGTGGGTAGCGGGTAACCAGTCGATTGTATTACATCCTTATCGCACCTAAGCGCTCAACACAGTGCTTTTGTTGTCTATCCCGCTCGCACTTACGTGGTCAGGTATCATTTGAACGTCGTAAAGCAGAAGGCGACCATCCTCGATTTTTGGCAAAATGAGTTTTAGTGCCCTAGGCTTAGGATTTAGTATTAGCTACATTATCCAAAGACAGTTAACTTGAGATCATATTCAGAAGCCGAGATATTAAAATGTCAAATGCGACCATCTGCCATAATCGCTCATTTTATTGTGTAAAAAGCGACCATTGGAGGCGATGGCTGTGCAAAATCCCTAAAAACCATGAAAATGCATTAAGCAGAATGCGACCATCGCGATGGGCTGGGAGATTTTAGTGAAAAAGTACATTTTATTAATATGCAGAAACAGACCATCGCAAATGGTCTCGTTCTGCAAAATGTGTTATAGCAAATAACTGTACATTTACAGAATGCGACCATTGTTCACGCGGGGATGGTCTAGTATTGCGATACGATATTTGACATAAATATCTGTGATTCTTTGTTTATCAGAAAGCGACCATCCCCATAAAAGGTAGTAGTCAAAAAAGTGGAACAGAACATCTTTAGCGTGTTTTATGCTAAGCATTCATCCCTCTCGCTCCACGTGCACCTCTGCAACATTCGAGGTCTGCACGCAAATATCGAACCAGTCCGATACCACCTTGAGACTGAGAGCCCGCACTTGCTATTCCTCACGGAGACGCAAATCAGATGTCCTGCTGACGCAGCCTATCTCTCTTACCCAGGCTATGTACTGGAGCACAGGTTCAAGTCGCGCGCCGGTATCTGCGTCTACGCGCGCGATGACATCTACTATAGGCGTCTCCGTGACCTTGAAAGTTCCAGATTCTCCATTCTGTGGATTTTGGTCGATACCGGCTTAGAGAAGATACTCTATGCCGGCGTCTATCGCTCGCACACCGGGGACGAAGAGACAACTCACCTGTTTCAACACCTCAGTGAGACGGCAGATCTGGCTCAACGGCGATATCCTACAGCTCAGCTAGTTATTCTGGGATCTTAATGGTCACCACCAGGAGTGGCTATTCCCATACCAGAAGACAGACCATGCAGGCAGAGAGGCGTATAACCTAGCGGTGTCGCTAAATCTCACCCAGATGGTCAAGGAAGCTACGCGAGTGCCCGACGTTGACAGCCACAGAGCCAACTGCTTGGACCTTTTGCTGACGAATGATCCGGACAGATATTCCATTTCGGTGTCTGCACCACTTGGTGGTTCCGATCACTGTCTGGTAAAGTCTGTATCGTCTTATACTCCGCCTGATCCTAGCCCTAGAGGCAAACGGCGGGCATGGCGGTACAAGTCAGCAAAATGGGAAGAGATGCGGGATTTCTTTGCATCTTACCCTTGGCGGCAAGTATGTTCTCTTCTTGTGACCCAACAGACTGCGCAAATGCCGTTACGGAGGTGATAAATCAGGCAATAGAATATTTCATTCCATTTTCTGATGCTTCACCTTCTGGCGCAGCTCGCCCATGGTTTAATGCTGCATGTGACAGCGCCGTAGCGTGTAAGCATGACGCATATTTGGCCTGGGCTGACGCTCGAATGCACAAGTCTTTGGATTCACGTGAAAAGAAGAGAGCCTTTAACAAAGCCGCCAAGTCCAGCAGAAAAGCAATTCGTAGAGCTCGATTTGAGCATATAAGCCGGATTGGGGCTAAATTAGCTTCTCACCCGACGGGTAGCAAAGCTTTTTGGTCCCTGGCTAAGTCTATCGAATCGAACTTCTGTCGAACATCTTTGCCTCCACTGTTGAAACCGGACGGATCTCTAGCTCACACCGTAGTAGAAAAAGCGAATCTATTCGCAGGTCTATTTGCGGACAACTCACGTTTAGATACCTCAGAAGAAACGCCTCCAAGTATACCTCATTGCGGTGCAACTATGCAGGACATACGCATCAATCAAAAGGAGACTTAAGACAGAGGTCTAGACGTGAACAAAGCTAGTGGTCCTGATGGTATACCAGCTATTGTGTTGAAAACCTGCGCACCCGAGTTGTCCCCGATTCTGACTCGTCTTTTCCGTCTTTCTTTGGAGACTGGTATAGTCCCTAAGTGCTGGAAGCTTGCGAACGTCCAACCTGTTCCAAAAAAGGGTAGTCGTGCCTATCCTAATAACTATCGGCCTATCTCGGTTACGTCCATTTTGTGTAAAATTATGGAGCGTGTACTGAATAGGAAGCTCATGGCATACCTTGAAGACAATAACCTCCTCAGTGACCGACAGTACGGATTTCGCCGAAATCGGTCGACTGGGGATCTTCTCGTGTATGTCACACACATTCTGAGCGAGGCCATCGAGAACAACGGTGAGGCCTTGGCTGTGTCTCTCGACATCTCGAAGGCCTTTGATAGGGTTTGGCACGACAGTCTCCTTAACAAGCTCCCTTCTTATGGACTACCAGCCTCCTTTTCCTCTTGAATTAAAGACTTCTTGAGAGAACGATCGATTCGAGTGGTTGTTAACGGGTGCTCGCCCGATCAAATGGCAATAAACGGCGTACCTCAAGGGTCTGTACTCTGTACTTTCCGCTACTCTCTTCCTGCTGCATATGAATGACCTTCTGAAACCTGGTATCTTAGGGTATGCAGATGACAGCACAGTTGTGGAAAGATACACTTCTGGTCCAAGAGCCAAAAAGGCGGAAATCGAGGCGTTGATAGAAGATATGGTTGTGCGTATGAATAAAGCTCTAAAAGCTGTGTCCGACTGGGGTGACGAAAATCTCGTCAAATTCAACGCCAATAAGACTCAAGCCTGCCTTTTCTCCGCCAAAAAGAGTGAGTTTCTTTTGTCTCCTACTTTCCAAAATATATTATTTTCATTGACAGACCGTCTTGAATTGCTTGGACTCACGTTAACCCCAACAATTAACTTTAAGGGCTACCTTGAATCTAAGGCTAAACTGGCTAGTAAAAAGCTTGGCATCATTAATAAGGTTAGGCGATACTTCTCACCGGGACAACTGCTTCATCTGTATCAAGCACAGGTCTGATCGTGTATGGAGTACTGCTGCCACCTTTTTGATGGATCAGCCAAGTATCAGCTGGAAGCTTTAGAATCAGTGGACCGGCGAGCTGTGAGGTTAATCGGTGACGATAAACTAGCTGCCAAGAAGCTACTTAGTCTCGAGCACCGCCGTAAAGTAGCATGTTTGTCTATTTTCTATAGGATTCATTTCGGGGAATATGCGCAAGAGCTTCACGACCTAATTCCACCCTCCCCATTTCACTACAGGACTAGCAGAAAATCGGCGAATTACTACCCTTTTCTCGTTGAAATGCCAAATATCCGTACTCAGCGATATTCGATCCACATTCCTGTTGCGTACTGCACAAGAATGGAATTCGTTGCCGCCGTCTCTGTTTCCTGAGACCTACAATCTTGGAATTTTCAAGGCTAGAGTGAATAGATATCTTCTAGATCGACGAGCTCCATCCTCGGCCACACCGTCGCTTAACATCAGGCGAGTTGGTGATCAATCGTAGATATATAGTGTATAAAAATTAATAAAAAAAAATCTATTAAAAATGTTCCTAAAATTAAGTAATTCTTATTTTTATTTAAAGAAAAATTGGTTAGTAAGTTTAAAAGATATTTATTTTTTAATAAAATATTAAATTGTAGGTCCCGGTTGTTCAGCAATCGTCAAGCCAAGTCAGAGGCCTTTCGGCGGCTTAATAACTCTGACAATAGGGCTGGCCACTCAGTCTATACGAACTCACTCACTCAATAAAATATTTATCAACCGTTTTTACTATAGACTGTTTTGCATTATTCAGAACACGACCATTTGTTTGGCTGTTTCTATTTTTTAAACTATTAACAAAAATTCATTAAACTGAAAGAGACCACATCGTATAGATGTGTTCTGCTAATTACAATATGACGAATTTTAGCAATAAGCAGAAGACGACCACAACTTTAACTGCAAAAAAATATAATAAAATTAATGATTTTCTGAGTTTTTATTACCTTAATCTCTAGCCACTGAAATATACTTTCATATAAACTAAATACTTAAATCATAACATTACGTGGGAAAGTAGCAACAGCAAAATACTTTGAAATGGCCGTATCTCAAAATGCATTTTTCGTCGATGGTCGCTTTCTGTTTTACGACGTACATTTGATGTCTGCAGTAATTTGTCGAATATAATATTGACACTCAATCACAACACCATTATGAAATCTCACTGTGCCGGCTGCAAACAAGAAGTAACTAAACCAAGGCAAATACAATGTTCACTATGCTGTGCTATCTACCACCCTATTTGTGTAAACTTAGCGTCAATGGACCCGACAAAATTGCTACAGTGGTCGTGCGCGGAATGTCTTGCGAAACACTCTAAAAAAGACAACACTGCATTACAAGTGACCATCCCGCCGAGCGGTCCCGTTGCAACTGAAATGGAGTGCATTACAACACCACGAGCGTCAAAGCGGCCGGCTGTTGGATCTCCATCCACAACCCTGACTGATAAAGATATCCTGAGGGATCCGGCTATGACCACAGAGCTGCGATGGATTCGTCAAGAAATGTCGGAACTAAAGCAACTTCTCACTGATGGCTTGTCCAAATGTTTTGATAGAATAGATAGCTTTGAACGCAGAATTAAGGCCTGTGAAGAGAATGCTATGCTTATTCCGAGCCTTCAAGCAACTATAACTCAATTACAAGCTCAGCTAGATCACCACACGCAACGTTCCATGGATAATGAAATCGAAATCATGGGAATTCCAGAAAGCAACAATGAAAATCTGATGCACATTGCTATGGTGACAGCGTCAAAAATCGGAGTGAGCCTTGCAGAGACGGATATTAATTACGTAAGACGAATTGGTCCCAAAACTAGATTAAACTCCAAATCTCAACAGGATACCCAGGACGTAAAATTCCCCAGACCTGTAATTCTAAAACTGATAAGAAAGTGGAAAAGAGACGAGTTGCTTCGAGGCGCTAAGAGTCGTCGCTCTATTTCTTCAGAAGATATAAATATTCAAGGACCTGCACGAAAAATCTATATAAACGAGCGTCTCACCAAAACAAACCGATTATTATTTCGTGACGCGAGATCGTTCGCAAAAGAGTATGAATTTCGCTACTGCTGGATTAATAACGGCCGAGTGCATATACGGAAAGGAGAAGGAAGACCAGCCATCACCATCAATGAACCCGCAGACCTTGACAGACTTCGTGTTTCCGCTTCTTAATAATATGCTTATCTGTATTAATTTTAATTTAAAAATAATGTATAATTTTTTTATAATTCATAGATACTTATTTCAATTATTTTTTGCATATATGTGTCAATCAATTTTTCTCGAATATAAATTATTTTATCTCTCCTAAATAAATTATCAAAATATGACGAATGTCATGTTTTTAAAACAACACGTGTACTACATACTCATTAACTATCCACAATACTCACACACACACCTGGAATACAACATATTAAAACATTATTTGTTCGTATCCCGCGTTTATACCTACACAAACCAGTACACACCGTGCGCAACTTCTGTGCTGCTTTCTGGCGTTACACTCAAGTATCAATACAGTGCGATACTAAACTCACTTAGCATTCTATACCAACTCTTCTACCTGTTTATTAATAACGGATAAATCAGACTTATTCGAAGATATAGACGAAAGCCTCAAGATTAAGTGTCGCACTGTATACAAGTTAGAAGACTGCAAAAATGCTATAAAAAAGCACAATTTCACGGTACTGTCGTGTAACGTTAGAGGTCTTCAGCACAAGGCTTCTACGGGACAGCTCTTTGTCACCCTAAAACGTCTGAACATTGATTATGACGTGCTCGTTTTCTCAGAGTGTTGGTTTAACACACCAGACCCACACATTCCTACGATACCTGGTTACACTGTTTCCTACACAACTAGAGTAACAAATAAGTGCGGTGGTGTTGCTATTTACATTAGGGACCACTGGTCCAGTAACGCTCAGGAACCTATATTTGTGGACGCAAATTGTCTGGTGGTTAGAATAGCAAACGTAGCTACTATAGTGGGTATTTACCGCTCACCTGCTGCCGGTAATATTAACAACTTCATGTCTTCACTTGAGCAGACACTAGAGCCCATAAAAAATCTCAAAAACCTCATAGTGGCAGGAGATATGAACATTAACCTGCTCGATGAAAAATCTGATAGCAGCAGCGCGACATACCAATGTCTTATGTCTGAACTTGGCTTTTTTCCTGCTATTTCAATGTCAACTAGGCACCACGCCTGTCTAGATCACATTTTTGTCAACGCAAATGACAATAATTTGGGACTTGTTTGCAAATGTTCACTATCAGATCATGACTTAACAATGATAGGACTCAGCCTAACTAAACCCAAAAATAGCGAACGCCCCAGAGTTAGGAACAAAATAATTACGGACTTTGCAGCCATCATCAAGGATCTGGAAACGGTGAACTGGAATCAAATAACTGAAAAGGACAACGTGAATGATGCCTTAAATTCACTCAATTCTGGAATCACGGGTCTTGTTGAAAGGCATACGAAAATTGTCAAAGTTAGCCGAAACAAACATCAACTGAAGCCCTGGATCACCCCAGGTCTCATACGTTGCATGAAACATCGCGATAATCTGCACCTAAACGTCCGGAAGCATCCAAACGACGAGAACCACAAGAAGATCTACAATAGATACAGGAACTTCTGTAACAATCTCCTTCGTAAAGTTAAATCGAATTTTGACAACTCTCAACTCGAAAATAATCACAAAGATCCAAAAAAATTGTGGAAGACTATAAAGGAAGTCTGTGATATTCCACGTTCTAAAAATGAGTCCCGCGATCTTCTAGAAGACCCAAACAATCCTCAAGACACCGTTAACAAGTGTAATGCACATTTTGCTGCTGTGGGCGCTGGGTTAGCATCTGAAATTCTACTTAAGCTCTCAGCGAATCAAGAGACATTGCGTGATAATATAAATTTGAAGTCTCACGGTCCAGAATCATTTTTTCTGTGTGCGACTGACGAGTACGAAGTTAACAGCCTCATCATGAACCTCAAGTCAGACAGTGCACCAGGAATCGACTCATTCACGGCCACTCTACTAAAACACATTCGATTCGCTATAGTCAAGCCAGTTACGCATATATGCAACATTAGCATGGAATTAGGTGTGTTCCCCGAGGGATGGAAGACGGCCGTGGTTTGCCCTATCTATAAAAATGGTGATAAAAACAAAATAGAGAACTACCGTCCAATCTCACTTCTTCCTATACTCTCGAAGATACTCGAAAAAATTGTCAATAAACGTTTGGTCAATTACTTAGAAAAACACAATCTGCTGTCGAATCGACAGTTTGGCTTTAGACGTGGGAAGAGCACAGAAGATGCTGTCGAATCTCTAACGACCTTTCTAGGGGGGAAACTGGATAAAGGGAACAAATGCTTGGGAGTGTTTCTCGATCTCGCCAGGGCATTCGACACAGTTTCAATCCCGATGCTACTGAAGAAACTAGAATGCCTTGGTGTTCGAGGAAATGCTCTCATGTGGTTCTCTAGCTACTTATACAACAGGCGGCAACGTTTAAAAATAGGTGAACACATGAGTGATGAACAGGAGATCAGTTATGGCGTTCCGCAAGGTAGCGCTCTCTCGCCTACCCTGTTTATCATCTACATGAACGATATATTCACGCTTGAAGTACCCGATGCAGAAATTATTTGCTATGCTGACGACACGGTAGCAATATTTCATGCCAAGGGTTGGCAAGAAGTGACTTCAGCTGCAGAAAAAGGCTTGTCCAAAATCCTTCACTGGTTTGATATGAACTTGCTAACGCTCAATGTTAAAAAAACAAACTTTATTGCCTTCCACATTACGCGTGCTACCGATCCTAAAATTAACAGCATTAAAATCCACAAGAAGAGCTGCTTGGATATCGCAGACCTTTCTAACCCCGACTCCAAGTGCTCATGTCAAAGCATTAACAGAGCAATCTCGATACGATACCTAGGTGTTATCGTAGATCAAAATCTAACTTTCGAACCACACCTCACCACCTTGTCTAAGAGAGCGCGCAAACTCATATTCCTTATGAAGACACTAAGACCAGTAGCCAATATGGTTGTTAAAAAAATGGTTTACACAACACTATGCCAATCACTGCTACAATACTGTATAGGAATATGGGGGGGCGCAGCCAAATCCCACATAATTGACTTGGAGAGAGCTCAAAGAGCTGTAATTAAAGTTATGCTAGGAAAACCCCGACGGTACTCTACCCAGTTGCTCCTCCAAGAAGTTGGGTTTCTAAGTGTAAGGCAGCTATTTCTAATTAAAGCAATAGCTAAAGTGCACAGAAACGCTCACTCACAATCACAAGAGTCTCAGTTAAAGCTAAAACGGTCAGTCCGCCAATTAACAGTACCACTCCCAAATATTCGAACGGTATTTGCTTCACGCTTGCCGCCTTACATTCATATGTTTGCTTATAACGCAATAAGTAAACAATGCAATCTTACCGGGTGTTCACAAAGAGACGCTCAGGGTAAAGTAAAAAAGTGGCTGGCGTCTTTAACGTATGAAGAAACTGAGGTCTTGGTCAAAGTTTACGCTCGAATAAGTTAGCCCACTGCCAACAGTTTGCTTACAGACCTATGGGCTTACTTTACCTTACATACCTGCACTCCCCACAACTCACTCACGCACACAAACATACACATCTACATGTAACATCAAACACATATACAATACACTCACTCCTACATACATCATCACACACATATACAATACACTCACTCCTACATACATCATCACACACATCATGCATACTCTTTGCACATTGAAGTGAAACAGAATGTCGCGGACTATAATCCGCTGAAGTTTGTTGTTTCATTTCATCGACATCTGACAACTCTTTTTGTTTTAATTAATATGGTATAAACTACTCAAAATGTTATAATTATTTTACTTTTAAATTATGTTAACTTTAATTAATAATTGTCTCTCTAATCTAATATTATATCCATTACTATTTTGTTATTAAATTCCCTCTAATATATTTATGATGACATTACAAATAAACTATCCACATGATTATATAGTTATATTCAGGCGAAGCCGCGCAAAATTCCTTTTGCAAACTGGAATTCACGGGCCACCAAGATACAGGCATTGCCTAGTTTGGGGCCCATTGATACTACCTAGTAGGCTATCTAACAAATGACTGCTATCTAGTGTATAATATATTATATAAGTTATTGTTATGTATATGTTAGATTAGTGCTCAACATGTGGACATGGAATAAATATATTATTATTATTATTATTAAACAAAAGACAGAATTTAGGACGATGCTTAAAGTTAAGTAACGTTTTTCGGTAAGGCCGTAAGTGTACACATTTTTACTAAGACCAAGGTTTATGCGATTATAAATAAACCGCAGCGTCCTACAGCATTACAGTAAAATGACAATATTTTTTGAAGTGATAACTTCTTATGGGAGGATAAGCCGCTTGGTTACGTAACGCGTTACGGCGCCAGTCTGTCTGGCTTCCCTTTCTCTCACGCATACATACGGCGTTAAAGCTATCACTTCTGTCGGGCGCCCGGGCGCGGGCGTCCCGAGTCGCACACTTTTTTTTTACATTTTTATAATTTCATGTTCATATTCATGCGTTCCTTAAATTGTATTTATTTATTGATAGTGTTTTAAAAATCGGCTTACGAATTAGCTTGATTGGGAACGCTCCACATTATACGTCATCTTCTAGGTCTATGACGTCATCTGTCATCTGTGTGTGATCTGTGCAAGACAAGACGCAACTAGGGATGGGTTATACTTGCAAAATCTCATACCAGGGCTTCCAAGTGCGCCCACATAAAAATACCAGCGCCAAAAACCAGGGCTCAAAACTCTTAAAAGTATTTTTTTCGTTAAAGAAAATTGATTTGTATTTTAACTAAGATAAGGTGCACAATTGCGTAACAAGTTTTTCTACTAAAATACTTGCATAGGATATTGTTCATTATATACGTTATAATAAGAAGCATAATGGCATTCACGAAATTCAAAACGTTCCAAACGACACCAAACATGACTGAGCGAGCGCGATATAGATTGCTTGCCTACTTCGTTCCGTGTATTTGACGATGACACCCGAGTGAAGCACCAAAAACCAGGGTCCAAACCCTTGAAAGTATTTTTTTCGTTAAAGAAAATTGATTTGTATTTAAGTAATAATAAGATGCAAAATTGCGGAGCGAGTTTTTCAACTAAAATACTTGCATAGGAAATTGTTCATTGTAAATGTTACAATAAGAAGCATTATAGCATTCGCGAAATCCAGTAAAGTAAATACTTTTAAGACTTTTTCTCTTTGCAAGTATTTCGGGGCGGCATCAGCCCCCGTATTCTGAACCCATTCGGTTTCGGAATCGATTCGATTTGTATATCTCCGTCTCTGTCATTCTCTATGGAAAACACATGCAAGCAAATACCAGCCCCCGTATTCTGCCCCCATATTCTGAACCCATTCGGTTTCGGAATCGATTCGATTTCTATATATCTGTCTCTGTCATTTCCATAGAGAATGACAGAGACGGAGATATACAAATCGAATCGATTCCAAAACCGAATGGGTTCAGCCCCCTTATTCTGAATCCATTCGGTTTCGGAATCGATTCGATTTGTATATCTCCGTCTCTGTCATTTCCATAGAGAATGACAGAGACGGAGATATACAAATCGAATCGATTCCGAAACCGAATGGGTTCAGAATACGGGGGCAGAATACGGGGGCAGAACTCATTCGGTTTCGGAATCGATTCGATTTGTATATCTCCGTCTCCGTTATTCTCTATGGAAATGACAGAGACGGAGATATACAAATCGAATCGATTCCGAAACCGAATGGGTTCAGAATACGGGGGCTGATGTAAAAATCTGGTTGCGTAAATACGCACCATCCCTAGACGCAACGCCTAAGTGCATTGTCAACCGCTACCTACATTCTCTTTGGCTGCAAACAAGAACTATTTTTTTGTTGTAATTTGATAATACACCTTAAATATTACATCCGAATCAGGAAAATTGAGAAAGTGTTAATGATACTACCATAGTTAGGTGATGTGCTCTCAGTCGTGATGGCTTACACCGAAAAAGTGTCCCTCAGTGGCACAGCATTATCATTCCTACTGTACGAATGTATAAATTCTGCAAACAGTCAGGTAAAGTCATATAAGTTTGCGTTTTCCTTAGCTTGTGTGCATAATAGATACCAGTTGTAATTTTTACTGCTTCTATATACTTTCAGGAAGGATTTCTCATAGGTGAAGTAACTTCAGAAATAACCAACCACATATCTGACTCACAGAGTGATAACGCGCGCCTTGATACTCAAATCGTAATAAGAACCATACTACCATTACCATCAGTCTCTCTTTTCTACTTCCCTACAGGTCGAATCAAAGAAGATGTCATATCAGATGTTCTTTCGAACTCTGCTGGTGAAGTTGTAGGTTGGTATAAATACAGAAAAAACAGTAGTATCAAACCTACATTTAGAGACAAATTGGTATCAAAGGCATTACAAAAGTATTTTGAAAAGCATCATGGAAAAAAAACATTTGTGACTTGCAATTTGTCTACTAAAACATCATCATCAGGATCAACACATACCTACACATACAGATTTGGAAAAATTAACTGTTTTGATATGTATGAGTATATTGAAGATGTCACCGCCAATTTGGGTGAGAAACTAACAGGATACCGTAAAGGGCATAAGCAGTCTCCACACAGTATCTTTAATAAAATAGTAAAAGAATGTAATGTCCAAAATAACAATACCAATGATGCTATATTAAGCATACAAGAAGCGGTTGATATGAGACTTAAAAAGGAAGCTAAATTGGCAGCAAAAAACGAGCATACTATCAGAGAAATTGCTGCTGAAGTCAAACAAATCAGTACAATCCTTGCTGAAAAGTTGTCAACTGACCTACAGGCTCAATACAACAAAGTAACTGAAGAAAAGAACTTGAAGAGGGATATCGAAATGGCTGAAGCATGTGTAGAAGCTTTGAAGACACCTTTTGAAGTAGACATATTAAGCACCAAAAATGATACAGTTAACAATCACATGTATGACAGTGATTCAGTCCAGATTATAGAGAATGATATTAATGATATGAGGTCTGATCAGAATTTGGTAATGTCGAATATAGCTAAACCAATCCTGAACTATGCAGCAGCACTAAAAAATAAATCTGATATTGCTTCTACAAGTGTAAGTTAGATTTTTCTATACCTGTAACTTTCAATCTATCAGTTTTTTTAAATCTAATTATTAGATAATAATTATTAAAAAATAAAGAGTTGAAAGCAAGTGCTTCTTTCCCGGGGAAAGAAGCACTTGCTTTCAACTCTTATTTTTTTATGTTTTGAATTTACTTTTCTTTATACAACTACCACATCTTTGAGAGAATAACCACTGCCTTCATTTGTGTCAAGTTCTATTTAACCAGCCTGCCTTCATCTCTTTTACAATTAGTCAATTTGTTTAAAGATTTGGTTAAGAGTGGCCAAAAACAAAGATATACACATGGAAAGTAAGGGGACCCCTCCCTACCCCTCGCTTTTAATGCAACAGGCGGTACTTACCAGTTTGATGATAAAAATTAATAAATATTAATAATAACATTCAAATACAATGCATTAGCTTAAAAATCTGCGTTCACCGAAAATCTTATCCAGAATCTGGCTAAAATACAGGTCTTTGAAGACAAAAAGCCCTAACTTTAATAGTTCTGGAAATAACCTAGTTAGTAGTAGTAACGCTAGGTAGTTAGTAGGAAATATCTAGTTAGTTTCTGGAAATAACAAAAAAAAAATATGTTTATGTTATTTGCTTTTAGTTATTTTTTAAGATTTGTCATTTCATCCTCAAAAATAGCAACACCAAACTGGTAAATTTTTATTACTATACCTGCTACTTTACTTATGTCATGCTATTTTGAACATACATATATATTCGGATGGTCCAGGTGCCTGCTAATTGATACTTTATTTGAAACTAGATGTCCCGGCGTACTTCATATCACCTATTAATGAGTGGACCCGATATTTTCTCAACGTTTAAACCTTCCCTAGACTACGACAAACATTTTCAAAACCAAAATCAGCTAAATCAGCCCAGCCGTTCTCGAGTTTTAGTGAGACAAACAAACAGCAATTGTTTTTTATATATATAGAGATTAGGCAAAATAATTGCATTTTTTTTTATTGATTATTATGTGTTGTGACTAAAGATATGATCCATTCAAGAGCATTCTAATACAAGCTAAAATGCATTATTTGGGTAGAAATATGCAAAGCATCATTAGATGAAATACACTGAAAAGTTTTGCACTCGCTTCACTCACACATTTATAAAAATCTTATCCTAAATACTTTACTATCTTTTGTACTTTCGGGGCATGGCAGAGATTGACTAACAGCAAAATAGCATATGAATATCCAAAATTTGGTAAAAAAGCTCAAATTTTTTTGCATTCGCTTCGCTCGCGACTGATTATATTTGTTTTGTTTGTATGGGTCATAAAAATGCCGGAACTACCTAATACAAGCAAATTTCGCTTTGCTCGCGCATTTTATCAGCTATTTTGTTTATTTAGGTCATAAAAGAACGAACAAAAATCACATGACAATCACAAAATTCATAGAAAAACTTAAAAATGTTAGTATCACCAATTTTTGGGCTAGGAGTGCTAGGAGCCCGCTAACACGAGCATATTCTTACTTACTGGAAAACTAATTTTAAAAACAATTAATTTTTGCGGTCGTTACGCTAGCGTATTAAAGAAAAATATAGTGCGTTTTGTTAACTGGGTTGGGACAGGATGGATCGCGGACTCCCCATGAAAAAGTTATAGCTACACCCTTGGCCATATGGTAGAATCCACTTCATTTTTACCCATCTGCATAGGATAATATTTTTATATAATCTCCTATACCCTAAAATAGTGTAACCTATATTGATGTGTGAGATGTTAGATTTGACTTTAAGCCCAAACCTAAATCATTTAGGTATATTTCAAAAAATACTTTTTTTTACAGAAATCAAACAGTTTCTCGGGAGATCTCATCACATTTGATGATGACGAGGATGACAATTGTGCAAAAAAGACAATTAAAATCAATGATGTGAAATGCATAGGTGACAGTTCACCAGAATACTAAGAAGTGCCCTTATTATATGAAAATAAGTTACCGCAATATCTTTTTATTGATATAAATTGTTTTTAATTAATACTCACTCTATATTATCAATTCTAAGGGAAGTTAATGTTTTTTTTTATTAAAGATACTAATTATTATAATCTGCTTTTATCTATGTATTAATTATTGCCATAACATATCAAATAAACAAGCAGAACTCTTACTTTGAGTGCCAAAATAACATTAGAAACCTTTTATTTTTGCATTTTTTTACATAAATGGGGTGCTCAGATCATGAAGTGTAAATACAAGTGACCACATTGTGCATACTTTCATGAATTATTGCTATCTCAACCTTCACAGAGACTGAGCTTACATCAGTAGCTCTAATTTTCTGTAGTTCGTACTTCCCTTTTTAAATTTGATGATAGTCTTATGTCCATTCACAGCTCTCTCTGTAGCAAATTTCACATACATAGATCTGATCTTTATTTGCTGATTTTTCTAACAAACATAATCATTTCAAAGAAATTTGTTTTTAATTCAGTCTACCTAACTGACATAGGCCTCCTCCAACCTGTGCAACCCTTTTCCATAGATATCTTGCCGTCGTCATCCTCCCATCGTAGATTTGGACAACTTCTTTCCTAATTGCCCAAAGGAAAGGGAGTTAGGATTAATAAACTGCAGTAAATAAGTTTTTACCTCATATAAGAGTGTAGTCAGTAACATAAGTATTATTAATTTATACTCTGTAGTTAGGATGAATGATGCCTACTATTTAAGGGGTGATTGTATTAATCATAAGAAAAAAAACTACTATGGAGTTCATCTCTGAGACTACCGAAAATACTCAGCTGTTCCATAAGTCTTGTTGACTTGAGTTCTGTTTAAGTTTGTAGAATAGCTGATTATTTTTAAAAAAAATCCCTTTAGTAAATGTAATTTATGAAGTTGAATCCAATGACTCTTTAAAAGTATGAACATCATGAAATTTGTCCTAACAACCCATATTCAAAATTTTTCATATCCATTTATGTAACAATGTGCCACACCAAAGTTTAGATATTTTTCTATTATTTAAATATATCTATATTACTGTATTGCTCAGACCTTCCTCTAAACTTGTCAAAATAGTTGCAAGGTTAAAATCTTTTATACAAATAAAAACGATCAGATTTATACCCGTTAGTCCAAAAATGTTGGACAAACATGGGTATAAATAAATCTGTTCATGGATAAGATTATTTTGGCTTCAATTATGTAAAACCATGAAATTATAAATACCATACTTAAAATAGAATCCCCATATTATTTACATGTATTTTTTCAGTCCCTTGTGAAGCGACAGTTACAAATGGATACCACATTCTTCATTTCTCACTTTCCCTTACATTTTAAATCATGTGGAAAAGATAGCATAATGATTACAGTTAAACATTTACAACAGTGTTTACTTCCAGAAGTTATTCAGAGTGTGGTCTCCACTTTCTCTTGTGTCTCACAAGCTGTGTTAAAATTCTTTGGTTTGACTTTTTTTTGAAGTTTCACTGCTGGTACGATCACATAGAAATGTGAAGAATTGATATGATATTGTCATGATATTTTTCATATCTGGCTAATCTCTAAAATATATCAATTATGTTCTTATGGACATAAATGAAATATTTTAAATCTGAAAGATATTATCTAGGTCTTATTGTTACATTTTCATTATATCAGCCACCAAAAAATATACTGTTTACGGAATACAATTGTTTATTAGGTTTATAATATAAACCTATCATATAAACTTTATAAGATACTTAAAACAATACATATGTAAAACAATAAATATTTTTGTAATAATAAATTAGTTTATAATCATTTAACAGTCTTTCCTTGCTCAAACTAAACATAACAAAACAAATATGTATACACAAAACATTAAAAAATAATACTCAGTCTATACATACTTTAAACCACAGAATACAGAAAAATACAGAAGGCGCGTCCAGCTGCAGTTACAAAATCCGTGCTGTGTCCGAAAACAAAAGAATCGTCCCGCACCCTTCTCACCTCTCACCCGCGTAATGTTGCTAGTGTAGATTATTTACCTGTTGTTGTGGTAAATCGTGGAGATAAAAAATATTAAAATAAAATGCTTACTTTCTTAAACGGATTTTTTTTATAACTGTTTTCTGATTATTTTTATAACTGTTCCCTTGACTTACTATTCGGATTAATTGATGCACAAGCAAAAAAGTATAATATTCTAAGCTAACGTAATAAGATACAAATACAAAATAATTTATTTGACAAGAATATTACTTCGCACATAATAAATATAAGCCCATTGGTTCCGAACTAGTATATTACACTGAATCAATAGCCTCTTCTTTGTGGTGCACAGTATATGTCAAATTTGAGTTTTATATCAAGCAAATTACGCTTTGTTTTGACGGTTTCCACAACTCTTCTAACCGCAATTTCGTATTACTTCTGTCCACTCTGTTTTTCTTTTTTCATCAGCAGGGAACCTAAAATTTTAAATGTTAGGCATTATTTAAACCTATCACAGCTAAGTAGGCTTTATATGTAAACGTTTATAGACCACCTCAAAAAATACTGAGACAAAATTTCGCACTAAATCCATTTAAATCTCAAAATCAACCAATATGTTCACAATATCAAACAAGTAGTTCTATTCTAACTCCATATAGGGTGAACTGCAACTACGGAACCCTACCCTGCACGCGACTCGACATGCACTTGGCCAATTAATTTTTAATCGGGTAATAAATATATTTAAATACCTACTCATATAATTTACAAACTAATAAAATCGGTAGCAAGTAAAAGTAAGGAAAATTAAAACGTTGATATTGGCAACACCAACAAAATGGACGATTCTTTCTCTACGATAATCAAAGACCGAACAATTTATTAAATAAATACGTAAGATAATGTTGATTGTGCTACTTACACGTGAAATGTTATCCCATCGTGTTTTTTTTTTCATCACAGCAGCATGTTTACACGTAGGAACGACACATGACGGCATATTTGAATGAAATTTAACATAAACAAAGATTGCCACTCGTTACGACGTCCATAGAGCAACTGATCGCGCGCGCTTCAAACTACTCTATAAAAGAGTAGTTTTTGTCGCTTCAGTTCTAAGCATGTTCACGGTTTCTGTATTTTTCTATATTCTAAGCTTTAAACAAACAAATAAATAATACAATCATGTTCAACAATGGCACTGAATAAAATCTTTTATTAGTTTACATCTTGTTAAATAAAAGATTATCACACAATTATTATGGAATGTAAATAATTATAGTTTAAAAAACTTAGATAAGTAGGTACGTACACAAACTATTTTTGAGGTTGGTATCAGGCCCTAAAGTATCGCTAATTAAGTCCTATGCAGACACCAACCTCAAAAAATAGTTGATGTACATACCTACTTAGGTAGACGCACAGTTGTGATATTTTTTCGTGTTACTTCTCCCTTTTTAGTAAATAAGATTGTTTTGAAGTCGGTTTAATTTTTTTAAATTACTATTATTAATTCATTTTTCATGGTATTTACTCTTTTTGCTTGAAACTAAAAACTGTGTTCACAAAACTTCACTGGGTACAATACAATACAAAATTACTTTATTGACACCATAATAATGTAAGTTCGTTTAATTTTGAAACACACTTCACTACTATTGTAACGCCTAATTTTTTTTGTTATAAGTATGCTAGATCCTTTTATATAGTATGAGTGATAAACCTACCTTCGTTCAAATCTGCCCAAATAGTTTGAATAGCGTCGTTGAAACTTTCATATTTTAAAATATATCTTGGATCTCGAGTTCTAGTTTCTGCGTAATACGCGGACAAATATACAAACATACATACACTTATGAGCCACACATGTTAGAAGCTGGTATAGATACAAAAACATACAAAAACTGCATTTCTGACAATATTACATATTCGAATTACCTCCATTTTTTAAATTCTGTTAAAACAAGCTAACGCAACCTACTTCAAAATACGTAAGTTAATGGATAATTGGATGACATTTTTCAAGTTACTGTTATAAAAAACAAATTACTGATCCGATTTCGATAAAATTTATATGGGACCACCTCTGAACTATTACCCACCAAATAAAAAATAATCGTCAAAATCAATTCATAATTGGCGATGTAATCGGTGAATAAACATACAAAAAATATATATACAGTCGAATTGAGAATCTCCTTTTTGGATGTCAGTAAAAAAAACCGGACAAGTGGGAGTCAGACTAGCTCACCAGGGGTTCATAAAAGAACTACCGGGCGAAGCGAAGTCATTGTTAAAAGGGAGAATTGTGTATATATACATATATATATATATATATATATATATATATATAATATATTTAAATTTTTGGTCATAATACGAAAATTACACATCGTCAAAATAATTAAAATCCAGTTTCAGCTTGTGCTAATGAAGCTCTTTCATAATGCACCCCACATGATATGGTTACCTCACTTTGTGATTGAATAAAAATGTACAGTTTTCGGATGTTTCCTTTATTTGTACAAGAAAATGCTTCTTTCTCTTTTCTGTGGCTTCTTGCCAAATTTCATAGTTCTAGGTCTGGTATTCTTAGTTTTAATGTGTTTCATGTTATGCCTGTGGAGGCGTGCAAATCATTCTCTATAGAAATGACAGATATGGAGATATAGATTCCGAATGAGTTCTGAATCAAAGCTGAATCTCGCTAATACGAATGAGCTCTGAATACCCCTACAGGACAGACAGACAGACACCGTAGCCTCATGAATAGGCTCCCGCACCCATAGTACGGACACCTAAAAAGTGGCATGAGAACAAGTCGATCTAGTGTATAACTACGAAATTTTAAGATGCATATTCAGAGAGCATTCGTTTGTAATGTAACAGTTCAGATTTTATCGAGCATTATATCAGTGTAAATGATATACCTATGCTATAAAATCAGTAACATTACAAAACTGATCATTCATAGAGATCACGCAACACTTAGTAAGAGTTGTGCACCTACATACATATGTTTGGTCTTTCTATTGTAATAATCTTCTAATGTAATGTTTAAAGTCAAATTTTACAATGTTACATTTTACGCGAATGCGCCCCCTAAACACATGGTTTAATTCAAAATTGATGAAACCGCGTTTCATGCTATGACACGACACACGTTCGCAACTAGTTCTGAGACGTTAATTTTGAATCGGTTTGTGTGTTCTATGCGTTATAAAGCACGTGATGCCTATAAGAGGTCGGCGGCTAGAGGCGCGTCGCCCGCCAGCTCGTGCACAGAGTGCGCGAGGCGGCGCGCCTGCTGCACTGCAGTGGATGCGGGCAGCAGCCCGAGATGTACGCAGATTAACTCCTTCAGACTCACTCCCTGGCTGTCGTTCGGGAATGCCAACTCCGTCAACTGCCTGGAAATTATTATTGAACTATTTATTTATTAGCCGTTAAAAGTCATTTCATTTTCCCGTCGTCTTCTCAGTGGTATTCACGAGCCGAACATAAGTAGATAGATAGATAGATTCTCTGTTTCGGCTTACGGCGGACTAGTCAGTGACACATAGGCAAGTTGACGTCTATAACGCACACACATGCAACAAGTTTGGTTCGTCGTCTGACTGCCGCTCGTTTATAATGTTAATACGATAGTTGACAATTTTAGAAAACCTGATTTATTAACTTTACCCATTTACTAGCCGCGCCCTGTGGTGACACTCGCGTAGTGATGAAAAATGGTGAGGATTATAAAGATAATGATAAAATAGAGCGTCTTTTTCCAGGTCCTAAAGAATCTCTGTGCCAAACATATCAATTGGTTTAGACGTGAAGAGGTAACAAACAGACAGACGACATACAGTTACTATCGCTTTTATAATACCTATTATTATTTAGGATTCGCTTCGCTTACTTGGCTAATTAGATGACAATTTTTACATATCAACGTCAAATTGATCGGTATCGCCAGTGACCGCGGATGTTACCTATAGAAGGTGCCCAGTATGTCAGCGCGCGGTACGCGCATGCCACGCACGGCGGCGGGGTGCGGGGGGCGCGCGGGGCGCACGGGCGCACCACGCTCCCACCACCACACGGCGCACGCGTGCAGCGCGCCGCGCCGCCACGTCGCGCCGCAGTACCCCTCGCCGACCACCATGGAGCTCCGCGACACTATCGCACGGATCTGCACAATATACATTCTTTTTAGACATTCATAATTCATAAACTTTGTCAGTTTGGGTAAGCCGCGGGATACCTCGGGCCTCGCTAATACTGTCAATTTTTTCCAGTTTTCAAGGCAACTTCCAATTTTTTTTCACCTATATGAATATTTATATAATAAAACAGACATGTAAACTGCTTCACAGCAGGTCTTATCTTATACAGTCACTACGGGAGCCAACAAGCCTCAGTTCAGCAGGTAGTCTATCTGCTTTTAAGCTGAAGGTTGTGGGTTCCTCTCCACCAAGGACAAATGTTTGTGTCATGCGCATGTGGATATTTTTCTGGGTGTTTTTATGTATCACTGATGTAGTATGTATTTAAAAAGGTATATAAGTATTCTATAATGATTCTCAAACATTAACAGCCACAACGATCTAGTGATTCGGAAGTGACGAGTTTGAAAAAAATAAGTAATTGCTTGTAGTTAATTTTATATGTACGTAAAAAGCATGGAAAATATCGTTGTAATAAAAACATACCATTGGGATTTCTGTTCTCGTTCAGAAAATTGGTATTTAACATAAAACTCACCGTCTCCGGCGACAGCATGTCAGCACAGTCCGCCATGTCGGGTGCGAGCGAGCGTCCAGCGGTGCGGTCCACGTATATGAAGTGAACTAGCCCCGGAAACTCCTCCACATACTTGTGCACTGTTAGGGAACAACTCAACACACTGCCGGCCGTGCTGACGAACCCACATTAAGCGAAATAATCGGTTTATACAATTAATGGATAGAGTCTGTTCGGAAAGAGCACTAATGGGGCATTGAGGGCGATGGTGTCCTTATTTCCTTATTTTATTCAATCAAGACGTTAATTCCCATTTCTAACCGACTTGCATAAAGAAAGAGGTTCTCAATTCGACTGTATCTTTTTTATATGTTTGTTCAGCGATTACTCCGTCAATAATAATGAATTCTTTTTTATTTTGATTGGCAGGTTAATTATTAGGTAACCTCAGAGGTGATAAAAATAACTGGAAAAAATGTTATCCATGTTAAGGAATTGCGTATTTTGAAGTCAGTTTTTAAACTATAATTATTTATCACTTATAGTTCTCTATCCAGACTCTTAATATAATAAATGTGGTGAAATATTTGGCGTGCATTTGTAAGAGTCCAAATCTCAAATAATTCAAAATTCAGCCAAAACAACATACTGAAAAAGATTTTATAGTTGTAGAGTGTCAAAAGAGATTGAGCTATTTTTCCTCGTAGTTATTGTATTCTTTTCGATTTTCCTTTAATCCCGATATAAAAGAGACACTTCCAAGCAGACGAACCGTGATTGTTTTTTTAAAGGTGACTGATTATTTTATTGTCTTAACCATGATTCAAGAAAATCTGTTTAGTCGTTTTCGCAGTTGACAACTCACCAACTCGACCCTTAAAAACAGATCTTGAGGTTAGCAATCTAATAAAATAAAACACTTTCAGATTTCCCCAATTTTCCTGGGAATCCTGGGAAACTTACATCCCTCTTTTGCGTCGCAGGTAAAAAAAAAGAAAAAAAAACTGCTGTGATATAGGTCGTGGGTTCGATATTTATTCTATCAGCCATCTAGTTCCATAGTACAACCTTTGCTTAGTTTAGGCTAGATGGTGTTGTGTGTAATATCCACAAATATTTATTTAATTGTCTACAATCTCAATTATTGAAATTGACAAAAATCCGTACTCAACGATATTAGTCCACGTTCTTGATGCGTACTGCAAAAGAATGAAATTCTTTGCCGCCATCTCTGTTTCCTGAGAACTACAATATTGGAATTTTCAATGCTAGATTGAATAGATATTTTCTAGATCGACGAACTCCATCCTCGGCCACACCATCGCTTAACATCAGGCGAGTTGGTGGTCAATCGCAGATCTATCTTGCACAAAAAAAAGATTTGGACTAGCCAACATTTACCATATATGTATATACATACACACAAAATATATACATAAATACTTTTTTGATGTGACATAAAGCTTAACATTAAATCCCAATTCAAGCATGAAATGATGCATTCAATTTGTATTTATCTGAATACAATGCCCTTAATCTCACAAACTTCATGTCTAGAGATTAACAAAGAAAGGAAACCGCCAAACAGAATTCTTAAAAAACATAAAAAACGAACCCCATAATTATAACTTTCATTATGGTAATCACTGTGCACTTTATGCAATTATTTATCACCATGCAACGTGTGGTAATAATGAATAAGACTAGTGATAGTCATATAGTGTAATGTTTTAACCATTGAAAAGGATATGATCCAAGAGTAAAGTAGCGCATTGCCTTCACTCGCAGAAAATCGACATATGGCGCAAGAGTGTTCCCTAAATGTTGCACCGTTTGTTCCACCTTCAAACTTGGTATGTCTGGCTTCAATAGCTCCAGCACGGCTTCTAACGCCGTGTGCATAGCTGTGGCGGCGGTCTCCGGGGTGAGAGGGGTGGTGGTCGAGCAGGATTTGCGCAGCTCCAGCATGCGGGATGTAAGGCGCGAGCATAGCGAGCCGTGTGACTTACCCTTGCGCAAGGCATCTGTGGTCTGATAAAATGTTTTGGTCTATTCTCACGCCTAGATGGTGAAATACATGTGAATTGTTATAGGATTTGTTTATATCAAACTTTTTATAAAATGGCTATCGCCCCATAGGAAGTCTGTACTAAATATTTTTTCCAATTTTAGAAAATCGTTGAGGTCGCAATTTTCGTAAGTAGGTACATTATTTAGGTACACAAGTGTTTTTTATCATGCAATAGGATGCATGCTATAACTTATTTCTATTCTACCCCAAAACATCAACCGATTTCGATGATTTATTTTAAACTAATGTTTTATAAGGTTATCGCGATTTATACTTATTGAAATGAAACTCACGTCATATAATTATGTAAATTATACGATTTATATTAGATATATCTGTTAAAATTTGTTTCGTTTCTTTTTAAATTGCTTGGAATCTCAGATAGCTATTTTTTTTTCAAAATTTTAAATTCGAAGCTATAATTAAATTTGAAACAAAATAAAATTGCAGCACTATTTTTATTAACGGGATATTTACCGTGGTTCGCGTTTTGAGTTTTGAATTTTGAGCTCCCGATATTTTATTTATTATAACACGAACCACGGTAAATATCCCGTTAATAATAATAGTGCTTTAATGAATAACCGTGATAGTTTAAAAAAATAAAATTGCATATACATATAGCGCGTAAAAAATTTGCAAAGGTTACAGGGCTCAGGGTACTAGGAACATTAATATTAGGAAAATCTATATTACCTATATAGTCTTCCTCCTTTACCTTTTTCAAAGAAGCTTCCAAGCTATCGAGCGCATTTGGTAACAAATCCAGGTTCCTTTGTAAAAGCAACCTCCTTAGATTGGCAAGTACTTGATTCGCCATGTACGTAGTCATGCCAACTTCCCTATAACAATAAAAAAGTAATTTAAAATACTTACTTATAATATTAAAACCGACTTCAAAACAATGTAATTAACTGAAAAGGGAGAAATAACACGAAAAAAATACAAAACTAGGCGTCTAGGCGTACACCAACTATTTTTCGAAGTCGGTGTCAAGTCAAGCCCTAAAGTATCACCAATTAAGTCCTATAGAAACACCGACCTCAAAAATAGTTGGTGTACGTACCTACTTAGTTAGACGCCCAGTTTTATTTTTTTGTGTTATTTCTCCCTTTTCAGTTAATTACATTGTTTTGAAGTCGGTTTTTTTTTAAAATTACATTTATTTATTCATTTTTATAGTATTTACTCCAATTATTTGAAACTAAAAATTGTATTCACAAAAGTTCACTGAGTAGTTTCGTTTAATTTTCAAACACACTTCGCCTAGTAAAAATAAATCGGTTAGTATGGAGCAGATCACAGTATTTGCAACAGGGGGAATTCTTTGAAGTTATGATAGGAAAATAGCTAAAAACCATATATTAACAATAATCCCCGATTTATAGACTAGCTGCGTTCTGCGGTTTCACTCACGTAGTTATGAAAAACGGTGATGATTACGATGATGATAAGTAGCTTATGTCCGTCTTCAGGTCCAAAGCTATCTCTATACTAATTTTCATAGCGATCGGTTCAGATGTTTGATCGTGTAACAAAATATCATTATGAAATTGTGTCAAATGTATTTCAAAACACCAGTACATTCATTTAAATAACAATATACTTAGTTGTCTTTTATGTTGTCACAAATCTTATTTTTACTAGACTATATTGTACAGCCTAATTTTTACGTTACAAAGTATGCCAGATCCTTTTACATAGTATGAGTGATAAACCTACCGAATTTCGTTCAAATCCGCCCAGTAGTTTATATAGCGTCGTTGAAACGCTCATATTTTAAAATTTAAAAAGTCCATATCTTGAAAACTACTGAACCGATTTTAATAAAACTTACAGTGACTCCTAAGTTGAGATACTTTATTCAATAAAAAAATATTTTTTGCAATACGACTTCTAGTTTCTGCGTAATACGTAGACAAACATACATACACTTATGAAATTTGGCACACATGTTTAGAAGCTGGTATAGACTAACATAATTACTTATACACAAACTGTGCAGGTCTGACAATATTACATGCATACAGGTCGAATTGATAACCTATTTTTTTTGAAGTCGGTTAAAAATAGTGCGATATGAAAATATCCAAAAAGGCTTCATTCGAGCACAATGCCAAAAAACTTAAGTAAGTAATTGATTTATCTTAAGTCAATCGCTATTTTACAGGATCCAAAAGCCGATTACGTTTCGAAGCGCAAACCTATTACTACATAAAAAGGTGGTTATTTTATATAGTTATAGTTATCGTAGATGATACTCGACTTAATTAACCAGCGATACATGTACAGGTTTCGGAATTAAGATTGCAATTGAGCAAAGTTGATCCGTGAATAGACTCCATTTGCGACAGAAAAAATATATATTATTATTTAGATTATCCCTCATTGGGTTCGCCATTGTTTTAAAGTTTATTAGATTTAGTACGTAGGTTTGTAACTTTGAGAAATTCTGATTTAGGCAGTTTCATAGTATACCTCAGGTCCATATCGACGACGACAGCGAGGGTGATACGAGGCGCCAGTTCCGCGAGATGCAGCGAATGAGGCGCACATGGAACATAAGCGGCGCCTGCGCATAGATTCACTATCGCGCTATTTTCTAAGGACAACCCTAAAAATAAAATCAAATAAGGGTGCGTTAAAAGATGTGCGGGAATCTCTAAGGCATTGAAGAAATCCCAGTCAAATTTAAGGGAAACGTCACACGCTCTTCAAACTACTTCAACAGCCAAAATAGGATTGCGATTGATCCCTAACTCCTCTGATGTTAAGCGACTGTTGCGGTCTACGATGGAGCGCGCTTGCCTAGAAGACACCTATTCAGTTCCGATTTGAAGACATCCAGATGCATATCCATTAATATCCAACCTATAATGAACGCAATAAACTATTGAATATAGTATTTGCAAAATGATTCTTTTCATATTTATATTCCAGAAAAGTTATTTGAACCTCTTGAACTGTTTTGCCCAGATCGGGCATACCATCTCGCATTACGGCATTTATCCGGCAGATCCGCCGTCATCGAATTGCAGCTTTACGCCGCCCTCATAATATCCACAATAGCGTATTTATAGCTCAAATAGCATCATTGCTTCAACGAAAGGGGTAGAATTAGAACGGTACTGACCCCCAATCACCGTTTGACTGTGTAGACACGGACTCCCCAAGTTATATTTTAATAAAGGTATTATTCATCTACTAAGCCTAATGTTACATGCTCAACGAGTCTTATAGATACATCCCAAATAATCTCAATAATGTTATGTTTAAGCATGCGCAAAAATAGTACGCTTAAAATTTGTCTCTCTCTCTCTCTCTCTCTCTCTCAATCTAACGTGATTATAAATTTCATTTTTTACTCATAAGGAGATTTACCTTGCCAATCAGTTGCTGGAGTAAGCGATAACCGTCGCCTATGGACAACTGCAACTTCAGTGACATTACTGTTGCTTTGCCCAGAAAGGTGCTTGTAGACACCCTTTTTAAAACGCTCTTTGTTGAATCTCGGCAGGAAAGCCTTCCGAGGAAGGACATATACGTCGAATACTCACAAGGCAAGCGATTACTTTCTGACGAGCTCAAATCTTTCCAATATTCCTGTGCAGCGATACATTGGATGCTCAGCAGAATAATATCAGGCGGTGTTATATCATCACAGCCACGACTGTAAAATAAATAACCTCAAGTCAAAACAAGTTTAGAAAACATCAAATCCCCCGACACAAAAACGGCTGGACCGATTTTGATGAAACATAGCTAAGAACACTCTCGATCAAACCTTCTTTAAAACAAAAAAACTAAATCGAAATCGGTCCATCCGTTTCGAGAGCTAAAATGCTACAGACGGACATACAGTTATATATATTTTTTTATTTTCCTTCATAAACCGAAAAATATACATGGTAAAAATATTTAAAAACCTGTTTTAGCTTGTGCTATGAAGCTCTTTCATATGATACCCTACATGATATGGTTAAAGCAATTTCAAATTTGGACCCTCCTTCCTTGCCAATATCAATTTTTTGTAATTAAATTAAAAATGTACAGTTTTCGGATGTTTTCCTTTATGTGTACTATATGACAGTGCTTCTTGCTAAATTTCACAGTTATAGGTCAACGGGAAGTACCCCATAGGTTTTGATTCACTAGCAAGTGTCGAAATATGCGTTTTTTGCGACATATTCGTCTGTAACTTTTTTTATGAAAACTGAGAAGTTTGATTTTTCCGACCGAGAGTGACGTACGCGCTGCTCCTTTAATAAAGACCGCCGAATGCGGTTGAAACTATAGTCAGATTTTTCGACTCAAAACAGACGTGAGTGACCCTTAGTTTTTATTTAAACTGTAAGTCAGCTTGTACAACACTAAGTGCGTATAGTAACCTATAATATATATTCTTGTGTGTATTAAATTCTGTGGTGTAGCTTTTATGTCCTCTGGCATGTGGTAAATTAAGCGTCCGGTCGAGCCAGCAGGTTGTATGTGCTTGTAGCATTACTGTGATTATACCTAAAGTGCAGAGTGCGTCTGATCTGGAATAAGTAAGGTTATTTGAAACTTACCTAGAATACAAAGCTAGCATCTTATCACCAACGTAGAGCATAAGATGGTAATGAGAATATGGTAGTTTCACATCTTTGGAAGCAGCCTTTAGAGCAGTGAGAGCCGCGGCAGTGGCGCCGCTCTCGCCTATGAAACCATTCGCGCCGGGAATGTTGTCGCCTTTGGTACGACAATCCAGAAGGTTCGATAGCCAGTCCTGGTATATTGGTGACTGAAGACTGTTAAAGAAATATTATATTAGTAAAATGTTAACTTTTCTATTTTTTTATCGAGAGTGTTCTTAGCTGTTTCATCAGTCGGGGGTTTCTGAGTTTCCTAAACTTATACTAGATTTAATAGATTAAATTTCTCTGAATAGATGGTTATTTATTAAATAGATGGCATATACATTTCTAATATAGTGAGTTTCCGGCAGCATAGTCGGGAGACCGTCTGACTTAGACTAGTGATCCGCAGGTCCTGGATTCAAATCCCGCGGCACGCACCAGTCTTTTCGAAGTTATGTGCGTTTTTTTTACACGAAGAACTCCGCGTTTGACCACCAACTCAACTCTCCTGTTGGAAAACGAAGATGTATGTATTGTTGATTGCCGCCAACTTCAAACGGTGAAGGAAAACATCGTGAGGAAACCGCGGCCCGTGTGCGTGTAATAATCACTAACCAAAAATTGTTTTTCGACTGCCAAGGAAGTAGCGCGTAAATATGTTTGTAATTTTCTATATAGTCATATATTTAAATTTAGGAATAATACATTGGCAATCAATGCATTCCAATAGTTGTAAATATAATTTTTGCTAGCGTAAAAGTCACTCTTATTCAGTCGGGTATTTAATTTTTTCTTTTAACACATATACTTGTTTGGTTCATCTGGGCCACAAAAACCAAGGCTCGCTAACACGATCAATGAATCGAATTACTTCCAAAGTTCCAAGATTTCATTTTAAAAACTATCAAAATTTTCGCGCTCCCTTCGCTCGCGCTTTATTACTATTTTGCCATGGAAGTACTGTGGGCTCACTAATAGGAGAAATAAATCATATTATTATAAAAACACTACTACAATGTTCGCGCACGCTTCGCTTGTGCATGCTTATTACCTGTCTTTGTTTACTTGAGTCATACAAATGCTGAGCGCTCGTTAAAACGGGTGAAATCTCCCGTAAAAAAAACTAGATGTAAATTAAACTAAATGTACATCTAGTTTAATATAAATTAATAATGTTCCGACGTCACCTATACTTTATTAAACTTTATTTACAGTTATACTTTGTTGTGTAAAAAAAACTTTGTAGCTTAATTTTCGTGTATTTTAATGTTTATAACTAAGATTGACGTTTAGAAACCAGTACTCGTCTGCGTATAGTCTGCGCAAATAAAGAGGCAAATAGTAGTAAATTTTTGTACCCGCAGACACCCCCCATGAGAAAGTTATGTAGAACTCATCCAAAACTACAATAATTCGCGCTATAAGGAGACTGTCGTAGGGCGCGCGGGAACCAGCAACGACGCAGTCAGGGCGAATGTCTCCTTTCCACATTGTGATAAGAACAAAGATCGCGCCTTCTCCGCCGTTGTATCGGCAAAACCCGCCGCGGCGAGTGCAAAGCATCGCTCCTTATAATCACACCATTTGTCTGTTTTCGGGTTAAACTGCCTGAGATGTTCGCGACATTTGACGCCATTTCGTCGCCGAAATGATTTAATTCAGCATTCAACCATCAAGTTGAGTCGAAAGCAAACCTAATTATTCATCCAATGTGGGCACATACAGAACATTATTAACAGATAGTAAAATCATGTAGGTAGCAACACATAAATGAGTACATATCTATTTGTAATATCAAACAGTTATAAAAAAAACAAGTGAATATTGTGATGCAGCAGCATACTACTCACAGATTGATGTTCTGGCCACATATGTGCTGCACTAAAGTTTTACAGTCGAGTAGTTCCCTGTGTACATCATCTACATCGTCCTCAGCGATAATAAAAAACACATGATCCAGCCACTGAAACAGTAACCAATTTTCAGGTTTAAAAACTTAAATCTAACTTATATATATCTAGTGTGATTCCACTTAGAGGTTTACAAGCTGGTACTCTTGCCTACTTCAAAGTCTTCAAGCTGATACTTGCAGTTCTCAATAAGCAAGAGCTCGAAGAGTCTAGAAGTCCTGAAGATGCCTCGTGTTGACTCAGTACCAGCTAGAAGACACCGAAGCAGAAGATCACCAACTTGAAGACTTCGAAGTAGGCAAGAGTACCAGCTTGAAGACCTTGAAGTGGAAACACACTAGATATATAAGTTAGATTTAAGTTTTAGAATATGAATTTCCGCAAAGTAATGCCTGTTTCAATAAATTTTCAGGTTTAATAAAATAACAAATATTCTATGGAATCAAAATAGCTGATACATCAAATAAAAAAAAAAAATATGCAGCTAAGTGTGAAATAAACAAAAGTGAATTATACCTCATCAAACGCAATGGTTGTATTATCCTTGCACTGTATCGATGAATAAGTGTTCCCAAATTGTGCTGCCATCACTCGCTGTGAAGTTATTATGGGAGATAAAAGCTGTGACACACTGTTGTTGTCTGTAACATTTATCTCATTTTCCTGAAATAAGATTAAAATGAACTAGAAGTTCACCTTCCAGAATGCCAATATTGGTTTTACTGATAGGAGAGCCCCAAAACCTATTTTTGCACCGGCAGTGCACACTCGTATGTAAATGTTACCAGCACTCTGTATAATCCAATATTCTATACAATTCCTAGGCAATGTACAGGATATATAAAACATTTCGGTAATGTATAAAATAGGATTCATTTCATACTTTGCCTAGGTATTTTATACAATACCGAATGCACAGTCGGTAAAACTAAAAATACCTATTTTTTTTATATTACTTTTCATTGATAAAATACCTAAGTTATACAGATTGCCGGTAAGATAAATACGAGATTTGGTTAATCAGCAAACCTGTATAAGTATATTATTCCGCTATGCAGCAAACTAATCAAAGACCACGTATGAATAATTTGCATTAGAGTGGTAAAGCAAGAAACTATTGGAATTATATTATGTATATACTTAACTATAACTTACTTGGCCATTGAATGATTTCATTCTATTTATGAAATCATCGTCCCATTTATGGAACAAAAGATCATTAACACTGTCGAAAATTAAGGTTGCTTTCATGGTGGAGCGGAGGTTAAATTTATAACGAGATTACACAAAATACATTTCTATGGACAAATTGAATAAATACCTATTAAAAAAACGCAAAAAGAATCGCTCGCAGTCAGTGTTTCCACTTTAATAATTTCCTTTCCCCACGCCTTAATTGAGATTTCCCCTTCTCAGGACTTTTTTCCCCTCAAAAATTATTCTGCTATAGTTTTGGTACTAGTAGTAACAATCTCTTACTTTACTTTTTTTTTTACCAAACATTTGAGTTGCTCTTTGTAGAAAGTAATGCAATCCAGTTGTTCTAAATTTATTTAAGAGCCATCTAACATTTTTTACCAGTACTACTAAAGCCTTTAGTGATTTAAAAAATATTAAAACAGATAAACGCAACAGGCTCGATAATGAAACAGTTGGTTCAATCCTGTGCGTAAAATCGGGCTTGAAAAGAACGGGAACAACCTCTGTACAACTGCTGAAATACCACACCTCAAGTTTGTACAGGCCAATGCAACTGTAAGCGAATCCAAAAAAATTAGACTAAGTATGAATAAAGTATAATTCAACATTCGTGTTCTTATTTATAGCCTGACCAGAAATATATAAAACCTGCAATGGTGTCGCCATTGTATCTTTTATATGGCAATTACTATGTGTTATCGTACAAAAGAATAAAAAACCTCGTCATATTGAGAAAAATTTTGGAACTGATATCTGTATGGACTAATTATAGGCAAATTTTCCTCAATATGACGAGGTTTTTGTATTTGTTTGATTAGGTTTTACCCATGATTTCCCCTTTACATCTCTTTCCCCTTTTTATTCCCCTCTGGACCCTAATTTCCCCTCAAAAGGGGAATTTACCCTCATTGTGGAAGCACTGCTCGCAGTCGCACGTATCTGTTATTAATTATTTTTTTGATATTGGATTTGGACCCGCTTAGAGCATTTGCCAGTGTCAACTAGAAATATTTCTTTAAGTTTCTTGTTTTAAAACAAGTTATAAATAATCTAGTCACAATCAAAGTCACTTAATTAAACAGTCATTTCCTAATTAGAGTCGTGCTTTAGTAAAAGAATGGTGACGGCTTTACTGGAAGCTTCTATGGAGTTTTACCGACAACATGAAAAGATACGTTTCACTGCTTTATTTCACTTGTCCACACTCACGCTATTGATCGAACACGTAATGAATAAATCACCACTATTTTTATCGAATTAATAAAAAGTTGAAGAAAATAAAACACAACATGTCTCAAGGACGTTCCCGCCAAAACTTCTTGTCTTGTTCTTCTTCTTTTTTGTATTGGACCCCGCGATTAGCGATTTGCCAGTGTCAAGTATTGAAATATTTTCAAGTTTCTTGAATTATTACAAGTTATATAGTGTTCTAGGCACAGTCTAAGTCACGTAAACAGTTATGTTCAAATTTAAGTCTTGCCTCAGTAAAGTGATGGCGACTTTACTAGAAGCTTCTATGGAGTTTTTCCGACAACGTAAAATGACACGTTTCACTGCTTTATTTCACTTGCCCACACTCACACACTTGATCGAACACTTAATGAATAAAACACCACCATTTTTATAGCATTAATGTTCAAAATAACACAAGTTTAGGAAAATTAAATATAGCAACAACATGTTACTAAACGTTCCCGCCACAGACAGTTTTTCCCGCCAAAACTTCCTTGCCTTGTTACCGTGGCTCTACACTTGTGCCGTGAATTCACGGCGCGAATGCCGCAAACCTTTTGTCACGGGACAAAATACCGACTTCGATCGGGGAACAGGCATGAACGGCCGCGAACGCCGTGAAAGCCCTCCACACTTATGTTCACGCCTGTTCGCGGACGTTCACGGCACAAGTGTAGAGCCGCGCTTAAGGTCAGCGCAGACAGAGAGGAATAATTCTTGCATTTCTCGCGCGGTCTCGGGCATTTTCTGACAGATCACGTATGCTCGAGCATGCGCACGACCTCGCGAGCCTTCGCGAGTAAACAAAAATATACTACTACTTGCCTCTTTATTTGCGCAGACTATATGCAGACGAGTACTGGTTTCTAAGCGTCAATCTTAGTTAAAAATAGAGACTATTTTCATAGAGAGAGATATATTTTCATAATTAATACATTTGTATATTTACCACATTTTCAGCGATTAATGCATATTTTATCTGAAATTTAGTGATCATGCATATTTTCGCTGTGTTCAATACATTTTTTGGTAGGTTACCCTTTAAGTGTAAAATAATGTCTTACAAAAAATATCTTTTTATACCTACACAAAAAAAAAAAAAAGTTAAATATTTGTTCCTTTCGTTGTATTGAGTAATTTATAGTCTGCAAGGTTGTTAAATTTTGAACGAATACGTAATTTGTAGGTTTTTAAGTGCGATTAAAAATCCGACGTATAGATTGACTTCGTTGCGTATAGATAGTTTGTGCTCACTCTCACTCTCTCTCAGTAATGTTCCTGATACGGCTATTGCCGTAATATACGGCTTTTAGGCATGATATCTAAAATACGGCATACGGCAGCCATCCCAAAGCCGTATAACATTTGTATGAAAGTATACGGCTGATATCGTAAGTTTCGACAAACGATAATTTCTTCGTATAACGGATCGCATCAACGCGGAAACGGTTTCAGGTTTGGGAGTTCCCCTACACCTATCGTATGAATAATACGGAAAAATTAAGATGTTACGAAAATAGAGCAAATACAATATAGATCTTTGAACACCGAGAGACTTTAGAATTTTGTCTGCTAAACTAAAAAGAACATCTGAGGTTAAATGTTTGGATTGTTTTGAATAACATAAAAACAAACAAAAAAAAAACTAAATAAACTAATACCCTCCACTATCAAGGGAGCTTTGTTAGCGAAGCAAGCCGTGCGAAACAAAGGCAATTGCACTCAATTTGAAGTACCAGAAATGATTAAAAAAATGAAGGAGAAGAAAACAAGAGATCTTCCCTTTTGAATACCATTTAAAACTTATAAGGAGATAATTAGTGTAACAATAAGTCATATAGTACCCATAATTTGTAAAACTAAATTAAATTTTAGTATACGGCAATTTTTTCTGGTTTTCCCCTAAAATACGGCAATTATAAGGTGGAGATACGGCAACATCAAAATTGACTTGGATTGGGGGGACATCTTGAGTTCCATTATATTATAGTACAATACTCTTTGATCTTGAGTATTTTGTTCCATGGGAACATCACTACTGTGAGCTGTCTCTCACTCCCTGAGTATTTAGTATTTGTTCATTTTGTTCCATGCTCTCAATATTACATTATAACCTCTGATAAGTTTCGAAAAATATTTAATTATTTATAGCTAAAAAACATATTTTTTTCCTACAAGTATACCGTTGTACTGACTTGCACTCCAGTCAGTATTTTATATTTTGCAATGAATAAAAAATCTATAGTAAGTTTTCATAATCACATTAAAACTCATACAAAACTTATATCTAACTAGGGTATTTCCGCTTCGAGTTTTACAAGCTGGTACTCTTGGCTACTTCAAAGTTTTCAAGGTAATACTTGCGGTTCTCGATAAGCAAGAGCTCGAAGAGTCAAGAAACCCTGAAGATGTCTTGCGAAGAAGTGAAACACGTGCCGACAAGAGTACCAGCTTGAAGACATCGAAGCAGTCAAGTAAAAGTTAAAAAACACCGAAGCATATAGTATGCTTCTGTGTTTTCTAACTTGTACTTGACCTCTTGCTTATCGCTGACCGCAAGTATTAGCTTGAAAACTTTGAATTACTCTTGTATGCTGCATACAAGAGTACCTGCTTGAAGACTCCAAAGAAGGCAAGAGTACCATCATAAGATCTCGAAGCGGAAACACTAGATTAGATTTAAGTTGATTTTTACATTTTGTGATAAGTTGAGCGTGATTTAATAAATGTTTTAAATTATTGCTTACAAAAATAACAATTGTTTAATTGCAGCAAAAGCTCAAATCCCTCTGTTATCTGACCTTCGGGGGCTCGATAGCTTACCAATATATTTATTTTAAGAAAGATTTCAAAGGTTACTATGATCAATACCTACAACCAGCCAGCCAATATTTGAGTCCTGAATCAGCTCACAAATTAGGAGTTTACGCTATAAAGTATGGAATTTTCCCACCTGACCTTAATGAAGACCCAAAACTTTTGGTATGTTTTATATTTTAAATCAAACTAGGTACTCACGCATACTTTGTATTTAAGAGTACACAAATTAAATATTTTAGCTATAACTCATATTAAAACTGCTACGTTTTTATGACTATCTAGGTATAAGAGGCCCTATTTTTAATCTGAAGTTTAATAGTCATCAAACACCCATATTCAGCTATCACAGTTATTCACTATGTACATTGTAATCATTGTTAACAACATATTCACAATATTTACCATGGTCTGTATTTAATATTGAGTTCCTGATATTTCAGCGCAGTTTCATGTGCCATGTCCACAGATGACTGGAAATTGCGGGTGATTAACAGCTAAGAGTAGATATATCGAACCACCTTTTTTCATTGTCTTTTGGCTGTGAAGTTAGTTATCACTGGTATATGAACTGGTTTAATAATTCTCACAAGAATACACTCACTGTATCACGGCACATAGTTATTAATACAAATCAAAATTAAATATCCTTTTAATAATGGTTGCAATGCATTTCAAACCCTTTCTAATTTCAACCAAAATACCCAAAATGCTGTTGTATTTCAACACTGAAAGTTTAGATTTTTTTTCTGTGTGCAATTCAATTCTCAGGCAAGCTTGATTTAAATAATTTTCATAGAGTATTTTTTTTTACAGAAAACAAATCTGTTAAATTTTGAGTTAAAAAACCCAATAGGCATAGCAGCTGGTTTTGACAAAGATGGTGATGCTATTCTAGGACTAAAGAGACTAGGGTTCTCAATAGTTGAGATTGGTTCTGTGACACCAGAACCTCAGCCTGGTAACCCCAAACCCAGAGTTTTTAGACTACCTGAAGATAGAGCTGTGATCAATAGATATGGATTTAATAGTGAAGGCCATGAAAGTGTTTTAAAAAAAGTTAATGATTTAGATAAATCACTATTAAACAAAGCACTCCTGGGAATCAATTTGGGTAAAAATAAACTCTCTGAAAATGCTGTGCAGGATTATATCCTAGGGATAAAGAAATTTTCACATGTAGCAGACTACTTTGTCATAAATATAAGCAGGTAATTGAAAGCTTTATTTACAGCAATTATTATAAATTTTATTAGATCTGTGATAAAAATGATTTTAATTTCAGTCCTAACACGCCAGGTTTACGGTCATTGCAAAAGAAAGAAGAACTGCAGCAACTCCTAACTGATATCAATAAAATTAGAGATGCTGTTGAACAGTTCAGCACAAAGAATCCTCCTTTGTTTTTAAAACTGGCACCAGATTTAAGCTCAGAAGAGATGAAAGATATTGTAGCAGTGATATCCAAGAAGGAGAGTAAAGTTGATGGTTTAATCATATCTAACACAACAACAGACAGACCTCAACACATGACAAATAAGAACTTCATAAATGAAACTGGAGGTCTCAGTGGGAAGCCATTAACAGACAAATCTACACAAATGATCAAGGACATGTACAAGCTAACTAAAGGTTTGTATTATGTTATTATTCTAACAAATACCTAGATGTATGTAAAAATATTTTACCTACCAGACAGTCCATGAACAATAATGTTTTCAGTAATTGTAGGTATTTATTTTCCTGTTATTATCTCATAGTACCTATACATGTTTTTATTAGCATGAAATATACCTAGTCAAATACTTTACAGTATTTTGACCACTTCTTCTTCTTACCCTGTTCCCACCTAATACCTATGTGGGATCTGTACAGTATGTACGTTTTCTCCATTCAGCTCTGTTATTCGTCATATCTGGACTCACTCCCTCATGTCTTCATTCACGCAATTCATCCATACTTTCTTCGGTCAACCTCTGCCACAATTACCATTCACTCTCATATTGATCGCCCATTTTAAAATGTGGTCCTCATCTCTTATGATGTGACCATACAACGATAATCTATTGCTGGATATTTTTTCTGTTATGGGTGCTACTTTTAGGCTCCCCCTAATATATTCATTCTAATCCTATCCATTCGCGTCACACCACACATCCATCTCAACATTCACATCTACGCTACATGCAACCTCCTTTCATCCGATCCTTTATATCTCGATACATGACGCTGTCGTCATGTATGGATCGGAATGTTGGGCTGCGACAAATTTACAAAACGGTTATAAGACCTGTGGCTTAAAACCCTTTTGTAAATTTGTCCCTTAAGCTTAAGGGGCATTTTCGGATCATAAGTTGTTGCTGTGACCTGTCGCCATTTCATCCATCTTGCTCTTAACGTCTCGGTCTATGTCGCCATCATTTTGGATGATAGACCCAAGGTACCTAAAATCGGAACAGACTGTTAGGGGTAGGTACACCGTTTAAGGCTATAGGAGTAAAGTTGGAAGAACCGCCAAAGTCACAGAACCGGTGCTCTGTCTTGGTCTTACTGATGTTCAAGCCAACTTTTTGAGCCAATTTCCCAGTCTGTTCTGAACCTCGAGTCCATCTTCTCCGACAAGTACGATATCGTCGGCAAACATCATACACACCAAGGTGCTCTCTCCTGTATATCTGATGTTAGAGCATCTATTACCAGGAGTAGGTAACAAATAAGGACTTAAACGACGCAATCCTTGGTGCAAACCTACAGCCACACCGAACTTGCCAGTTTCCCCGGTTGCAGACCGGACGTATGTACAGTCGACTGTACAATGTACATTGCTTGTATGTGGTGGATGTACTTCATAGAAATCCTATTCTCATTCATAATCCACCACAGAACCTCAAGGGGTACCCTATCATACGCTTTTTCCAGGTCAACGAATACCAAGTTCTTATGTGCACGTCGGTACTTTTCGCATAGTTGGCGAAGTGCGAAAATGGCATCCGTTGTACTGCGTCCGGGCATAAACCCGAATTGGTTCTGTGTTATCTCACTCTCTTCTCTCAAACGTCTTTCTAGCACTTTTTTCCAAACTTTCATACTATGTCACATGAGCTTTGGTCCTGTAGGTACATCACCCCTTTTCTTGTAAATAGGCACTAGCGAGCTAGTGCACCATTCATCAGGGATCGCCTCATCCTGTACAACAATTTATTGAAGAATAAAGTCAGCCACATCCATCCATCCATCTTTAGAAACTCCCAAACTTCTACCGGAATTCCGTCTGGTCCCACTGCTTTTCCATTTTTCATACTTTGCACTGCGATTTTGACCACTTCAGTGGAAATAAAGTACCTAGATTGAACAAAACAATGAAAGGAATCATTGTTTTGTTCAATCTACTTTATTTCCACTTTATACTTCGTCAGGCCTGCAGTGGCTTGACTGATTTTCTTATGTGAGGTATTATTATTCATTTTTAGGGTTCCGTACCTTAAAAGGAAAAAAACGGAACCCTTATAGGATCACTTTGTTGTCCGTCTGTCTGTCTGTCAAGACCTGTATCTCGGGAACGCATGAAAGTATCGAGTTGAAATTAAAACCATATACGCAGATCCATAGTCTTTTACTGTAGAGAGAAAATTCAAACTTCTGTTTTCATATAAAAAGAGTTACAACCGAATATGTCGCACAAATCGACTATTTTGATACTCGCAAGGGAATCAAAACCAATGGGCTACTTCCCGTTGACCTATAACTGTGAAATTTGGCGAGAAGCATTGTCATATAGTACACATAAAGGAAAAAATCCGTAAAATCTGTACATTTTGAATTTAATCACAAAAAATAGGGTCTTTCTGCAAGGAAGGAGGGTACAAATTTTAGAGTGCTTTATATCATGTGGGGTATCATATGAAAGAGCTTCATTAGCACAAGCTAAAACAGGGTTTTAAATATTTTTACGATGTATATTTTTCGGTTTATGAAGGAAAAAAAAACATTTTTCTACTAGTGTGTACGGAACCCTCGGTGGGTGAGTCAGACTCGCACTTGTCCGGTTTTTTTTTAAAGTGTCATTGGCTAGAATTTTGCAGTCAGGTAGGTTCTTTACAACACTTGTATATGAGATAATACTTGTGAGATAATTGTAATTGGTCTTTTTTCCGTTTTTATCTCAATAAACGAATTTATCATTTATCATTATCATTTATGAGGTCAATGAAAATAAGTCACAGTCATAAGTCAGCTTGTTGTAAGAAAAATATTACTATTTCAGGTAAAATACCTATAATTGGTGTAGGAGGAGTTTTTACTGGACAAGATGCTTATGATAAAATACTGGCAGGTGCTAGTGCTGTCCAGATTTACACTGCTCTTATATACCATGGACCTCCAGTTGTGTCCAAAATTAAAAAGGAACTTGCCCAATTATTGGAAAACGATGGTTATAAAAGTGTGAATGAAGCCATAGGCAAAGGTATAAAATGACTAGTAGTATTTAATATTGGAGTAGAATAAATCATATTTTGTTGTTATATTTAATTTACAATTATGGGTGATATATACTCTATATATTTTTAGTGGCTAATTTGTTTTTGTTAATTTTATTCTCTCTTCTCATCGATATCATTTGCAGCACCTGAAAGTATGAAATGTTGAATAAATGTTGTTGTAAAAACATATTTAGTTTGTTAGCCTACATACAGATTAAGTAAACATTTGTAAAGAAACACTAACAAGCAAAAGATTTTCTATTGTTATTTGCCAGCCAAGTGAATTAAGGTAGGCACCGCTGAGCTGAGCTGCAAATAAATATTTAAGTCTATCTAAAACCTCTGTATCTGTAAATATAATTGGCCAAGCGCGTGTTGGATCACGCAGAAGGTAGGGTTCTGTAGTTGCACTTGACTATGTGCAGATTAAGAATAAAGCTACTTGTTGTTTGATACTATGAACATGTTGATTGATCTTGCGACTCAAATGAAATTTGTATGAAATTTGCCATTTTATGAGTTGTCTATAACTTGTAAAGTGTATTTTTAGGGTTCCGTACCTCAAAAGGAAAAAAACGGAACCCTTATAGGATCACTTTGTTGTCCGTCTGTCCGTCCGTCTGGGTGTCCAGACCTTTATCTCGGGAACGCGTGAATTTATCGTGTTGAAATTAAAACCATATACGCAGATCCATAGTATCTTGCTGCAGAAAGAAAAATAAAATTTCTCAGTTTTCGTAAAAAAAAGTTACAGCCGAATATGTCGTAAAAACGCACATTTCGACAGTCACAAGGGAATCAAAACCTATGGGGTACTTCCCGTTGACATAGAACCATGAAATTTGGCAAGGAGCATTGTGTTAGAGTACACATATAGGAAAAAATCCTATATGTGTATATAGGAAAAAATCCGAAAACTGGATATTTTTAATTTAATCACAAAAAACTGTGTCTTTATGCAAGGAATGAGGGGCCAAATTTTAAAGTGAATGAACCATATCATGTGGGGTATCATATGAAAGAGCTTCATTTGCATAAGCTAAAACAGGTTTTTAAATATTTTTACGATGTATATTTTTCGGTTTATGAAGAAAAAAATAAATGATTTCTCCCTTTTAATTACCTACTAGTTTGTACGGAACCTTCGGTGGGCGAGTCTGACTAGCACTTGTCCGGTTTTTTTGATTACTTATTCAATGTCACCCTACACGATGGGGTAGATGAGAAAAGATATTCATCTTTACATGAAGGGAATTTACCTTAAAATATTTTTTTCAAGATTTTGTTGGTGTGATAAATATGTATACTCATAAGAAATTACAAATTTCTAGTACTTACAGTCTTTGAGCTAAGCTACAGACCAACGGACAGACATGGGGAAACTATACTTTATGGGTTCATAGTTGACTAATTAACCAAAAAACTATAGCATAATAAAATTTGAATTATGTACTTAACTTATTAATTAATTTAACTAGGTGATTACCTGTGATTTTGCAGTTAGGTATATGAGATTGTATGAATTGTTTACACCCATCTAAGTTATCCACACTGGATAAACTAAACAAGACCAAAGTTTCAAGTTTGTTCAGTTCTTTTAATTCTTTGATTCCAGCATCGGTTACATTTGCACATTTGGAGACTTGAAGGTATGTTAGTGTATCTTTTCCATAAGAAAGACCTTTTATAGCTCTATCGTCAATGTACTTTGCATTATGAATAATTATCTTCTGTACCTTACATCCAACTGAAATAAAAACATATTTTATTGATAGGATGTTGGGCAAATTCCTCATACAAGCAGGTAGACACTGGGTGCAAGCCACTTCCAAACGGTCTTATTGGTATGTATATCCACACATATATATATATATATATGTATATATATATAGTTTAAATACAATCACTTCAATTTTATATTTGTTGTTGCTAAAAATTTAAATTGAATTGAATTAATTAATAATATTTAAGCTAACATTTATTGATGGTATCACTGATCCACCATTAATGGCACATCAATAATCTATCTCAGTTGAATAATAGACCACATACTAACCACCACAAACCAGTACAGAAGATCAATGTGTTATGTCAGTAACAATAATTCAAAGAAATTTAAATTGCTGAAAGTTATATTTACTCAGATGTGGAAATCCGTAATGTGATATGCCACAGTCTGTAGCATCGATTTCTATTATTCTTGGAACAGCTTGATCTTCATGTGGTAGCAAATTATAATCAGCTGTTTTCTTCCCCCCAGCCCAGGCTACTTTCCCACCGTTCCTAAGTACCCACTCCGCACAAACACGATCGGGACCGAACTTCTTTATTCTCTCTTGGTCAGGCTTATTGAACATCATATTAACGAATTCCCAAAAAGTTCTTCTTTGAACATTATAAGGGGTGAAGGTATTTGATTGAGTTCGTAGACCCTGGAATTTAAGTTTATTGAAATTTGTAGGAAAATAAAGTAAACAGCAATAAAGACTAATCGTAGGAATCCTTACATAGTTAAACACCTTAAACATTTTCGGCCTTACCGGAAAAAGTTTTTAAAAAGTTAGCCAATTGCTAGACTAATGGTTAGCGAAAATCTCACCGAAAAACGCTTCGGAAAGTTATAAATATGCCCAGCATATGCTAACTAGCTGTCAAATTTAAACAACGTCGGGAGGTTGTTTAAATCGCTAAAAGCCATTATGGCGGCTTTTTTTTTTTTATGTGCCAAATTGTGTTAGTACTTAACCTAGCGCAAATATTTGAACTTTTTTCTTCAAACATTTTCGAAGCGAAGTCGATAAATTATGACAATTCAGTCTTTGAGGATAAGAAGAAAACTTTAGAAGATTAGAAATACTCCGTTTCAAGACCTTACCGACGACGAATTTCGTCTGAGGCATCGCTCCAGAAAATATACTATAAGCTGTAATTTATAGGAAGTCTCATCGATAATACCGGCTACCCATATATCTCTCATCTCTTAACACCGGTTCAGAAACCTAACACTGAAGAAGTGGAACGTTTTAAGCAATGAACACACAAATGTTTTTGCTATAATTGATTTGGTATCTTGAAGCAAAGATTCAGAATATTAGAAGGGGTAATTATGACACATACTTGTGTCATGTGTACCCCCATGAAAGAGCTACCTACGCCACTATCAAAGGTACAATTGTCCCAAGTCGCCTGTCCTGTGCTCCATAATAGGTATAGCAATTAGGTATTCATAAAGATGAAACAGGTGTGTAGGTATCTCTTGAATATCTGATTGAACACGTTAAATTTAGAAAACTCAAAAACCCCCAAAGAAATAAAAAAACAGGCCGATTTCAATAAAACAGAGCTAAGAACATACTCGATTAAATTCTCTTAGAAACAAAAAAACTAGATTAAAATCTATCCATCTGTTTGAGAGTTGCGATGCCACATAAAAGACAGATATACAAATCTTACTTAGAACACTCGGTACTCCTTTTTTTGGGTCAAGGGTTATTTGGTTATTTTGGTGTATGTGATGGCTGTGTATGTTTCCATTTTACCTACTGTAAGCTAAAAAAGGTTACTTTCCAAGTGTTGTATGCTACTTTAAAAAAATGGTACCTCACTCCAACGAGCTCGTTGCCTCACTCACAGAAAAACCTCTTTTTACAGTTGGGTATATTGGTTTTCTTTCAATTATACCTATTACTATATTTATTCTTAGGTGTAGTGCCTCTGGATTATGAAGAAGTTGGCAGTGGTACAGAATCTTCTATAATAATCGATGACTTTGATACAACAGTTACCTAGGAAATAATTTAAAATAAGTAATATTGTAAAACTGAATAACTCAAGAGTTTCTTTTATTTTCACAGATAAATTCCTGAACTGATTGTTATAAAATCTGGTACAGAGATAGTGTAGAATCTTAGCAAGGACATAGGCTATAATATATATTAACAAACTGTGGACCACAGCTGGTATCAAATGGTTATTATATGCATATACAATGTTTGCTCATTACCCTAATAGAAATCAAGCTCTGCCCTGTTACTGGAAACCCTATCTTTTACCCAACTGTCCAAGAATACAGAAAATAATAATGTAAATAAATGAAAAATAATAATGAGAAAATTTACAGGTAGTACCATTTGTTTTTGTATTATGTACTAGAGCCTAACTGATATTTGGTGTAAGAAGTGTTGTTAGATTTACTTTTATTTCTTTGAGTTTCATAGGCTATATTCTTTATTTATAAAATATCTACATGATTTAAAAAATAAAATAAAAAACTAATACTTTTTTGGTAATTGTATGACCGAACTAGCTGGCTATACATAAGTGTATAGTATTAATTAACAAATTAAGTTTGTTGATGGTGTTTACTTTAGGCACATTTTGTAAAAAGTGTCTTTAATTTAGTAATATCATTTAAATTTACTGAAACTTTTGTCAAAATCAAAATTTATTCATTTACATAATTATATTTTTAAAAAGAAATAAATATGTGAACATGTACTTTTGTATTCTTTAATGTATGCTTTGATAACCACAATAAAACTGTTTGTACATGAATAAGTGTATTTTTTTCATTATGAGTATTCCAAGCATGCGAACAGTAAGCTTAAATTCTCCTTTCATCACCAGGACTGCAATAGTATGCTTCTTGAGTATGTTTTCACAGATATATAATAGTCTTTAAATCATTTCCATGCGTTTCTCTCATTTGTCATGTTGCATTCATGGACTGTTTTCTTGATGCATAATTGCCTCTCTATATTTTATCTACTTCATTATCATGTCATGGCATGGATTATCATGCCATAGCATGGAATGCAGCACTTTTAGTTAATATCTGTAAAAACGTAATGCATTAGAAATATTGATACTAGTTACAGCTTTTTTTTTAGCATAGTTGGTGTTAGTAGATCCATTTTTATTCTCTTACATCCACCTCCTAGAAAAATAACATGTATATACTAACATGTTATTTTTCAAACCCCGAACCCTGTGGCTCCTGCATTCAACTAATATTAGTTGAATGCAGAAGCCACAGAATTCGGGAACAATTTGCAATGCCCAATGCCCTTTAAATCTCTGATATTATAAAAGCGAAAGTTCTGTCTATCGTCTGTCTGTTACCGCTACCGGATCAATCATTATGAAATTCGGCTCAGAGATTCTTTAGGACCTGGAGAAGGACATAGGCTATATTTTATCATCATCACCGTGTTTTGTCAGCGCTCAACTTCGTCTAAACCAGCATAACAAACCTCGATATTCACACAACAAAACTTTTCCTCTTCCGTCGAATTTGAGAACGATTTTTCTTTGTTTACTTCATTTTGGAATAAAAAGCTTCAACTTATTACTTGTGATTCATATGAATACAACTCTGCCTGAAAGAAATAAACCTAAACTCTGGGAAACGGGGAATTAATTATTTTCATGTTATGTTTTCGCGATAAGGAATTGACAGTTATACGTCAAATGACAATGACATTTCACTGTACCTGACGTCAAATTGATAATTTTGATAAGATTTCCTTCCGATATCGTTCTTTATTCGATTATTCTAACCATAATCTCTACTGACCGAATGTATTTTGTTTCTCTGTGCGTCTTCTACGTATTATACGTCTAACCAGATGTGTATCGGTTTTTTCGGTGAAAAAAAGTTAGCCACTGCATAAGAGTTTAAACATCGGTTAGCTAGGATGATGCTAAGCGATTTTCAGACAGTTTTTTTTCGGTAAGGCCCTTTGGCTATGAGGGTCAGAAACAGAGTATTGTATTAAAAAGTATACAGGGTCAGAAATCACAGACTAGTAAGATCAGTTTTTTTTTTTTTTTTTTTTGGCAATTGTTAAATTATAATTTTTGCCAGCAACAAGTATGTCAGAAGAGAGAAAAAAGAAGTCGGAATTTAGAATTTATTAGCTGAAACAAAGAAAATATCCTATAAAATACAGAGGTGAATTAATGATATAACAAAACAAAATGAACACTTTTATCAATTAATATATTACATATACCTATAGGGCTGAAAAATTAAAATAACTAGGTACAAATTTATATTATTTACAGAAATAAAATCTGATAATGAAGCGATTGAAGGAGGGTCCATATTATACAAAAGATTGTTCACACCAGTAATTCAGCCCCCGTATTCTGAACCCATTCGGTTTCGGAATCGATTCGATTTGTATATCTCCGTCTCTGTCATTATCTATGGAAATGACAGAGACGGAGATATACAAATCGAATCGATTCCGAAACCGAATGGGTTCAGAATACGGGGGCTGATCTGTACCCTTATTCTAGTTCTAATCGGTTGTCGATTTGTTAATTTTGTCGGTAATGAGCCGGCTACCGAATAAAGCTCCATTCGACTCCAATGGGTATTCACGAATTCGAATTTATGCTCGTCGGTCCCATTTTTAGTATAGAAATCTCGAGAAACCAAAGACAATCACCACTCATCCTCAACTGGATCCGCCGGGATTCGGGTAGACCGATTCACAAACTCGAATCCGAAGGAGTTTGACATATAAATTCGATGGCTAATTCGATATCGCTCCCGACAGGTTTATCCTGTCGGGAGTGATATCGAATACATTTTACTAATACATTTTAATAATATAAGAGCACTTTTTTGATATTTTCAATTACCATTTTCCATAATTTGACATAATATATTCACCTAATAGTCAAATGTACCGATTTTACGGGTTTTAAAATTCCCCTAATTATGATTTCCAAAGTTTCAAAATGTAATATTTTATAGTTGGAGAGCTTTGTCAGATTACACGCATGGCGCTCTAAATATATTAAATATATTAAATATTTTATACTTGTTACTAATAAATGGCAAATACATTGAATGCACGAGTACAGAGAGAAAATAGAAGAACTTTGAAATCACACACACACAACCAACAAGGTATTTTCGAAGCATGCTTCACTTATTGAAGCTACAAATTTACTAAAGAATTATATGCCATAATTAATATGATGGATCAAGTTATATGTATATTATGCAATAAATTACATATTTTGTCAGTCGCTGGTCATAATTAAGCATTTTTTTACTTCTATCACGAATCACCTATCTAAAAACATGAAACTGACTCTGAAAACTAGCTTGTCTATGTTATCTTATCGGTCACACGAGGTCATTACCGATTTGGTACCGACTGGTGCCATTCGAATTTGTGAATAGGGTTATCGAAGGTTATCCATTCGATTCGGTAGGTTTTTCGCGGGAACTTAATTAAAAATGTCACAGTTTTCTTTTATTATTATAAACTTGTGTTATTTCAAATAAAGATTTTGTAAAGAAGATGTTTTTTTAATCTATTAGTGTTCGTTTACGCGCACGAGTTTGAAATGAGAGTGATGAAACATACTTCTTCACGTTGTAACTTACAAAGTCCTTAACAGCTCCTAGTAAAGTAACCAAGTCAGTCATGACATGAACTTGATTCACTATCAACCGAGTATCTCGTCATAATCTAAGCCAAGTAACTTGAGATTGTGACTAAAACTTATATTATTTGTATTTTTCATGAAACTTTTAACATATTATTTTGGCAAATGAGCCAATCGTGGCCAATAAAAGAATAAAAATCTAGACGGCTGCAACTGTCAAATTTATAAACTTTTTTTAGTGACTTGATACCGCTAAGGATTTCGATTCACTATTTAAAAAAATCGATTAAAGTTCGATTCTTTTGCGTTTAAAAATTTTAATTTTCAAATAAAAGTAAGAAAATCGTATTTTTTTACAGTTAAAATCAGGGATCAGTCAATAATGCGAGCTATTAAAGAAAGTCTATTATATTTTGCTGGGGTTGAAGTAGCACACATTTATATTTCTAACCGATTTCAAAAAGAATGAGGTTCTTAATTCAACTGTATGTTTTTTTGTTGGCAATATTACAAATTCTAAACCGACCTATCGACTCCATAGATAAAGGAATTTGATGTTCTGTGATAGCTGTGATAGTTTGTAAAAAGTTGAATATATTTTTATTTGTTGTTACTAGGAGAGCATCCGGTGTCATTCCTCCTTCTCGCTTTCGACCTACACTGACTCCCGTATTCCTTTTTCCGGTGGACGTTCATTGTAATCCAAATCATATTAATTATCGTACATCATCCTAGCAAATACTAAGTTATATTATTCGAATTGTGTAACATTACGTCACTTTAGTGCTTGTTTAAAACAACTACCATACTGAGAGAGGAGCGTGGGAGAGAAGTGTGTGGTTCATGTTTGTCTTTACGTTGCTCATTTAGCAAACAAATGAATAAATTTTGGTTTGAATTTACTTATGAAATGAAATTTATTTGCAAGAATGTAGGTAAATAAGGCCTTAGAAATTAATTACAATTTTCCATTACATTCGATCATTTCTCAAGTGCAAATATTTAATAGTGGATCAATATCATATAAATAATATTAAATTAGAATTGATAATAGTAGGTATACTATATATTATGTAAATTACATCAAACATGTATAACTCTGCTGTCTTAAAAGTAGGTACTACAGTAGTAAAAATACAATAACGTGACGAAAATTACACTTTCACGAATATGACATGCAGCATGAGATAAATCTAAAAATCGGTTTTTCCAAGTCAAAAAAACAATTTCCGATTAATCGATTGATAATCGACATGTTACATGCCGCTTTCAATCAATGGAACCGTTTGGGATGATCAGCTGATACCTTATGGAATGGAAATGTCAAAATTATTCGATATTCGAGAAACCTGAATCGCTAATTCCGCAAACCGTGTGAAATCCTTCGAGATCTCTCTCCATATCGAAGATCGCATCGAATCGAATGTAATCTGAATAAGGGTGCTGAAGGTCTCAGATCAGCCCCCGTATTCTGAACCCATTCGGTTTCGGAATCGATTCGATTTGTATATCTCCGTCTCTGTCATTCTCTATGGAAATGACAGAGACGGAGATATACAAATCGAATCGATTCCGAAACCGAATGGGTTCAGAATACGGGGGCTGAATTACACTGAAGCAAAGCAACGTAGTTTCGTTACGGTCAATGAGGGTAACTTTGACTTTGCGTTAAACTTTGGACATAACCTGGTTTAAAGATTCTTGATTTTTTTACCAAAAGATGAGTAGGTAATTAAATTGATTGATGAATGCGTGAGTTGTAGTCGCCAAACATTATAAATGTTAATTTATGCATAAAGTTGACAAATGTGATGGAAGTTTTAAAAGTTTTCCACCATTTTCTAAACACAAGAATTTGTGACAAAAAAATGTATGTTCATGATTTCGGATTAAATTAAACAAAACTTGTTTAAATCCCATGAGTTTTATTTAATATCGATAAAGCATTGATCTATCTTACCGTTTTAAACAATATTTCTTATTTAGTTTTACTACATAAAAATATTGAAAAGAAAAGAGACAACGTATTTTCTATAATTGTGGGTAACATTGACAATGGAGTTTCAGTTAATTATACACCTAAAAATGCATTAATAATGTGAATTATTTCACTTCTATGTCTGACAGAGATGTTTTAAGCAATATAATGTGGTCGAAGATGGTAAGCATACATAACACGGAATAAGAACTGGCTCTCAAGTAGGTACTTGATTGATAGGCATCGTTAGGTGTTTGACGATAGCTTTTCAACTTGAGAATATAACTCTCCAAGTGTAAAAGCTATCGTCAAACACCTAGGCTGCAAAACTAATAGTCAAACACCATAATTCAGTTTCCTAATGATATTTTTCCTACACGGAAAATTAGCTCGCAGTTTCTTTTTCAAAAGTTGCTTTCCAATATAAAAGTTGAATGCACAACTAACTGCGCTGACATTGCTTCACTTTAGCACTTTCTACATTTCTACGGCCTCGTTATAAAGTGCTAAAATAAGTTTTACTACTTTATCGGCGCAATTAAAATATATCTTAAAAATACTTTCTATGGGAATAGAGTAATTACAAGGAAGGTACCCTTGTAATTCCTCTACACACGTAAAGTATGGATGATATTTTCTCGTATACCCCTTGGTGTTGGCTGTAATTGGATAGGTAATTCAAAAATATTTTATTCAATTTAGTATTCCATATTTGTCTTCGTCTCTTTTGCAAAATATTAGGCTTTAAAATGATAATTTTTGTTAGGGTCAAGTGTCTCTTCCCCTCTACCAGCTAAATGGTTCTTGTCGAATAGGTATGCTGAAAAAAATCCAGCAATTAATTTCCCTAACGAAATTGTAAGGAAAAATATCACAAGTAAGTAGGTTTTACAAGTTAACGAGTAATAGTCGATCAACGTAGCTAGAATATTCTTAGTATCAAACAACCCTATTTTAAGTTCGCATAATATTGACATAGACATAAATTGTGATATGGAACTACGAAACCCTACATTGCGCGTGGCCCGATATGCACTTGACCGATTTTTTAAAATTATTTTTAGTTAGTACATACCCGAAAACTAGTCTTCTATAAACCAAACAAAAGAGAACTCAAGAAACATAAAGAAAACAATAGGTATGCAGTTCATGGAATGGGGTGTTGTTTTTATTTGATATTACTCACTATTAATCTTCTAATCTATTAATTCTCTACGAGAATCTCATTTAATCTATTAATTCTCTACGAGATCGAATAAGGAATAAAGAGATACGTAGACGTACGAAAGTCACCGATATAGCACAGAGGATTAGCAAGTTGAAGTGGCAGTGGGCAGGCCACATAGCACGTAGAACTGATGGCCGATGGGACCGAAAGGTTCTCGAGTGGAGACCACGCACCGCCAAGCGCAGCGTAGGAAGACCAGCCACGAGATGGGCAGATGACCTCATACAAATGGCAGGAAGACGCTGGATGCAAGCCGCTTCCAATCGGTCTTTTTGGAAATCCATAGGGGAGGCCTATGTCTAGCAGTGGACTTTTTATGGCTGAGATGATGATGATGATGATGACTATTAATCTTAGAACTTATATTTTATAATGAGGTCATTCAACACTCAAAATGATTGTAGAATTTTTTGGCTTTATTTGATTTTTGAGAAATTATTTCATTAGTAAAAAAATGCAATTAAACTATTTTATTTTTTCCGCTCGCTTGTAGCTCAAAGTTTTTAAAGAAACTTGAAAATATTTCACTACTTGACATTGGCTTGACTGGATCGATTTTGTCCATACAACAGTAAGGTACCAAAACACTGGTTCGGCCAGGTAACATAACCCAAAACGTATTAAATCAACAACTCTTTTTTACTCATAAAATGTAAACAATAGTTAAACATTCGTTTCTAGAAGTATTCACAATTAAAATAGTGTGTCATAACTATACATTAACCAGACATAAAAATACGATTCACGGGTATTGCAATGTGTTTCGTGAGCATTGTTTTTTACACGGGCAAATGCTCCGTGGGCAAAGTGGGTCCAAAATCAATATGAAAAAAGATAGCAAAACAGAAAAATTGTTTGTTTAGCTCAAGTTTAGCTTTTGATCAGACATACGACCCATCCTTGGACATACTACTGTATAATTTGTGATACGACCTGTGCATACGACTTTTTGGTTCATGGATGGACTTAGTTTGGCTAATATTTTCCTTAAATTACAAAGTACTCTTTGGTTAATAATAATTGGTTACGAATTACGATACAAAGGAAGGAAGTTATTTACAAATTTGTCTGTGGTTATTTTGCATTACGTTTTGATATAAAAAGCCACAGAATTCGGCCTATTTATTGTAAAAAGCCTTGATTTTCGAGCTGCTCAAATAACAATACTTATGTGAACTCAAAAATGTCTGAATGTTACGGTAAGTATAACTAATAACAAATTAGATAGGCATCTCTTCGTTGCGTGTGATTCACCCACATTCTACCTTAAGAACTGTTTATTTTTAACTAGGTATTTGTGAGAATTGGTGCCCCGCGTTTCATTTTATGGCTATCATAAAAAATACTGTCTTGGACTAACATACTTCACAAAACCTAGTACGGGAGCGAATTGCAAAAGCATACCTCATCAGGTACCAGCATGAGACCCATTTCTGGTGCTTCTGGATGGATGGCTTTCCTGAATAAATAGACTTGCCTGCGCAAATCCTGGAGCGTTTTTTGTCGGAACCTATTTTTGGTTGAGTTTTTTCAATATTTTACGTCATCGACTACCAGCTTTAGACCTGGCTCATTAGATAGAGTGCATTGAGATGTACACAAAATACTAGGTCGTCTCCTATCTTTGAGCGTTTTGAGGTTGCCATAATTTAGTGGCACTGAAAAAAATGAGAAATGTACCTCATCAACTACCATGATGAAACCCATCCCATGAGATAGTCAAATCCCATTAATAAAAAATAGGTTTGCCTGTCCTCAGCCTAGAGCGTTTTGTAATTGGCCTCATTCAAGTTACATTGGCACATTTCATTTGATTCCCACCTTAAACAAAGATTTGTTAACACAAATTGTATAATGTATTAGTAACTACCACATACAAAAATTCATTAAAATCGGTGCAGGCATTTCAGATTCGGACCAATTAGAAAAATTCTTTTTTTGTTAAAATAAGTTTCAATTACTATCAAAGTTAAAACATACCCCTTAAACCAACACGAGTTACTTATTATCCAGTGTGGATGGAAGTTTATAGTTTATGTTCTAAAAAGAAAATCTTGCTCCTGTAGTTTCTGTAATTAGATTATGTTCAGAATTAAAAAACAAATTACACACATTTGATGCCATCTTACAGTATGATGAGTTGTATCATATAGCTAATATTTACAAGGAAGTAATGTGACAAGCGACCAGGATGCCTTACTTTGCTAAAGTATTGCCATCTAATGTGGCAATGGTACCAGCATTCTGGTTAGTTTTCCCATCACCAGTGAACTTTTAGAAAAGGTTATATACTACAGATTTAATTTTAACATTTGATTTCAATGTGCCAAATCTGAACATAAGTTTAAAGTAAAGTTTTTACAGACTAAATTCTAACCAACAATAAGGTTTGTCTTCTGTGTATATGTGTGAGAGTTAATATATAATTGTTTTTTTCCAGATTACCTCTTCAAATTCCTAGTGATTGGCAGTGCTGGTACTGGGAAATCAAGTCTTCTCAACAATTTTATTGGGAACAAATGTAAGTACATAAATGTAAAAAATATAAAAATACACTTAAACGTATGAGTATAGATATTATTAATGTATAATGTTATAAATTGGTAGATGCTTAAATCAGTTGTTACCCACCATTCACCTCCTGAGACCAGCTGGGTGAACCATGGAAATTTATTTTACGACGGTTCACCTCTGATAAAACTTTGAAAGCCTCTATCATTATATTGGTGACGGTCCACCTCAGAAATATGATAATAGGCATTCTAATATCTATGGTTTTAATATATAAGTATTTGCGAAAGCAATTAGACAGAAAAGCATATGGATTTTTAACCGACTTCCAAAAAGAAGGAGGTTACCAATTCGGTCTGTATGTTTTTTTTTGTATGTTTGTTCACCGATTACTCAGCCAATTGTGCATTGATTTTGATGATTATTTTTGTATTTGGTAGATTATACTTCAGAGGTGGTCCCATATAAATATTATCAAAATCGATGCAGTACTTTGGTTTTTATAACAAAATAACTGGTAAAGTATCATCCAAACAACTTTAGAGAAGTGAAGATCAAGTCGCGTATGTGCTATTCAGTTTTCTACTGGCGTTATACATATTGTGTATTTTGAAGTCTGTTTTTTGAGTTTTTACTAGCTTTTATTTAACTTGCCCTGTTAGTATGGGACAAATCTTGCGAGATAAATTAGAACCACTTCCTGTCGTTAGATTAGGTTGTTTGGTTTACTTACGTAACTTCGGTGACAATGCAATAATATGGTACCATGAAGCTGGTCTCAAGATGGCGTCGGAAAGTGGCCATAGGAACTCCTAAACTAAACAAGATAAAACCGTCGAGTTTGGACTCGTTTGAATAGTCTTGACAAGCACTCTTGTGTTACGTGATATCCAGGGTCTCAAGATGGCGTCGGAAGGTGGCCATATAGGAACTCCTAAACTAAAAGAGATAAAACCGTCGAGTTTGGAAAAGTTTGAATAGTCTTGACAGGCACTCTTTAAAAGCTTTTTTTAGTCTAGTAAATAATTTTTTTTTTTTTTTTAAACAAGCTTTTATTTAAATGCTCTAAAAGGAAGAAAATAAATTTTGAATGCAATCAAACCCACCATTTTATTAAATTATAAAAATTATATTGATATAAATAAAAGCTTTTTTGAAGCATAAGTTTTCAATATGACTGACAATGTAACATATATTCTCTTTGCTTTTGAATTCTGAGCGGTTTTGATAACAAGGTGTATGGTGGAAATTAAGTATTTCCCATGGAACACCCAGGTGGATAAAGGTGAAAAATTGTAAAAAAAACTTCCATCAGCTAACCTTGGTGGCAGAAGGTGATTGGTGGGAAAAAACGGCTTAAATGAAACTTTCCAACATATCCAATTTTGTGTGTGTCAAATGTGTATTATGTTATGAGTAAATGCATTTGAATATTGTGAATATGTGTAAGTAGATGTAAATTATTTGTTTTTATGAAATATTAGTTGCATCCTTTTCAAAAGAGTTATGGAAAGAGTTTGAAACAATTATGAATCATTGAACTAAAGAATATGTGATGTTTGCCTTTGTTTTATCCTTTTATTAAGTTTAAGGTAGTAGATAGGTACTTTGTTATACTATTTTACTGTGACAACAAATTTTTCTAGTGGATAATTCTGGAGAAAGATATGTAAAGGATGAAATCAAAACAAAAGTACCTGCATAAAATTTGTTAGTTATTGAAATTACATAATTTAGAAGTTATATATTTTTATCACTGTCTTTTGGATAGTTAATAAACTTAATATCATTTACAGTTAAAGAGGATAGATGCCACACTATCGGTGTTGAATTTGGATCCAAAATAGTAAATATAGGAGGGAAATCGACTAAGCTACAAATATGGGACACTGCAGGGCAAGAGAGGTTCCGATCTGTCACTCGTTCTTACTATAGAGGAGCAGCTGGTGCCTTACTTGTATATGATATTACCTCTCGGGACTCATTCAATGCTCTGGCGAACTGGCTTCGTGATGCAAGAACATTAGCCAGCCCTAACATATGCATATTACTTGTAGGGAACAAGAAAGATATGGAAGAGTCTAGGGAGGTAACATTTAATGAAGCAAGTCAATTTGCACAGGAAAATGGTAAGTAATAATATTATACCTGCAGCACCTATTTTTAGTTCAAAGTCCAGAAATTCATATGAGGAAAGAAATGAGTTAAACACAATTACTATGTCTTACATACAAAAATATAATGTGGCTTTGAAATGAAGTTGGTAAATTTAGGTCCTTCACAGAACTTCAGCAAGAAAATGACACCAAGCTGATGTATTTACTAGTCATTTGTTTTATCATAGTCTGGTATCGTTAGTTTTTATTAATGAAGTAATGGGACAACATTTGTAGTGTAATAATTGTAGTTAAAAAACTGAAAAAAACAACTTCGAAATACGAAATTCATTTGATTGGACGACATTTTTTCATTTAGTTTGTTATAAAAGCTAAAGTTCTCAACCGATTTCGGTAAAATTTATATGAGACACCTATCAAACAATAAATAATCATCAAAAACAATTCATAATTGACGGAGTAATTGCTGAACAAACATACAAACATGTATCTATATTAAAAGAAAAATAAAATACCCGACTGCAGAAACACAGTTTTTGCAGTCTAACTTACGATTTCGTTATGCTTGATACGTTGAGTGTGCGTTTTTAGGGTTCCATACCTTAAAAGAAAAAACGGAACCCTTATAGGATCACTTTGTTGTCCGTCTGTCCTTCTGTTTGTCTGTCTGTCCGTCCGTCCGTCCGTCCGGGTGTCGAGACCTTTATCTCGGGAACGCGTGAAGGTATCCTGTTGAAATTAAAACCATATACGCAGATCCATAGTCTCTTGCTGCTGAAAGAAAAATAAAATTTCTCAGTTTTCGTAAAAAAAAGTTACAGCCGAATATGTCGTAAAAACGCACATTTCGACACTCACAAGGGAGTCAAAACCTATGGGGTACTTCCCGTTGACCTAGAACTATGAAATTTGGCAAGAGGCATTGTGTTAGAGTACACATATAGGAAAAAATTCGGACATTTTTGATTTAATTACAAAAAAATTGTGTCTTTATGCAAGGAATGAGGGGCCAAATTATAAAGTGAATTAACCATATCATGTGGGGTATCATACGAAAGAGCTCCATTAGCATAAGCTAAAACAAGTTTTTAAATATTTTTACGATGTTAATTTTTTGGTAGTTTTGTTAGAGAGTATTCGTAAAATTGATGTAAAAGACTACAGATGCATATTATTTAGAATAATTGTTCTAGTAAAATCACTTATTTATTACGAAAAACTTCGGTGGAGTTAATGAAATAGCGCATTTTTATTTTTGCGAGAAGCATATTATTATTACAAAACAATATAGCCTATAGATGACACTCAGGAAGTGAAGACGAATCTAACAACACCTTGCATATCAAAATCGGTCAAGCCGTTTAGGCTGTAGGCGATTATGTAGAAATATGCACATATGTACAAACCCACGTACATACAAACATACACTCGAAAAACATAACCCTCCTTACGCAGTGGGGTAAAAAAACACTGTCGAACTGAAGACCTCCTTTAAGGAAGCCAGTTAAAAAAATATTACAATTGGTGAGATAAAAAATCACAGTAGGAACATTATGGCACTATTGGCAACAAGAATTGTGTAATAATTTGTTACACAGGCTTTAATTAGATTTCAATTCATAATCGAGAAAATTAAATTCTAGCTTCATGAATGAAGTACATAAATACTATTTTCTCCTCGTTGTATAATTTTGTGAACAAACAACCTACATTTGTGTTTTCAGAATTAATGTTCCTAGAGACCAGTGCTAAGACAGGCGAGAATGTAGAGGAAGCATTCTTGAAATGTTCTAAAACAATTCTCGCTATGATTGAGACGGGTGAACTAGATCCAGAACGAATTGGCTCAGGGATTCAGTATGGCACTGGCACTTCTAAACGTCTTTCAGCTCCAAAGAGGCCAGTTAAAACCCCATCTGACTGTGCCTGTCGTCTGAATTAATCATTGTTAGAGGCACTTTAAAATTGCCCTATCAGTTGAACTATACATAGTTCATCTTAATGTGATCTTTTTTATGATTCTCATATTGAATAGTACCCTATATTCATGTTCTTTTTGCAATTATAAATTGTGTAAGAGCACTGATGGAATTCAACGCTCACTTTATGTAATAAATGTAAGGATTATTCCGTATTAGAGATTATGTTACGATGCACTTGATAATTTATCTTAGTTTTGATTGATTCCTTACACTTGCGGCGACGAAAATGTAACCAATCTATTATATACGTTTCCATTCCGTCGCCCCAGTACTTGTTTGCCATATCTACCATTGGTAAAATTTCACAGGAGAAGAGTTTAATGCTCTATTTTTTTCAAAAAGCTATATTTGTAAGGCTTGAAAGTCTTTTTTAGGGTTCCGTACCTCGAAAGAAAAAAACGGAACCCTTATAGGATCACTTTGTTGTCCGTCTCGATTTGAAATAAAAACCATATACTAAGATTCATAGTCTATTGCTGCAGAGAGAAAAATCAAACTTTTCGGTTTTCATAAAAAAAAGTTACAGCCGAATATGTCGCAAAAAAACGCATATTTCGACACTCGCAAGGGAATCAAAACATATGGGGTACTTGCCATTGACCTATAACTGTGAAATTTGGCAAGAAGCATTGTCATATAGTACACGTAAAGACGTGCTGCGTGAGAAAAACGCGAGACTCGAGAGTTAAGGGATGTACTGATTTACAGGAGAGTGGGACGGACGCAACGCTGCTCTGCGCGTAGCTACATCACTCGCCCATCCCTAGCTTAGCTCACATCCGTAGGTCTCATCTTTAACTCGCATCCCCATACAAACAAAAATAGATTCTTTAAACCCTTTTTCATCCGTGTTAAGCTAAGTTATGTAAATTAATGTTCTTTATAGCTTAACACTTCACTGGTGGAAGCAGCCTTGTTGTCGGACTAGTTGCTGTCCACACAAATACCTTTTATTTTACAAGAAAGTTGCAAAATTATAAGGAATAACTATGTTAAAATTAAAATTCAACGAAATGGTACAAATCGATCACCTCTGCGATTGGTTTGTGCTATTGCGTTATTCATATTATTATGAATATATTACTACCTACCATGACTAGTGAATCACTAACCATGACTACAGAATGAACTGGTTGTGGACGACAAAATTATTATTATTCAAAAATTGTTTGAATGTTTTGTGTGGCGTCTCTAGAAAAGACTAAAATGTTTACGAAATTAGATTATTAATCAAAGTTTACGAATTTATTTTTGCTTTCTGACATTTAAGATAAAATAGTAAACTACAATTCAAACTAATATCTAAAAAAAAAAAACACTCATTTTATTTGTGATTTTGTAACGTTATTATTGTTTGTTAATCGTACACCTAGTGACTAGATTGTGGCCTTTAGTTATTTTCGTTACCTATTTTTATTTTTGGAGTAGGTACTCCAAAACCTATAGGTATGTACCGTACCTATCCAAATATTCGAAAATTATTATTAGATTTTTTATTAAGTAAGTATAAGGTACCAACATATTTTTAGAATTCTAATATAGGCGTAAAAGTTATTTTGTTAATTATTACTTAATATGTGACCAGAGAAATAAAACTTGTAATAAGCTAGTATATCTTTCATTCAACATAAAAAATGTGCAACCTATAATTTGTGCCTGGTGATGATATAATAGCCGTTATTAGACATCCAGGCTGGAAGTCTAGACTAATATATTATCCTGCTGGAAGTTCCAGCAGGAAGCAGCTCCAGTTGCATAGAAGTAATAGGTTCCCAGTTGGTTTTGCTAATATGTTCTAGTCTCAATCTCTTATCTCTATATTCTCTCTCTCTATATATATATATATACATATATATAAATCAATTGCTGTTCGTTTGTCTCGCTAAAACTCGAGAACGGCTGGGCCGATTTAGCTGATTTTGGTTTTGAAATGTTTGTCGTAGTCCAGGGAAGGTTTAAACGATGAGAAAATATCGGGTCCACTCATTGATAGGTGATACGAAGTACGCCGAGTCATCTAGTAGGTATATAATTATATGAACCAACTTATATGTATAAGCATATTTGTCAGAGTGAAACAGCTGCTTGATCCAAACGAATTATTTTTATTAGGTCGACCTGTATGTAACTAACTATGTAATGAAATCTAAGGTAACTAATTTAACCATCTTCCAGGGATCGTAGCGTCATGAAAATTGGCAGCTGTATGTAGTTCTGATGACAATACAATAATATGGTATAGAGTATATAAGAGCTTTTTGAACTCATACCTGCTTCGGAGTTCCACTATCGTACTTCACGAAACCGCCAAAAAGCTCACCCCCACATTTTGCATAACTGGAAATCCCATACAGTCAGGTTCTCACGCTCCTTCCTCCTGCGAACAAGCAAAATGTGGAATGTCCTTCCTCGGAAGGTTTTCCCGCCGAGCTTCAACAAAGAGAGTTTTAAAAAGGGTGTCTACAAGCACCTTTCCGGGTTAGCAAAGCAACAGTAATGTCAGTGATGTTGCAGTTGTCCATAGGCGACGGTTATCGCTTACCATCAGGCGAGCCGTCTGTCTTTTTGCTTCACCTATTCTATTAAAAAAAAAATATATATGTTACTGTCGAACTGATCTGATGATGGAACATCGTATCATAGCTGTGTTTGGATTTGTTAGAAAAGTCTTGTAATGAACTTTGACCACAATAATTTGTAGCGTGTTTTTTTGTTTTTTGAACTAATTTTATTTTATATTTAGAGTAAGTAGGGTGTGTATGGCGTGTTTTTTTTCTCGGATTGGCTCACAAGGGGGCCATTCATTTATTACGTAAGACTATTTTCGCTAGTTGGTGGTCAATCGCAGTTCTTGCGAAAAAAATAATTGCACTTAGGTATATGCATTAATTTATGAATCCTTTTCGGTGGTAAGTAGTTCTAATAGACCAGTTAAATTTTACATTAAAAACGCAGTGTGATGTAAATCTGCAATTTAGGTATGTTATTTGGACCCCATAGGAGTGTGAAACTAATAAATATTGCAAGCAAAAATATTGTGTGCTATCCTCATAATACGTCAAAAACGGCATTCGGACTTTTTAAGGTTCGTTTTAACGGGACCCTATTACTAAGACTCCACTGTCTGTACTAAGTCTGTCTGTCCGTCCGTCTGTCACCAGGCTGTATCTCATGAACCGTGATAGTTAGAGAGTAACAAACTTTTTTTTTCATTTTTTTTATAGATAATGAAAATCATAATGATAATGATATGTACGGAACCCTTCGTGCGCGAATCCGACTCGCACTTGGCCGGTTTTTTTACTATGGTTGCTTTAACCATTTTTAAATACCGGAACTAATAGGTATAATATGAGTGACTCTTTAGGCAAAGTTACAAAGGGCGGGATAGTCCAATGCTAAGTTTTCTGGCGTCTTCATGTATGTTTTGGTTTTGTTCGAGATTATGTGAAAACACGCTGATTTATAGAACGTAGGCGTATCGGCGTATCATTAATTGTATGGCTATAACTATCCTGTCAATTTGGATAGGGCCCAGCTAAACATAAATATTTGTGTGTAGTTAGGTAATAAATAGCTGCATACATAGTCACTTCAGACATAATTATTTTGTTTTGTATTTCTTATTTTTCAGTGAGTCAAGTAAAACAACAACATAAGATATCTATAACAACCTATCTAGGTATATAGGCCTCCAGTTGCGACGCAATGGAAGGTATGATACTTATTTTGTGACTGATTTCTATAGGTATGTAGTGTAGTTATTAGATTGCTTTATCTATAAATAATTCTTTGCAAGTAGTATGATAGTAACTTACTTTGTTAGGCTTATCCAAACTTCTCAGGTAGGTATGTTGCATGTAGCATGTACCTAAATGAAGTAAAATAAAAAATGTATACCTATAACTTTAAATTCATTTATTATTTCTTTAAGTAACATTTCTATAGGTACAAACGACCTTTTTAATGATTTTTGCCATGATGGCCTAACAAAAAATAAAACCAATAGTTAAAAATACGCTTGCAGTAAACATGATACTTACATATTAAATTAAATTTACATTTGCACTTTAGTTCACATAAGTACAGATGTTTTGTAAAATGTGTCTATTAGGTAAGAAGGTATCTACTAACTACTATTGGACCTATATGAAGGCAAGGTATACTTTCCAAAAGTTTAGCGATACTAGGTAGGTAGGTACTTTTTTTACTTTGGTTTAGGTAAGTACTTAACATTCATATTACCTTTGGAATGCTTAAACTTTCTACTGGACGCATAAAACCAGTTTGCAGTTAAATCTAGGAGTATCTATTGTGTATGAAGGCATTGGTATAAAAAGTACCTAATACCTATTATAGCAGTTTCCAATACAGGCATCTCATACATTTTATTTTGTTAAAAATATAATTGAAACTTTTTTACAGAATTTTAGACTTTGGGTAACATCCAATAAGTGGGTTTGTTAAAATTTTAATATATAGAATTAGACCACGGTATAAGATACGGTATCTTCATTAGGTCACTATTTTCGGCTATAATTTCCTACAACAGTCTATATCCTGTTTCAGTGCCTTACCGCCTGTCAGTCTGTCGATGTAGGTATAAAGATTTAATAGATAGCATTGAGCAAACAAAATAAGTGGAAAAATTGATTGTTTTCGAATAATCAGTAACTTTATAAGTACTTCATAGTATTTTAACATATTAGATGTACACAAAAAACGGCCAAGTGCGTGTCGTGCCACGCGCAATGTAGGGTTCCGTAGTTACATAACATAATTTATGTGACCTTAAAACACACTAACTCTTGTCTGAAACTACGAACATATGAGTTAACTTAGGTATGCTAATTTACATGAAATATTATTTTTTGAGTCGTCTAAGTAATTATATTAAGTTGATCGACTATAACTCTATGACTTGTAAAGCCTACATAGCCGTGATAGTTTTCCTTTTAATTTCATCATATATTCTACTAGCATGAATTTTTCCATATCTCCAGTCAACCGTTTAGCCAGTAGAGGGTACAAAAAATTATTACTTCAAAGCTTAATATTTCGCAAACGGATTCCTAAATTGAAAAATGGGTTTTGTACATCCCTAATGTTTTTGAATTACCTATCCAACGATACCCTACACGATAGGGTAGATGAAAAACAATAATTCACCCCATTTTAAGTGTATTTTTTTTCAAAATTTATTCTATGACTCTCTCATCATTATTAATATGCATATCTATACCAAATTACAGCTTTCTATTACTTTTGAGCAAAGCCGCGGACGGACAGACGGACACGGCGAAACTATAGGGGTTCCTTGTTTACTACGGAACCCTAAAAAACGTTAACTGTGTCTTCTCCACTACTATGGAGGGTTTTTTTTGCTAAAAATATAAATATGAAACTTATAGACGTTGAAAAAATTCGTGATCTATTCGTATCTTAACGCAGTAAGCCATTTTCTTGTCTAATATTAAATCATACCTAAAGTGCTATACAGATTATAATTTTTTGTGTAATTTCAGGGAATAAGACCTACATAAATATAACTTAACAAAAATCGAATCATTTTTATCAAACAATTTTTAACGGATTTATCGAGTAGGTATATTGTATTGTACCTATGTAATTTTAAAACCTGACATTTCGAAACTTATAAGATAAGATAAGATTTCCTGTGACCATGGACGCTGCGTCCATGGTCACAGGAAATCTTACCGTCAAAAGTTGTTTAATTTCACTAAGTAACAATCGCGAAAACGTAAGAAACTTATGTAAATACTTATAACTTTTAACTTTGTTACAAAACATGCAACAATATTTGACGTCACACAAAATTATATTATCACAATATTAACTAAACTGAAATGCACCTACTTTGTGTCTAGGAACTATTATTAAAGTAGATATCGTGATGAAAAGTCTGCAAAGGCGATTACAATCTGTATTTTAACAAAAAAATATTATTTTCCTTCATATTGTGACGGAATTTACACTAATTTTAGATACTTACCTAAATAGATGCAAGAAATTTAGTTAATGTGAAAAAAATTGTTAAATACATATTTCAAATATTCCTAGATCTATCACAGTAAATTATAAAACACAAATTATATTATTTACAATGTCTTCAACAAAATTATAAGAAGTATTTATAAATGAATATCAATTAAAACTAATCAATCATAATTTCTAATATATATAATCATATTATATATATTAGAAATATGGAGTAACTTTTAATGGTGGAAAAAATACGGTGTGTTCTAAACATATGGAGCAGAAACAGCAAAGTTATTATAATATTTTTTTGAATTTAATAATGATGTATTTGTATCACCTCCAATTATATTAATTTATGCATTCTTGTTGCCACATTATATAATAGAATATTTTACATAGACTCTTCTTTGTTAAAGTCACACACATTTTTTTCCCATCTCTCGGTATTATATTACTATAATCCATCCATAATCAAATTAATGGAATGATAAAAAGATGACAAACACTTTTTGCAGAACATGTTAATTGTATAAAGTGTACTTATAGAAAATACTTAAGTGTGTCATTATCGCGCGATCTTTTCGAGCAAATTACGCATTTTTCATTCAACAGGAGAAAACTGTTTTCTACATCTAAATATTATCTGATTTCGATCATTCTTATTTGTATAGTTGGAACCATTAATGGCTACGACTCTACGGTTGGCTTTTTTCAAAATTTACACTTTTTTTTTTTAATTCGAAACTATAACGAAATTTGAAAAAGCAAACCATAGAGGCATAGACATTTATAATTTTAATCAGATAAAAAAATAATCATCGAAATTGGTTAATGTTTAGGGACAGAAAACAGTTTTCTCCTAATTGTATAGGAGATAGCGCGACAACAGTTCTCTAAACAAGCGTTGACTGAGATTCACACGCAGGAAGGACTCTTCTGTGGACTCTACATGTAGATCCATAAATAATAATGAAACTTGTAAACGAAACGCGGTTATTGATGAAAGTATAAGATAACTATATCTCAATGGTATCTTACGGTACAGGTATATCCTAATAATTTACTTTTATTTAGTTGTTTATTAATTCATTTTATCATATATAAAAATAAGTTTACCGTTTTAAATCATTACCATTTTAATCGTTTAATACAAAGTGGCGAAGTGTCAGATGTTAATAATATTTTAGATAGTTTTCTGACATAAATTAGGTGAGTACTTATGATGTGCGGAACCGTCTCTTTTTATGAAATATTGATAAGATACATGCTGTCATCAATAACTAATTTATTTAATGCGTTCATTATTACAACAATTGTATTCTTCTCTTTCCTTTTACAACAGTTAATGAAATAGTTCTTATATCATCGTGTGTTGATAATTATAAAAACGGTATGTATTTCTTTAAATAATGTATAGTTACCTAGAATCAACATTATATTTTATTGCCAAGTAGTTGCTGTATAAAATTACACAAGTAAGTACCTAACACACAATACTAATACTAAAAGAGCTTTCACTCCAATATACACTTAATATATAAAATGTACAATGCCATAAACCTACTTATTGCTAAATCAATAAAATATTAGTCCTTGAAACTAATATTTTAGGCCAAAATACTGTGTGCTGGGTAAACTAGGCACTGCATCGAAATCCTTCAAATGTATCTACGAATATGACTAAGATCCCTTTAAGTGATATAATTTTTTAACCGTTCTAAAATAACTCGATAACATTCAGTCTTCTGCTTTGTAAAATTACTGTTGAAAAATTTTAAGAATTTTAAAACTATAATCATTATTAAGGTAAGAAGGATATTTATTTTTGTTTCCTCTTCAGTAAAAATGTGACTAGACTAATATGATAAATAGACCCTATAATCCGAATTTATATGCGGGTTCTAATATTGAATCTTTTTTTTAATATTATTTTTTATAGTGTCCAGAATTTATTTTTGGAAATCGGTCGATTAAAATCGTAGCTATCCATGAGAGAGCAAACATGTAAAAATAAACTAGCACACAGCATAAGACAAAAATAAACAGATTTAGTCTTAAAATGTAAGGTACTAAAACAGCCTAAAGCTTTACACCTAAAATATTGGACTTGCGTTGTTACGCTATCTAAAAAAATATTTAAGTATGCATTACGTAAACTCAAATAAATAGTGTATAAAGCTGTTGTGAGCGCGTAAGAAAGAGTGTGGGGCGAAGTCCAAATGTCGCGCGAGAGGAAGGCTAGAGTCGCTGCGAGGGTGGAGATATCGCTGCTGTGTCACTGGTGAGGTCACTTCGCACCCATGACCTCGCGGCAAGCGACCGCCGCGACCAGCGCCGCGCCGCGCCCGCTGCCGTCTTCTGACAGCATGAGGTCGAACTGTAACAAGTACAAGCATATGCACTAACATTATTATACTATTATTTAGTCACGTCGGGTGGCATAGCGTTTTTTAGTGTTCTGTACCTCATAAGGAAAAAAGGAAGCATTACTGTACGAGACACACTCGTACTTGGCCAGTTTTTAATATAATAAAATCCAAGGGTAAAGGTAGTTTTTTTTTTATCAGCCCTGTTTTGTACAAACTGTCCCACTACTGGGAACGGGCCATCTTCTCATTGTGAGAAGGGGTTAGGCCATAGTCTGCCGCGCTGGCCAAGTGCGGGTTGGCAGACTTCACACATCTTCAAGATCATTGAGAACTCTCAGACATGTTTCCTCACGGTGTTTTCCTTCACCGTTTGAAGTTGGCGGCAATCAACAATACGCACATAACTTCGAAAAGACAGAGGTGCGTGCCGTGGGATTCGAACCCAGGACCTGCGGATCGCAAGTCAGGCGGTCTCACCACTAGGCCGCCGGAAACTTACTACGGTATTAGTATTACTACTATTATACTATAGATTATTTATTATTGTAGTCTAAGCTGAGACGTGTGTATAAATGGAGATGATGTTTAGGGTATAGGATTGTAATTTTACATTAGCTCAAACAAGAAATATTACCAACCTCACGGTGTTTTCCTTCACCGTTTGAAGTTGGCGGCAATCAACAATACGCACATAACTTCGAAAAGACAGAGGTGCGTGCCGTGGGATTCGAACCCAGGGCCTGCGGATCGCAAGTCAGACGGTCTCACCACTAGGCCGCCGGAAACTTACTACGGTATTAGTATTACTACTATTATACTATAGATTATTTATTATTGTAGTCTAAGCTGCGACGTGTGTATAAATGGAGATGATGTTTAGGGTATAGGACTGTAATTTTACATTAGCTCAAACAAAAAATATTACCATTGCTGTAATAAGGTGTGTTCATTGGTGAACAGTAACAGTACTGCTGATTAGCGCCGATATACACTGATAAAATTTTTGTCGCATTGACATCATGTTCTAGATATCAAATCATTCTCAAGTCGTAACTAATTTGATTTAGCAGATAAAATAATCATTAAGTATCATTATTCAGCGAGATTCACTTTTAATTATAAATGCTTATTAATTCATTTTAGCAACAGATAATACATGTTACGACATAATGTTAATGTAGGTATTTGATAGGTAGGTGTGTCAAGCCGCTTTACTTAGGTAAATTTATTAAAACATATCAGGACATTAGGTACAATGTTAAACAAATATTATTATTAAAAGAAGAACAAAATACTTTATTGCTAAATGTAATGGTCTGTGATACTCTAAAGAGTTAAATCTAAAGACCTCTCAAGTATAGCTGTTACGGAAGTACTAATATAGATATACATATAGATTGTTCAGTAGAATAATTTCCAATTTAAACACGCATATTTTAGATACCTAAATACGGCCACTGCGATGCCACGTAATAGTAGTACTAGTTCTGTATTGGTTAATGGTAGTACGCATTACTGATTTGTAACAATACCTAGTACTCTTGTGTGTACCTACGAGGTCAACATTTTGTGACATTGATCGTTGCCGGGTCAGTGGTGAGCCTACTTCTCAATTAATCTGACTGTTGGTGAAAACGTTGGGATATAATCGGGAATATTAGCAAATGCTGCCTGAGCAGGACTGGAAGTGGCGAAACGAATAAACTTATGAACCGAACACGGTTGATTAGTAGATTCATAAAGGCAGTATGGGCACATACTGGCGAGTGCTGAGTCATTAGTATCGATTTATTGCAGTATTATCGGTTTATGTTTGTCTGTAATATTTAATATTTTTTCATAACAAGTCAACATAATATCAGGGGTCGGTGCTCTCTGTGACACCTTTCTTGCTGCACATCAACGGACTGCTGAAGCCCGGTATCTTTAGATACGCAAATGACAGTACTGTTGTAGAGATCTACGTATCCAGTGCACGAGCTAGTGGACCTGAAATCCAGTCTCAGAGAGGCCGTGCGTCGAGGTCGAGCGCTTGAATCTGTCACTTTAGGCAGTCTTCGATTGGGGCGATGCCAATCTGGTCAGATTCAATGCAGGCAAGATCCAAGCGTGTCTATTCTCCGCCAAGGAGCCCCTCAAATTGTCTCCTACTTTCCGAGATGTGTCTGTGCCGGTAACTGATCACCTTGAGCCCTTTAGTGTTTCTCTAACATCAACCCTTAATTTTGGCTCCTATACTAAAACTAAAGCTTAAATAGCTGCCAAAAAGCTGAGTATCATTTTGAACGTGCGCAGGTATGTACTTTACGCCGGAACAGTTGCTTACACTATACCTAGCACAAGTTCGGTCGTGCATGGATGGAGTACTGTTCGCATCTTTGGAACGGATCGGTCAAATACCAACTCCAGGCGTTGGAATCTATTGAGCGTACCCGGAAGCTAAAAAAATTTGAAGTGCTTATAGAGATAAATTGATACTAACTTAGTTTGTACCTAACTACCTGACTGTGTCCATACTGCCTGTATTACAACTTAACAACCGAGTTCGGTCGATACGAAAAGTCGAGTTTAGTCGAGACTTCCCGCCCAGCTAGCCTAGTATGGAAGGTAGATAACGTTTTTATCCACGTTGTTATGTCAGTACATACTTTATTTCCTCTGAAAGATGGATAAAACGGTAGAAAGACTATTTGTCCATGTTCCATGCTAGCCCTGCAGGTCTCTCAACTTTAGTGCATTTAATTGAAACGTCATGAGATAAGAATTGGAAGTTAGTAGCGATTACTGGCTTCAAATAAATGACAACTTATAAAGTATTGAAGATTCAGCATAGAAGACTACATAGATTTAACTTAAGTTCAGGATATACGAATTCTCCATGTGGATACCCAACGGTTAATAAATATTGTAAACAACGAAGTTTTTAAATTAAAATTCCACATTGTTTTTTTATAATCTATTTTTAAAGTCGAACTGCTTGACATTTTTTTATATATTAGATCATAGAACATTCTAGAACATCATCATAGGACATTCTAGAAACGAAGAAATCCGAAGTTATACTTGACATGAAAATGCCTCCTCTTGGGTAGTTAGCTAAATTTTGATACTCGAGATACGATTGAGATATTCATTGTGTAGTAAAATAAAAGGCACATGACAGCAATTTTATTACTATTGCAAAGGGACACCGATTACGAACAAAGTTTGACTGACCTTTATTATGTTAGCGTAAGAGATAAACAGATAATTATCTCTTACGCTAACAATACTTTTTAGTAAACACGTAGTAGAGGCTCGACTTGGTATTCATACTCGTAAACAACGTTATCACGGTAGGATAAGAAAAGTTCAAAGAGTTAAATCGCCCGGATCTACTTGTGTTGATGTACATTGATGATGGAGAATGGACAAGTACCTACTTGCTTCCTTTGTTTTGTATGGAAGCTACATCTCCAGTCTTCTCGGTCAGTTAGTTTATCGTTGTAATTATTATACGTCTTCGCATGTTCAAAGAAGCCACTATCGTTCGCCACTATTCCATAAATTCAAAATGCCATTCTGATAATGTTATCTTATAATATGACGTCCAGACGGACGTCATATTATTTTTGTAAAAGTGTGTGGTAGTTATCGTCTATTTCGTTTACCTTGTCTAATATTAATAGTCATCCAGTGTGGCATTATAGATAGTAATTTCTCACAGGTCATGATTTAATTCTTGAAATCGTATATTTTATAATATGACTTCAAAAAAAATTGCATTAAATACAAACCCTCAAATAATTATACAGATTAGTTAGATATAGAAATATCATTTCCGCGAATGTAACATTTGTAAGTACATAATGTATGGTGCATGTAATCTAAAAAGTTTTAAATTGAGTAACTATTATAGGTACCTACATGTAACCTTCTCATGATTTCTTGATTTACAGCCTTGAATCAAGTGAGAATGATGATGTGTATTGATAAATTACATACAAGTAACTGATACAAAAAGACTAGTCACTTTCTTGGAAAATTGAACAGGCAGATTTAAATATGTGAATAGGTGACACATTAGTAAGAGAGATTTCTATTATCACTACGCTAACGCTAAGCCAAAGTTGATAATTATGGTCTTTGCTCTATAAGCCTGAAGAGCATGTTTGTCTCTGTAATCTACGTAGTTTCTCTCTAGGTATGTGTAAACATAAATGGCGCAATGAAGATAACAACATAGATCTGTAATTTCCGTCACCTTTTTGACTGCCAATGGGTCAGGCCGTAGATTTTAAACCACAAATAGCGCAAAGGTAACGCAAAATTTTGTTCCGCAAAGTGATACAAAGTGGTAACGCAAAATAGTTAAGATATACATTATACATACATAAACATGACGTGATTTTTGCAAAAAAAAAAACACGTAAGACAAAAATACGAAAGATTTTATTGACATCATCGTCATCTCAACTACAAAAAGTTCACTGCTGGACATAGGCCTGCCCATGTATTTTCAAAAAACCGTATGTTCTAGTGTCTAGCCCATGTATGTTCAAGTGGTTTGGTTATTCTAAGAATGATGTTAGAAATCCAAATCTATCTACCTTAGTAGAGCAGATATAGATTTGTAAAGGAGTGGTTTGTTATATTCAGCTGTGGCATGCATATTCCATTCTGTCAGACGCTCTTAAAGTAAAAGCAACACGGCACTACTGATCTTCTATTAGTGTAAACGAATACTTAATAAGAAGTTAAATAATATTACCGTTAATCCAGGGCGGATCAGATGCGTGATCTTCTCGCTCATGATCGCGTGGAAGTGTGGGTGGAACCTGTAGACTGAGCCGTCGATGCCGACGGTGACGTGCTGCTCGTTCATCTTGTTGAGCAGCGTGGTGATGCTGGCCGAGACGAGGTACGCAGCACGCCGCGATACGCACTCGCACACGTGCCGTACTGCAACCATGTCCGCTTCCGTCGCGTGCGACAGACCTGCAACACAACGTAACAAGGCGAGCTGAATATAACCTTCATACTTTTACTATTCAACCCTCTCTATATGTAGTAACTCATGTTAGAAATCAGTTACATACTAAAAGAAACAAGTAAACATGGCACAGGTTTTGTCACAAAGTATGATTTGCATCATCATCATCTCAGCCATAAGAAGTCCACTGCTGGACATAGGCCTCTCCCATAGACTGCCAAAAAGACCGATTGGAAGCGGCTTGCAATCCAGCGTCTTCCCGCCACTTGTATATATGAGGTCATCTGTCCATCTCGTGGCTGGTCTTCCTACGCTGCGCTTGCCGGTACGTGGTCTCCACTCGAGAACCTTTCGGCCCCATCGGCCATCAGTTCTACGTGCTATATACTCTGCCCACTGCCACTTCAACTTGTTAATCCGCTGTGCTATATCGGTGACTTTTGTACGTATACGTATCTCTTAATTTCTGATTCGATCTAGTAGAGAGATGATTTGCATAGTTTAAATAAAAAATTATACGTAGGTTTCTTTGATTATATCATGGTGATCTACCACCATTAATGGCGATAAAGTCACTTCTACATATTTATAAAATTGCATTTTTATAATTAATTTAAAAAAAACACTATACCTATAACGTTAACGATGTAATAGTAAAAATGCTTTGCTTACTATTACATATACATCTCCACTATGGATGCAGATATATATATACGAGTACATATGAATACAAGTACCGCTGTTTGTATGTAATTTTTGGCACTGAATCATATGACTGGCCTTGTGGCTCAGTTGGTAGTATGTCTACCTGCTAAGCTGTAGGTCGTGGGTTCTATATATTTACATAGTATATATGTTACAGTTAAAACCCGTTTTAGATATAACGCGTTTTCCCTAGTTAGAACTAGTTTTCACTAAATGCCTTTGTTGAAACTAGAATTAACTAGTGAAAATTAGAATTTACCACAAATATTTTAGATTTTCAGATAAAACTAGTTGTTACTAACCTAACCTAACCATACCCCCCCCCCCACACTCCCCCCCTACCGTCTTCCATTTTTCCTCCCCATCATCCTATCCTTATCCAAGGGAAACAGTGTGTGAGTAACCCATTAGCCCCTCTGTTTCTCTACTCCCCTCCTCCCAAAAAATTTTAGTTAATTCTAGTTTCAACAAAGGCATTTAGTGAAAACTAGTTCTAACTAGGGAAAACGCGTTATATCTAAAAACGGGTCTTAACTGTGACATATATATATATTCTATCAGCCATCTAGTCCCATACTTAGACCATTTAGATGGTCTAAGAGTCCCATAGTAGGTTTGCTTAGTTTGGGCTTGATGGTGTTGTGTGAAATGTCCCCAAATATTTATTTAAAAGAAAATATTGCAATGGGCTAACTTAGAACAAGTAAAATACAGCTAAGTTATGGAACGATACTACTAAACACATTTTTATTAAGTATAGTCTTAAGATGATTGATGAACACAACACTGCCTAACTGTTAAAATTGAACCTAGCGGTACACCCAAATACATGATTTGCGTCGTATAAAATTGTTTCAATTGAGGAAAGTACACGTTTTTCCTCTTTGAAATGAGTTAACTAGTAGGGTAACTTTATACATATTTCTATTTAAATCCAGCATGAGGAATGTAAGACGACCAACTATAAGGTAATTATACAGTGGCAGGAAGACGCTGGATGCAGGCCGCTTCCAACCGGTCTCTTTGAAAATCCATGGCAATGGATTTCTTGTGGCCGCGTTGATGATGATGATGGTGTTATAAATAAATCTGAATATATTTTTAGTATTTTTTTATTCATTAATAGCTTTGCGCTTGACCGTTAGACCTGCCAGTGTTAGTTAGCGATCAACGATAGCGACAAGGCATTAAAGATTTGTTTAGTAAGTAGGTACCTACTTGTCTAGTGACATAATTTTATTACCAATTAAATTATTTGCAGAGTGGTTAATAAGGCAAAATATGGATTTAATGTAGATCAACATACTCCATCATCGGCCACATCGTTTCTTACCATCAAGCGGGTAATTGGTGACGAAATATAAAAAAAGAACTAATAACTAACTAAACATAATAATGCATGTAATAATTATAGTTTAAAAACTGAAACAACCGACTTCAAAGTATGCTACTTCGTTATTTGTAATATTAGAAAGTATTAGGATACCTACATAAAGTTCATATCATCATGCTCAGTCGGGTAATAATTAAATAAAACGCTTAACGCTTCGTCGAAGTAACTCTATTTTCACGTTATTCTTCTTCTTTTTTGTATTAGACCCGCATTAAAGTATTTGCCTGTGTCAAGTATTAGGATTTTTTCAAGTTTCTTGAATAAAACAAGTTGTAAATGTAATTGTTCTAGTCACAATCTAAGTCACGTATACAGTCAATTTATAAGTCGTGTCCTGCTTCAGTAAAGTGGTGGCGACCTTACTAGAAGCTTCTATGGTGTTTTGCCGACAACGTAAAATCACACGTTTTACTGGTTTATTTCACTTGCCCACACTCACGCACTTTATCGAACACCGGACAACAAAGTGATTCTATAAGTGTTCCGTTTTTTTCCTTTTGAGGTACGGAACCCTAAAAAACGCGCTAAGTACACTACCTCATAGGTACCTTGGAAACGTGTGCATGAATGAATGAATCGTTATAGCTCAGAAACGGTGGCTCGTAGGAAAAAATTATTAATACATTTTTTATAGATAATTTTATGATCACATTTTTTGTCTGGGGTACTTTTATGATAAAACTTACCGTTTTGCTGAAAATCGCAAAAAAACTATTTTTTTTGACCTTTGACATTGAATTAAAAAAAAACATACACGGGAATGATGGTATTTTTTAATTATTTATAATCATGTTTTGAACAATTTTACTGATTTTCAGCTTGATAGGAATTTATGCAACTTCGAATGTCTAAATTGACCGGACTATATACGATAATCGTTATCATTTGACACTTTTGCAAAGAAAAAAGTGTCGGTGGAACTCTGTGATTCTATAATCTGACGCATTTCACTCAGGAATACAATGAAATTTTTCATTTTTAGGTATTATCCAAAAAGTAATAAAGCAATGTCTATAAAATAATTATGGGACCAACTTGAGAGCTTGATCTATATGTCAATTCAAAAAGCACAAAAATTGTTTCACGAATGACGGAGTAATCGGTGAACGCGAATTCTGTGCGGTGAACATACAAAAAAAAACATACGGATCGAATTCATAACCTTCTTTTTGGAAGTCGGTAAAAAAATGTAATTCAGACTTTGACATACAACAACATGTTTTATAAAAATCTGCTTTATACAATGCAAATGTGAGCAAGCTACATAATATCATTGATATTAAAAAATAATCTTATTAATCTTATTAAAACAAGTTTTGCAATGGAACTTGTAATAATGCGGAACACAAATGTAAGGTACCTTAGTGGCCAGCCCTATTGTCAGAGTTATTAAGTTATTATTTTTAGTGGTAAGGCATGTATTTATATTGATTCATCGGAACGAAATAGTCGGCAACGACAAAGTTCCTTAATAAGATTAAAAAAAATAAAAAAATGTAACCTTACGTAGCCTAGCTAACCTAAGCTAGCTTTGACACAAGGGACTATCTATTCCGTCATTACTTGTATCATATAGTTTCCAATTTTTTAATATTATAAAATATGTATTCTAACATATTACAATGCAAGTACGTATAATAATATTTTCCCAATTCGAACGATTTATTTATTTTTGTGTAAATTCCGCGATATAGTATTTGTCAGTTGTGAATCTATGCCAATGATTATTTTTATCAGAAAAACTCAGGTGGTCCCGTATAAATCCATTACTCAGATTTAATAGCATTTTACTTTAATTAACTATAATAATACTTGCGGTTTGATGTCAAAACAAAACATTTTAAAACACAGTTTACAGTTGCTACTTATGTGTAATGTACGACAGCATTTTTACATTTGAGTAGTATACTGGGTGCTATTTCTTGCTTAATTTTGTTAAGACTGAACAACTTTTATTATGTTTTTCTAACAGGGAAATTTGTAGGTCAAAAGCGGACTTCGCATTAAAAAAACATATTAAAAGTTATGTACCTACTTTTACAGTTCATTTTTTGCCAAAAAAAATATAAAATTAAGCTCACCAAGTTCTTCTAGCACGTCCATGCAGCTGGTGTAGTCTCCTATTTTGTCCGACTCGATTTCCGAAACATATTTAGTGTAGAAGCTGCCTCGTTGGAATAGAAGGTCTGACCCGTGCCCTCCGAATAGCAAGCCCATTTTTGTGAACTTCACTAGTGCTAACCTCACTAGTTCACCCATGTACATGCCGGATATCATCTTCTCTTGACTGAAAATTCAGAACAACAAAGTCAACAAAAGTTACCGGTGTAATGGACGGAAATTATAAATAGGGAGTTTATATCCTGGTGCGGTTGATAATATTCTATCAAACCCGGATTTCAATAAACGTTCTACTTTCTACTAAATAACCATGTTAATGGTATTTCATGCGATGGTTAGTGAAAAGATCGGTTTAGTCCAGGTTCGGCAGAATAGGTACTCACAGCCGCCATAAGTAAGCACTTTTATTCTAAGAAACTTAAAGGGTCAAGTAAGATCCCTAAAAGTATCTTTTAAAACTATTCTACCAGCAGTGGGATGCTGCTGGTAGACAAGACCAAGCATTTACCAAAAGTTTATATCGACATTTTATTTCGGGCCCGAAACTAGGTATTTTAGGGTTCCGTACCTCAAAAGTAAAAAAACTGAACCGTTCACTTTGTTGTACGTCTGTCCGTCCGTCTGGAACGCGCGAAGATATCGAGTTGAAATTAAAACCATATACGCAGATCCATAGTCTCTTGCTGCAGAGAAAAAAATCAAACTTCTCAATTTTTAAAAAACAGTTACAGCCGAATATGTCACAAAAAAGGTATATTTCGACACTCGCAAGGGAATCAAAACCTATGGGGTATTTCCCGTTGACCTATAACTGAAATTTGGCAATAAGCATTGTCATATAGTACACATAAAGGAAAAAATCCGAAAACTGTACATTTTTTATTTAATCACAAAAATATTGCTTATACTTTATGCAAGGAAGGAACTGTATCATGTGGGGGTATCATATGAAAGAGCTTCATTGACACAAGATAAAACAGGTTTTTAAATATTTTTACAATGTATATTTTTCGGTTTATGAAGGAAAATGTAAAAATATACATGATTTCCCCCTTTTATCTACTAGTTTTTACGGAACCCTCGGTGGGCGAGTCTGACTCGCACTTGTCCGGTTTTATTTATAAAAAGCCAGATATATTTACTGAATTACGAACCAATTTACATCTTATTATAGCGTTCGTTTTCGTTGATTAGACACTGGCTAACTTACGTCTGCTTTCCAGGGTTGATGGAGTTGGCATCGACCTCCCGGTCGAATTCCGTCCTGATGAAGTCCAGACAGCCGTCATCTCCGAAAGCGCCCCACTCCGTGTTGATCAGCATATCGGGCTTGCCTGGTTCTCCATCGAACAGCTCACAGTTCTCTGTCTTCTCCACGTAGCAAGCGTTACTTCCCGTACCTGGACATTGAAAGGTCAGTTTTGAGATGTTATCCATGTCATTCTTATGTATTTTTTGTTTAAATGTTTATAAAATAGAAATTTTGTTCACTGAAGATAATAAAATTATAAACATATACAATTACAAATATATTTTTGTTCAATTATACTATAAATAAGATTGTATTTACTATGTTTACTAAGTTATACAAAAACTGTTCTTGATTTTTATGGATACAATAAGAAAATAAATTAACTATACCATTATAGGTTACGTGTTTATAATAAATTATATTATTAGATAATATATGTATTTTGAGTTTCTCGTAGTCACAATGCTTTACGTATCATCGCATTAATTATATAGCATTAACACACATAAAAAGAACACAAACTAATATCACCCACCATATATATATATTATAATATGAACCTATGCTTAAATATGCCAAGGATTTGAAATATTAAGGAATTAGTATAAAACATGCAATTTTTTTCCGTGAAAACATAGATAGATAGATGAACTCTTTATTGTACACACCTTAAAAGTAATAAGTAACAAAGAACTTAAATAGACTAGTGCAACAAAAGGCGGCCTTATCGCTAAAAGCGATCTCTTCCAGGCAACCATGGGATGGATAAAATATAAATCAGACGGGGCGTGCAACGAGATATTTAACAAGTAACATTATAAACTAAAAAAACATATTATCTAAGACGAAATAGTAGGGTAATAAATATTGGATTTTTCATGGATCATAAAGAGTAAAATTTATGTAATGAAGTATTAATTAAGACTATCGACGGGATGACATAATTGTTGTAAACAAACAATTAGATGTACGAGTATAAACAACATGCTTACTATTTTTAATAGATGAAAACTAGGTATATGAATATTTATTTTGTACGTCATTAAGTCACACGTGAGTGACGGTAAACACTGAAAAGTTCAATGCTTGTCACAAGTTTGAAACATGTGTTGTACTACACTGATATCGAAAGAGGAACGATGATAAATTCCTCAGTGCGACGGCTACGTAGTGTAAACAGCGACGTGTTATACAACGTAAAAAGCGACTAAACACAGCACGAAAAAATGCACACGGTAATAAATAAGGTAAAACCTACCAACAATGAGTCCTATTTTGCAGTTATGGTTTTTCCACGCGCAGGACATTAATGTACCCGTTGTATCATTCAGAATAGCACAAATGTCAATCTGAACGTCCTATAGAGTGAGAAAAACATGCATTTTAGATATAGAAAAAGATGACATTCTTTAGTTTAAAAAAATAGTGAATGAAATAGAAATTATTTGTGATTATGTTGAAGATGATTGTTTGTAGAGGCTTTCAATATTACACCAACCCAGGGATAAAAACCTGTATTATATGATTTTTTTAATGAGTGAAAAAACCAATGTGATGTAATCGATCCCATTTTGTAATCTATAGTTTTGTTTAAATTTTAAAATTGTTTATTAAATATTATCTTTCTTTATAGCCATGCCCAACGAGTGCAAAGGCCAAATAAAGCATTTATTAAGTTATCAGCTTATCATTGACTATGGCAATTGGCCATTTTAATTAAATGGACATTTAATATTTCAAGTAATGAAAATATATCCCAATATATTTACAATTAATTGATACCTTGATTATTTCTGCCCTGTCCCCATGCAATTTGACCATAGTATCACGACTTCAGAGTGAATAGCTCATTATTAGATGGGGCTAATTTTTCAATAGTCAGATAAGCTTGGGCTATACGTAATTTAGCAACAGTAGCTTTTATATTGAATTTTATCAAAATATAAAACCTTTTGCTTCGTAAAAATTCTGACGAATGAAAAATCAACTCCTAACTATATACTCTGTATATTTTAATAATTTTGACATTTTTTGTTACTATTTTTTGGAAGCCTCTACATGGCTCTCATTAGGTCCTTCATGCCTTATTCAAGAGAGAGCTGCATAATCATCATCAACTCACCAATAATAACCCCAACTCGACAATCGGGGTACATATAGGCACCAGACATAACAGTACCAGATGCATCATTTAGTATGCCCATCACAGATATACGTAGATCCTGTAAAATTACCTAGTTATATAACTTTACTGCGTATTTATCTACGGCCATAATTTTTTCGAATGTAATTAAAAAATGTTTAGATCTAGCGCAAAGACGAAAAACTTATCAACTTACCCCGCGTCTAGCAATAGCATCTTTGAGACCTTGTACGACATCTTTACCGATAGAGTCAGTGCAAGAGAAACCTTTCGTCCAACGTTGTAAGATTCCCTTTGTGAGGCCTTTTTGTTGAAGCGGAAAACTAAATGTGAATCCCAGAGCCAATCGCTCTTCATAAACGTTATGTTCCTGAATTAAAAAAAAAAAATGTTAGTATCACGGCAGTAATGTATTAAAAACGAACTTTTGAATTCTAAATGTTACTAAAGTTACCTTCATGAAATTAGCTAAACATTCTGCAATGTGATCGAACAAACCGATTCCCGTGCCCGTCATTATGTGGTTTGGTATCGCGTAGATTTTGGACTGCATATCGAAATGATGCTCCCCTAAATTAATTATTAGCACTCTGAAGTTAGTTCCTCCTAAATCTAACGCCAAAAATTTACCACGTTCTGGAACAAAATGACTAATTTCAACAAAATATGCACGTTGCTAGAATAAAAAATTCAAGGTGGTAGTGGCATGTGTATTGATCTAGTACAAATAAATAATAACGTTGTTTTAGTATCTCTAAAGTATACCTTTTCCATTGGGTAAATCCTGTATGTATGTGATATAGCATTTTACTATGGACTTCGCATGGGTATCCTTGCAGAGGCCTTTGACCAGATCGTTCTGTAAACTGGTCATAATTTGGTTGAGTTGTTTATCGCCCAGGTGAAATATTTCGCATTCTTCGCGAATCTGGAATAAAATATGAATACATTTTATAAAGTGAACGACTTAATATGCTAATTACCCATTACGTTCAAATGACGAGGTCGTTTAATTATAAACTCGTTTAATTTTGTGTGAATAATAAATCCTCAAGTTAAATTTTCCAACATAGGTAATTAAATTATAAAAATATTAGTAAATTTATATATTTTGCTCCAAGTTTTTTTTGTATTAGTAGGGTACCCATTTCTTTTTTTATATTTCAGTCATTTCAGTTTTATCGCTGTAAAGATGAGCAAGGTAACGTTTGTATACAGTTTTTTTTTAATTTTGTTAACCTCTCGATTAATGTCTGCGTAACCAACCATGCAATGCAGTTCTCGCAGTAATAATATTCCTATAGGTCACAGTATAATATAACATAGCTGTTCACTATTGCAGGCAAGTTTCACAAGGTCAAAGCGGTCATTCAACACTACCGTTGCTTTCCAATTCGAAGCCGGCTATCGAATTTTAAAACAAATTTAGACGTTTACTCACCAGAGACAGGTTATCCGTTGCTATACCCATTTTTTAACACTACTTTACGACTAGTTAACACTAAAAATTATACAACACACCACGAGCTGATCACGATTTGTAACGGCACGTCTTGCCAAACTCGCGAAGAAACTGTGAATACGTGCGAACGGACGGTCGGGCGGACAGTCAGCACAACTGTTGCCAACTTATTGAAAAGATAGCTAGATCAACCATAAACCTAAATTACTAGTAGCTTTTTTACAACGTAGTTTTTACGTAATATTAACGTTATAATATGTAACGTAGAGAACCTAATATTTTGTATTTGGTTTATTCTTTGAGCCATCGTTGAAAGTTACGCTTCAGATCTTCATTGCTTTATCTATGGAGAACAAGACGCTCCTAACGATACCTCATTTATCAGATTGTGGTAAGTAGTTTAGGAGTTACGAGGGAACCGATGAACATACATACATACATACCCACATACCGGTCAAAAACATAATTCTCCCTTTTGCTTCGCCGTAGTCTGGTAAAAAATTGGCTGGCGAATATGTCATATGGTAGTAAAATGCGACAATGAGTTGAGAGTGGGCCAGTTTGGATATGGACAACGGAACCCCAGGAGACAGAGATTGGCCGACTTTCTGGAGAAAGAGGGACTCTTCATGAAGAACTCTTTCTTCCAAAAGCCACCTCATAGGAAATGGACCTGGTTGAGTCCCAATGGTTCTACGAGAAACGAGAAAGACTTCATCCTGACCACCAAGAAACAAATATTCAATGATGTATCTGTGATCAACATGGCTAAAACCGGAAGTGATCACCGAATGGTACGAGGCACTTTGAATATTAATGTTAAACTTGAGAGGTCCCGTATGATGAAGTCTACACTCCGACCTACTCGCGCCCATATCCAAGACCCCGAAAGCTTTCAGCTCGAACTATCAAATTGCTTCGAGTGCCTGGAGAGCTGCTCATCGATGGATGAGATCAATAACAGGTTTGTAGAAACTGTGTGGTGGGTGCGAAATTTTATAAACCCCACCGTACAAATAGACCGTAAAAGCTCTCGAGCCATACCCTCGACCTCATCGACGGCTGAACGAATCATATAGGCGGCTCATTAGACTCATATCAAAGTCTATGCGACACGACATCCGTACCTTTAATACTAATCGTATTAAAGAGACGATAAAGCGGAATAAAGGCTCCAAAGTGTTCGCAAAACACATGTCTATTGGGCAGAGCCAGTTGACGAAGCTGAAGACAGAAGATGGCAGCTTAGCGTCGACCAAAACAGAAGTCTTGAGTGAGATCGAGAGGTTCTATGTTAGCAGTTAACTGTTAACCTGTTAGCAGTTTGGGTAAAGATCCAAGAGCCAAACTGACTCGACATTATACCGAAGATATCCCGGACATCAGCCTGTACGAGATTAGGATGGCCTTGAAACAGCTCAAGAACAACAAGGCACCGAGCGACGTCGTGCAAACGTCGTGCGTCGTGCGACGTTGTCGTTGAAGGTACAACGCCAGAAGCATGGAACAGAGGCGTGGTGGCGCTGTTCTTCAAAAAAGGAGACAACACTTTGCTGAAGAACTACAGACCCATCTCGCTTCTGACCCATGTCTATAAGCTGTTTTCAAGGGTCATCACGAATCGTCTTGAACGCAGGTTTGATGACTTCCAGCCTCCCGAACAAACCGGTTTCCGAAAAGGCTATAGTACCATAGACCACATCCACACGCTGCGGCAAGTGATACAGAAGACCGAAGAGTATAACTTGCCTCTTTGCTTAGCGTTTGTGGACTATGAGAAAGCCTTTGATTCGATCGAGACCTGGGCGATGCTTGAGGCTCTCCAACGATGCCGTATTGGCTATCGGTATGTCGAAGTGCTGAAGTGTTTGTAGAACAACGCCACCATGTCAGTCCGAGACTCCGAGTATAAGACCAAAATTCAGAGGCAATTCCATTGAAGAGAGGCGTGAGGAAAGGAGACGTCTCTCCGAAACTGTTTACCGCCGGTTTGGAAGATGCCTATAAGAATCTGGAATGGAAAGTGCTCGGCATCAATATTAACGGCGAGTACATCACTCACCTTCGGTTTGCCGACGATATAGTAGTCATGGCAGAGTCGATGGAAGACCTCAGTACGATGCTCGAAGACCTCAATAGAGTTTCTCAACGGATGGGCCTCAAAATGAACATGGACAAAACGAAGGTTTTGTCGAACGCCCATGTAGTGCCCATCCCAATATCTGTGGGGAACTCCATTATTGAAGTTGTTGACGAATACGCCTACTTAGGACAAACGGTCCGATTAGGCAGGTCCAACTTTGCGAGGGAGGTCAATCGTCGTATCCAACTCGGCTGGGCAGCGTTCGGGAAACTTAAAAGCGTCTTCTCGTCCAATATACCAGTGTGTTACCAGTGATGACATACGGCACTGAAACGTGGTCCCTAACTATTGGCCTTATAAGGAAGCTCAAGGTCGCACAACGAGCTATGGAGGAGAGGGCTATGCTCGGAGTCTCTCTACGAGATCGAATCAGAAATGAAGAGATACGTAGATGTACAAAAGTCACCGATATAGCACAGCGGATTAGCAAGTTGAAGTGGCAGTGGGCAGGGCACATAGCACGTAGAACTGATGGCCGATGGGGCCGAAAGGTTCTCGAGTGGAAACCACGTACATGCAAGCGCAGCGTAGGAAGCCACCAGCCAAGAGAAGGACAGATGACCTCATACAAGTGGCGGGAAGACGCTGGATGCAAGCCGCTTCCAATCGGTCTTTTTGGAAATCCATGGGGGAGACCTATGTCCAGAAAAGGTAATCCCGAGAAAAGGTAGTCCCGGCTGTATCCGATGGCTCACATGACATAATTATTCGATTCGATTATTCGCTTTCTAGGTCAGCGCTTTTCTTGACGGGACTTCTATCGCTGATGTTGTGCCAGCACAGAGCGATGATAATTTCCATGTAAAATAAAAGCACCTGAATCTATTTACGAATGTATATTTATATTTACCTAGAACGCTAGTGAAGCTGTTCCGCTACAGAAAACGCCAGTATAGCTATAAATACCCTCAGTTGGCAATACTACAGTGCCCTCACAGTCGATCGTGTTCGCTCAAAAGCGCAATTTTCATTCATGATAATGAACTATTGTGGTCTCTTTCCTACAAGGTGATTTTATATGTAGCTGAAGCAAGATGATTATATTACAATAAATGAAAATCGATAAAGTTGAAAAATATTGTGTATTCGTAGTATTAACCAATTTAGTGTTAACGCTGTCTGTATTAAACTATTTGAGAAAGAAATATTACCTAAACATTATTAGACCAGTTCTCGAGCCCTTTTGTAATGTTTATCTTGTTTCCCTAGTCGTGCCTCTTGGTGTTTGATTCTGATTGGCCGCCGCGTGGGCTCGCTTATGACGTCACGAACATTCTTTGGCCTCTCTAATATCGTGCTTGTTGTGGCGGAGTCGTAGATTATGAACTCGTACAAGCTCAGTGTGGCTATTGCAATAATAATACAACATGCATAAGCATGCATACTATTCTAATCACAACTGAAACCTTGGGAATTTAAAAAACGTTAAACACATCTTCATCTTCGTCACTATGAATGAGTCCGTGTTAGTTGATCATTTCATACTATTACTTTAAAATTGTAAAAAGAGTGTTGTAGACACAAGTAACTACTTACTAGTTTACAAAATCTAAATTTCAATACACAGACTGTGTGTAAAAAATTATACCTACTTACCTAAATATATTAATATAAGCTCCTATCAATTTCGCTCAAGTGTGTAGAAAACGATAATGCGGATATAGCTCGCTAATCAACGAACTGATAACGATTTATAAACTTGTTATCCGGTTTGTTCCGCTTCAATCCACCGAAGCTGTACTTTTTCTGCTCATGTATAGAAATTAATCAAAAAAACATGACTAGTTTTGTGTTTTGAAAATAAACACAATTGTCTTATTGTTACTATTTTCTTTAAGCCATTTCTTTACATATTTTTTTACTTTTAGTTTCTTCTTGCTATTATAATTCTAAAACGATCCATCACTTTGGTCCTCACAGTCCAATCGTCTTCATCATTCACATCATTCTTTTCTAATCACAGTTCTAGTTCTTCGAGCCGGATACCCCAAATTCAAATTAGAGACTTTATACTCGTGGCTGACGGAAATATACTTACAAGATACTAGCTTCGTCTAGAGACGTTGCTTGATTTTTGTCCAACGCCTATGAAACTTCGCTTATTGGCGTGAAAATAAAAAAATAGGACAAAAGACAAAGTAATAATGCAAAGTTGGACAAAAAAAATCCTAAGAACTCTTATTCAAGGTTTAGAGGGTTTTTAATTATTATTAATATTTATAATACACTTACAAAGTAGTGTTTGTTCAATTTGTTATTCTGTATGATCTATAAATAATTAACATATATATGTGCGAGCGCTTCGCGTAGGACTAACGCACGCTGAATTATTTTCTTGGCAAAGAACTTTGTTTATTTTTAAGATGAGATTGTCTCGTGACGAGTAGACTGCGATGGTATGACTTTAGCCATTTGACGTAGTGCAATTCTCAATATATTGGGAAGCTGATGATATTTATTTTTGTTTCAAAGCTCACGAATCGCAGTGCGTTGTATATTTATTATTTATATTATAGGAAAGGGAAAGTAAAAGTAAATACTTATGTCATTGAGTGGAATGTACGACTCTCTGGTGCATTAACCACATAATACGTGAATACTATAGTAAGTATATACTTACTATAGTATTCACGTATTATGTGGTTATGGTATAGGTCCCAACTACATAACTTAGCAATATTTTTAAAGATAAAAAATTACAGAGCATTTATATTAATTGACAGACATGAGAATAGCCTAAATTCTATTTAGATATAATGTACTTATATATTGATGAAAGACTTCAAAATATATGTTTGTTTAGATCTCCGTGTTGCTAAAATAAACGATTTGAATGAAACTTCGAGAAATGAGTGTTAAAAAGTCTTATTTGTAATTTATTTCTGTACACGGCGAAATTGCAAAAAAGTAGACCAGGTATTAGGTACCACTATAATTATGTACTCTTAACACAGAACATAGGTAATAATACTACGTAAATTGCTTTGGATGCTGAGAGCAGTGTTTCAAAACCTCGATCTTGTGGTGTTGTTGAAGATACCTTACATATTTTGATGGAGTGTGTGCGAAACGACGCTTTAAGAATACAATGGCTAAGAGGTAATAAAACTAGAAATGTAGGATTCTGTAATTTAATACTAGTATGCCCGGATTCGGACCAGGCAAATATTTTATATAAGCCACAAGAAGTCCACTGCTGGACATAGGCCTCCCCCATGGATTTCCAGAAAGACCGATTGGAAGCGGCCTGTATCCAGCGTCTTCTTGCCACTTGTATGATAAGCTTATTTTAACAGACTTCATAAAAGTAATTTAAAAAAATTAGGTATGTTCACCTAAGTAGATACGTTCACCAACTATTTTTTTTGAGGTCGGTGTCAGGCCCTAAGCTATCATCAACTAAGTCCTATACAGACACCGACCTCAAAAAAAATAGTTGGTGTACCTACGTACCTACTTAGGTAGACGCCCAGTTTGGATTTTCTTCGAGTTATTTCTTTCTTTTCAGTTTGAAGTCTGTTTAATTTTTTTAAATTACTTTTGTTTTTCATTTTGAATCATCATCATCATCTCAGCCATAAGAAGTCCACTGTTGGACATAGGCCTCCCCCATGGATTTCCAAAAAGACCGATTGGAAGCGGCTTGCATCCAGCATCTTCCCGCCACTTGTATGAGGTCGTCTGTCCATCTCGTGGCTGGTCTTCCTACGCTGCGCTTGCCGGTACGTGGTCTCCACTCGAGAACCTTTCGGCCCCATCGGCCATCAGTTCTGCGTGCTATGTGCCCTGCCCACTGCCACTTCAACTTGCTAATCCGCTGTGCTATATCGGTGACTTTTGTACGTCTACGTATCTCTTCATTCATTTCATTTTGAATAGTATTTATTATTTCGGTCGGTTAAAAACGGTCGTCAAAGCTCATCACCGCTCATGTCACTGTCTATCAAACAATATTGAAATCACTGCTCTGCAGTTGCGATGAACGAAGTGAGTGTTCAAAAGCCCATATCTTGAAAACTATTGAACCGATTTTGATAATACTTACAGTGACTCCTAAGTTGTAATTTACTTTAGTCAATAAAAAAAGAATTTTTGAAATACGACTTCTAGTTTCTGCGTAATGCGTGGACAAACATACATACACTTATGAAATTTTGCACACATGTTTAGAAGCTGGTATAGACTAACATATACAAAAATTGTGCAATTCTGACAATATTACAAACATACAGGTCGAATTGATAACCTCCTTTTTTTAGAAGTCGGTTAAAAAAGGAGGAGGTTATCAATTCGACTGTACGCTTTTTATGTTTGTTACGCGATTATTTCGCAAAGTATGAATTGATTTTGATGAAGAATCTTTTTTTGTTGGGTATATAGGTCATACTTTAGAGGTGGTCCCATATAAATTTTATCAAAATCGGTCCAGTACTTTGGTTTTAAAAACAAAATGAATGGAAAAAATATGTCATCCGGTAAACGAAGTTACGTATTTTGAAATCGGTTGTTTCAGTTTTTAAATTATAGTTGATTATGTATAGGTCATTTTGTAAAAATATCAATGACTTTCACGAAGTCACAAGCGTCTATGTGGATTAGTTTAGAAATCCAGTTGAATTGGAAAATAATTTTGACGACCCATATTTCATAAAGCTTATGTACTTACCCCTGATAATGGTTGATTGGATGTTTTCCTCTAAGTGTACTATATGACAATGCTTCTTGCTAAATTTCACAGTTATAGGTCAACGGGAAGTACCCCATTGGTTTTGATTCCCTTGCGAGTGTCGAAATGTGCGTTTTTTGCGACATATTCGGCTGTAACTTTTTTATTAATATGTACTGAGAAGTTTGACTTTAATTTAATTTCAACTGGATACCCTCACGCGTTCCCGAGATACAGGTCTTGACAGACGGACAACAAAGTGATCCTATAAGGGTTCCGTTTTTTTCCTTTTGAGGTACAGAACCCTAAAAAAAAGAAATATTCATTTGTGTTAGTTGTGACTTAGACAATCTAGAAGGCTTAGGTTCCAAATTCAAATCACATTAAAAGTCTCTGGGCTTAATTCTACGATAGCATAGCATCCATATAAATGGGTGCAGTTAAAAAGGGAAACCATTTAAGAACTAAGTACAGTAAAAGTAATCTTGAAAAAATAAAATCATAACTGCATATTTATTTATTCTTGTTAACAAACGATATTACTAAACGATTTTCGCCATGATGGCCCAACAAGAAAAAAAAAACAAATGATGTTAAAATGTATACTTATACTTATAGCTAAACTTATTAACTTACTTTGGATTTGCATTTTAGATCACAATAAATACAATGATAACTTCATAAAATGCGAATATTAAGGAAATAAGCAGACATTACATATGTAAGTAGATATTACATATTGCATTGTTGTTTTTATAACATTTATAACATCGCCATGATATGTAGGTAGATTTATAAAAATAAGGTTAGTAGATTTATTAAGTTGAAGTTATACCCATATAACGCTGTTAATTTAAGGGTTAAATACAAAGGCATTCACTCCAAAAGTTGTGATAGACATTTATCATTGTTCGAATTAGCCTTTGGAAAGTTTTATCATTCTACCAGGCGGGACACATAAACAGCTGAAATAGTTTCCGATTTTGGAATTGTTGTTTCATATTTTTTCTCGTAAGTACATTTTTTTTACTAAAAACTTTTATTCTAAAAATACGTATGTACTCTAAATAATATGTTTTCGACTACCTAACTGTACAAAATATTTGACTTTGGGGAACTTCGAATAAGTGGGCAAGTATGTTATTTTTATGTATAGACTATAGCACAAATATTTAATACAGCACTAGGAAACTGTTTAGTTCTATAGTTTTCTACACCAGTGTACTCGTATGTGCCTTTCGTAGTCTCTATGGTTGCCCATATACTTGCCTCTTCTCAGTGTTAATTTTTATTAACTAAAATAAAATTGATATAAGTACTAAACAATATTACAAACAGTTTTTCCATATCATCAGGAGATAATAAGCACAGCACAGCGTTGGATATTTTATGTACATATTATTTGAATTTGATCTATTAATTTAGAAATAATTTTGAATTTCACAACAATTTTGCTAATAAATTTCATTTCACGCATGTGTATGTGAAATGAAATTCACTCAAACACATTCATTCAAACACACACGACAATTTAATATTAACTTAACTGAAATGCACCTACTTTCAACTTAGGAACTATAACTTAATATACATTTATTACATATTATTGATTAAATGTATGTTGTTGATAGAATTTACGGTACTTACTTTAATATTTTCCATTTTGATAAATAATACACATATACTTAACTATTCTTTGAATATTCCTAGGTCTATCACAGTAAATTAAAAAATAATAATTGTAAGTACATCATTAAATGAAGTAAATTTGACCATAAAACTATTTTAAGTGTTTATTTAAAGTCTTGATATTTCGAATTATTTCTCCTTGTAAAATATCATAGTTTGCATCAATTTATTAATGGAATGATCAAAACGAAGAAATACTTCTTAAAGGATTAGAAGGAAGGTAGACTATGTATACAGAAAATAATACAAACAAGTACTCACTGAGATTCACATGTAGGGAGGGCTCTACATGTAGATTAATAAATAATCAAACTTAACAAGACTGGCATTTTGATAACAATAAAATTTTCAATTATAACTACGGCTTATCGTATGTAATAATTTTGAATTTTAAATTGTGACTAAATAGTTCTGCCTATGCCACGCACCAACACAGATACGGCTGTCGTCATGCGCAATGGCGACAGAGCTAAAAAGTGTATGACATTGTTTTGAAGATGTATTTTTTTACTACACAACAAACGGTAAAAATGCATAATATTTGATGAAGTTGCACCTACTTTAAGAAAGAAATATATTTAATGTTATATAATCACCAAATCACATTACTGCATGACCTAATAAGATATTTCTCGTACCATCTACAACTGCTTGAAATATTTTTACATCGTATGTTTGTTTGTAAAAACTTGAAACTACTTTATTCTATGTATATACATTTCACTTAGATTAAGTGAATATCGTTTCAAATAATAGTTATTGTGTAAAAGTATATACACAATACTAATACTAAAAGAGCGTGCTCTCAATACATGTTTAAAATGTTCAATGCCATAAACCTACTTGTACTAAATAGATAAAATATTAGTCACTGAAATTAATATTTTGGCCCAAAGTGCTGTGTGCTGGCCAAGATAAGTCCTGTAAAGAAATTCTTCAGTTGTACTAGTTTTATCTACCAATATGATACTAAGATCCTTTTGAGTGATATAATTTATTAATCATTTTAAAATAACCACTATGTCGTTTAGTCTTCAGCTTTGCTGTTTTTAAATATTGAAGAATCGCGAAATTTTTATATAGCAATCATCAATAAAAATTGTGACTAGACTAATAAAATTAACAAGTACGTATAGCCCTATATCCGTTAAAACTATTCTGGTTCTTATATTTGAATCTTAGTGCCTAAAATTCCTTTTCAATATGGTTCAAATAAACATAAATCTTAGCTTTCCATAAGAGAGCGAACATGTGAAAAAAGTAAGTACGTAACGTAACACACTACGAATTTATAACATCTTCCTATTTTTTTTTAAGTAAGTAAAAAATATCTTTAGCACGCAGCGGCTTATAAGACAAAAATAAACAGAATTAGTCTTAAAATGATAGTACTAAAACAGCATAAAATAAAGCTTTAATGTTCTTACGCCTTTTTGATTATTATTTAATTGATTTGCGTTATTACGCTATCTAAAAATATATAAGGACGCTAGGACGTCTACAAAGGCTTTCATTTTGATGTTCTTGTAAAGCCTTTGTGAGCGCGCTCTCTATACATAGAGTGTGGCGCGAAGTCCAAATGTCGCGCGAGAGGAAGGCTAGAGTCGCTGCGAGGGTGGAGATATCGTTGCTGTCACTAGTGAAGCTACTTCGCACCTATGACCTCGCGGCAAGCGACCGCCGCGACCAGCGCCGCGCCGCGCCCGCTGCCGTCTTCTGACAGCATGAGGTCGAACTGTAACAAGTGCAATACAAATAATAATATCCATTGCAACTATTGAACTGCGATTGACGGACCAATGCGTTTATTAGTTAGTATACTCGTGTTTATTCACTATCTATTTGTATATTTATCTTAGAAACTGGAGAGCGGCCGGCTTAGCAAGATGGGATGAATAAAAGTAAAGGTGTTAATGAGGCCGGTCGAGCAGTACAGGTGGTGGATGATGCAATCGAGAACAAAGTTGTTTTTTTATTATCGCAGAAACAAAACGTACATCGAATGTTTAGTTGCGGAATGCTAAGTCACCGTTGTTGACAAAACTGCTGATAACCACTGACGCATACATATCTACCCTTTACTCAAGTAGGAGATAATGTTTTTCTGGTATATTATAAGGTACTTATGTACGTTTCTATTATATACTTCCTATAACCAAAACTTGCTTGGATTGACTGATTTTGATGTTTGAAGTGTTTTTAGATTCGTCCTTAGTATTATTAATGACATCGGCCTTGTTGAAATCTAGTCTTGTCATTTGATGTACCAACTAAAGTATAAAATGAATGTTTGGGAGAATTTAGCCAGATTCACGTTAAAAATTAATGAAATTATAATAGTGCTTGTTAAGACAATTTATTTTGAGGTAGACTTGTCCAATATCTGTAAAATATAATAAAATACACGAGTAAGTATAATTAGCTTTAGGTCGATGAGTCGAATCGGTAATTATCGTACACTGAGGTGTACTCAAGAACTGTAAAGCATAAGTGACTCGAAAATTAACGATAGCTAGTGATCGATCGATAGGTGATCAGTGTAATTTTTTTGTTTTGTCGTACTATACATGACTATGATCATCATTATGGCAGTAAAAGATGTACTATGTTCCAACAAACGGAATATTGTGTGTGATTGCAGGCACAAACAACATCGGTCAAAGTACGACTTGTGACCTTTATTGTTATGTTTAAGTAAATGAAACAGTAAGTTATCTCTGACGCTAACAATTAACAGCATTGTTTTTTTATAAACACGTAACAGGGGCTTGGCCTAGCATTCATTCAATCTGTCATAACTTAACAGATATTAAGAGTTCAGAGGGTATGTTTATTAGTCAGATTTACTCGACGTTTCAATTATTATATTTTTCACTTCTTCAAAGAAATCCTATCATTCAGTACTATTCCACAAATTCAATATGTCACGCTGATAATGCTATCTTCGTCTGGACGTCATATTATTTTTGGCAGTGAGTGATCGGTATCTTTTATTTCGCTAATCTTGCTTATTACTATGATAAATAATTGCCTAATCAGTAAGTATATTAACTAAGTAGTTTTTGTCTTATTAATTGGTGGAAATCATCCCAGATCTTGAAATTCGTCTTATTTATATTAACCATAATGAATATATATATATATACATATATGTATATATATATTAATAAACATAAATTCGATAGTACATGAACACAAGATATGCTCAATTTATTGTGTACCTAGTTATCATTAATTGTGCATATTTTGTATTATCCTTTTAAGAATATTCAGCCGCTTATGTAAAGTCAAACTGTGTATGTACTTAATTTTATACTACCAGCATGATTAGGCTGTTTTCTCAATTTCAAATTATATCCAACAGATTACGTTCTCGGAAAAACCAGGTACTTTAATTAGTAGTATTAGATATAGTAGGAGATTTTGATCATCACTACGTTACTCTGTAAGCCCCAAGATCATGTTTGTAATCTGCATTTTTTTTATCTTGTCGAGATGTGTAAACAAACGTGGAGGTTTGAAGGTAACCTGTAGTTCCGTAGTTATTGTAGTAATATAATTGCTTGTTAATATTTTAGGTTATTTGCAGTTTCAGATTTATTTGTGATATATATTTCATTTATATATTATTATATCACGAGATCATAGTAAATTGTATACCCATTATGGAGTTTTTTTACACAGCTTGATAACGGAATGTATCTGTGGCTATATTTTGTTGGTTTTAGTTTTCAAACCAAAAAAGGTAAAGATTGCATACATTTTGGAAGTCGATGGGTAACCCAACCCAATTAAGTATTCTTTCAATGATGAAAGATTGCGGTAGAATAGGCGATAGAGGTAAAACATTAGTCGTCAGTATCATTACGATGACCAAATTGGACTGAGATAGATCAGAAAAGCTGGCTTCTTATGCTAAACTGTGGATCAAGCAATTTGTGGTGTAGTTGATGACGTTAGTGTTGAAGTGCATTAAAAAAACGGCAATTACCGTTAATCCAGGGCGGATGAGTTGTGCGATCTTCTCACACATGAGCGCGTGGAAGTGTGGGTGGAACCTGTAGAGGGAGCCATCGATGCCGACGGTGACGTGCGGCTCGTTCATCTTGTTGAGAAGCGTCGCCAGGTCGGCCGAGACGAGGTACGCAGCACGACGCGACACGCACTCGCACACGTGCCGAACTGCCGCCATATCTGCTTCCGTCGCGTGTGAAACACCTGCAACATCACATCAAGATAAGCTAAGAGGTACCTACCTACCTTCAACTTAAACTCGCTACTTTTTAATTATAATTTTTTTAACAGACTTCAATAGGAGGAGGTTCTCAATTCGACGGATATTTTATTTTGTATATTTGTTACCGCATAATTCTGTCATTTGATAAAAATCTTATTTGAAAGGATATCACAAACCTTCAACCTTCAAATAGGTCCCATCATAGAAATTTCATCAAAATCGGTTCAGCAGTTTGGTTTTTAAAACAAAATTGCTCGTTTCGAAGTTGGCTTTACAGTTTATTGACCGAGCGAGCGAAGCGTCTCTGCATAAACTGACCAAATTTTCTTTCGTCTGTCAGTTTGTTTGTTTGTGAGCTTGTGATTTGTTTGTATGTTCGTACTCGCGTACAGGGCGTAATTTTGAACCAATTTTGATTAAACTTGTAACCTACACACGTAGGTTCTATGGATTTTTTTTTTTTGTCGTCGGCGATTTTTGATAAGAGGGGTGGTTCCCATAAAAAGGGGGGAAGTTTAATGCGGCGTTAATTACCAACCGATTTTAATGATATTTGGTAGGTAGATAAAGTACACAATTATTACAACTTATGGTAAAAATGAACAAAATTGGTCAAGTGGTTGTCGAAATATGACAACCAACTTCAGATTGCGTGTAACAGTGAGGGCGCGTGGATGTGCTTGATACATTTTAACGCTAAATAATTTTCTAGTTTTTACGTTTTCTCCATTTATAAAATAAAAAATCCAAAAAAATTATAACATTTACAAGGGTGTACAAAAATCGGTCTTTTTGGAAATCCATGGGGGAGGCCTATGTCCAGCAGTGGACTTCTTATGGCTGAGATGATGATGATGATGATTTATAAAATTATTATTTGTTTTATAAGAACATACATTGTTTTTTTAATTAAGGGCATCTAAACATATCTTATTGTTTGTATTAATTGTGTATTCAAATTAAATTGATCTTTCAAGGTGGTTAAACTTTTGGAAAAAATGCCCTTTGACCGTGAAATAAATGTTTGTAAAATCACTTAAAATCAGCCAGCGTAATCAGCCAAAATTTTACATACGGTCTCCTAAGCCAACTTTATGTAGGTATTATGTACAGATAATCCAAGGTGAGCTGCAAATAAGCTCTCTCGCGAGGTCTACTGTTCGTAGAACTACTAGTTATATTCTAAGTATTGTGCTTCTGATCTTCAAATTCTTAGTAGCATTTCTAAGCAAAGGTAAAGTAAATAAATAAACTAAAATTGCTCACCTAGTTCTTCCAGTACTTCCAAACAGCTGGTGTAGTCTCCTATTTTATCCGACTCGATTTCCGAAATATATTTAGTGTAGAAGCTGCCTCGTTGGAATAGAAGGTCTGATCCGTGACCGCCGAATAGCAAGCCCATTCTCGTGTACTTTACTAGTGCTAGCCTCACTATCTCACCCAAGTACATACCGGATATCATCTTTTCTTGGCTGAAAGTAAGGATTAATAAGTCACTAAATGGTATATCCGTTTGACACAGCTGGCACCAGACTAAGTTAATCACATACTGCTTTGTAAAAAGCTGGGAAAATTTGGAATCCACGGTAGTTTGCTTCGCTGGTTACAATCGTATTTGAGCCGTAGAAGCCAACTTGTTGCAATAAAAGGTTATCTATCTAAGCCTGTAACGGTTACATCTGTGGTACCACAAGGCATCCATTTAGGACTTTACTGTTTGTTATTTTCATTATTGACTTAATCAGCTCACTTTCCTGCCCTTGTCTCATTTACACCGATGATCTCAAAGTATTTAGTGTCATTAAGGATGCTTTTAATCTGCAAAATGATCTTAACACTATCTCGGATTGGTGCGAAACTATATGAGTCTTAATGACATTAAATGCTTTGCCATGACGTTTACCAGAAAGACAAAAAAAACGTAATTGATTATTGGCTAAATAAACCGTTCTGGCTAGAAAACCTGTTGAAAAAGACCTTGGTGTTTACTTTGACGAAAAACTTACGTTCCACCATCATTACGATTATAATTGTGGAACGTAGTTCATGACTGCTTGGTTTTGTATCAAGGACCACAAAAAAAAAATCGTCAACCGAAAAGCTTCCTCTATCTACATATACTATACTCTCATACGTAGTGTACTAGAGTATAATTGTGCCGTCTTGTCTCCTTTCTACAGCGTTCATAGTGACAGAATTCAGCGTATTCAAAAATGCTGGTTAAGAATCATGAGCTTTAGATGTGGCATGGGCCGTAAACTTTCGTCTTATGACAAACGTCTAAATATTTCTTAGTAACCCCTCTTAACATCCGTCGCAAATATGTTGACCTTACTCTCCTTTATAAAATTGTTAATTCCTCTATTGACTCCCCAACCCTTATTTCGTTGTTGAACTTCAACACTCTGTACAGATCCCTTAGCCGTAATTACAATATCTCGCTTTACAGGTTTTCACAAATAATACATCCTTTTATAATCCAATCGTGAGAATGAGCCGCCATTATATAATATAATTATTTTATCTAATAGAGACATACGACATATTTCACCGAACAATACATGGATAACAAAGGCAATTAAAAAATATTTTACAATTTAGTAATTTATAAACACAATTTGTAGCTCTCCCTTTAATGAATATCTCACAGGATGTGTTATTATATTTTGTCAACTAGGTATATTAGATTTACATGTTAGTATTAGATTCAAGACTAATGGTTTAAAGTTTCACTTTTAATTAACTTTACTTCCCACAATGTACAAACCTAGTATTTGAAATGTGCACTTTTTCTTATTGGATTCTGTCGTGTATGTTATTGAATAAAGAATAAAAACTGGACTTAGTATGGTCTCACGGTATCAGGGTCTTTGTCAAACTTATTGGAGGTGCTCATAATAATATGAAGAAGTAGTTGCGAGAACAGGAAAATTGAAATGTGTTATTAAGTATTGAAATTTCCTGTTTATTAAGTGGCTTAGTAATTCTGACATGACGTATGGATTATATACTTAGCACTGTTTTCCTCAACCAAGCCTTTGAATCGTTATTTCGCTATGTAGGTACGTTATGAATTACTAATCAGAAATATAAGTTATAAAAAATATCATAATATTTTGAACCTTCACAGTGATAAAAGTATATATATATATATATATTTTAATGAATTTAACTATATTTGATAATACTTGTACATAGTAATAAAATTGAAATATTCGGCGCAGAAACAAACAAACAAACGTCAAATATCCCGAAGGGTTGTAGAGTCGCTACAAATGAGTACTACCTACCGAGTACCGAATAGTTTCGCCTGCATAAGGCACCATTTATCAAGGTGCAACTTTATATAGTTACACATAATTTTATGGAATGTTGTTGTTCTTTATCTAGCTAGTTCATTAGCAGTAACTCACATCTGTTTACCAGGGTTGATGGATTTGACATCGACCTCCCGGTCGAACTCTGTCATGATGAAATCGAGCGAGCCATCGTTCCCAAAGGCGCCCCACTCCGTGTTTACCAGCATGTGGGGCTTGCCTGGCTCGCCGTCGAACATCTCGCAGTTTTCTGTCTTCTCTACGTAGCAAGCGTTAGTGCCTGTACCTGGATGCCGAAAGGTCAGTTAATTTTTTTATCAAATTGTTTCTTGCGCAATCCATGAATTGTATAATAAATCCGGACAAGTGCGAGTCAGACTCGCCCACCGAGGGTTCCGTACAAACTAAATAAAAGGGGGAAATCATATATTTTCCTTTATAAACCGAAAAATATATATCGTAAAAATATTTAACACATTCCTTGCTCACCACTCGGATCCGAGTAGGGGCTCTAGTAGCGGCGCCTCCCACTCGGATCCGAGCGAGCGAACGTTTGAGGCAGCCCTCTTTCCTTGCATAGAGACACAATCTTTTTGTGATTAAATAAAAAATGACCAGTTTTCGGATTTTTTCCTATATGTGTACTCTAACACAATGCTTCTTGCCAAATTTCAGAGTTCTAAGTCAACGGGAAGTACCCCATAGGTTTTGATTCCTCTGTGAGTGTCGAAATGTGCGTTTTTTACGACATATTCGGCTGTAACTTTTTTTTACGAAAACTGAGAAATATTATTTTTCTTTCTGCAGCAAGATACTATAGATCTGCGTATATGGTTTTAATTTCAACTCGATACCTTCACGCGTTCCCGAGATAAAGGTCTTGACACCCGGACAGACGGACAGACGGACAGACGTACAACAAAGTGATCCTATAAGGGTTCCGTTTTTTCCTATTGAGGTACGGAACCCTAAAAATAGCAATTGATATGCTAGTTTCTATGTTAATTCGTAATTTCGTATATACTTATATGAAAGTATGTCATTAAATAACATTATTTCGAGTTTCTTGAAGTAACTATTTATCGCATATATCTCGTCTATTTAACATGAACTACTTTTATGGTTAAATAGACCGGAACTTCACACATTGATGCATCCGTCATCATCATCATCCCAGTCACAAAAAATAAACTGCTGGACATATATGTTGCCCATGGAATTTGTATATATTGAATGTCATGTTAAATTATTAAAATAACAATATTTTGTGCGAATAAATACTCATTTTGACGTAATTGAATCTTTCCTGCGTAAATTGCGTAAAAGTAAACACCGAATAGTTCATTGGATATCATAAGATTAGAAGCGTATGTTGAATTAAGCTGATATCAGGGACAGGAACGATGATAAATTTCTGTGTGATGCTGATGTAGTGTAAACAGTTATTATGCAACTAGAAAAAAGATGTCAATAAATACAACGAAATATTTTGCACACTTTCATTAATAGGGTAAAACTTACAAATCATCATCATGTCAATCATATGAATTCTACTGCTGGACATAGGCCGCCGCTATGGATTTCCAAAAAGACCGATTGGAAACGGCTTGCATCCAACGTCTTCCCGCCATTTGTATATGACGTCATCTGTCCATCTCGTAAGCGGTTTTCCTACGCTACGCTTGTCGATGCGTGGTCTTCATTCGATAACTTTTCAAGCCCCATCCGCCATCTGGTCTACGTGCTATGTGCCCTGCCCACTGTCATTTCAACTTGCTAATCCGCCAACAAAAAACTTGACAACAACAATCAAACTTACCAATAATTAGTCCTATTTTGCAGTTATGGTTTTTCCACGCGCATGACATCAATGTTCCCGTTGTATCATTCAGAATAGCGCAAATGTCAATCTGTACATCCTATAGAAAAAGAAAAGCATTTGCTCATGATATGGAAAATATTGCATTCGTTTAGTCTAATTAAATCAAAAAGCAGATAACATTTTTCATATTGAAGATAATAAAATAATTCATTTTAGAGGCTTCCAATATTTAACCTTTACGTGGTTGGAGGCATGTTCTAAACATAGAGGTCTGTGGCTCAAAACGATTCGTGATATTGCGCTCTATAAGTACCTTTTTGTTTCTATAATTTAGATCAGTTAAAAGAATGTTCATTAATTTTATTATCTTCTCTAAATCATACGTAACAAGGTGAGCATAAGCCAAATAAAATACTGATTTTTTTTATTAACTTTTATAGATTTTAGAAGAATGTTTTCTTCTATAATCTATAAAGTATGTATATTAAAAGAAAATCAAAACACTCAACTGCCGAAAGGCAGTTTTTGTAGCCTAACTTACGGTTTCGTTACGCTTGTTACGCTGTTGAGTGTACGTTTTTTTTGTGAAAAGTATGCGTAAAATCGCTGTAAAAGATTATAAATGCGCATTATTTCGAATAATTTTAGTAAAATCACTTGTTTATTACGAAATAGTTCGTTGGAGGTTACGAAAACACGCATATTTATTTATTTTTACAGAAGATGTGTTATTATTATTATAAAAAAATATAGCCTATGACACTCTGGAAGCAAAGACACCTCGCACATCAAAATCGGTTAAGCCGTTTAGGCTGTATGAGGTAATAGAAACATACATACATACACTCGAAAAACATAACCCTCCTTCTTACGCAGTCGGGTAAAAACAGTTTTTTAAATATGTACTGATTTATTAAATAAAAAAGTAATCAATATATTGATGTATTAGATATATGTAAAAATAATGTTTTAGTTTCAAAATTAGGGAATATTTGTGATTACTGGTTATATGGAAGGTATTGTACCAGTTAATACCAGTTGAATCTTATATACCGTTTATTTGTCGAGAGCACTCTATAGACAGACCAACTTGGCTAGTCTCTAGCGGGCTCAACATATATTTTTGTAAATGTAAGTAATTTTCGATAAATTCTTAATTATACGCGTTATGTATTATAATTTTTGTTTTGAGATAGTGCGCAAATTTAAAAGAATAACTTACCCCTCGTCTGGTAATAGCATCTTTGAGACATTGTACGACATCTTCTCCAACAGAGCCGCTGCAAGAGAAACCTTTCGTCCAGTTCTGTAGAATTCCCTTTGTGAGGCCCTTTTGTTGAAGCGGGAAACTGAATGTGAATCCCAATGCCAATCGCTCTTCGTAAACGTCATGTTCCTGAATAAAAAATACATTTTAGCATCACGATAAATTAGGATAGGAATAACTTTCACAATTGTTAAGTTTGTTAATGTTACCTTCATAAAATTAGCTAAACATTCTGCAATGTGATCAAACAAGGCAATTCCCGTGCCCGTCATTATGTGGTTTGGTATCGCGTAGATTTTGGACTGCATATCGAAGTGGTTCTCCCCTAAATTAATTATTAGCACTCTGAAGTTAGTTCCCCCTAAGTCTAAAGCCAAAAATTTACCACGTTCTGGAACAAAATAATGCCTAATTTAAATCCAAAATATAATACGTTCTTCCATTATAAATATCAAGGTTATCATGACCTTTACATTCAAATTAGATTATCATTCTGCTGAGTAAGTATTAGTGTTAATAATGGTGTTATAATTTCGATCGTACCTTTTCCATTGGGCAAATCCTGTATGTATGCGATAAAACACTTTACTATGGATTTTTCATGGGTGTTCTTGCAGAGTCCTTTGAGCAGATCATTGTGTAATCTGCGCATAATTTCTTTGAGTTGTTTGTCACCTATATGAAAAACTTCGCATTCTTCGCGAATCTGAAATAAAATATGAATAAAGTTTAAAAATGAATGGCTTACGCAAATGACGTTCAGATGACGAGGTAGTTTAATTATAACTCGATTTATATAGCGTGGATAAACCAATGAATTTTCCAACAATATTCCAAGTAATTGCTTATATATATTGCATTCTGACGAACTTAAATTTATTGTGTGAGTAGATTTTTTGTAAACTTCTGATGCTTCTCTGATTTGTGTTGATCAGTATTTTGTTGATAGATTATGGCAACAATTATACGATTTTGAATGTTTTTGTTATACTAGCGCTTAGTACTAGCGTAATTAACTAGCCGATGCAATCCTAGCAGTAAACATTGTCGCAGGCGAATTTCTCAAGGTCGAAGCGGTCAATATAACACCACCGCTGCTTTCCAATCCGAAGCCGGCTATCGAGTTTTTATTATTAAACTATTATAGATAACTTCTTTATATGAACTCACCAGAGGAAGATTGTCCACGACTATACCCATCTTTGAACACTAATATTACGAGTAGTTAACTTTTACAATTAAACAGCTATTCACTATTTATTCCGACACGTCTTGTCAACCTCAGTAGGACATGAAGAATACGTACGAGCGTTGACCGGACAGCCGTAGCCGCTGTGCCACTGCCAGCGCCCGCCAGCAAACACCGCTGACGCATTTGCACACAAGCGCAATATTTTCATTCATATGATAATTACTATTGTCTCTTTCTATCAATTACATTTTATATGCAGCTAAAGCAAGACAATTGTATTGAAATAAGTAAATAAAAATATGTCATAGTAGTATCAAATCTTGCGTAATGCTATGTCTACTGATGAAATTTCGTAGAGGAAAAATAAAATAATACTTGTGCCCTTTTTAGTGTTTATCTGGTTTCCCTAGTCGTGCCTCTTAGTGTTTAATTCTGATTGGCTGCCGCGTGGGCTCGCTCATGCCGTCACGTATATTCTATACCATTGTGCTTGTAGTGGTGAATTGAACTCGTGTGCGCTCGATGCGAATATTGCGATAACTATGCAATTTGCAATCACATTGGAAAACATACACAGAAAGTTATTTCTTATAAAGAGAAGTTCTTGTTATTGTGAATTAATGGTTTTAATTAGTAAAAATCAATGCTATATTTATAATAAATTATTAATCAGAAAAGTTAGTCTTGTAGTAAGTAAGGACGTTCTAAATTGTGAACGGAGCGATGGTGTGGGACAAGAGCGGAACGGAACGGGATGGGAGCGAGGTGAAAGCGGAACGAGAACAAAGTGAGAGTGGGACAGATGCGAGGCAGAATCGCGAGTGAGTGTAGGGTGGAAATGGTATGAGACTGATCTGAGATCGGGAAGAGCAGAACAGGAACAGTTTGGGAGCCCAATGAGAGCAGGGTAGGAGCGGGGCGAGAAAGGGATGGGAGTTAGTTATATTTAAATACAAAAATCTACGTTTGACCACTGACTCGACATTAATAGATTGGGTCAGAAGATTGGTTGAAGCAGGACGGCAGTGCGGCCAGATTGAGCTAAGAGCGAAACACGAGTAGGGCAGATGTGGTACTGACTGGAGCATTAGCTTAGCATTAGCTTAGGGGTGCATTGAGTGCGGGTAGGAGCATGACATGAACGATTTTCTTACGCGTACGAAGTCGCGGCGGGCAGCTAGTTTTACATAATTTTAATAAATAAATATCAATAAATATATTTTATTTTTAGGGTTTCGTACCTCAAAAAGAAAAAACGGGAGAGAGGATAGGAGAAATTTTGTACGGAGGTAGCTTATACCCTAGAATAACAAAGGTTACTTTTATCCCGAAAATTGAAAGATTCCTGTCCTGTAAGATAACGTGTGAAACCCCGGACTTAGTTAATAATATTATAAATCAGAAAATGTGTGAGCATGTTTGTTCCTCAATAATGCAAAAACGGCTGAACAGATTTTAATTAAATTTGACATGGAGATAGTCGATAAATCAGATAAATAACAGATTACTTGTTATCAATAAAAGGGTAATAAAAGAGGGTATTTTTTCCAGTTTTCGTCATAAACCGAAAATTACACATCGTAAAAATATGTATTTAAAAACCTGTTTTAGCTTACAATTTTAATTTTAGTTTTAGTTTGACAATGAACCTCTTTCATATTATGATACCGGACAAAATACGGAAATTTTATAAAAAATAGAGTCAGTTTATCAAATAGAATGTTTTATTATGGAAACTAACGTATTTTTTACAAATTTAAAAAAAATCTTATGGGTTATACCCTGAGGATGTGAAGGCCTCCGCCCCAAAGTCCCTAGTGAGATTTATGTCACATCTGGGATTGGGAGAGGTGCTGTAACCCTTAGGAGGGAAGTTACAATAGATCCGCGAGGGTCGCAGTGACAGGGAGGCTCATGGCCTCCCACCCTACCTCGAATAATAATAATAATAATGGGTTATAGTCGGATATTTCAATTCAAAAATAAACGTGAGTAATCCGGATATTTTAAACAACTGGAATGTGTTCATTGAAGACTAAAGAAAAAAAACTCTCCACCACTCTCCCTGCAGGGCACAACTAATATTTCTATATCGTGATTTATTAATTGTGTTCGAAGTCCCACTAGAGTAAATCTTGCAGAAGTAAGTAAATTATCTTATATTTAAATCGTTGTTTTCATGTTACTTCGAATTGCACACCAATTATTTAATTCATCATTCTTAATAGTTGTAAAAAAAAAGTGCTAAACATTTTAAGTGCTAAACTAAAACGTTAATTACTAAACTTGTTAATTAATAAAGCATGATTATCATGTAAGCTATTATTTTATTAAATTACCTTGCGACTCCTGTGTAGACTTGAAAAAAATTGTTCAGACTAGGCCGTACTAGTTTATCCTAAAACATAACAGGACAACCCAGTTCCGCCTAAGCCAAACTAATTTGCCCTATCGGGCTTAGGCCAAACTAATTCATGTTTGGCCTAGGCTAAACTAGTTTATCCTAAAATCGGGTTTGGCCGGTAACATATACCTCGTATATTACAATTATCAATATTATGTTTCAGTTTGTTAATTGTTTAATCATTGTGTCCAACGTATTATAATATATACTTAATAAAGAAAAATTTCGGTAAGTGATATACCGTTTTAAACATAAGAGTGCTTAAAAATTACAGACGTATTGTTTCTTATTCTTCTTCTTCTTTTTGCCCCTTACGGGGCTTGGACTCGCGCGGCCATTTTCAAGTTTGTTTCTTTTACTCCGTAGGTTCTATACACGTTCTATATTTTACTTGTGCCACGCGTCAGGGCTAACGCAAATACTTTCTTGGCAAAGTACTTTTGTCTATTTTGGAGAACACTTTGTCTTGTTATTTTTTATTTTGTAGCTAGCTCATCATCATCATAATCTCAGCCATAAGAAGTCATGTACTGCTGGACGTAGGCCGCCTCCATGGATTTCCAAAACGACCGATTGGAAGCGGTTTGCATCCAGCGTCTTCTCGCCACTTGTGTAAGGTCATCTGTCCATCTCGTGGCTGGTCTTCCTACGCTGCGCTTGCCGGTGCGTGGTCTCCACTCGAGAACTTTTCGGCCCCATCGGCCATCAGTTCTACGTGCTGTGCCCTGCTCACTGCCACTGCAACTTGCTAATCCGTTGTGCTATGTCGGTGACTTTTGTTCGTCTACGGATCTCTTCATTTCTGATTCGATCTCTCAATCTCGATCTTGAATTGTCTCAATTTGTTTTCGCTCTGCTGATTTAAAACTTTTTCTTTATGGGCCAAATAACTGATTTTCATTGAGAGTGAATTTTTTTGAGGGTGTGGCTGAGCCAGCCAGACAGCTTAATCATGCACTTCAGTCACGAGTAGATTACGATAAGAACCGTATCGTTTACAGATAGTAATTTTATACAAACTCATTTTGTACTTACGTTTTGCGATATTTTGGCTTAATTGTAATTGCGAATAATATCGGCATAGTCATAGAACAACGACGGCTGTACAAAGCAGTAACATTTTGTGAAAAGGTATTTTTGGCCGATGAAGCGAAACAAATAATTCTCATTTATGACAAAAAAAAACCGGACAAGTGCGAGTCAGACTCGCCCACTGAGGGTTCCGAACAAACTAGTAGATAAAAGGGGGAAATCATTTTTTTTTTTATATTTTCCTTCAAAAACCTGTTTTAGCTTATGCTACTGAAGCTCTTTCATATGATACCCAAAATGATACGATTAATTCACTTAAAAATTTGGACCCTCATTCCTTGCATAAAGACACTATTTTTTGTGATTAAATTAAAAGAAAAGATTTTTTCCTATATGTGTACTCTAACACAATGCTTCTTGCCAAATTTCATTGTTCTAGGTCAACGGGAAGTAAAGTACCCCATAGGTTTTGATTCCCTTGTGATTGTCGAAATGTGCGTTTTTTACGATATATTCGGCTGTAACTTTTTTTTTACGAAAACTTAGAAACTTTATTTTTCTTTCTGCAGCAAGATACTATGGATCTGCGTATATGGTTTTAATTTCAACTCGATACCTTGACGTGTTCCAGATATAAAGGTCTTTACACCCGACGGACGGACAGACGGACAACAAAGTGATGGACAGTGACGGACAACAAAGTGACGGACAATGAAGTGGTGAAACAAGGTTCCGTTTTTTCTTATTGAGGTACGGAACCCTAAGAACGAAGTTTTAAAACTTTCAAAACCGTCACTGTTCGACGAGTATGACGATATATGGACTAAAGTTAAAATGCATTACGCAGATGCAGAAATATGCCATAATATTACGCCGTCGTCGACTACGATTATAGTAGATTGAAAGAGGCTTGCGTCCAGCGTCTTCCGCCACTTGGCTAATGAACTATTAGAAAAATAACGCGAACCACGGTAAATGTCCCGTTAATAATAATAGTGCTTTAATGTGCTTTAATGAATGACCGTGATAGTTAAAAAAAGTGTATTAGTAAAATATAAATCTGGAGCGGATCTTCCAAAAACTGGACGGGCTGAAAGCGAAATTATTTCTACTCGCATGAAGTCACGGGCAATTTTTTGTATATTATGTTATATACACGCTCTACCCACAGTCCATAGGTATAGATAAAAAGCTGAATTTCGATATATTTATGACAATAAATATTATCAAAGTAAGTACAAAAGTGCTTAATGGCGTTCAATGGGAGAGGCCTATGTCCAGTAGTGGACTAAAGTAGGCTGATGATGATAATACAAAAATGATATGTTGGATGAAACTATATAGTAATCTGATTCCTAACATTGATGTATATTTTGTTGCTCACAAAACCTGACCGTTAGATTAACATAATAAAAGGTTTGATGTCTACCAACCTCTGACCGGTTCCATCTGCCGAAATAATCTGCTAATGGGAGCTGATAATGTTTGTACTATCTGTTAGCGAATGGTATTGATCACGTTTTACGATATTATATAATGGTAACAAGTTCTAAAAGCTATGCTGTAGCACAAAGGCGTCGCCAAGGGGGGCAAGGAGGGCAGCTGCCCCCCCCCAAGAGATTAAAAAATGTAGCCAACTGCAAAGCAATCAGTCCTAAGGCCGTGCAATTGTACCTGTACCTACAATTCATATTTTTCTCATCCTCCATAATATTAACTTGCCCCCCCCCGGGCCATGGGCTGATGACGCCCTTGCTGTAGCACATGTCATGTGTTTTAATTGCACGGTTTTGCTGTAATAGGATAATGCCATCGGACAAAGGTTAACTAGCGCATGGCATAGATAGAACGAAAGAGATGGAACCACAGTTCTTGTTTGTTTAAAAATATGTATGTTTGATATTTATATACTTGTAGCGTGTCTTATATGCTTTGTAAATGTATAATAATTGTCATTATACCAACCAATCAAAATGGCTATTGAAGCCCAGGATGACGAATTTGGGTTCAATGATAATGAAGTTCATTGCTAGAAACAGGTTAACGATAAGGCTCAGCTCCATCGTCATCGTCATCCCAGCCACAAGAAGTCCACTGCTGAACATAGGCATCCCCATCGATTTCTAAAAAGACCGGTTTGAAGCGGCTTGCATCAAGCGCCTTCCTGCCACTTATATGAGATCGTCTGTCCACCTTGTGGCTAGTCTTCTTACGCTGCGCTTGCCGGTGCATGGTCTTCACTCGAGAACTTTTTGGCCCCATCGTCCATCAGTTCTACGTGCTATGTACCTTGTCTACTGCCACTTCAACTTGCTAATCCACTGTGCTATGTCAGTGACTTTTGTACGTCTACGGATATCTTCATTCGATTTCGCAGAGAAACACCGAGCTTAGAGTCCATAGTTCGTTGCTTTTCGTTCGCTGCGTTTTGTTCTCAGCGAGAATAGATCAGTGGAAGTTATCCTTACTTACATTGGCCGCCCATATAAATACTGTGTAAAACGTGGATAAAAATATTGACAAAAGTTTTTAAAACAATTCAAAGCGAATTTTCCTGTACACGAAAAAATTGGCAAAATGATAATGTGGACGAAGTTAACTTAGAAGGATAATTTTACCGTATCAGGAGTATTGTTGTTCTCCATGCTCATTGGCACGTATCACGTTAAATTTAACATTGGAAACCTGATTTTCAGTGTCAACAACAACCGATTAACCCCCCAGATCTAAGTAGCCAACTCATTACCGCGACACGTTATACATGTTTGCACGGGTGGGTACCTACATGATATTGAGTAATGTTGAGTAATCGCAACATCCTATTTAAAAATATCGATTGTGAAAATGTCACTGTCATGATTTTATTTTGATTTATTATCATCATACTATTTTCGACCAATAAAAGAGATGTTTGTAATTGTTTGTTTTATCAAATCGTTAATAAGCCCGAATCATTAGATACAATTATATATTTATTTTTTTGGCATTTATACGGGCGGCTGGCTGACGACGACGTCAAAATAGGATCATTGGTAACTGCGAGGTTATGGATGGGGTCGTTAAACTGGCACAGGAAATTCCTGATTGCATGACTTTCGTTTCGAGGTAGAGTCATACTTACATAGGTACATGTTTTGCGATTTTATGTATGTTTAATTAGATTTTACAATGTCGTGGTGTTCATGATGGGTGCTGAAAATTTGTAGCACCCACCGAATGTGGGCTTCTGAAAATATTATGAGCACTTTTAAATTTTATAATAAAAATCCAATCTAAAAATATATTTCTATTGTTAATAAAAGCTTATTTCTAAAAAAAATATGTTAATTTTTATATGTTTTATATGCATACGTATTTATGTTTTGTTTACGAATTCTTCGTAGTAATAAAGGTTTCACATTAATTCAGAAAATGGAAACCAGCTATTTTTAATGCTTATGCAATAATGGAGGAGTTCTGTTTTTTAATGTTATTCAAGTCGCAACATATAGCAGTTTTATCTCTTTTCGTGGGTAAAACATGTGTTCAGCTTTAGTTCCGAGATAAATATCAATAAATGTGTGCGATTCCATTCAATAAAATTTGTGGGACAACTGCTGAATGAATCTCCATGGACGACTTTGAGGCATGACCTTGATACGATATAGCTGACGTAATTTATGATGGCGGATGTGAAACGTCACAGGAAGGGCTCAAAGATTACAGTATACATGGACGTTGGTTAAAATCATTATTCCGCGATTTATAATACTTCATCGATTCTGTTCATAAATTTAATGTAGATACATAATGATGACCCGAAGTATTCGAAGTATTCTTTAGGTTTAGTGTAGGGATATTTGTGATGAAATTTGAATCAAAAATCGTGTTAGGCCGTTATTTACCTAGACGACCCGTGTCTAGATGTTAGCAGACGGGATGATGCCGAGCGTATTGGAAAAGTTCTAATCGGAGCAAATATTTATGTTTGTCTGTACTCACGATGTCTCGCGGTTGACGCATATCGATTCGTCTTGTCAGCCACAACGACCGAGACAAGACGTGATGAACGAGGAGCGTTGGCGTCCACAGGATGCCGTCATAAATTCCACCGCGCACAGAGACAGGCCGATATCCGCGTCGAGGCGAATACCGGTACCAGAGCACAAACTGGTCGAACAAGTGAAAGGATCGGAGTTTAATGGCGCGAGCGACGCAGAAGCATTGCGATGCCGGTGGTCGGAGGGTCACCTTGAGACGCGGTCAACGGCGCATGTGCACCACACCCTCGGCCTCGCTCCCCGCTCCCCTCTGAGTGACGTCACGCCGCGACGGGCCCCGCGCCCGCACACACACAACAGAGCGGCACGCACGTGACGCCCTTCACGCAATCTCGCGTCAGTTGGCGCAATTCAGTGAAATGAATTCGTTCGTCTGTGTTCATTTGCAATAGGTATGTCAAGATGCATTTTCAGAAATATCGTCTGATCATCGTTGGCAATGTTGTTTTGAGTCGCTGCTGCTTTTAGTTCGACATTTTTAACGTCTCATTTTATTTATAATATTGAGTTTGATATCGTATCATTCGATTATTAGGTTTCAATAGATTTTAATATTCGAATTGGGTAATTCTTTGTTAATAAAATAATTTAAAAGTACCTATCTACCATAGACACTTGCCTTTTATTGCCGCTACGTAGGTATCTATTTGTGTAAAAACAAACACCACTACTTATAATGTAAGTAAGCATTGTATTTTCGTTGTGTTATTACTTATTAGATTTCATCATTTTCATTTTCCTTAGGGGCTATTCCTTATGGGATTCCTTATTCCTTAGGGGTTCGACCATGTCTTATTTTTTCTTACAAAGGGATGGGATGGGAGTCTTGATAGTTCTTACGTAAGATTACAAAAATTAAAATAAAAGTTAAAATTATACTTTGAAAAAGCGCGGGCAACCGCGCGAGTGCCGAAGTGCGCTCGGATGTGTATAAAAGTACAAATAAACATTCCTAAAAATTGTTACTTTGAAAAATAAACCAAACGTGCATTCATTGCAAAAGTCTTAGAGTTGAGTTTTTATCTCAGGTGTTATTTAAGGTCAGGTCAATTTTATTATGACTTGTAGTTTTTGAATTGTCACTTATTGACCTTTAATCATGCTCAGATCAAAGATGACTTGTTATCTTACATTCAAGTCAATAATGTCACTATCAAAATTTCTATGAAAATATTTAAATAAAGTTACGGTCCTATGTAAATAGGGCGAATTCTGTGAAATTTACCTACTTATATAATTTTATCTCACGTTCATATTTTTACTAAGTAAGTAGGTATTTTTGTTATAAAACTTGGAACCATAGCATCTATCGTTGGTTTTTTTTTCTGTTATATCTATTCTGTGTTTTGATCTTTAAATAATTATAGTTTAAAAAACTGAAGCAACCGACTTCTCATGGATGCCAATGTCAGAACTGGACCAAATAATTGAAATGGGATCACACGGGAAGCACCAGCTTTCAAATAAAAAAAGAATCATCAAAAACAGCTGAATTGATAACCTCCTCCTTTTTGGAAGTCGGTTGAAAATGAAATATACCTAATCAGTTGTTGGCAGGTGGCAGGAAGACCCTGGAAGCAGGCCGCTTCCAACCGGTCTTTTTGGAAATTTATAGGGAAGGCCTGTGTCCAGCAGTGGACTTCTTGTGGCTGAGATGATGATGATGATGAATCAGTTGTTGGGTGTGGTTTTTACGCGCTGACGCGCCTCCATTGCATTATTTACAATCTATATACCTAATTACCTAGGTAGGTACGCGCTTCGCACATATATTTGTGATGCCGTGAGTCAACTCACGCGCATTCCAACTTCTCGTTTGTATAAACCAAACTGTTTCATTAGTCAATAATTCTAAAATCTGTCACGGATTTTATCTAACTTTCTTTTTATCTAAGTACTTTTTATGAGCTGTTCTGTGTATTGTTTGTTAAACCTTCACCCTCGATAATTTAATCCGGCGGGTAGAACGACTGAAACTAATGTTCTTCAATCTTATCATTGAAACGAATTCGCGAGAAATGTTTTTGCACGACGGCGACGTTACTTTTTGTTCAAAGCCTATCGCGATTAATATTATTTTTTAGATTAATATGTAAGTTAATCGCAATTCAATTCAATGTCATTCATTTACTCGTATTAGTCGTTTTTTATCGATGCATTAGGAGATGCTTTACGGGGTGTCATAATAAACGAGGCACATACTTAAATTTTAATTTAAGTACGTGATCAAATCTGACGCTAGAAAAAAACAGCTGTTCCATACATTTTCTTCGCGATCAATAAACATTTTGTTTGTGTCCGTCGTTCACTGTTACAGCCTTTATATACTGTTAATTACTACTTAGATGGCAGATAGTATGTACGATCGGACAGTCATTTTTCTTATTCTTATTCTTCTTATTCGAGGTGGGGGCGATAGGTCCTGCACTGAAGTCCCGCTTGGGGTGTATTGTGCATTTCCCCCTACCAGCACTACCCGAGCCATCCTAACTCCTTGAAATAACGGAGTGAGGCTTTAGGCTGCTGGTACAACTGCTCCAGTGGTGAATGTGTTCTTGATGGTAATGACGAAGACGATGAGGAAGCATGCTGTTGCGATAGTGACAATAGCGATGATGAGGCTGTTATTGATATAGAGGCTAAAGCTCCCACATGCAGTCCTGTGGATTTTCTGGTATCTTCTGTGGCCTCACAATGCCACAGTACGTGTTCTACAGTTTCCTTTTTTTTCAGACAGCCCCGACATAGAGGGCTGTCTGTGTCACCTAATTTGAACAAATGGCTATTTAAATTGCAGTGACCAGTAATGAGGCCCACTAGTATACGGAGGTCCTGTCGTTGCAATTTTAGAAGGTTGTTCGTAACGTTCCTGTCAATGGTTGGAAAGGCTGCTTTTGCGTGTTTGCAGTCATCTCTCTTTTCCCACAGGTTTTGCTGTTCCTTTTCCGTGTACTTTCGTAGTAGCTCTCGCACTTCCATCGCGGTTGGTTTACAGAAACTCAACATGTCTCTGTTTGACAGACATTTTTATTTTCATGTTCTATTCTCCAGGTAAAATGCAAAATTGTAACCTCTAAATATGAAAAAATACACGTGTGTATTTACGTGAGTGTGGAATATTTTTATGTTCGTATGACATAGAATCTATTTTTGTTGAGATGTGAAAGAGGCCTTGGTATTTGACCTTAGTTCTTAGAGAGACAATACACGATAGGCGATAGTTACTACTCAGAAAAATACTTTAAGGATATCGACGACTTATTTTATCAGTATTTATATATGTAACCCTAGCAAATCGGACGTGGTTATTTACTGTGTCCGATAAATCAATAGAATAATGCAAGTGAGACATAAGGAAAAAATGTAGCGATTCAATTATTTAAATTTTTATGGCTATAATTGAGGCAAAATAATGCGCGAGTAACAAATTTTATCAAAATAAATATTTCTTACAATTTGCAACAAACGGTATTGTTTACGTTTACATTTTTCGATCCACAAATCTTTTAACAGCATAATAAGTGAGATAGCATCAGGAAAACCGGTATGACTAACTTAACCCAATCAGTTTGATGTGAACCCCCTTGAGGTAAATTTCATCATTAATTAGTTTAGGTTGTACTCGGGTTTATACAAGTATTTTTGGGCGTGTCCCTTTTATGCGTGTGACAATTTCAGCTTATCCACTTCTGCTGGCCTACCATGGACGTGGAGATAAGTAGACGTTGTTTTCCCACTGTTTTGACCATTTATCAGTGATGGAAATATAGTAAACTCGTATGTTGATATTGACACCTGATTATAACGGGATAAAAACGATTTTGAAAAATAAAGTGACGGAAGACACTTGGTCAATAATGGTAAACTCTTAAAAAAAGAAGAAAGAAATACTGGGAATTTTGTATGAGTCAAGTAATGTGAAATTCTGAACGAATGAGTGACGTCCAAGATCAGAAATAAGAAATAGTAGAGTATGTAACTAGGTATTAGTAGTGCAAAATTAGCATATTGATGTAATATAGTAGGCCTTGATGACAAAATGTCAGAAGCAAAACAAGAGTTTGCTATCTCTTGATAAGCTGATCTCAGAATCCGCCTATACGAGATAATATGTAGCTTTCCTTGTATTTGTTTCTTTTGTTATGTATAGACAGAATTTAATAACATTTGAGTGATAACACAGTAAATACCTACTCAAATATGTCTGTCAAGTAAGTAAGTTCGTATAGACTGAGTGGCCAGTCCTAGTATGTAATTATTTGTAACGTAATACTGCACAGTATTTTGGGATTTAAGTAGTTACATAATATTACAAATACAAAAACAATATAACATAATGAAAAATCCAATAAAAAATAAATAAATCTAATATAAATAAAAATAATAAGTAAATAAATGTACTTAACATGAACATCTCAAAAGGCTCTCGCTTGTTTGTTGGGGTCAGTGGCCAGATACCTACAGAAAGCAGTCACCCTAACACGGCGCGTATTATCAGGAGGTTGTCTCAGGATGTAAACTAAAAAAAATATCTCCCAGTCCACTGTCGAAAACGGCGGGGAAACACTCGTACATGTGCAGTTCGCAGAATGTAGAGTCAAGTCGATGCATACGAATTACGAATACACAGATCCACAATATCACCTACTTCCTGCATTAATACCAAATAATGTTGTCTAAAGTTTTCGTGATTGTTACTCTAGTCTCACCTATGACCACTGACGCTGCGAAGTGTTCGAAACGTCAGGTCATACAATTATGTAAAATATACGCGATAAATCCGTTTAAATTTGTTTCATTTCAATTAGTTTCAAATGTTACGTAACAACTCAAAACAACTTTAATTTCGTATTCAATGTTTTTATACAAGATGACATATTTCAGTGACATAATAACAGTCATTACGTCCGATAAAATAATTTGTTTACCTTGAAGTGAACCAAGTCCTTGGCCATGATGTCCTAATTCAATAGTATGTTCTGAAATACTTCAAAGACTCGCTTCACCACGGACCGTATTCAACTGAAGGGATTACTCCTCGTGCACAACTTGTCTATAAACCTACAATAAATGTCTTATCTTTCACTTCACCGCAATAATCTTTATCTTTATTAGAACTAAGACAAATAAAGAAGCATTATAAAAGCTAACAATGGCCTTATATCTCCTGGCTTTATTATTATAGAAGACTGAATAATAAATTAATTCAGTAATTATGTGTCGTTTATATCGCGATAATACAACGTGGTTCGATCTAAGTGGTCTTTGGAACTGTACGAATTAGGTAACTAACCTCCTTTGTTTGGCACGCGATGTTGGAGTTCTACCAATAGACGTAACAAATTGGCGTCTTTGAAATTACAATTATAAGGACGCAAACAAACAATAAACATGTTTTTGGTCATAAGTTTATTGAGATTCTTTCGAATAAACAAAATTCTTACTTCATTTGGTAATCATGAGTATGCAATTGTACTGTTTTAGGAAAATCACAATAATATAATAAGTCAAGAACTGAAACTTGAAGAAAGAAGAAAATTAATGTCGGCCGTGCAGGGGAGAGTATCTGACTTTGACTTTTCTATTAGTCAGTCTTATTCTCTTTCCTACTCTGTCAGCATGCAGTCATCGTTACTACCATCTCTCATTTCCCTTCTCTTTTAAAGGATCTTTTTCTGTTTGTTTTCTTTCTCACCACTGCGCACTGTCATTTGGCAAGAAAATATTTGGACTTGAGGTTAGCATTTCGAATGTCCGACATTATGATTTATCCACGAGTCACAGGGGTGTCGAAAATGCCCTGATGAGAGTGGCTTGGTAAAAAGTATATGACGTAAAAAGTTATTGTGTAAAGTTGTTACGAGCTCCTTGCTAACCTCAGGAAAGTCGAGTAACAGGCAAACAAGTTAGCACGGAGCTCGTAATCCATGCCAAAGAAGGACATTATGATTTATCGACAACGAAGTTACAGGGATGTCGAAAATACCCTGAATGGCTTCGTGCCCTTGCTGCACGACTTTTCTAAGGTTAGCAAGGACCTCGTAATCCATTTCGATGACGGACATTATGAGTATTTTATCTTTCCCCGGAAATAGGTAGTGTAGACACTGGAGAATCACTAAAACAACAAACAACTTAGCGGTTAATAGGAATACACAAGAATAGATAGCTAATTAGCAAGGTAATTAAATATCACCTTGAACATTTTTCGAAAATGGCTCAAGTGACGAAAATAATTTATTTAGGTAAGTACTTACCTAATTATTAATTTTCATGTTATGTTGTGAGATTTCATTATTTTGTTAGATTAAGTAATTGGAAATCGATAAGGAATTAAAAGTAGGATTCTTACGATAAGACTTTCATTCCTGGAGCGCACATGTGAACGCGTTGCTTTTCTGCGTATCCGCACGTGACCAGACTGAAATATTCCAAGAAATACCTACTAGTACTAAAGTATTTTACTTTATATTATCAAACCTCATGTCACATAAATTTACTGGGATAGATCAATTTAATTGTTTACCATAAAATTTACAGCATGATATTGATATTAACGATAAGCTTAACATAAGGAACAATCTTTACATAAATACAATCTTTGATGCAGTACTGCATTAGGGTGTGGGGGTGGTGTAGCCAAAACATTGATAATCGAGCTCGAAAGAGCACAAAGAGCAGTACTAAAAGTAATGATCGGAAAACTGCGCCGCTACCCCACACTAGACCTATACCAAACAACTGAGGTCCTGAATGTAAGACAGCTGTTTCTGATGAGGGCCGTTGGGAGAGTTCACCCAGGCAAACAAGTACCGCAAAAGAAGAGGAAGAGACAAACACGACCAGAATCTGTACAACTGCCAAACATAAGAACGGTATTTGCCTCTCGCCTGCCGCCATTCATACACATATTTGCTTATAACAGTATTTGTAAATCTTGTGACCTTAAGGATTGTCTCTGTAGAAATGCCCTGATTAAGTTGAAAGTCTGGCTCAGAACCCAAACATACGATGAAATAGAATCTTTAGTCAAGGTTTATGATCGTTTCTGTTAATTACTCGTAAGCTAATATGAATCCTCACATCTGACTGCAAACATTACACCACACGTATACGTAAACGCCACACACTCCACACACACACACATCCACACACACACACACACACGCACACGCACACACGCACACACACACACACACCCATACACACTCAAGCATGCACACAAATACACCAAACTGTTACAAGATAAAGGCTTTGCAATTTGACTCCTAGATTTTGTTGAACTCTGGAAAATATTGTAGACTGTAGCCATTTCAGTTATGGCTTGTATATAAATTTAATTTGTTAAATTGTACTCTGATTTTAATTGTTGCTTGTTTTTAGATGCCAATAACATTGTTAATAGTATCTGTGATAAGAAGGTATAAAACTAGCCTTTCTGTATATATTAGCTTTATCCCTCATGTGGCCTTGTCTATTTGTCTAACTTTATATATTTTAATCTCATATACTTAATTGTTTTTATTGATTTGAATTTAGAACTAATATTATATAAAAAAGTAATCCCATTTTTCTAATTTGAATTATTTTAGATATACATAATTATAATTACACTGTCAAACAAATTAAGCGACATAATAACAAAAACTTTTTGTCACAACGACGCACATTGGAATATTATACGATTGGGGTTTGATGAAATAGGGTTCCCAAGATACAGGCTTAGCCTAGTTTGGGGCCCATCAGTAACGATATATAATCTAGTATGTTAATTATGTGTTATTGTAATTTAAGTATAAATAATAATTGAAACTGTAATTATGGTTAATAAAGGAATTATTATTAGTAGCTCGATTAGTCCATTTGTAGGTCGTCCGTAAGAATATAGATACATTCCTCTCTTGAATGGGCCACACACCAATACAATGTAGATCAGAGACACAGAAGTTTACAATCGCATCGATAAAAGCTAACTATGAACGGTAAAAAGAAATCACGGTTCTTGGTCCAGGAGTAGGTAGATACAATTTAGAGCTAAGTTTAGTCAATATTGGCTGACTTCAACTACAATAATAATATTATTTCTTGTTATGAAATATAATATACGGTATCATTGTATCTGATTACAAGTACAGAGTCATCAATATCATTTACATAATTTTAAGATTTGACGTCAAATATTTTGCAGCGTCCCGTGGCTCTATGGTATCACGGCTGAGACTGAGAAGTCTAAAACATTTTTCATCATCCTATTTTAATTTGCGTCTACCCGCCACTTGTATGAGGTCAACTGTCCATCTCGTGGCTGGTCTTCCTACACTGCGCTTGCCGGTACGTGGCCTCCACTCGAGAACCTTTCGGCCCCATCGGCCATCAGTTCTACGTGCTATGTGCCCTGCCCACTGCCACTTCAACTTGCTAATCCGCTGTGCTATATCGGTGACTCCTGTACGTCTACGTATCTCTTCATTTCTGATTCGATCTCGCCGCTTCCAATCGGTCTTTTTGGAAATCCATGGGGGAGGCCTATGTCCAGCAGTGGACTTCTTATGGCTGAGATGATGATGATGATGATGATTTTAATTTGCGAGCGAAGCAGAACGAACATCGGTTTTCTCTTCCAGTCCTTATCAAAACAAATAATAATATGAAAGACAATTATCTTTGATAAGTGTTCTGTTTACGAGTCTGTAAGTCATGTTCTAACTAAAGCAATGACAATGCCGGTTATTCCCCGTTAAAGATTAGGATTATCATCATAACTATCTATTCTAGTGATTTGATAAAATTAGCCTTTTCGTAAACAGACGCGGACGACTCTATAAAACAAGTGTCTGACGCTTAATAAAATTGATTGTTTGTTACCAAAATGCAAGTTCAAGTTTGGGAATGAGCGCTACGGAATAACTTCATCATATATAATCATACATATTTTATAATATACAGTGTACTATTATATTGATATATGTACTCATCATCATTATCATCATCATCTCAGCCACAAAAGTCCACTGCTGGACATAAGTTTTCCCATGGATTTCAACATGGAAGCGGCTTGCATCCAGCGTCGTCAAATCGGAATCCTTATAAGAGCACTTTGTTGTTCGTCTGACCCTCTACCAAGACCTTCTATCTCGGGAACGCGTGAAGGTATCAAGTTGAAATTAAAACCATATAAGTACGCAAATCTGCAGTCCCTTACAGCTGTGAAAAAATCAAACTTCTCAGCTATCGTAAAAAAAAGTTATAGCCGTTATCTCACAAAAGAACACATATTTCTACACTCACAAGGGAATCAAAATCTATGGGATACTCGTAGGTACTTCTGGTTGACCTAGAACTATGAGGCAAGAAGCATTGTCTTATAGTATACATAAAGGAAAAAAAAACCGAAAACTGTACATTTTTAATTTAATCACAAAAATTGGATCTAACTAAGGCTGAGGATGAGACTAAGGAGTTAAGCCGTTAACCGTATCATGTGGGGTATTATAATGAAAGAGCAAGCTAAAACAGTTTTTTTACGATGTGTAATTTTCGGTTTATGACGTAAAATTTAAAAAAATAAAATATCCCCCTTTTATCAAAGACTAGCTTCGCCCTAAGGTTCATAACTTAGTTCCCAGTTTCGTAGAATTTCCGGGATAAAAAAATTATGTTAAGTAATTCATAAGAAAAAAACTTCAACACTCGGTTCCCGAACCATTTATCATAACTACTAGTTTGTACGGAACCCTTGGCGAGTCTGACTCGGACTTGTCCGGGTTTTTATAATAATAAATTGGTTATTCATTCGACGATATGTAACACCATCTCGTGAACTACATAATAGAATACTGGGTCCGAATCAAATATGATTTAGGTATATAGCTCCACCTAGACCGTGTTGTGTATAACTAGTAGTGTCCAGCTCGTTATGACTGTTATTGCGTTGCGGTACTGAGATACTGATTCTTTCGAATGTCGATTGTTAGTTAACGTTATAGTACCTACTATAATAGATAGGTGGCGCTGTTGGTCTCTACTTTTATGACTTTCCTGAATTGTAAAATAAAGCCTCTACCAGTATCCTCTAGTAGTTTGTGGCCTTTACTAGAAAATCTTTAAATTTTACAATATTGTGTAGTGCTCTTCATCTTTTTGAGTCTGCCATTTTGTTTACTTAATTAATTGCAGGGTCATGAAATAGCTTGCTGCTTGTGTCTATGTTTTCGTAGCACTAAGATGCTACGAAAATGATAATGTCTTGCTGTTAAATTATTACTCTAGACGTCATTATCGTAACGCTTTTTCGTTTGCATCATTTATATGCATAGAAAAGGTACTCACAAGTCACAACAGACTTTTTAAGTTTTCTTTTAGCGTATGACTTGTGAAATGTTTTATTTTAGTGTTGAATATGATATCAGCTGTGTATAATGATAAGCATTTTATGCTAATCCATATTTACGGTGTACTATAAACAAAGCAGGAATACATTTTTGGGGTTCCTTAGTCAACAAGAAATCCCTCTAGTGAGAAACCCTTAGCACTGTTTCGCACTGTATATTTGTTCGTATATGTCTGTCCATCCGCGGCTTAGCTCAAAGATTCTTAATAATAGAAAGCTGTAAATTGGTATCTTCTACAAATCTTGAAAAAAATGTGTACCTCCCCTATACTCTGTACACGTAAAGTGGGGGATGAATAATATTTTTTTCGTCCAAATATGGTGTGGAGTGTCATTGCATAGGTAATTCAAGAATATTGTAGATTTGCGAATTCCGTTTGCGAAATACCTATTAAGCTTTAAAATGATAATTTTTGTTACTATATAAAAGCGAAATATATAACCGACACGCACTTAGCCGGTTTTTTCATTCATACCGGATAGGTATTTTTATAGGTTATAGGATAGGTTTTTCATACATAGATTTTTTTTTCGGATTCTTTCCCTCTACAGATTTTTAAGAGGAAATTTTTAACCGACTTCCAAAAAGAAGGAGGTTATGAATTCGTCTATATATTTTGTTTGGTTTATTTTTTTATGTTTACTAAGTGATTACTACGGCAATTATGAATTGTTTTTGGTGATTCTTTTTTGTTTGATAGGTTATATTTTAGAGGTGGTCCTATTTCAATTTTATCAAAATGGGTTCAGCTCTTTGGTTTTTATAACAAAATAATTGAAAAATATCATTCAAGTAAAAGAATAGCATATTTTAAAGTCGGTTTTCGGTTTTTAAACTATAATTATGTATACATATGTGCCTAATTTTAGCAGACTTCAAAAAAGTTTATTTTGTAACCGTTAAAATTTCGAAATAATAAATTATTCTTGTTCTATTCTCCCAAATACTTATTGTACTTATAGCAAACTTGTAAGCGAATATGTAGGACATGACATTGCTAAAGAAATCATCCAAAATCATCACATTTGCCACAAATCCACTAGACTAAAACGCCTTTGCTCAGACAAATAAGGAATCAATGTAATCCTAGTTTTGCATATTATTTCGATTTCGGCCGACCGGTTGAGCAGGCCGAACCCGCTTGAGGCCGAAGACTACCTACGTTTTTCAAGTGGTGGTCTTTGCGGCCTATACCTAGTGAGTTCTTCGATAGAGATAGTAATCGTCATCATCATCATCATCTCAGCCATAAGGAGTCCACTGCTGGACATAGGCCTCCCCCATGGATTTCCAAAAAGACCGATTGGAAGCGGCTTGCATCCAGCGTCTTCCCGCCACTTGTATGAGGTCATCTGTCCATCTCGTGGCTGGTCTTCTTTGGTCTTAGTAATCGTGGTGATGAATTATTAGTTGCATACTGATGTAGAGGCGTGTTCTTCACTTTTCAATGTCAATGAAAAATAAATAAAGTAACCGAAGCGTGGGAAGTGAAGTGATACCCAATGGTATGTAGTTTAACTAATTGAACCCAGTGTAAATTGGTTGTGATCTCAGTATCAATGTCGCAGATTATGTGTTAGTCAGTGCGTTCAGTGTACAGATTAAGAGTGTAGTTTGTACGTTTGCGGCCTTGCTGCCCAGATATATTGTGCTATAAAACAAACTCAACGAATTAGGATCAACGAGGTCAATGTAGCTAGTTGTGAAAGTTAGAAACATGAAAGTATGATGATGTTTTTTTTTTTTTTTTTTTAACGCAAATAAGTCCGCGTTTGACCACCAACTCGCCTGTTGGAAAGCGAGGATGTGGTCGAAGATGAAGCACGCAGACTTAGAAGATACCTATTCACTCTGACCTTGAAAAGACCAATGTTGTAATTCTCAGGGAACAAAGAAGCCGGCAATTTGTTCATTCATTCATTTTTTCGATTGCTAGAATAGTCAAGACTTACATTGACGTGTCTGTTGTACAGAGAAAATTACGTTCAAAATGCGGTTTCGATGATGAAAGTATTATCTTTCATATTTGTTGATAACTGTACCGATGAATCCAGCATAACTGAGCTACATTGAGGTGCAGCTGGGTTATGTGGGATTAGTTCCACTCGGTGGCCGCACTCTGTGTTTATGGAAGGTAGATAGAAAGATAACTATGGAAATTAACGTGGATTTCACTCACGTCTGTTTTGAGCCGAAATATCCGACTATAGTTTCAACCGCATTCGGCGCATTTGCATTTGAGTGCAAGGCGCGTCACCGACCGAGAGTGACGTGTGCGCTGCTCCTTTGAAAAAGACCGCCGAATGCGGTTGAAACTATAGTCGGATATTTCGGCTCAAAACAGACGTGAGTGACCCGTAGTTTTTATTTAGAAAGATAACTCTTTATTACAAGACCACATTGTACAAACATATTAAAAAAATTACAATATTACTATGAAAATATTACTATTATCGTTCAATAGGCGGCCTTATCGCTTAAAGCGATCTCTCCAGGCTACTCCATGTAGGTACAGAGTAGGATAAGTGGCACAGACAACTAAAACACAAAAATTTGCGTACATAAAAGTGAAAACAGTAATAACTTATATCTATTATATAATATGCATATATATATTTATATGAATATGAAAGGAAAAGTAGTTATTTACTCATTTCAATAGTGTTCTTTTACAAGTATTTTAAATTATTCATTGAAATGACAAAAATTCGTGCTCAGCAATATCGGTCTACGTTCTTGATGCGTACTGCACCGGAATGGAATTCTTTGCCACCATCTGTTTCCTGAGAGCTGCTCTTGGATTTTTTTAGGCTAGAATTAATAGATACCTTCTAGAATTTTTAGATTGACGAGCTCCATACTCGACTACACCGCCGCTCAACATCAGGCTAGTTGGTGGTCAATCGTAGATCTATCTAATATAATACTAGTAGTTCTACAGTAGACCTCGCGAGAGAGCTTATTTGCAGCTCACCTTGGCAAGTTGGTTGTCATATATCTCGACAACCACTTGACCAATTTTGTTCATTTTTACCACAAGTTGTAATAATAGTGTACTTTACCTACCTATCAAATATCATTAAAATCGGTTGGTAATTAACGCCGCAATAAACTTCCCCTCTTTTTATGGGAACCACCCATCTTATCAAAAATCGCCGACGACAATTTTTTTTTAATAATTCATAGAACCTATATACCAAGTTTCATCAAAATTGGTTCAAAATTACGGCCTGTACGCGAGTACGAACATACAAACAAACTGACAGACGAAAGAAAATTTGGCCAGTTGATGAGAGACGCTTCGCTCGCTCGGTCAAAAATTTATTGTTTTCTAGTTTGTGTATGTTTTTTTCTATGTCATCATCTATTAGTTGAAGCAAATGAGTTTAGCATTTGGCAATAATGGTTTCTCTTTTGGAATATGTTTAACTCATAGCTTTGATTGTTTTTACTACCTCTAGCTAGAGGTTTATATAAGATTAGTTAAATTCGTGTTGAAGTATATTATACAAAGCATCATGACTTCATTTTACAGTCGGGTATTGTTTGCTTTTAATAATATCAATTCAGATACCTATTATATAAGAACATTTCCTTGGTGGATGAACGCAGTTGGATTAAGGCAACTTTACTTTCATTACCTGCAATGGTTTTCAGAGTCCACTTCGACTCAACTGAAACTGAAACAACAAAAGTTATTGGCAGTTAAGCCATAAAAGCTGCATGTGTTAAGGGGTAAGTAAAGGAAACTAACAGCATTAAAATATTCTTAATATTTAGTTTGGTAAATATTTAGGCCTTTGACCAAATTGATAAACTGATCTGTCAACTCTAATTCAACATTGAAAATAGTCGAATGTAGACAGCATTTTAAACTGAATAATATAAGTCAACGCAAATTCAACATTGAAAATAGTTGAATGTAGACAGTATTTTAAACTGAATAATATAAGTCAACGCAAATTCAACATTGAAAATAGTTGAATGTAGACAGTATTTTAAACTGAATAATATAAGTCAACGCAAATTCAACATTGAAAATAGTTGAATGTAGACAGTATTTTAACTAATTATAAAAATGAATATTATTTTTATTCCGCTTTTTACTGTGTTATTACAGTTAACAGATATATTCATGCGTGTAATAATTGAATCTTTACTTGCATCTACGAATATCCAATGAAAGTAGATCTCAGTCTCAGTTAAAGTCGCAAAACCTGCGCCTGTGGTCCTGCGCAGCGCAGGTGTGAAGTACGCCGCCCTCACTAAGGACATAATAGCCGTAGCGCCCAAACCTAACGAGCCGCGGCCTCGGCGTAGCGCGTGCGCGGTGCGGATGTTCAGTCCGTCGTCAGTAACTCAGTAGCTTTCGCTGCGCTCGCGCACACCCGCCTGCGCCTGCGTCTACACTTGTCAACCGACGAACATGACGTTTCGCGCGCGCAACTCAATCTTACACTTCCAAACTTCATGACAAACTTATAGCAATTAGTGGTTATAAGATATGTGTGTGTAAAACCTGGTGTGAGCGGTCAGTGGACACAATGAACGGTGCGCAGAATTGGCACAAATGGCTAGTGTTGCCGCTGCTCGGATTAGCTTTGTCCGCTCGCTCAATTGGCTGCGATTACAGTTCCATCACCGAGAAATTTGGAGCGGAAGCTGTGGAGCGGTGCAGCGAAAAATGTCCCTTTCAGGTTCGTCCGCAATAATCGGTTCAATAGTGGACTAATCTTTCTTTCTCACAAATCCTGGCGAGGGTGGCAATCTTACCAAGATAAGGTCCTAGTTGAACAGCACAGATAATTAATAATTATAGTTTAAAAATGAAAGAAAAACGCCATCGGTCCCCACGTATCCGAACAAAATAATCATATAAATATATTTTACTATGGAAATTGGAAATTAACGTTGTTTTCACACATTTTCGGCTCAAAACAGACCCGTAGTTTTTACTTAAAAACATATAAATATAATTGGATTTAGCTATGTAAAACTAATGAATTAATTTTTAAGAATTTTTATAGGACCACATCTGAATAAAAATCATCTAAATCGGTTCTATGTTCATCCACGCAAAATAAAAGAAAAAAATACAGTCTGAGATTCTACTGCTTTTGAAATATGTTAAAAACTTATGTATACTTTATACTGAAAAAAAAACTATGTATACTTTATATATACTAGGTAGGTACCTATTACATAGTTAAGTTCAACTATACAAGTAAGATCGTCTGACGGTTATTTTAAATGAATTCAAGTATAATCTCATACCGTTGGTAGCGCACGGTGGCGCAAGGTTGTTTTGTCAAATCGTTTATCATCCCAGCTCTCATATATGATTATACCTACAATTACCCACTGACCCAACTGATAGTTTATCTAATAAGTACGTAGTTGTAAGTAATGCAACTAGCTGCGTCCCACGGTTCCACCCGCGTATCTATTGGAACCGTTCCTTTTTCTGGAATAACAAGTAACATATAGCATGTGGTTATTATTGGGTTTAAGGTGTGTTCATTAAATGTTTCATTATAATTTCATCCAGTTAAATTATAATGAACTGAATTAAATTAAAAACGAATTTTACCAATGATTGACCAAACATACAACAACAAAAACTTACAAATGTCCGTATTCACAATACTACTTTGTTGCGTCTCAATTTTGTCTGTTATTGTTGTCTCAAAAAAACCATTCACTTTCTCATAAAACTATGTAGCCTATGTAGTAATTCAAAGAATAAGTTAACTCCATTCCGAATTTCATTAAAATTCGTTTAGCCATCGAGACACGCACTTAACAATTACACACTCTCATCACATATTTACACACATTCCCATTTATAATACTATTAGTGTGATATTGTTACGAAACAAGTACCTAGCAAAAAAAAAAGAATAATCAAAATCGGACTACTCTGTAAAAAGTATGCGTGATCATACATAAAAAAATATACGCGTCGACTTGAGAACCTCCTCCGTTTTTTTCGTCGGTTAATAATGAATGATGACAATGTTAGCGAATAGACTGAGTCGATGCTATTTTCATTGACAAATCGGCAATGAATAGGCCGTTGCTTGGTACGAGATGTTATCTTCAATGGTACATGCGAGTACAGTTCGTGGGTTAGTTTATTTGCGGCATCTGCTGTAAGGTTCAACGCACATCTAAGCAATTGTGACAATTAGCCACCCATTGCAATTAACAGCATGCTAACTATAGGGTATTTACTTTTCGACTTTATCATAACATTACCTACTGTTTATTTTAGGTGTAGATTTCTTCTAATTTTCAAAGGTAATGTTTTTCGAGTCTTCTGTGGTAAGTAGATATTTTATCTACCTCCTCTAATCTCAACGGCTAGCTTGATTATAATGTACTGTTGGGTTAGTTTTCCTTTTTAGGCTATATGTTGCAATCGAGTATTGTTTTTAGGGTTTCGTAGTAACTATAAGGAACTTTTATAACTTCGCCATGTCCGTTTTGCCTGTCTGTCTGTTCGTGTGTCACAATCATTTTACTTAGAGACTCTAAGTAAAATGTACAACAAGTACAATACAATACAACAAATACATAAATACAATTTGGCATATAGATGTATTCCGTAAATCACTACAAAATGCTGTAATAAAATAAAAAAAATAAAAAATAGGGGTGGCGCTCCATACGTATAAGGAATTTTTTACAGCTATTATACCCAGAAATTTATAATAATCCATAGTAGTATCACAGTATATGTACTATGGTAGTATGGTTCCTCGTAGTTACTACGGAACCCTAAAAAGGTATGCGCATAGACGCTGTATTATTATTTGTATAATGATTCTTCAGAATCACTTTTTTAGACGAGACTGCGAGAAAGTTTCTTATTATAAGCTGGTTATCAAAACCAGTCCAGTAATTTAATCTGTAAGAGTTATATATTATATATTTATATGTATACACACACATACATTTCAGGTATAGTGGTATCCACCCAAGCAATTTCTATAATAGGTTCCTTATTTGCTGTAGCGATTAAACAAATACTATCATTAGCACTTACAGTGCGGCAAAGAGTATCAAGTTACCATTGTTATAAAATCCATAACAATAGCTCACAGCGAGAAAAGGGTCCAAAAAGCCGTGACCACAGGTATCAGATGCCGTCATGGAAGCCCAACAAGTGGCACCAGACCGGTTCCGGTCGCACGCTGCAGAAATATACGAAAAGTAAAATCAATGCATATGACTTATGTATAATGTGGTTTAAAAAACTTCTTGGCGATTTTTTTTTTGTTTAGACTACTTTGCGAAAAGGCAAATGACCTCATTAGTATAGTGATTTAAGTGTTTTATATATTTATCGCTATATATCGATAAGTTGTAATCACAGAGTGTTCAAAACAATTTTCATTGAAAGTATTTAATATGGTCTACGAGTACTATTATGGTTAATCGTGAATTTCTAAGTCCAACAGTTTAGAAATGCGAGGGGGGGAGGCACAATTTTTTCACCTTTGGCGGGCTATATCTCTTATATCTTGTCTCAAGAGTTTACAAGCACAATCCTTAGTGCAATTCTCTCGCTGTATCGTAGCTGCATGAAGTGACTTCCACCCAGTGGGATCGCTTCTGAACGCTCTCGAATACACCCATCACCGTTCCTTTTGCACTTGGTACCGCTTCCATCTCGTGGGACGCTACTAGTCAACTGGTAGTGGCTTGCCGTGTCGACTGTTAGACGTGTTATGTATAGTACATTAATAAAGGTGTCAAACAACCCTTGGACTTTCACGCGCTCCCCGCGTCGCCTCTCTCCTCACCGCCACTACAATATTTATTTGCCTTACCTACCTTAAATGCTATTAAATTATTTTTTTTAGTATATACAAAAAAAAAAAAATGCGATACAAAATCATAAGAAATCATTATCCCATCAAAAAATAAATGTGAAATGAGAGCCAGGTTCAATATTGTGATATATAACCATAGTTGTTGACTTCAACGACAAAAGAAGTGAGATCTAAATGGGTGCCAAGTTCAATGGCCAGTCCTGAAATTTATTTATAGCAACGTAAAATATTTTATAACGAATTCAAGTATCATTTCTTCTTATAACTTAGGATAATATATTGAAACCTAAGGTCTGACTTGGCTAGTTCTCATATACGAATTATATAGCCTTTTCAAGTTTTAAAGCTGTAAGTTCTTATTTTATGATTCCGAAAATTTGGCTTGCTGGTAGAAACTAGCCATCAAACATAGGGCTCTTCCAAGACTGTTTTAGTAGGTACTTAACAATAATTACTTCTAAATAATTCTTACATTACAGACACTATAAGTGAGTGTTCTTAATAGAATCAATTAAATGAAAAATTATAATAACATGATAAAAAATTACCAGTTTCGGATTTTTTCCTTTGTATTCACCCAACTACCTATCTGGATGCCAAATTTGAACTTTCTAGGTCATCTGGAACTGGGTTAGAATTTTGATCTATAGGTCAGTCAGTGATAAAAAGGGCGATGTTTGGACGTTAATATCTAAATAACCGTTTGAGGTGTGTTTATGAAAATTGGAGCACATATGTATCTCGCCGGTCTCAATATACGAGCCAAATTTGACATGTTCATGTGAAGTAGTTTTTGAGTTATGAGAAGGTCAAAAGTGGCTCCAAATGGTTCGAGATAAATATACACACGGTGCTGCACGCCAGTTCTGTTAGCTTGAACCTGGCTTGACACGCTACCGCGTGTCTAGATCACCAACTCTAAAAACTGTCCCATTTGTCAGTTGACACAGGGCGGTATAATATATTACTTATACTCTTGAACTACCTTATATCTTTTTTAAAGCGGGTTAAAAAGTATATCTTGCATTATTCGTCGGATGAACGTATAAAAACCTTATGCCTCCATAATTTGCCTTCAAATATAGAAATCGAGCAAGTACTTAGTACCTACTAGCATTCTAAGGCCGTATCCAGTAAAACTGTGTACCTAATATAGATACTGAAATGTATTATAGAGAAGTCAATGAATGACAATCGCTACGAATCAATCAGGTTCCTTTTGTAACAGGTAGGGCCCATCGGCGCGACCGGTTAGTTCTGCACGCTTGGGTGCGCGTGCGCCGCCGCCGCTCCGCTACGACGGAAGTCATCGCTGCACCATCCATGCGCATCATGTAAAAACTTGTCTAATAATAAGGGAAAAAGTTAATCGAAATAGAGATATTATTGCATAACGAACCTACAAATAATATAATACTACCTGTTAAATTAACAACGGAAATGTTATAAGAAAATAAAAATAAAAAATCTGACGGGATGGTGTTTAACCATGCCTCACCCAATGTTAAATGACTGACATTTAAATGAGGCTACCGGAAAACGTTAGCTAGCAGCTACCACGCTGGACGTTAGAACGTAGCTTCTGCTATGACATAGGTACCTAATAACTTTTCTTCTGGGAATAAGCACCTACATAATGGGTTTTTTTTCGGTTGGGATAAGCAGAGACTACTAAGTAGTATGTAGGCGTACGAGATCCGCTCGTTTTTTAATTTTTTTTAATTTTTTTTTAAATACGAGCAAACCTGGTTTCATGAAAAATTAAAACTAGCTAGATCGATTTATCATCCTCGAATTTATCTATACACATACCCAAATTCATCAAAACCGTTGGAGCAGTTTCCAAGATCCTATTATCCTATATATTGTATATTGTAAATAGATATTTTGACACACGTCGAAAAGAAGCATAAATGAAATTAGATAAAGTGACTTCCACTTTCATTAGTGTTTTTAAGGCTTGACATACGCCAAATCGGACCTATCTTTCATTGTCTATATTTTTGAAAATATAAAATCCATGAATCTACTTAGGAAAAATCTAGCACGAGGAAATGTTAAAAGAAGTGTGCTCGCTTTTTCCCATACAAAAGAAGAAAACTTCCCACAAACAGAACATGTATAAGTTTAAAAAACACAAAATATCCCAAAAAAAAAAACTGAACCGATTTTGATGAAACATAAGCTAAGAACACTCTCGATGAAATCCTCTTTCCAACAAAAAAAAAACTAGACCAAAATCGCATCCATCCGTTTGAGAGCTAGGATGCCATAGACAGATACACACGTCAAACTTATGACGTCTTTATTTTTGCGTCGGGCAGAGAAGAAATCTCAGCCCAAATTATGTCTTTTTACCATGTTTTTTTTTTGCGTGTGGTGCTCGCGAACATCATTGATTTGTTTTCATCTTTTTGGGTATTGTAGAGATCATTTTGTTGTTAAATAAATACTTTAATTTATTGTTGATTGGACAAAGAATGTGTAGACATTACATAGTCGAAATAAAACAACTTAATAACTTCTTAATATTTTGTTGAAAATATCCTTTTACATACATATATATACACATACATAAAATCAGGCCGTTTGACGCCATATTTGACCATGATTAGTGTTAAATGGAGAGAAAAGGGTATTACAGGGTTATAGGGGATAAGAGGGTAGGATGTAATGCTTGTAAATCTTCATATAATTCATATAATCTTCTAATAAATATTTCACCCATCCTCTCATCATGTCCGAAGCAGTTAAGCTTATTTCCTCTATATTTATCACTAGATCTTATAAAAATACTTGTGAAATAAAAATGCTATCTTGTTTTTGAAATAATCAAATCCTTCTTTACAGAATCGAACCGGTGACGGCCACTTCGACGTCAACTGTGGATCCGAATGCAGTTTGAAAAATGTAAGTTCATATGTATTTTCAAATTAACTATTTATATCTCCACTTCGTTTCGTAGTTTACATTTGAAGGATTTCAAGCCATTTAGGCTGCACACACTACAGCAAAATTACTCATACCTACTTCTGCACAGTCATCAATCATCATAATAATCATCTCAGCCACAAGAATTCCACTGCTGGACATAAGTCACCCCATGGATTTTTTAAATTTCTCAACCCCATGGATGGATTTCCATAAAGACCTGATGGAAGTGGTTTGTATCCTGCGTCTGTCTGTTATGAGTGGTCTCTATCTTGTGGCAGGTCTTCCTACGCTGCGCTTGCCAGTGCGTGATCGCTACTCGAGAACTTTTCGGCCCCATCGCCCATCAGTTCTACGTGCTATGAGCTCTGCCCTCTGCCACTTTTATTTGCTAATCCAATGTGCTTTCTTACTCTCTGACTTTCTTACGTCTACAGTTCTCTTAAATTATGATTTGATCTCGCAGAGAGACTCCGAGCATATCACTTTCCATAGCTTGTTTATAACCTAACACATGCTGGTTGTAAACGATATTGTGTCTACTTTTGTGCAGTCAGTACCTAGTTGAGTAAAAAAACCTCCTAGATATATATTTTATTAGTTACCGTTGAAATAATTGTGGAAACGCGCATAAATTGTATGTGCTCTCTCTACATGAGACTTTTCATGAGGCCGACATATAAACAATATAATTGTGTTTACAATCATAATCCATTTTATTATTGTAAATAGTAACTTTTCAATACCTTTAATAATAAGTACCAAATATTTTGATTATATTTTTTAACTACACGTTCGTAAATCGTAGCTCTAGCCAGTAATCGTAAACTACCCATCGATAAGCTGTTATTGTTTATTTATATTTTCTCACAACTGGGTTACCCAATTTTAATGATACTGCAACGGAAATTGTAACAAAATAACACCGTATCTATAAAAACTTATCGAATAGGTAAATTTAATATTATAGTTCACTTCCTTTAGATAAGAAAGTAGATTAATAATATAATATATATTCGACTAGTAGATCTAGAGGAGTTGGACATTTGAACATGTTTTCAGAATTTCATGAAGAAAAAAAACGTTTTATCTACTACATAATATATATATATATAAATCAAGAGTGCTTCAGCTCTTTTGTTGTTTATTGTGGATAAATAGACAACAATTAAAAAGTCGCCTAGATGGGGTGATTCGTAGGTTTAGAATTATAGTTTAAATAAGCAGCCAAGTGCGTGTCGTGCCACGCGCAAAGTAAGGTTTCTACATTATATTTTACGACTTACTTCGCATAATTAATGTGCATATTCATTCCAAATTACAGCTTTCTAATACTTATATATAGTATATTATAGTATTTGAGCAAAACTTCTTTTAAGGGTTCCGTGCTGTGTCAAGGTACCCTTAATATCCCATTCATCATCATCATCATCATCTACGCCATAAGAAGTCCACTGCTGGACATAGGCCTCCTCCATGGATTTCCAAAAAGACCGATTGGAAGCGGCTTGCATCCAGTGTCTTCCCGCCACTTGTATGAGATCATCTGTCCATCTCGTGGCTGGTCTTCCTACGCTGCGCTTGCCGGTACGTGGTCTCCACTCGAGAACCTTTCGGCCCCATCGCAATATCCCATTACACTATTACAATAATTAAAAATGTTATTGAAAACAACGCACTATCCGTGACCTCCTGCTCTCATATAATAAGATATTAAGAGTTTAATGAATACGTATTGAAAACATTTGATAGACGAATAGGTTTCATTTTTCCTTAAGATAATTACAATGCATGCGAGTATAGAGCTTATAAAAAAAAAACGAAATCCGATTTTTTTTTGGGGTAAAACAGTTCAACGCTTGACAATCCTCTTAAAAGGAGAAATAAAGCAACTCTTTAACAATTTTCATCCAACTTCACTTTCAAGAAATCTTCTCATTTTAAGAAGGGTAAGACCATAAGTCTCCTACACTGGCCATGTGTGGGTTGGTGGACTTCACACTTCTTCAAAAACATTAAAATCTGTGACGTACACGTCTGAGAGTTTTTAATGTGTTTGGTTAAGGTTTCCTCACGACGTTTTCCTTCACCGTTTGAAGTTGGCGGCAATAAAAAATTGCATTTATAATCTTTTACAGCTATTTTACGCATACTTTCTCACAAACCGTACACTCAACAGTGTATCAAGTGTAACGAAATCGTAAGTTAGACTGTAAAAACCGATTTTCTGCAGTTGTCGTTTACTTTGGCCATGCGCATCGATTTTGCTCAAACTCTTCGATCGCGATGCGACCCTGTTTTAAAAATCGAAATTTAATATATTAGTAGTTACGTTGTTATGAAAGCATACTAAAATAAATTAGACAATTTAAAATCTTAAGGGGAGCTCAACGACAAAACTTTTTTTTTAAATAGTTTTCCTATCTAAATAAGTAGATTCATTTCCCACTATTACTAACCAATGATTTTATATATTAAAAAATGTTGAGATGCTCGAGGGAGATAGTTGCTCGCGTTTAGCCCATTGAAGCTGCGAGAGATTTTACTGCACCGCGTACGAAGTCGCGATGGTATAGGTCATCCCGTCTAATCAGCGATATTTATCCTATCATCCATAGAAGTTGTAGATTACCTCAAACTGTAAATAGGCACAGTCCCTGTATAGTCCTGTCTGCACTGAAACTAAAACCATTGTTGAAATAGCTCCATTGGTATGTTTTCACAGTAACTAGACCGTATACTCGTAGGTATAGCCAGTGTGACTGGCTTGTCGACCCTCGCTGCTACCTTTGTTGCTTTAGAATTTGTCTGTCATGAATATAAATAATATTTACATACGTTCGAAATTGTGCATTACCAATGAACATCCATTGTCGTAAAAAGATACGCTTCATTAGGTCAAACAGTATTATTTTTACCGACTTCAATGTAAGGTTAAGACCGCGATCTTTTTGAGACAGAATATTAGATTATTTTCGCGTGTAAGAATGTTCCGCGATATTTTTGCCCGTTGTGAACCGATTTCAATTATTTTATTATAAGTGTACTTAATATTGTTTTATTATAAGTGACAAGTACATATCACTGATTCGTTGGATGATACTACGGTAAAGTTATTATTATAACAAAAGTGTAGCCTCAGACACTCGGGAACTCAGAATACAGAAAACTCGGGAAGTAAAGGCGAATCTGACGACACCCTTACACATCAAAATAGGTCAAGCCCTTTAGACTGTAGGAGATAATAATAGAAACATAGATAATATGTACATACTTACCATATTATACATAAATGGTTGTAGGTACAATATACAAACAAACCTTATACACACTATTGTAATGTAGGTACAATATACAAACAAATATTATACACACGAAAAACATCACCTACATTCTTCGCAGTCAAGTAAAAAAATATGATCCCGAAGTGGTCGCTTGTGTCTTGTCTCTATTTTTTTTTAACAACCAATTATATCATATCAGTTTGAAGTCATTTTTTCAGTTTTTTAACCATAATAATAATTCTTGTAGCTCCATATATGATAAATTAATGTTCTGAGACTCAAAACTTATTACAAACATTAAAATTCTCCCCGTGATGCGATCCCACAATCTGAGAATACAGAAAACAATAAACAAATATTCATCGCTTTTATCACTCTACAGGCTATTCTAGTAAACAAAACACAAGATATCCATCTTACTTTACACCAAAACTGACATAAAACGGAATATTCCCATCGCCAACTGACAGTTACCAATGGTTTATGTCAAAATTATCTTTTAAGCCCAATTTGTGCCCCTGCAAGCGCAAAAAACTATAACTGTATGCTGTGTGACCATGTGCCATCAGCGACAGAGTTTGAGCTTCGTACAAATGGCAGGGACCAGACACCAGTTCAGGGTAAAATTAGCTATGTTGGGTATGCAATGCTTTTGGAAAAGATTTTTCATATCTGTGGATTATCGTATCTATTTATAAAGCGTGTAATGTTGTATTGTATGGCATGTTTTAGGCCATCCTGGCCTCACTCACATGCCAAGCGGCGAGGGATTTGTGTACCTTGATCTCCGAGGTACTTGTGCAGCGCAAACAGCTTCTTTCCTTGCTATAGTGTATTAAAATAGATGAGATGTTCATAGTCGTGCGTAAAACGGGGCTGACATAATCGCATAGCGACTTAAGCCCCATAAGAAATACAGATTAACAAAAACCTTTACAGCAATTACAACTCTTTTAACGTACAATATGTAAACATTGCAAATAAATATAAGGTCTGTGCTTGCCTACCGCCTGCCTTAATGTGAATAAGAATGCCGGGCTGGCGACCAATAAGAGCTCATATTTTTGAAAATAAATGAAAGATGATGGATGTACCTTCGATTTTCGCTTCGCGTTAGCTTCGTATTACTATGTAAGTTTTTAGGGTTCCGCAGTCAACTACGAACCTTAATAGTTTTGCTATGTCCGTCTATCCGCGGCTTAGCTCTATGACTGTTAGTACTAGAAAACTGTAATTTGAACAATTTGGACAACATTATGAAAAAATCTGTAGAAAGTTGTGTGTAAAGTCGGTTTACGGACGATTGTTTAACGTGACAACGTCATAACAAAACATTGATGAAATGATGATGATGATGATGTAACGAGACAATGAGCGTAACGGGACAATAAGTCATACTTTATCGTGCGTGCAGCCGGTGTTCATCGATTTATTAGACGTTGTCACGTCAAAAATATTTATAAATAAATATATATTATAATTTTAGGTAATCATAAAACATTAGGGGTTTGATAAATAAGTTTTATTTTTTTCATGGTAGTACCTATATGATGAAATAAAAGAAAAACTATGACGGCTAAGTAGGATTTACAAGCTAACGAGTAATAGCCAATCAACTTAAAAAATGTACTTAGAGAAGTTAATATTCTATAAAAAAAAACATTTAAACTAACATAAGTTAACTCGATTGTTTATAGTATCAAACAAGAAACCACTGTTATAAGGTCACATACATTATGACGAGTAACTACGGAACCCTACATTGCGCGTAGCACGACACGCTCTCGGCCATTATTTTTTTCCAGGCTAAATCTTTAACTCGTCTGATGGTAAGCGACAGTGTGTCCGAGGATGGAATACGTAAATCTAGAAGATATTTATTCGAGTGAATAGTCTTGAAACTTCGAAAATTACCTATATAGTTCTCAGGAAACATATAACAGAGAAAGAAAGAAAGGAAAGGCACAGTCTAAAGAAAGTGTTATTTATACTGTGAATTTTTTATGTTTTTGGAAACACCCGCCCCATGAAAGTAGTCGGGTGTACTAATTTCAACGATGCTACTTCTATCTAAGTTGTGTCGACATGTACATTGTACCATTCCGTTTGTACATTGTACAAACGGAAATAACACAAGTTATGATACTGTAATTCTGTGTATTTTATTTGTAGTAGGTAGACAGGGCGGGCCTGCAGTCCTGCACCCTCGGACTCGCTTGGTGTGCGGTAAACGAAGTCAATTGACTTGTTTCCATTTTATTATTATTGACGACCCCGTCGCTTATGTTGAAGCATTCAATCTCAAGTTATTGCTGTTTAAACATGCATTTCATTTCAATACCATGTAAATATGCCAGACATTTATATTTCTATAAATATAAAAGTATCCGATTATACAAAATAAATTGATTTTGTCAACAGGCATACGCTAACTTTTAACTGACCCAATCGAATTAACTCAAGTGGTTGTTTATGTTTTTTTTTTGTTCCATAACTACCATGATTATTTTTGCATACCAAAAACCCGGTATCTTGTCTCGTAAAATTATCATTAACTTTGATTCGGTAGTTTTTAATCAGCTGTTTTGTTTAGGAACTGACTGAGGTAATTTTATTTTAATATATTTTGAAATTATTAATTTATAATTATTTTAATTTTACTAATATATGTGACAAAATCTGTAGAAGTTTATATTTATTAATTATTTTAATTAATACTTATTCGTCACGCATAATTAAAAATCATACATTATACATTTAGACTGGCCTTGTGACTCAGTTGGTAGTATGTCTGCCTCCTGTGCTGTAGGTCGTGGGTTCGATCCCCACCCAGGGCAAACATTTGTGTGATGAGCATGGATGTTTGTTCTGTGTCTGGGTGTTTCTATGTATCATATTTATATACATATTTACAAAAAAAAGTATATTATGTATTCTATCAGCCATCTAGTTCCATAGTACAAGCTTTGCTTAGTTTGGGCCAGATGGTGTTGTGTGAAATGTCCACAAATATTTATTTATTTTATTAATAGTCACAGTATCGTTCACTCCATTCTCGAAGTGTAAAATTAAGTTATAAAAATCTATATGTAGAAATCTATATATACATATATGTATGTATCTAGTATAGAAATCTATATGTTTATAAATTTAAAGACAGTTAAAAATTACACACATCTGACGGGACTTGAATTGAACCTCCATATATCACGATCTGTACTTGGGAGCCTTTACCATTGCATTGCCTTGGGAGCATTTTTTATACATTTGTAGATACTTCAGTGAGTAAAACACTCAAAAATATCGAATATCTATGTTTATAGCCGAACCGCTTAACTTTGTTCCTGAGGTATGGGAGCGGTACAGGAGGGTTCACATGTAATAGCAACGCTGACGTCACGCGTCATTTGATGTACCGTAACATGTATAACCCCTCCCATACCGCTCCCATACCCCAGGAACAGACTCAGTTAAGCGGTTCGGCTATAGTAACCTTTGACGCTCGGGATATAAACGGCAACTAGAGTCTGTTTTGATAGAGGACTATCATGGTAAAAAATGGGTGCTAACTCGTCTCGATTGAACAAAATAATGAAATAAGGACAGCAGCACCTTCAATACTTCATTAGATCTCCATCTGAATAGACTTTATAGAGTTGCATTCATACTCTACAAGGCCCTTAGAATACCTAGGTTATGTAGAACCAAACTCATATTTTCTTACACCTGAAAAACTCTTCAATTTTAGAAGTCGGCAGGAAGCACAAACCAGACATAAATTGCCAACCAGGTCCAAGTCCACCAACAGCGTTTGTTTATTTAACAAGTCATCGGTAAACGTCTCTCGTCGCCATGCAAAGGTGTGACGGACAGAATACACACATCCCACCATCCTGCCCTGCGCCCTTTCTCTGCACACCTCGTGAACGTTAAAGTGTTTACGTACGAGCATTCATTCATACCTCATTGGTTTACATTCACACCGTCATCTATTCAATTTCTTACAGTTTCGCCATTTCCATCTGTCTGCCGCGGTTTTGCTTTAAGACTATTTGTAGTGAAAGCTGTGATTTGATATGGATATGCATATTAGTTATGCCGAAACAGTCGTAGAAAAAAATCTTGAAAAAACATTTTTTTTGGGGTACACGTAAAGAGGGATGATTTTTTTTCTCATCTACCCCATCTTTCGTCTCGTTGGATAGGTAATCAAAAAAATCCAGGTATCCGAAAACAATTTTTCAATTTAGGGATCAGTTTGCAAAATATTAAGCTTTTTGTTAGAGTCAAGCACGAGTCTAGTGTCCCCACCCCTCTACCACCAGCTAAACTTTGAAGCTTTGCTTTTTTTTGCTAGACTTTGGAGATATGAAAAAAAATCATGCTAGTAGCATATATGATGAAATTAAAAGGAAAACTATCATGGCTAATTATAGGCTTTACAAGTTAACGAGTAAATGAAATAGTCGATCAAGATAAAATAAAACCGGACAAGTGCGAGTCAGACTCGCCCACCGAGGGTTCCGCAAACTAAATAAAAGGGGGAACTCATATATTTTTTTATATTCTCCTTCATAAACCGAAAAATATACATCGTAAAAATATTTAAAAACCTGTTTTAGCTTATGCTAATGAAGCTCTTTCATATGATACGGTTAATTCACTTTAAAATTTGGGTCCTCATTCATTGTATAAAGACACAATTTTTTTGTGATTAAATTAAAAATGTCCAGTTTTCGGATTTTTTCCTATATGAGTACCTATCTACTCTAACACAATGGCAAGAAGTGCCAAATTTCATAGTTCTAGGTCAACGGGAAGTACCCCCTAGGTTTTGATTCCCTTGTGAGTGTCGAAAGGTGCGTTTATTACGACATATTCGGCTGTAATTTTTTTTTTTTAAACTGAGGAATTTTATTTTTCTTTCTGCAGCAAGAGACTATGGATCTGCGTATATAGTTTTAGTTTCAACTCGATACCTTCACGCGTTCCCGAGATAAAGGTCTTGACACCCGGACAGACGGACAACAAAGTGATCCTATAAGGGTTCCGTTTTCTCTTTTTGAGGTACGGAACCCTAAAAATGTACTTAGAGAAATAAGAAATGGAAACGTGTAAATTTCATTAAAACTGACTTCATATGTGTTTTTAATATCCCTATTTTAAGTTCACATAAATTATGATGTGCAACTACGAAACGCTAATTTGCGCATGCCATGACACGCACTTGGCCGCTTATTTCTTTTTTATTTATTTACAATACCTTATAACAAATAGATTTCTGCAGGTGATTGTTTAGATGGTGTTATTAAGAGGTTGTTATAGTCATCATCACCATCATTAACAATATTCATTATGGCTTCTATAACATCTCTGAGCTCCCAAAAATATTTCAGAAATGTTCGCGAATATAAATGATTTTTTTCTCCATAAAATATTTCTTATTTTACTGGGGCACTGTGTAGACCAAATTTTTCAACCGCTCATCATCTTCTTTTGAATGCGAAGACTTCTTTCCCTCTCTTGTACCATTAAAGTTTCTTGCGTTGTAATGAGCCTACGTTTAACCATTCCCTCACTGAAGGAAGGAAACATACATTCTTTCTTATTTGACCTAATTTGGTAAACAAATATAGCGCGTACCTACCAATTACAGCTGCAGTTTTGTATATATGAGTTTTCATTGGTAGGATGTCCGCCAATGTTATTTACATTAGTCAGTTAAGGAAACCAGTCTATAACGTCTATTATGTAGTAGTGCTTGCCGGATACCTGTACTGCAGTTGTGCAGGTTGTGGGTCTCTTTATTTAAAAAAATGGTTGTTCGTAAAGTCGGTTTACGGACGATAATTTTACGTGATAACGATGCGTCACAAGCCGAACGCTTAGGCCGATCGTGCCTCTCTATCACTTGTTCCGCGCTCTTGCTTGCACGCTCGGCTCAGGCGAAACGTGACACTTTTTCGTGTGTGCAGCCGGCGTTCATCGATTTATAAGACGTTATCACGTCAAAAAAGTGGCCATCAATGTTGTCGGTGGTCATCCACCATACGCGATGGTGCGGCAGCGGCAGGGTCGCGTGAGACTGCACGCCGGATGGCCGCAGGAAGGAAGCAGCTAGTTGCTGCCCCCCTCGGCTCTATTTTAGAGTTGGTTCGTTTTGTTCTAGCATTCAAAACCGCACTCTTGACTTATTGACGTTTTGTGCTTGTAATTAGGATGTGCTCGTTGTTGCTAACAGAAAGAGCAAATATCGTTCACGGGTATTGCCCTATTACCTTACGCTCTCAGTTACGAGAACGAGTTGCCCTAAACCTCTGCAAGTAGGTACTTTTTTTTATTTATTTTTTATTCATTATAGATCTACGATTGACCACCAACTCGACTGATTTTAAGTGACGGTGTGGCCGAGGATGAAGCTCGTCGATCTAGAAGATATCTTCACTCTAGCCTTGAAAATTTCAAGATTGTAGGTCTCAGGAAACAGAGATGGCGGCAAAGAATTCTATTCTTGTGCTGTACGCAACAGGAATGTGGATCGATATCGATATCGGTGAATAGGTACTTTAGCAAGGTTCGAGATACATATACTTTTTAGTGACAATTGAAATTAAACCTCTTTAAACGGATTTTTCGCGTATATTCGAACACTTTGCAGCGTCTATGGTCACAGGTGAGACGAGATGATAATTGTTATTGTTTTTAGGATTCAGTACCTGAAAAGGAAAAAATCGGAACCCTTATAGGATCACTTTGTTGTCTATCTGTCTGTCCGTCTGTCAAGACCTTCTATCTCGGGAGCGTGTGGAGATATCAAGTTGAAATTAAATCAATATACGCAAATCTGTAGTCCCTTGCAGCTGTGAAAAACCCAAACTTCTCAGTTATCGTAAAAACAAGTTACAGTCGTTTATCTCGTAAAAAACCGCATATTTCGACACGCAAGGGAATCAAAATCTATTGGGTAGTTTCCGTTGACCTAGCTACGAGTAGAACTATGAAATTTGGCAGAAGCGTTGTCTTATAATAAATAAAAAGAAAAAACTGTAAGTTGTACATATAAATATGTACAAATTACAGTTTTTTCTCAATCACAAAAAAATGGGTTATTATGCAAATTTTAAAGTGAGCTAACCGTATCATGTGGGGTATCAAACAAAGAGGTTCATTATCACAAGCTAAAACAGGTTTTCAATGATTTTCACGAAAAAAAAAAATATATTTGTAATTTTCCCCTTTTATCGATGACTAGCTTCGCCCTAAGATTTAACAACTTAGTTACCGGTTTCGTGGGATTTTCGAGACAAAAAAGCACAATTTCAACACATGTAATAAGTATAAGTGATTTATATGGGAACTGAATTTCAGGAAAACTCGATAAAAAAACTTTGACACTTGAGTCCCGAACTATTTATCATACCTACAAATTTAGACAGTTCAAAAATCACTAACCAACCCTTGATTGGTTTAAGCAAAAAAGACGAAAAACTAAAAAAAAACTTAAATCTAACTTATATATCTAGTGTGTTTCCGCTTCGAGGTCTCCAAGCTGGTACTCTTGACGACTTCGATGTCTTCAAGCTGGTACTCTTGTCGACACGTGTTTCACCTCTTCACGAGGCATCCTCAGGACGTCTTGACTCTTCGAGCTCTTGCACGAGAATGACAAAAAACTAGTTTAAAAGTTTCGACCATCCCACATGACACCGCCGCCGTAGCCAAAATGGTAAAGGCTCCCAGGTACAGATCGGGATAATGCGGGTTCAAGTCCCGTCGGGTATGTGTAAATTTTGAACTGTCTATAAATTTGTAGATACTTCAGTGTGTAAATCACTCATAAATATCGAATATTTATCATACCTACTAGTTTGTACGGAGTTCTCGGTGGGCTAGTCTGACTCGCACTTGTCCGTTTTTTTTGTATATTTATACACTTTTCTAAAGGGATTTTTTGTTACTCTTCTCCTTTTGTTGAATTGACCACCATTCATTTATTGTTTTTACCCGTTTCCCATTAAAAGCGATCAAGTCAGTGTACCATATCACGATATGGTTATTGAGCTCGTGTGGCGGAATGTGGTTCCCGTACGCTCTGCTGCGCCCTGTTCGGAAATGGACAATCACTGATCGGAAGCAAAGCCATGCTCCCATAGGCGAGTGAGCTTTCTCCTAATTTATGTGTGAAACGGTACCGGGCAGTGTCCGGTAAATAACAGAATGGAAGAAATATATACCTAACAGGTTTTTGTCCAGACTGACGGACAAAGTACGGCCTTCGTCAGATCTAAAAACATGAAATTTGGATTTTTTGGTTTTTCGTCTGAACGAATCTGACCAATTTATCCCAGGGGTTGATTTATAGTTGAGTACCGAGTTGATAGTCTTGAATTCTAGGTACTAAACACCAATGCACTAAATATTTTTAGGTACTACAGAACCATGCATTTCGTGAGCTTATCTTTACCGAATGTTCCCAAAAATCGTATTATTTTCGAAGTTGAATTAATAAAACGAAAAAAAACTTGTATTTTCCTGATGAAAATTGTATTATGATAAATTTTAGTTTAAAAAAAACCGGACAAGTGCGAGTCAGACTCGCCCACCGAGAGTTCCGTACAAACTAGGACATAAAAGGGAAAATTTATATATTTTTTATATATTTTCCTTCATAAACCGAAATATACCTATACATCGTAAAAATATTTAAAAACCTGTTTTAGCTTGTGCTAATGATGCTCTTTCATGTGATACACTTTAAAATTTGGAACCTCCTTCCTTGCATAAATACCCTATTTTTGTAATTAAATTTTAAATGTACAGTTTTCGGATTTTTCCTTTATGTGTACAGCTTGACAATGCTTCTTGCCAAATTTCACAGTTATAGGTGAACGGGAAGTACCCCATAGGTTTTGATTCCCTTCCGAGTGTCGAAATTTGCGTTTTTTGCGACATTGTGGCTGTAACTTTTTTTATGAAAACTGAGAAGTTTGATTTTTCTCTCTGCAGCAAGACTATGGATCTGCGTACCTATATGGTTTTTATTTCAACTTGATACCTTCACGCGTTCCCGAGATACAGGTCTTGACACCCGGACAGACGGACAGACAGAGAAACAGACGAACAACGAAGTGATCCTATAAGGGTCCCGTTTTTTCCTTTTGAGGTACGGAACCCTAAAAAACACTAAATTATCCCTTCAATGTACTGAGACTATGTAACGTATTTTCATAAACGCCGTGGGAACTCCATCAGTATTACTGGAATTATGCATACATTTGAATATATAATCCGAAGTCAGTAGAGCAAAAATATCAAAACAATATTTGGAATAAGCGGCGCGGAACTACAGAGCCCGTTCACGTCAGGTGTATTCATGAATATTCACAAACAAATAATTAAATGATTTTGGAATTTAAGTTATTTCATAACTGGTTCCGTAGTAGTTATTATTATACGACTTTTCTATTTAACATGTTTCGGGCGGTAATATTGTATGGAAACCTATACATCTCAGAGTTCCTAAATGTTCTCAAACATATATATGAAGTCTGCCCATAGAGTTAGGATGTTAAAGATGTCTTACTATTTTGGAAACTTTTTAAAAAGCATATGCGCATGCGCATATTTAGTACTTCTTTATTTCATTATAGTGTGATTTTGCTGTCACTTCTTTGTTATTTCCATAGCAACATTGACATTGTAGAATTTTTTATATAACGATACATATTTCTGGTCTCTTTCTCTCTCGCAGACTAATTATTTGGATCAAGATTTCTGTTTTCTACTCTTGGTTTTGCGTACTTACTAAAAAAAACAATTGGGTATGTAAGTCTCCCAATCTACTCCTAACCATTTCGGAGGGCTTGTGGCATAAGAAGAAGCTTGCGTCTAGTAATGGAACAGTTTTTAGATACAAGCAAAAATATTCATCAATACTATAAGTATAATCGAATTCTGAACTCTGGAATTCTGTGATCGATACAATGTTTTCCAATACAGCACTTTCACATGAGAACTCTCTCTATTCTCGAAGAATCTATATAAATTTCGTAATGTCGTGCAGCCATCAATTGAGCTTCTAATTGAAATATGTGCAATATGAAGACGACTCGAGCCCTTCAATTAGGCAATCAAGACGACGCTAATGTTTATTTTTCTTTAGGAAGTTTCTTATAGAGATACATGAATACCTAGACATGCCAACGGTCAGAGAGGAAATACAGTATTATAGCAAAAAATTAAAAACACATAAAAATACGCTAGCCTCACAGCTGATAGAAACTCCAAACCAAGGCAAGAGGCTAATGTTTCAGAGCTGGAAAACATGCAAAGATAATGCAACCAGGAAATGAGGTCTGAAGTCAAAAAAAATAGGAAGCTCCTTCTTCGGCCATTATTTTTTAAATCCAATGAAAGGAATGTTTTAATTTTGGTGTATCTATCCGTATGGCATCATTATCTTCTCAGCCATAAGAAGCCCACTGCTGGACATAGGCCTCCCCGATGGATTTCCAAAAAGAGCGATTGGAAGCGGGTTGCGTCCAGCGTCTTCCCGCCACTTGTAATGAGGTCATCGCTGTCCGCATCGAAGCCCTCAAAGTATGGTTGAATTTTGATTTAATTTTAATTGTTTGGAAAAAAACTTTTTTATTTGTTTTTTTTTTTGTATCGGGTTATTACACGTCAGTGACGTGACCGGCGATGCATAGCGATGCGGCTTTGACAACCGTTTTGTTGTTTTAAATTTCTCTTCTAGTTTACATTGAATTCTTTGAGTATTGCAGTTAAATTTTATTTTGCATTAGGCATTAAGACAGGTGCTAGCCTTATGTAGCGCGTGACTTAATTAGAGCTCATATTAAAAGCACACTCCTTCAAGGCCAATCTTTGTCCAAATCTTAATGACAAAGGAGACTAACGCATTTCTTAATTGGTAAGCTAAAAATAACTCATAGGCTCAAGAAGAAGCCTAATCTAATTGTTTCTATCTCGTTATTCAAGCTTCTAAGCGCTAATCTCTAACTATAGCGTCTAGCGTCAATTGGGAGCCAGACGGTTTCATTTGTGGTTTCATTGCATTTTATAACATAAACCATAGACATGGATGCGAATAAACTAACTCTGCTCGTTGCTCAATAGTTAGGTTTAAATATTATCGGCCTTACCTTTAACCATCCTCTTATATTCTCTGTCTTCTTTCCGCAAGTGTTATTTCGTGTCAGCGTAGAAGTTGACAATATATGTTAAGCAATGCTTAAAGTTAAGTAACGTTTTTCGGTAAGGCCGTATATGTACATTCAAGTTATACCCCACGGTTATTCACAAGGCGATTTTCATATACACTTTCATATATCGTATTTCCTCTTCATAATAAAAGTTTAAGATTTATGAGGTTTAAAAAATCATACGAGCACCTATGATACAATATAAAATAGGAAAATAAACAATTAATTACATTTCGTGAAATTGGTCAATAATAATTAAACTATAATATGAGTAAATAAAATATGAAATGCTTAAATAAAAACAAAATAAAATGTAATATGTGTATGTAAAAATAACAATGGCTATGATAATTAAAGGTAGCCTATAAAATGCTCCAGTGTTTCTGGTATCTTTACGAAATAAAGATGACTAAGTACCTATATAATAATAGAGAGCTGATTAGAACAAGTAAGAAACATTAATATGCTGGTTTCACCACTAATTATGTCAACCTCAAATCATGAAAAGTGGTACCAAATCACAAAGACTTATAATACTTACATGATAAAGAAGTGCACTTGGGTTGGTAGGCCGTTAATTCCTATTTCCTCATTATGTGAAGCGCGTTCCTCGACTGCGTTTGCTGCGCCCATTCAACACGCTTCCCCGGCCCCCACCCTGTCTGCCTCCACCCCTATTAACTCCTCAACTGACTATCCTCGGCTTGAATCAGCCAAGACCGAGTGCACTCCACTGCAGCGAAGTGTTTTGATTTATTGCCCATTTATTGGACACTCAACGGCCGCACGGCAGAATAAAACAAATCTGCTACGACGATAGTTGCAATGATCTCATCTCAGATCAGAACAGATACGAGTCTGTTGTACTTAGAAGTAGTTTTGAGTATACCCTAGGCTCCATGAGTTACCCTCGCCAGTTTTGACCCATTTGCAAAATGTTAACACGTGCTTAAGACAAGATTTTTCAGTTAGATTTTGTTTTTGAGATTACGTTTAAGACTCCTTATTTTGCGGATGGATCACGTGGAATATGTTTGCCTGAAATAAAAAAATATATCATCCACGATTTTAACTAAGACTGATTATATCTAGTAGGAAAGATATAATCAGATAGCTTGTATTGGACGTAGGTTTCGTTTAGCGTTTCGCACATAAATTCGTAGAACAAAGTACTTATCTTTTCATTCCGGAAATACGGACCGTTAGTTGAGAAATATAGAAAAGAAGAAACCTTAGAGAAGGAAAGACATAGTGAGATGGAAAAATCGCAGAGAAGGCCAAGGCCTATGACGTGTTGTAGCACTGAATGAATTCGAGAAATATGTAGAATAACTTTATTGTACATTCATACGGAATAACTTATAGTAGCTTACAAGAACAGTATTCAGCGTTAGATTCTTATAACTACTGCTTATACATAGGTATTTTTTTCAGGTATGTCTAGGTATTTTTTTTCGAAATCCAGATACTCAGATTTTATGATTCTGCAATACATAAAATCTGAGTATCTGGATTTCGAATAAATAATTTTCTTCTCGACAAGCCCATTCCGCGCTAACTTACTATTCACTAAAAATCTGTATTATTCTACGTGCGCATCTTATTTGATAGTGAAGCAGTTGTAACGTCAGCCAGAAAAAGGCTATCAGTGATCCACTACTGTTCCCGACACACTAGAGAGTAGAGCCCTCTCGAGAGGCGACAGCGGCGGGAAGCGCTCCGGTAGGCCCCAATTTGCCTCAGCATTATCCAATTGCTAGAATCAAGTGGTTGGCGTGGGCCAACGCGTGACCTGCTCACATATTTTGGGTACCCTTGATGACATTTATTCATATCTATTTACGACTTGAACTCAATTAATTGGATTGGATGTATTGTATAAGTTCTGGTGGTCTAGTAAACTACGGTGTGAATTTTGGTGCATACTCTAACTTGACATCTATCGGTTAAAAATACTAGAAATTTTATTTATTATGCTTTTAAATGGCTGGCGCGGATGTCACAGATTTTGACTGGCGTATTCGCGGACATGAATGTCAAATAAAATAAAATAATTTTCAGTTCCGTCGCCACTCACTCGCATATACTTGTAGTTAGCGGCAAAAGATAATGAGCATAATTTGACTACTTACCGCTATAAGCGGTAACAGAGAAAGACAGGACACGTTAGGGCGGTTATTACACTTAACGTTATAAACAACTTTAAGAATATTTATTAGCCTTGATTAACATACATGTTACAGGTGAGTCAGAATTACACATATTATGATAAATTAACTAAACTTTATCATAAAAGCATAAACAAATTTATATATTCGATTTAAATTATGGTATCCAATAAATTTATTATGGGATCAATCTTGAAATCATAATAACAGATCCGGCAAAGTACAAATGTCACCCGGGCAACGAAGCTTCCGTGGTACCCTATCCTATGCATGACACAGAACACTGACACCAGGGCTAATTACTCAACAAAATGTACTTTACCTATATAAATAAATATTTAATCTAATTTATCTAAAAATATTTGAAATTTCACATATTTTCTACAGCAGGAATAGCCTGAAATGAATGTATGTGAATGCCTACTTACTACTGATATTGTATGTGAATTGTATTCACATACAATATCAAGTTTAAATGAGTAAGTGTTACAGACCTATTATCCAAGTTATTTTTATCCAAACAGATTTTAACACAACTTTTTACTGTATTTTAAGTTTATGTCACATGACACCATACTGGCAAGTGGCAACGAAACGTTCAACTTGTCATATTTTGTATGTTTCTTTTTGGAATCAACAGGAGGTTTTATCAAAAATATATTTTTCAAAAATTATTTACGGATGCTTGTCTCGCACTTGACCAGTTTTTATTATTTGTTGATTTACATCAAAGTAAACCCTGCTATCTTGTCATTTTTGAGACTAGTATCTATTACCGTTCAAAGATGCAAGCGTTTAAGTGTAGGACAGACAGACAACGAATAGGCTCCCGCACCTTTAGCACGAACGCCTAAAAATATAGGTCCTCAGCATAAAGTTTATTGACATTAACAATATATACGGGACTGTTCTTTTCCTTAGATTTATCATAATAACCAGTTAGTAACCAGTATAGTAGTCCTTAGTTTCCACTGTTACACTCCGTACAATCTACATGTTATAATCGACATTTAATATGACTAAATGTATTTTTCTTTACTCATACTCTGAAAGTAGGTCTGAAGTTGCCTGAGGAGCGGGTTGAAAGTAATACTTTTCAGCCCTAGGGAGAATCACTTTCAACTGCCAGCTGTAAAATAAAAAAAAATAAAAAAACTAGTTCTATTTTCACGTTTCTATTGAGCCATGTCCAACTTTCTTTAAAGCCACTCAATGTAATTGAGTGGCTTTAAAGAAAGAGCCACGCGATGTAAAATTGAAATAACATAAAGATAAGTATTGATTAAAGAATATATATTTTTTAAATAACTATTGTATTTTAGTTTCAACAATTTCTTTAAAATAACATAGATTTGAACAAAATATTTACCATTTTTATTAATGATGAAAATGAAAAATATTGGCTGAATAGATTGCTTACCAAAGTTTTTGATCTATGTAAAATAAAATTTACTCATTTTTTCTGTAGCTAATTCGTGTTTTCATTTTTACTTTCCTTGTATTCGTAATGAAAAGCACAGTGTTTACCTCGGGTTAAAGACTTATTTAGTCCCTCGAACTATTGGCGCCCTCACTTCGTTCGTGCGCCAAACCCCGTCTCGGGACTAAATAAGTTACTTTCACCCCTAGGGTAACAATGTACTATTTCATTACTCATACTCTGAAAGTAGGTCTGAAGTTGCCTGAGGAGCGGGTTGAAAGTAATTCTTTCAGCCCTAGGGAGAATCGCTTTCAACTCTCGCCAGCTGTCAAATAAAAAAAAACTAGTTCTATTTTCACGTTTCTATTGAGCCATGTCCAACTTTCTTTAAAGCCACTCAATTACAGCGCGATGTAAAATTGAAATAACATAAATTTTGATCTATGTAAAATAAAATTACTCATTTTTTTCTGTAGCTAATTCGTGTTTTTATTTTTACTTTCCTTGTATTCGTAATGAAAAGCACAGTGTTTACCTCGGGTTAAAGACTTATTTAATACTTTCACCCCTAGGGTAACAATGTACTATTAAATTCATCCGTAGCTTCAACAGATTATTGTTCAAGTCCATAGACTATACATAAACGTGAAATGTCCACCAATAAAAATATGTATTAGGTACCTATAGTTGACAAGTCAGCTGATGAACTCGTGTAATAAAAAAAAATCTCGTGTAAATAATTTGTGAGATACCTAGTGTAGAAGATAAAACATATCAGTTGGTTTATCGTACGTAAGGTCACTAAGGCAGATTTAGAAAAACAGCTTCACTATCCAATCTACTGGCGTCTGTTGACACATTAGTGCGATATCACGGTCGCAGTCCGATCGTGAAATTGGTTATATCCATAGACATAGTAGACTACGCATTTAACTTCATTTATTTGAAAACCATGCGAGCCACTTTTTTGGTATCGACTGTGACGTCACACAAACGATTTAGTAATGGAATATTCCATCCACGCGAAATCGATTCAACTCATGCATCCGCGCGTTTGCACGCTAGTAACTAGTTGACAAAATATCGAATCGAAAGTATATATCACCTGAAATTAATGAAATCTTAGGGCCTCTACTGTGATGTTTTTATCTTACTGTTGACACGCTAAGTACATACACTTGGGGTATCTATAAAAGTCTATGGTTATATCGTATATTTTCCACCCATTTTTAAAGGACATTTAAATATTGGAGGATATTTTTCACACAACACCATCTATCTCTAAACTAAATAAAGCTTGTTTATGGGAACCATATGGCTGATAGAATACATATGTACTTTTTTGTAAATACATACATACATATGACACATATAAACATCCAGGCACACAGCAAACATCCACGCTCAGCAGAAATGTTTGCTCTGGGTGGGGACACCCACGACCTACAGCTCAGAAGACAGATGCAGATACTGAACCATGAAGCCCATGACTGGAATTATTGAAAACCTTGCATACTTATTGAAAATGCGCGAATATGAAATTTATTGGAAATACCTAATGATGCAGTGAACTCTAGTAAAACTATTTGGTAGTACATAGCATGGTATACATACTATGTAGACAACTTCTGTAAGGTATCTATAGCAACAACGTTAGATAACGACTTTGCAAATATAGCTTTTTCTTACAAATCAAACATTGCAAAATATAATTATGGAGCCGCAAATTTTTTTCAAACAAATTCCATATGGAGCCGTGAATTTTTACAAAACGGAAAACAAAAGACTATTTGTGCTGTACAGAAGTGATACGGCCCGGTAGATGTATATTTTATTGTAAGTAATCTTGTAAGTACCTGTACCTACTTATAGGTAGTTGAGTTCTATTATTACCTATTCAAAATTTAGCTACTTCCTGAAATTACTATTTTTTGTATCATTGAATTGTGTGGGAAATGCACCGTTATTTGCTCTCTCTCTCTCTCTCTCTCATACATATAACATATAGTAAAGATAATGTGAACTAAAATTTTAAATATCACGCGTAGTCAGTGTAAGAGAAGTGTATTATAAATTAAGATGATGACCCATGAAGTCAGGGCATCTGCGTGCATACACCAGATTACTTCTAGGTATAGTCTTAATATAAATAAACGATTTTATTTAATTTAATTGATTGTTGGCAGGTCACTATGTAAGATTATATTGAAAGAATGTTCGAGGGAAATAAAATAATGTATTGCCTACACTTTTTTCAAGATAATTTTACATTTACAAATTCCCAGCAAAAAATTATGATAAGAAAATGATAATGGGATCAAATGACGCTACCAATTTACTGTCATATTTTCGCCCTCTTTAACTAGATAAACTTTGGTTTTTCCAACAGAATATCCCGGAATGGGTATAGAAATTCAAACCTGCCTTTTCTCCTCCAAAAAGATTAAGTTTCATTTGTCTCTTTCTTTGGTGTATATTGTACCTACCTAGGCAGAATATCGGCCCTAAAATCATAAAAGTTAAATGGTCCATCAAACTGTGTAGCTCTTACTTCGATGGTAAACAATCTATACAGCTGTATCTCTACCGACAGTAACCAAATGCACTCCATAAAGAAACATACACAAAACAAAATTAAGTACTCTGTACAAAAGCAATTAACAAGCAAATTACTAGTGAATGCTTTCACAGCGCCCTGCGTCCGGCGTGTGCTCTCAATTGGACTTCCGACTAAAAGCCGTTTCCGAAATCTAATGAGTGACGTGACGCGACGATTTTAATAACTATAGGGAGTTATTGTTTTGTTATTACCACGGCACGAGACAGGATGCTGGTTAATTAGCCGCTCATTTACTTAAATGATGGTTTTGTTAACTTACGCTCTTTTGTTTTACGTCGCACCATCTCATGATCATGAAACATTTAAAAGAATACAATTTTTACTTTGTCTCACCGAAGTTAAGGCAAAGTTTAAGGTGGAGCAAGTTTTACCAGAAGATACCTATTCACGCTTAGTTTGAAAATTCTATTTGATTGGATTTAGAAAACAGAGGGGATATGGGGTGATAAAGTAATTTCCGAAACGCATTGATCTTCGAAATTTTATCCCTCTGTCGGGTTTAAGTGTTATGGGTTTTTGTAATAGCAAAAGAACAGTTAAATTAAAACAAAATCGAATTGCGTTAGTTCTCTAAAACGTATTGGGCTCTGTTTGACAGGCTCAAGAATTGAGTCGCAGAACTCGCAGATAGTACTAGAACAACCTGTGTCCCAATTTCAGCTTTTTCTTAGCTTTTCGCGAAAGAAGTTTATTTTAATGAAAAAATAACAATGTAGCCTATAACATACAACGGGTAGAAACTTATGTTTCTGTATTAGGTACCTCCAGTAGCCTAGATGAATTGACTTATGTAGACCTGCAATGTGCCGTTAAATTATTTGTACACCTGAAAACATTACCCTACTTTTTAGGTATTCAGGTCAAAACGAATTATAAAATATCCTATAACATGTGTATTACTCACGACGACGACACGTTTTGACTTCCTCATTGTACTAGCTCAATTATAGTACTATTGTAAGATTTGAAACAGAAATAATATAAGTAAATATAAGTAAAAGGTCGTTGCTATACTACATAAGACTTTAATAGTACTATATAGCAATATAGACAGTGTTCAAGCTTGTTTGACAACATAATAGACAGTGACAGATACATGATTTCAATATTTGTTTTCCTAATTAGGAGTGACAGTTTACACCATACACAATAGGGAACGTTCATTTATCATACAAATAGGAGTGAATATGAGTAGCCTGTCAGTAAAATTAATAAAGTGGACATAGAGGGTGATATTGCTGTAGCAATTGCCCAATCTTTGGAGACTGGGCGGGGAGTTGTGACAGACGAAGCGGAAGATCCTGTTAGTCAGGAGTTCATAAACAGACAAATATACGCTCGAAAAACGTTACCTTCCTCCATTAGGATCTCGTAATGGAGGAAGGAAAATGGTTGTGGAATGAACCTTCATTCCACAACCATTACAGCAGCGTTACTTGCTCTCTCAACTGCAGAAAGAGTGAGACAGAAGCCAAATTATTATAGAAATACGATTGCAAGAATAAATTAGTAACGAGCTGATAAAGATTGAATATGCAACACATGGTTGCGTAAATGGCGGGGAATTGTAATTTAAAATAGGTATTTATTATACCTATTTGTTTGTTCTTATAACAAGGAAGGGTGATAATTGATGATTATTATTTGTATTATCACATTGATTTTATCAGATAAAAATCTCTAAGTAACTTCTAGGCTTTGTTCTGAATTGACTGACAGGTGTAGCGGTCGTAGTATGTACAGCCTAAACCGCAGCTGATCCTATTTGTGGTGTGCCTTTCTTGTGCAAAGTGTGGCTATTTTTAGTATTTTAAAACTTTAAAATGGAACTGGATTCATCGCTGCTTGAGCAATGTTAAATAAACGAAAGCATACGAAAGTACTAAGGCAAGCATTCATTGAGATAAATGATGTAGGTTGTTGTTAGAGCATCGAGCGACATCGCCCGTTATAGAATGGATCACAGACGCAGTAGCGCTGATTATCCTTGAATGGGACGACCGACAATGTTTATATTGTAACAAAAATGGCCACATCATTGTGATTACGATTTTCGTGGATTTGCACCTATCTGTAAATTGTTTTGTAGCAATTTTGCTACAACAATATCATCATCATCATCTCAGCCATAAAAGTCCACTGCTGGACATAGGCCTCCCCCATGGATTTCCAAAAAGATCGGTTGGAAGCGGCCTGCATCCTGCGTCTTCCTGCCACTGGTTTTATATTTCAAAATGAATCTTGGAAAATATGAGATCCGATCACAGTAGCTTTAAATCGCGAGTGAATCAGTTTCGTTTAGGTAAGCGTGCTCCATCGTCGACCGCAACTTCAGGTGAGCTATCAGTTAAGCTCAAGCCTCTTACTCGATAAAAATAAAACACAGCTTAAAGATTTTGTTCTTCGATACGTAGCTTTTATAACTACGCGTAATCTAACTAGACTTGTAAACTTATGATATTTCTAAAACTGAAAGTACTGAAAGTAACACAAAATATGAATAACTTCTACGCACAAAAAACATAAATTTGATGTCACAGTGACAAATGATTTGAATGAAAGAACCTTGAACGTCCATGCAAATAATTCCACTAACAAACAAAACAGGCATGTAACCTCGTTCGGTTACTGACTGCAGACGCAATTACCAATCAAAAGATCTTACTCGATAACGGCAATGAGGTCCTACTAAACCAAAAGTAGCGAAGCATAGTTCAATAGAACTAGTCATATTGTAATACTTGCTATGCGCTTTTATTTGCCATCCTATAGTGAATGTTAACATTTTTAACCCTCGACCCATAAGTTATAAGTTTGACGTCTATCTGTGTATCTGTCTGTCTGTGGCATCGTAACTCAGAAAGGAATGGACCGATTTTGATCTATTTTTTTTTGCTGAAAGAGGATATAATCGAGTGTTCTTAACTATGTTTCATCTAAATCGGGGGGTTTGAGTTTTCTAAACTTATTCTTGTTAACGATTAAAATTAAGATTTTTAGAATAACCTCATGATTTCTTGATTCCTAGCTTCACGCTTGACCGCAGCGCGCTTACTTAGAAAGAACAGCAAATCATATTGGGAAAGGCATACTCACTCATGAAGTGTATTTTTGCAATACGTACTCTTACAATAAAAATGAAAATAAAATCTTTCGTTTAGATTTTTGGAATACCTATACAACAACAAAAAAAGTCGACTTATCTGATAGTATGAATCAGTGCAAGGTATAAGTAATCCACATATCTATTAAATTTCTAAATCTGAGTACCTAATGTTTACAAACATGGATGGACGTAAATATATGTACGGTACGCCCTCAGAAACATTAGCATTTAGCGTGTTGTGTATGATGATGGTGATTGCTGACACATAGTATCTCTGGTTACTCATGTGGTGAGCGTCACAGCAGTGATTGTGAGCGTCAGCGGCGCCACCAGCAATGGAAATGCGTGCGAGGCCGCGACCCGCAATTACATTTCCGAAACGAACAGCGCAGATCACCACTGCATCCGTTTTAATTGTTCTGCGCTGATCTCGGCGCTCAATGGGTGACTCAAATGTTGGCTAATACGAGTACCTACGTATGTGGCTTCATTATTGTTCTGCGTTGGGTGTCTGCAGTTGTGAGGCGAATGAACTTGCATAATTAGTTGTGCCCTTCGTTATGAACGTCATTCTGTGACATCTCATTTATTAAACCGACGACGATGTCAAAAATCTTAGGCTCTCAGTTTGTCTGTACTTTATGTATGTTTTTTTGGTATTTTCGCTGGTTTTGATCCAGTTTGGCTAAGTCTTTGTTACCGCGGCTCTACACTTGTGCCGTGAAGAAACGGACGAAACTGCTGCTGCGTTAACTTTGTTTGATGTGGCGACATTTAACTATATAAACCTACAAAATAAGAAAATAGTTCGAAAGCGTTGGAGAAAAAGGAGATGATGGATGACTGAAATATATCGTAACCGATCGATATTAATTTGAAAACTAATCCTTCTACAGGCGTCATAATTTTACTTTTATTATTATGATGTGGATGCTTCGAATCCCACAGTATACTTTCAGCGTGGTAACATTTCAAAAAGCGAATTTCTATTTCATTATCTCAACCTATATTAATCCGATGCGCTGCCATTTAGCTCGCATTACACGTCCGTACGCATCTATAGTCTGGAGCAAACTGGCGCGGTGCCGTGAATGTGGATCTGGATTCTGGATGTGCGAGGGTTCGCGCCTCGTTCACACACACGAGGCGCGAACCCAAAATACCGACTTCCATCGGGGAACAGGCGAGAACGCCCGCGAACGCCGTGAAAACCATCCACACTTATGTTCGCGGACGTTCTCGGCACAAGTGTAGAGCCGCGGTTAGTTTTTTTTAATGATACCTCAAAGGTGGCCCCATTAGTTTTTCATCATCTTGGATTCTCTAGTCTATAACCAGCTCTGATCTCTGATCTGTATGAGCGCCTGCTGACTGAAGTATGTTTTTACGGTTTTTAGTTAAAATTGAGGACTATTTTACCTCATTGTATTCACGAATACGAACGAATATAGTCCAATGAGGATTAACAGGGCTGTAGCTGAGAGTTGTAGAGAGTATATCGAAGACAGAATACATACGAATATACGAGATTATTTGGCCAAGGAATTTCCGAATAACGAAAAAGTCGAACATAGGTATCTACTCGTGTTCGAATTTTAGTAAAAAAATATATATATTAATTTATAGTGTCGGTAATTAAAATTACCATCTGATATGCTATTACCATGAGAGAACACCCATGGAGAGCGTAATTGAATGTTATCTATTATCACACGCTACTCCAATTAAAACGTACTGCTGGACATGTTCATAATGATAATGTATGATCTAGCCGACAATATATCGACTGAATTCCATTAGAGTAAAAAGTTATCAAGACGGTAGGGTGGCTCAAAATGACCTGTTTGCGAAGACACCTGTGTCTTCCGGTGCGCAGGACACCATCCGTAGAGGTCGCCGCCCAACCGTAGAAATCCGTTACAAATAACGACACTCTGTAATCACTTATCATAGGTAGAGTAGACTAGTGCTAGAGATTGCCATACATTGAGATTGGACGATTTACTTACCTATTTCGCTAGGGATTTGATTATTGCGCTCACTGTTTGCTAACCATTGGGCTCTCTTGGTCGTCCCGGTCTTGTGGCAATATTTTCCAGATTTTGCAAATACTTTTGGCCTGAGATTTCCATCATCATTCTCATCTCAGCCATAAGAAGTCCACTGCTGAACATAGGCCATGGATGGATTTCCAAAAATACCGATTGGAAGCGGCTTGCATCCAGCGTCTTCCCGCCACTTGTATGAGGTCATCTGTCCATCTCGTGGCTGGTCTTCCTACGCTGCGCGTGCCGGTACGTGGTCTCCACTCGAGAACCTCCATAATATCTTCCATTCAGTAGCAGCGCCATTTCATGCCTCATTTCCTACCCTAAACACGTTTTAGTCCGCCTACTATAACTTTATATGGGTAGCTTGGGCGCCATAGCAGCCACTACTAGCGGAGAAAATGGATTTCTCGATCCCGATAGTATTTTTTACATGACTATTACCTACCGTGAATGGTTCAAATTATGATTTTGCTAGTCCCAGTGTTTTATTGTTTTTACTTTGATGTTATAATGAGATTTAAAAAAATAGCAAAACCGATAATCATGGCCATTAAGAGCGACAGTCACAATAAAAAAATCATCGTTTTAGGATAAGCGTGCTTGATTCGTAAAAGTACATGTGGATATATTAATTAAATATTCTATAAAGCGTAATCTGTGTAAACAAATTAAAACTTTCCCATCCCAAACTACAGCAATCATTAATCGCTTTGTTTAAATCATAAAATTACTGATATTTACAATCCAATCAATTGTTTCATTGTTGTTTCTCGAAGCTCTGGGAGTGTTTGAAACATGTGTTCCTGAAAGATGTAAACATGCAAATCCATTCTTTCTTGCGAACGAATTAACAACACGTGAAAGGCGTCGTTAAATCGGTGCGTCCTATTTAAAAATTGTACTTACGATCCATCTTGTCAATTCACAGTTTTGTACTTGTAACCTGAAATGATATAAGATACATAAAGCTAGGTGATATTTTGACCGTCCAACTAAGAGTTGAATTATTACGCCGAGGCTTCATATCCCGTAAATATTCTAACCTCAGGACCAACAGGACTAGATTCTTTTACTTACAAATACTGAGTTGTTGACGCTTTCAAGTCCTTTGATGATTCTATTCGTCTTCTCCACGTTGTTTGTGTCAATTCCCTTTTTTTTCGTTCTTTTTAGGGTTCTGTACCTCAAAAGAAAAAAACAGAACCCTTATAGGATCACTTTGTTGTCCGTCTGTCCGTCTGTCCGTCTGTCCGTCTGTCCGGGTGTCAAGACCTTTATCTCAGGAATGCGTGAAGGTATCGAGTTGAAATTAAAACCATATATGCGAATCCATAGTATCTTGCTGCAAAAAGAAAAATAAAATTTCTCAGTTTTCGTAAAAAAAAGTTATAGCCGAATATGTCGTAAAAAGCGCACATTTCAACACTCACAAGGGAATCAAAACCTATGGGGTACTTCCCGTTGACCTAGAACTATGAAATTTGGCAAGAAGCATTGACTTGACGTAAAAAATAGGAAAAAAACCGAAAACTGGACATTTTTAATTTAATCACAAAAAAATTGTGTCTCTATGCAAGGAATGTGGGCCCAAATTTTAAAGTGAATTAACCGTACATGATACGGTACGGGGTATCATATGAAAGAGCCTCATTAGCATAAGCTAAAACAGGTTTTTAACACATTCTTCGCCCCCTGCAGACCCTTCACTTCAGCTGGGAACCAAAACATTTTAGGCGAATTTTGATTAAGTACAGAGTGGCCGCGCAAATCAACGATGACTGCCTCAAACGCCGGCGGTTACTGACTAATACAATATGAACGGGACACTCGCTCGGATCCGAGTGGGAGGCGCCGCTACTATAGCCCCGCCTCACTCGGATCCCAGTGGTGAACAAGGGATGTGTTAAATATTTTTACGATGTATATTTTTCGGTTTATGAAGGAAAATATAAAAAAAATATATGATTTCCCCCTTTTATTTAGTTTGTACGGAACCCTCGGTGGGCGAGTCTGACTCGCACTTGTCCGGTTTTTTTATTTAATTTTTAATTTCAACCCAAAAAGAGAGGTGTTATTTTTCTTAAAGTTAATCATAATTTTAATGCTCAATTAGTATTCTCAAATTAGGTCTGTTAACTACATAGATTATTCAATTACGTAGTTACGATGCAATTTGCCTAAACAAAGAATTCATAGGGACATGTAATAGGATTAGCGCCCGCACCATTACCCGCTAATTGGTGCATCCCACTCTGTTATTTTGAGCTTTTTGTTTAGTGCCGTTTACATTAATTTATCCAACTGACATAATTGAGCATTCTTACAAAGAAATAGGATAAAAACTTGTTTTGCTATTTTCGATGGTACCTCAGTGATGCATTAGCTATTACTGTAGGTATTATTAGTGTGGTAGTGGGATCGGATTTGTCTTTGCCTAACGTAATATCTGCCATACTAGCAGATGAAACCGCTTGGGCAAGAATGATTGACTTTTGCGAGAAAGTAATCTCTCAAAAAGAATCTGCCGAAAGGGAGCGTGAGCGAGCCGACCCTGCACGGAGGCGAAGTCGAAGGAGGCGGAGGACTTAATCGCCTTCGTTGAGTTGGGGTAATATATATATATATATTATTAATATTTTATATATTATTTATATATATATATACACATACACATACAAGTATGTAAGTATATAAATGTAGGTATGTGTGTATATAGGTATGTGTATATTTATATATAAGTACATTTTATTGTGGTCGTGGGTGGTCAGATTTAGGGGTCTGACATCCTATACATAACCTCGAGAAGGTAACGACGTACCTTGACATGCGTCATAGCATAGAGAAAGACAAAGAAGATGTTCATTGGGAGTGTTGCCTCCGCGGTAAATAGTTAGGGAGACATCGGTGCGGTCCTAAGGAGAACCCGGTGCCTTACATCAAAGACACAGAGGCTGGCCACCAAGGGGGTTTTAGTGGATCCCAAATCCCACATAACCCAGTTGCACCCCAATGCAGCTGGGTATCTTACGAAGATTTCCCCCCCGTCAAAAAAAGGCATTAGTGTGGTATGCTATTAAAACATAGCATACTTACCACACAACATAGCCAAACAATAAAATTTGGAAAATCAATCATTCTTATATATTGTAGGTATTCACAAAGGGTACTTCGTTCGCTGATTATACCGCGAGATACAGCTAGCTTATGACATTGTGTATGAGAATAATTAACATACGGTTTTTTTTGTCTACAGTGTAAGCTGGGTTGCAGTCTATGGCAGCAGGGATTGGAAAATTCTTGTCAAATCTCATGCGTAAGTTTTTTAATTTTTTGCTCGGCGTAGAATACAAATTACTTAATATGAAAGTGTGTTAGAGAGTAGTATGCACATAATATATATATATATATAGCCTGGAATAAAAACTGGTGAGATTTGCTTTATGTTTCCTTAATATTTCACTCAAAGCTTACTCCATGCTCTGTCTAATAAGAAGAATGCATTTTAACAGTAAATAGCAACTATTATACAAAGGTTGTCTGGAAGAGGTCAGTATTAGCGATAAGGCCGCCTTTTGTGCCTTTCTTACGCCTTAATCATCTACTTATTTTTATCTTATTATAGTGTCAATAAAGTGTTTTGTATTGTATCTCTCTATCTATTTATGGCTGAACTGGTCGTTATGAAATTTGACTGAGGCCATAACTGAGAATCAGGTGAAGTATGTAGTCTACATTTCATTATCGTCATTATCGTTTTTTACTTTTACGAGTAAGCGGGTGAATTCGCAGGGACAGCTAGTTTACTGTGCGTCGAAAAAGGTATGCTAGGTACCTAGGTATTATTTGAATTTATGTATTTATGTTTCAGAACGCCACTTCCGACACGGTGTTTTCAAGAGGACTTTACTGCGTTATGGGCTGCAACGAGGCATTGAATACTTATTTTCAAAAACTGCGAGGTTTGTTATATCTTTAACAATTTAATTAATTTAGATCTTATCTCTCAATACTCATATCAAATGAATCTCAATACTTCATACACAAATCTATTCCCCCCTAGTCATGAAAATTCCAATAGTAGTTCTCAGGATTTCTTGAATCATTTCATTTTCAAATAATTATAATTCTATTAATTTAATTATTTAATTGAATTATTGATAGCATGGTAATCAGAAAATGTAATTTCGTCGTCAGAACTGATCGGCACCCCGCCAGCACCTGCCCTGGTAGCTGACAGCCTGACCGCCACCTCTCTCAGCCTCACTTGGGAGCCTCGCAATCTCGCCAACATGAGCTACTTGGTGCAGTGGCGGTACGAAGAATTGCCTGGAACTTGGCAGTACTACTCCAACACTAGTAATTCGGATAGGTCCATCATACACGTGGAGAATTTGAGGCCTTACACTAAATATAGAGTAAGTTTACTCAATGATATTAATACAGAATGATTTCGCGTCAGCGCTCAAAACGTTAGTATGTGCTTTATTATTGTACCTATGTTCAATAAATAAATATAAATAAATATTTGTGGACATTTCACACAACACCATGTAACCCAAACTAAGCAAAGCTTGTACTATGGAACTAGATGGCTGATAGAATACATATATAATTTTGTTTTTGTAAATACATAATTATGATACATATTAACACCCAGACACAGAACAAACATTCATGCGCATCACACAAGTGCTTGCCCTTGGGTGGGGTTCGAACCCACGACCTACAGGCTCAGCAGGCAGACATACTACCAACTGAGCCACCAGGCTAGTCTATTCCAATGGTTATGGTTATAAAGATTATATTACTGCTCTGAACTTATAACTCTCAACCGTTTATTAGTTTTTGTTCCAACATTTGGCCAGTTCCAATCGAGATAATACAAAACGCACGCTTCTTTATATGAGCCACTTCCTGCTTTCAGACTTCGCTCTATAAAAGTTTGATTTACGCTTCAATTGCTCGGCATTCAATCACAGGTGTTAGTGTCGATAAAGTAAATAATCCAGTCTGGAATAGGACTACCGATTGATTATATTTCTAAAGCTCTCAACGGAAGCTAAAAAAACTGCTACTCTTTTGATGATTTTATAATTTGCTATAGAGCATGAGTGAGCAGTGAGTTCTAGAAAGCGCTGTAACTTACTTTCATGTCATAAAATAACACTATATTTTATTGTAAGTGAATCAGTTAAAACTGTTTAAATTCACTACACCTTATACGAAATACACTATACATACAGGTACGATTCATAACTCCTTCGGCATAACACGAACGACGAAGATTTTCTCTTCACGTCGAGATAAAGAAATTTTATCAACATTATTTTTATACGAAATAAATCACCAACTCGCCTGATGGTAAATGACGGTGTGACTGAGGATGGAGCACGTCGGTTTATAAGATTTCTAATCACTTCAGCATTGAAAATTTCAAGTTTCAAGAACCAGAGTTAATGAAAGACGTTGCCGAGACCACACTTCGATGGTCTTATTGACGCATGATTGATGAAAACAGGAGGAGCTATATTCCAGAGTGACCAACATAATAATAATAATAATAACCGCAGGGGCGGCTTTGTGGCGAGCCGTCGGTGAGTGGCGACACCGCGTATCCCGATGTTTCCCTGGGGCTAAATGAGACCACTGACCTCCAGCTTGCCTTAACCGGCCGGCTGTGAGGTGGAAACTGCAAGAGCTAAGACCCTAAGCTCCAGGGTGGAAGTGTTAAAGGGCATAACGCCGCTAGTAGCTCTCAGTGAACGCGCAGCACACCTCTCGACACCCTTAGCCACCCACACCGATGTTGCCTTTCCGGCGCCAATATGCGGCGCCACTATGGGGGGCCCATTCAGTGGGTGGCGAGTCATCACCTGCCTCAATATTTTTGGATAATGAGACAAAATAGGCAGGTGCCTGTTAGTCATATGTATATACGCCTATGTATAGGTATATACGGAAGGCGCGGGCGCTGCGATCGCCTGCGGCGGACCAGTAGTGGAATACACGTCTTACTAGTGAAAGGAGGTGTTATTATTTACCTCCCGCACATACGTAGCAACAAATGGCGACGGGCACGTTTCTTACGCGTGTTTAGTATTTTTTTAATATCCTGGACGTGAATACCTTACTACAATGGCTGTGGCACAAGTGACTGTTGGAACCCTGAACACCTTCAACCATGAAATTCAAGACTGGCCGATTTATAAGGACAGATTGGAGCAGTGGTTCCTCGCGAATGATATCGACGTCGGCGAAAAGGCGCAGATTAAACGAAGAGCTATACTCGTGAGCAGCTTAACCGAGAATACCTACAAACTTGTTCGTGATTTAGCGTTGCCGTCCGACATCACCAAGCTGGACTACGCCCAGCTCGTCCAGTTACTAGACAGCCATTTCAAGAGGGTACGCTGCGGGTTTGCGGAAAGATACCTATTTCACGTATCCACTCAACTTGAAAATGAAACTCTGCCGGAGTGGGCGGCTCGTGTGAGGAACCTCGCGGCGGAATGTGACTTCCCCGCTGCGATGCTGGTGGAATCATTACGAGACCGCTTTGTTCTCGGAATGTTACCGGGACCGGAGAGAGACTCGTTGTTCACGAAGAATATGGCGGATTTGTCGCTGTGTGAAGCCATACGAACTGCAGAAGCCATACGCTGTGCTCGGATCGGTGCGCGAGCAGCCACCAAGCCAGCAGCCCCGACTTCGCTTCTCAAGATGGCCGTCGCGTCTACAAGTTCTCAAGCACAGAATAACAAGAATACGTCACGTTCTCGAGATGCTGCTTCACGCTGCATCGCCTGCGGATTCCGAGGGCATGAAGTTTCTACGTGTAAATTCGTCAAGTATAAGTGTTCTTTGTGCGGCAATGTCGGTCATTTGAAAAGAGTGTGTCCTAATAAATGCGTCAAACATAATTTCGTCGAGTGTAGCAACAATGACGACGATGAGGTACCTAATGACGATGACGGTGAGTTTATTTTAGCAAATATTCAAACTGCTAACGGCGAGCCCATGCGCGAGACAGTCAGTGTTGACGGAATTCGTTTGGACTTTGAACTCGACTGCGGCTCACCGATTACGATTGTTTCGCACAAACTTTACAATAAATATTTCACTAAGCGACAATTGAACCCTAGTAAGCTGCTATTAAGCGCTTACAATGGAAGCACTATCAAAGTGTTGGGGGTTTTCACAGTGCCGATTGCGTACAGTTCAAAGGTTAATAATGTAGATGTATACGTCGCCGAGACCGAGGGAGTGCCATTGTTAGGTCGTGATTTTTTCTCAAAATTTGATTTACAAATTTCGGTGGTAAACTCCTGTAGTTCTGTAAATGAGTACATACAAAAGTACCCACAACTGTTCTCAGATAATCTCGGTTGTTATAAGAACACTCGAGTTAAATTGACACTCAAAGAAAATTCAAAACCTATTTTTTATAAAGCGAGGTCGGTCCCGTTCGCTCTCCGCGAAGCTGTGGAGCGGGAGGTTAACCGACTGATAAATGTAGGTATACTGGTGCCCGTAAATTATTCCGAGTATGCCAGTCCGGTAGTACCCGTTTTAAAGCACGACGGTAGCATACGTCTTTGTGCAGATTTCTCGGTCACTCTTAATAAACAACTCGTTATTGATAAATATCCACTGCCGCGTATAGAGGAGTTGTTCGCGCAGCTCCACGGTGGTCAGAAGTTTTCAAAACTAGACCTCTCCCAGGCCTATGCACAGCTGGAGTTAGAGGAAGAGTCACAATTGCTCACTTGCATCAATACGCATAAAGGTTTATTCAAATTTACACGCCTCGTTTATGGGTTATCGTGCGCAGCCGCGATATTTCAAAAAACCATAGAAACTATCCTATGTGGCTTAGAGGGTGTCCATACGTTTCAAGATGACATTTTGATCACGGCTTGTAATGAGACCCTGCATAAAACAAGACTAGAGGAAGTATTTTCGAGACTTCAAGATGCCGGCTTAGTTCTGCAGAAAGAAAAATGCTTTCTTTTTCAAGATTCGGTATCATATCTAGGCTTTGTTATTGACAAACACGGTCTGCATAAAAGCCCTGACAAGGTAAGCGCGATTTTAAATGCCAAAACTCCTACCAGTACGTCCGAATTAAAATCTTTTCTTGGACTTGTAAATTATTATCGTAATTTTGTGAAAAATGCATCATCAATATTAAACCCCTTACACAGTTTGTTACAAAAAAATGTACCGTGGTGCTGGACTGACGAACATGACTCTGCGGTTACTCAAATAAAAAAAATACTATCATCTGACAAAACGTTAGCTCATTTCAACCCTGAAGCAAAATTAATTCTCACCTGTGACGCTTCTCCCACCGGGTTAGCTGCGATTTTGTCACAAATAGAAAACGGTATAGAAAGACCTATTTCATACGCGTCACGTTCGCTGTCCAAAGCAGAGCGAAGCTATAGCCAAATTCAAAAAGAAGCTACAGCTATCATTTTCGGAGTGCGCAAATTCCACCAATACTTATACGGTCGGTCAGAACCTTTCATTCTCAGGACGGATCATAAACCGCTATTATCTATTTTTAGCCCAGATAAGGGCGTACCGGAAGTTACAGCTAATAGGCTGCAGCGATACGCTATTTACCTAAATTCATATAACTTTCACATCGAGTATGTTTCGAGCACTACGAACGCTGCAGATTTCTTAAGTAGGTCAACTGAGGTACAATCTACTGAAATCGATGACAAATACTTAGACAGAGCTTCTTATATAAACTTTGTATTCGGTCAAACTTCAGAAGATTACGTCAACTTAAGCGAAATAATCCAAGCCACCAAGTGTGATCCCGTGTTGTCGCAAGTCTGCGAATACATACTAAAAGGTTGGCCGTCTAAGCTTCCCGATGACAGATTAAAACCTTTCCATTCCTGTGGCCAGGAATTATCAGTCGAAAAGTCATGCTTACTCAGAGGGCATAAACTGGTAATCCCAGCATCCTATCGTAAGCGATTGTTGGGCGAGGTTCACGCGGGACACTTAGGTTCATATAAAATGAAATGTGAATCGCGAACTAGGTTTTGGTGGCCAAAAATGTCAGAGGATATAGATAGGTATGTAGCAGAGTGCAAGACGTGCGCCGAGGCGAGGCCCTCCCCGCCCCGCGCGCCCCTCGCGCCCTGGCCTTACCCGCCGCAGCCTTGGTACCGGGTGCATGTAGACTTCCTCGGCCCTATCAACAACCGAACTTATCTGATTATCGTAGATGCCTACTCTAAGTGGGTCGAATGTTTCGACGTTTCAACGGGGTACAGTACTCGAATTGTCATCGACAAACTTTGTGAAGTAATGTCTAGGTTCGGTTTATTTCACACAATAATGTCGGACAATGGCAGCTCCTTTGTTTCCGACGAGTTTAAACTATTCTGTAGAAAGAATGGTATTACGCAAATGACGTCGCCCAGTTACAATCCGATCAGTAACGGGCAAGCTGAAAGTTTTGTAAAGATCGTAAAAAGGGCGATTAAGAATATTATCGCGACCGGTACGGGTCAACGAGATTTAAATACAAAAATAAACGAATTTTTGTTTAATTATAGGAATTCAATACACAGTACCACAAACAAATCGCCCGCGGAACTCGTATTCGGTCATAAGTTAAGAAGTAGGTTGGATCTTCTCGAAGTACGTACACCGTCGTCACGTGATGCTACACTCGACGCGTTAGTGAAAGATAAGCAGTGTTCGCAGTCTAGGTTCTACGGCGGTAAACGTAATGTGACTTTCCAACCGGACGAGATCGTACTAGTGAAAGTCTACAAAATACAAAAACCAATTTGGGTACGAGGAACCATCATGAGACGAATGGGCAAAACACTATATTTAATCAAAATTAGCGAATCAGGGGCACAACTAAAAAAACACGCAAATCAACTCCTCAAACTAAAGGGGGAGAAGTGGTATGAAGAGCGTGAAGAAGCTGCGAGCTCGAGTCCGAACGAGCACATGACGCCCGCCTGCGACGAATGTAACCAGGAGTCACCGCCAGTGGTGCCACCAATCCTAGTGGCGCCATCGGAAACTGCCGCAGCCGCGCCGCTGCCAGCACAGGCCGCGTCACCTACGTCACAACCTCGCACTGCGGATATCTCAAGTGTCCCATCGCCTGCAAAGGTGGCGCCGGATCCAGAGCCATGTACGTGCCAGCCGGTTTCCATCTCACCTAAACCGGCCACTCCATCTCGCGGAGCGCGACCGCGTAAACAAGTGGATTATAAGCGTTATTTGTAAATGTTGTTTAGTTAGTAATTGTTCTTTATCTAAAGGTGGAGGGATGTTAGTCATATGTATATACGCCTATGTATAGGTATATACGGAAGGCGCGGGCGCTGCGATCGCCTGCGGCGGACCAGTAGTGGAATACACGTCTTACTAGTGAAAGGAGGTGTTATTATTTACCTCCCGCACATACGTAGCAACACCCGCACATACGTAATAAACCGAACCTAGACATTACTTCACAAAGTTTGTCGATGACAATTCGAGTACTGTACCCCGTTGAAACGTCGAAACATTCGACCCACTTAGAGTAGGCATCTACGATAATCAGATAAGTTCGGTTGTTGATAGGGCCGAGGAAGTCTACATGCACCCGGTACCAAGGCTGCGGCGGGTAAGGCCAGGGCGCGAGGGGCGCGCGGGGCGGGGAGGGCCTCGCCTCGGCGCACGTCTTGCACTCTGCTACATACCTATCTATATCCTCTGACATTTTTGGCCACCAAAACCTAGTTCGCGATTCACATTTCATTTTATATGAACCTAAGTGTCCCGCGTGAACCTCGCCCAACAATCGCTTACGATAGGATGCTGGGATTACCAGTTTATGCCCTCTGAGTAAGCATGACTTTTCGACTGATAATTCCTGGCCACAGGAATGGAAAGGTTTTAATCTGTCATCGGGAAGCTTAGACGGCCAACCTTTTAGTATGTATTCGCAGACTTGCGACAACACGGGATCACACTTGGTGGCTTGGATTATTTCGCTTAAGTTGACGTAATCTTCTGAAGTTTGACCGAATACAAAGTTTATATAAGAAGCTCTGTCTAAGTATTTGTCATCGATTTCAGTAGATTGTACCTCAGTTGACCTACTTAAGAAATCTGCAGCGTTCGTAGTGCTCGAAACATACTCGATGTGAAAGTTATATGAATTTAGGTAAATAGCGTATCGCTGCAGCCTATTAGCTGTAACTTCCGGTACGCCCTTATCTGGGCTAAAAATAGATAATAGCGGTTTATGATCCGTCCTGAGAATGAAAGGTTCTGACCGACCGTATAAGTATTGGTGGAATTTGCGCACTCCGAAAATGATAGCTGTAGCTTCTTTTTGAATTTGGCTATAGCTTCGCTCTGCTTTGGACAGCGAACGTGACGCGTATGAAATAGGTCTTTCTATACCGTTTTCTATTTGTGACAAAATCGCAGCTAACCCGGTGGGAGAAGCGTCACAGGTGAGAATTAATTTTGCTTCAGGGTTGAAATGAGCTAACGTTTTGTCAGATGATAGTATTTTTTTTATTTGAGTAACCGCAGAGTCATGTTCGTCAGTCCAGCACCACGGTACATTTTTTTGTAACAAACTGTGTAAGGGGTTTAATATTGATGATGCATTTTTCACAAAATTACGATAATAATTTACAAGTCCAAGAAAAGATTTTAATTCGGACGTACTGGTAGGAGTTTTGGCATTTAAAATCGCGCTTACCTTGTCAGGGCTTTTATGCAGACCGTGTTTGTCAATAACAAAGCCTAGATATGATACCGAATCTTGAAAAAGAAAGCATTTTTCTTTCTGCAGAACTAAGCCGGCATCTTGAAGTCTCGAAAATACTTCCTCTAGTCTTGTTTTATGCAGGGTCTCATTACAAGCCGTGATCAAAATGTCATCTTGAAACGTATGGACACCCTCTAAGCCACATAGGATAGTTTCTATGGTTTTTTGAAATATCGCGGCTGCGCACGATAACCCATAAACGAGGCGTGTAAATTTGAATAAACCTTTATGCGTATTGATGCAAGTGAGCAATTGTGACTCTTCCTCTAACTCCAGCTGTGCATAGGCCTGGGAGAGGTCTAGTTTTGAAAACTTCTGACCACCGTGGAGCTGCGCGAACAACTCCTCTATACGCGGCAGTGGATATTTATCAATAACGAGTTGTTTATTAAGAGTGACCGAGAAATCTGCACAAAGACGTATGCTACCGTCGTGCTTTAAAACGGGTACTACCGGACTGGCATACTCGGAATAATTTACGGGCACCAGTATACCTACATTTATCAGTCGGTTAACCTCCCGCTCCACAGCTTCGCGGAGAGCGAACGGGACCGACCTCGCTTTATAAAAAATAGGTTTTGAATTTTCTTTGAGTGTCAATTTAACTCGAGTGTTCTTATAACAACCGAGATTATCTGAGAACAGTTGTGGGTACTTTTGTATGTACTCATTTACAGAACTACAGGAGTTTACCACCGAAATTTGTAAATCAAATTTTGAGAAAAAATCACGACCTAACAATGGCACTCCCTCGGTCTCGGCGACGTATACATCTACATTATTTACCTCCCGCACATACGTAGCAACAAATGGCGACGGGCACGTTTCTTACGCGTGTTTAGTATTTTTTTAATATCCTGGACGTGAATACCTTACTACAATGGCTGTGGCACAAGTGACTGTTGGAACCCTGAACACCTTCAACCATGAAATTCAAGACTGGCCGATTTATAAGGACAGATTGGAGCAGTGGTTCCTCGCGAATGATATCGACGTCGGCGAAAAGGCGCAGATTAAACGAAGAGCTATACTCGTGAGCAGCTTAACCGAGAATACCTACAAACTTGTTCGTGATTTAGCGTTGCCGTCCGACATCACCAAGCTGGACTACGCCCAGCTCGTCCAGTTACTAGACAGCCATTTCAAGAGGGTACGCTGCGGGTTTATACGGATATCTCATTCTGATGCTCCCACACAGAAGTACCTTATCTTACTCACTGTGTGGGAGCATCAGTCAATAAACTAGTTTTATAAATCATAACCATTTCATTTCAATAGCCCCGATTTGTCAAATTCCATATTGTACAATAGTTCCATCATCCATCCACATACCAAAACACTGTATTTTTTATTTTTTGTAAAGGGCCTCTCAGTGTTGGCTTCGGCTCCACTGATGCCCATCAAAGGACCAGGCTGCGACCCGAGATTTAAATTGAATAAAGAATAATAATAATAATAAATATTTGTGGACATTTCACACAACACCATCTAGCCCAAACTAAGCAAAGCTTGTACTATGGAACTAGATGGCTGATAGAATAAAATAAAATATAAGCAATAAAATCCCTCTGCCCGTAAAAGTCCTAGTACTACTTTCTGAATGTGTCTCGTATATAGTAACGACGCTACGCTTTAAAAAATGTTGCAGTATACTATCCAGTCGTGCTTCTCGTTCTTACCCGACTGCGCAAGAATGAGGATTATGTTTTTCGAGTGTATGTATGTATGTTTCTATATGACAGCCTAACCGGCTTGACCGATTTTGATGTGCGAGGTGTCGTTAGATTCGTCTTTACTTCCTGAGACTCAAAGGCTATATTTTTTGTATAGTAATAATTAAATACATCTCTTCAAAAATAAAAAAATGCGTTTTTTTTAACCTTCAATGAACTATTTCGTAATAAACTAGTAATTTTACTAGAATTATTCTAAAGAATGCACATTTATAATTGTTTACAGCGATTTTACAAATACTTACTCACAAAAAAACGTGCACTCAACAGCGTATCAAGCGTAACGAAATCGTAAGTTTGACTGTAAAAACTGCTTTTCTGCAGTCGGGTATTTTGTTTTTCTTTTAATATACATACTTGTTAAAATATTCTTACTTATTGTTTGTTATCCTTTCAGTTTCGCGTAGCAATCTTTCTATCGGGGCGGGGCGGGGCCGTGGAACCAGTGTACTCCGAGCCCTCAGTCGTGATCTCAACTTTAGAAAGCGGGAAGCCCAGCTCGGCGCCATCAGCGCTACGTGCTGCTGCTCCAGACTCGACTAGAGTAGCTATCTCTTGGGAACCCGGCCCGTTTCCCAACGGACCTTTGATCTCTTATGTGCTAAGGCTGACTGACACACAGCCTAATACTATTGATGCCCTTGAGGTGAGCATACAAGACTACAGTTATCTAATCTAATTTCCAATAATTTTAAAGAAAGCAAGAAATCTCTTAAGTCAATCGAGAAATTCTAATAGACATAACTAAATCAAATCCGTTCATCTGTTTGGAAGCTACTATGCCACACACAAAATATGTTAAACTTATCACTGTTCACTCTATAGGTTACAAATACAAAATAGTTTATTGAACAAAAATATACAACTAAAACAATTAGATTTTGATTAACTGAATTGCCTCCCGGTATTATAGAGACAGACACGAGACATTATAGTTTAAAAAACGAGCACAACCGATTTCAATCAGCAAACAAAATAATCATATAATTGGAGATAGTTACTAAACTACCCTAGCAAAATTGATAAAAACTTTATAGAACTACTTCGAAGCTATATCCAACGGATCCAACAGAAACATCCATAACTACCTAGAACCCGAACTTCATCTTCAGCACGCTTTGGTCATTTTAGATTGACAGACAAACCTATGTAAATAGGGCCACGAATTCTATGTAATCAAATATCTTCAGAAAAAAATCCAATATTAGTAGGATATGATTAGAATAACTATTAGTAAGAGAATTTATTGTCCTTGCAGGACATGCCAGCGTCGAACAACACATTATTCTACATGTTCCAAAACCTGGCGCCCGCTCGCGAGTATGAAGTTTCAGTGGCCATGCGAAACGCTGTGGGGGAGGGGCCACCGGCTGTCGTCAGACTCTCTACTCCGCCTTTACCTACGTGTGAGTTAAAACTGTCATGATACTTATTGAACTAAATTTTCTTATCGCCTCCTCATTTTTAAATTATTTTACAATTTTGAATGCACAGAGATTCCTTTTCTTTTTTTTACCATCATATTTTATTATAGGTCTGCCAGGAATTGTTCGTCAATTTTTGAAACAGAAAGTTCGAAATTGACAATCCAAAAAATTTTTGGAGTAACAATTTTGGACAGAATAATAGTAAGACTAGCCTGCTAAAAAACAAAATCGTAAATTTGTTACTGTTTTCGTAAATTGGTTATAAGGTTTCCAATACGTATTTATTTAGTTATATTTTAACGATGTTACGATCTCAATTCTTGCAATTCAACAACTTTCATGTTTTCTTTCAGCCATTCCTAGTCAACAACCGATTTTGATTTTGAGCGGGGAGCGAAACGTTCTCGCCGTGCCTGCTAACGACGTGCTATCTGGAATCCATATGGAGCTTTATAATACGGAACACAACATAAATGGTACGTATAGGAATAGGAGAATATAAAATTCTTATAATGCATTTTATGTAAACGCGGAGAAAATTTGGAAAAATAAAGTCTCGTTGGTTTCCAGCCTATCGTTGTTGTCTATGTTAGACATGTAAGTAAAAGCAGATCTTGTAAATAGTAAGATTCATCGGTTTACTTCATGATTGAACTGTTTGTACAGGGTCATTTATGTACTTATCTAACAATCTCTCGATCTTTCATTGTTCAACTAAATGTACAATTTTTTTTTTGCTATGTTATTATACAGAATCTGCTCTAAAATAGGTGTTAGGTTAGATTACCATTGAGCGTTTGAGTAATTAGCATATACATTTTGTCAGAATATCGCGTGTGAATTGTAATTGGCCTATATCTCGTACAAATTGCAATTGTTCACCAATATCAGTATATCGCGTACGTATTGTAATTGACCACCAACATCAAAATATTAAGTAGATTCTACTAGTAGGTAGGTTAGTTACGTTTAAGTTTTATTATATTTCACATTACAATAAAGTTCTTCTTTCTCCCAGGGGTCGGTCTCGATATATCCAGCGATTCACTCTTCGTCTCCGTATCGAATGGCTTTGTGTACCGAAGTTCTCTATCCAGAAAAACTGCTTCGAAACCAATTTTAACACCCGAAGGAATTCGCAACCGAACATTCAAGCCTTTAGATTTATCGGTCGACTGGTTGAACAGCCATTTATACGTCTTAGGCGAGGTTAATTTTACGAACGGAGATTCAGATAAGACATGGGAAATCCTGCGATGTGATTTCGATGGGAAAAGTCAAACTGTTGCGCTGTCAGGATTTAATTCAAAGCCGGTACATATGGAAGTTGACGCCTATAATGGGTAAGTGAAGCACAGACGCACACTATAATGAGTATCTTCAGAAACTTCGCCATATTACAAAATTTTATTGATTTTTAGGGTTCCGTACCTTAAAAGAAAAAACGGAACCCTTATAGGATCCCTTTGTTGTCCGTCTGTCTGTCTGTCTGTCCGTCCGGCTGTCAAGACCTTTATCTCGGGACGCGTGACGGTATCGTGTTGAAATTAAAACCATATACGCAGATCCATAGTATCTTGCTGCAGAAAGAAAAATAAATTTCTCAGTTTTCGTAAAAAAAAAGTTACAGCCGAATATGTCGTAAAAAACGCACATTTTGACACTCATAAGGGAATCAAAACCTATGAGGTACTTCCCGTTGACCTAGAACTATGAAATTTGGCAAAAACGCATTGTGTACAGTAGAGAGTACAGAGTAGAGTACACATAAAGGAAAAAATCCGAATACTGGTAATTTTTTAATTTAATCGCAAAAAAATTGTGTCATTACGCAAGGAATTAGGGTCCAAATTTTAAAGTTCTTTAACCATATCATGTGAGGTATCAGAAAGAGCTTAATGAGCATAAGTTAAAACAGGTTTTTAAATATTTTTACGATGTATATTTTTCGGTATAAGAAGGGAAATATAAAAAAAAATATTTCCCCCTTTTATCTACTAGTTTGTACGGAACCCTCGGTGGGCGAGCCTGACTCGCATTTGTCCGGTTTTTTTTTATTAGTAAATGTTACTTTAAAACAAAAAACAAATTTGCTCAGAGGAGCAGACGTTATAATTTTTTTATACTGTCATAAATCAATAAATAACTATATAAACAAGTGCACAAAAAGAAATCGATTTATCGCGCACCGGTTGACAGTGTACCTAATATGTGTTACCTTCCCCCCCACCCAATACCCTATTCCTTTTCTCCTCCCCAATATCCCATCCCTATCCAAGACAAACAGTGTGTGAGTAAACCGATAGCCCCTCTGTTTGTCTAATTCCCACCCTACCAAAAAAATATGTAAATATAAATATAAATACCAGCATAGCCACTTTGAGTGTTTGACTAGATATACATCAACATTATTTTGTCAGTCAAGTTATATCAAAGTATATGTAAAGCAGTAAGTGTATACCAGTTATAGGCCAGTGTTATTATTTAAATTCCCTGTTGCCTAAAGTAAAGTTGTTTATTATATTACAATATACATATATAGCTGTGTGCGTAATCTTTTGACCATTATTTACGTTATGATTATGACTGTTGACGGTTTTTCCAACTACTTATTGTGATAAATCACTATCGCGGGGTAGAATTGTTTTTTACACGTATTGCCAATACCTATTCTTAAAATAATAAATCACTTAACAAATATAGTCAATATACCTATGAATCAATTTTATCAACTCCGGAGTTGAAATATTCCAATACTTAAGTAATGTAATTGAGAACAGTTTCGATTATTGAGGATCATTTTAATCACGACTTTTATTATTATACTGCACAAGGGCGTCGCCAAGGGGGACGGCAAAGGGGGCATCTGCCCCCCCTAGAGATTTGAAAAATGTAGCCAATTGCAAAGCAACCAAAGTCCTAAGGCCGTGCAATTGTACCTGTACCTACAATTCATATTTTTCTCCTCCATAATGTTAACTTGCCCCCCTTTGGGACATGGGCTGGCGACGCCCTTGATACTGCAGCTGCCTATAACATGTGTTCCTTATGTTATGCAAACATATAGTTCTAATAGGTACTTTATGGGTGACTGCCGTCAATGTAGTTGAAATGAACTGTAAGTATATTTCATTGCAGGTACTTGTTCTTCACTCTCCGAGGCCTCTACAGGCTGGACCTGGCCAACATCTCTAACAACGGCGTCCACCACGACGTCAGGGCGGAGAGAATAGTGAACGACACTAACCTGGGAGCTTTCACTGTCGACCACGCAGGGTTCAGGATACTGGTCGCGCATTTGACGAGAAACACTGTTTTAGCGGTATCTTTAGACGGGTCAGTTATTTACAGACTATTGTGATTTTTTTATACTAAATAGTTTTACGTTTGGTCACCAACTTGCCTGATGGTAAGCGACGATGTGGCCTTTGAAGAACTTTTACGAAGAATGGGCTCACGTTTGATTTTTCTCACCAGAGTTTAAACAATCTCATCTCTCGTCCCCTTGGTCGGGAATGGTGTGGCGCATATAATATAGCGCCCGCCATCCACTGCCAAAACCATCGCACTTCCTAAGGCAGCAGAGGGAATTTGAGTTTGACTAAGACCTCTGCTATCTTACCATCCTCTCCTCGACGACAGAGGGAACGTGTATACCGTTAGCGCCGAACCTCTTTCGTCACACCACCCCCCTCTTCCACAAACCTTACCTACCCAATTCACCTAAAAAAAAAAAAACAATCTCGTGGAGTTCTCTTGCCCAAGAGATACCCATTCGCTCTTTGTTTGAGGATACCTTCAAACAAAGAGCGAATAGGTATCTCTTGCAATATAGTATTTAGGAAACAAAGTTGCAGACAGAGAGTTCCAAATCTTGGCAGTTTGAATGATTAAAAAAAACTGAAAGCTTTGTGCGAACGCCGCATTTAACATCTAATCAACGTCTAATGTTTTTATTTTCTTTTTTTTTATACACAGGCGAGAAGTAACAGACTTCCGTAGCAACACGCAAACACCGAAATTCAAGTCGACCCGCTCAATTGCGTACGCCAGCGGATTGTTCTACTGGACCAATGGTAGAGAGGTGCTCACGGAAGAATATCATGCGCAGTACGACAGCTACTTTCATAATGAGTATCCGCTGCCGTTCAATAATAAAGATATCGAGATAAAACAGGTAAAAAAAATCTTCATCATATTTTTTTGCGTAATATAGCCTACTGGAATATGCATACACTTTTTTAGTGTTCCCGATTCAATGACAATGTTTCGTAAATTAGTGAAATTTCCGGTCATACCAAGAATGAACATCTAATATGGACGAGGCAAGCGACTTGCTTGTCTCGTCAATCTATGACTTAAAAAATATTATGCAAAATGTTTGCTACATTTATGTAGGTATCCTACGAAGCGAAGCGAAATTTTAGTTGTCCAGCGAATTTTTAGTTGTCTAAAGTAAATAAATTTAGCGTGTAATTATAAACCACTGCTCGTAAAATTGAAAATAATAAATCTCTCCTGCCTTTGTTGTTTGAATTATATACTTTACGCGTATTTTGTTCGTTTACATAACTATTTGGATTTTTAAGGTGCTGGTCGCCCTGCGGAGTTGTCAACCTATACCAGTGCCGGTAAACCCGCCACTGGGCGTGCAAAGTGTGATGGGCATCAACCGGGCGAAGGTGACGTGGTCTCCACCACACCTGTTGGGTCATCAGGGCAGCGGCGCCTGGCAGCAGTGGACCTACCATTTGCAACTCGTGCATATCCACTCGGGAGATGTTATTGTTAAGTAAGTCTTATTTAAGAGTCCATAGTCCGATCATCGTCCGTCACGCTCGCGGCATACCTACATTTAAAAAAAAAATTTAAGTCTGAAAGTTGACTTAGACCAAATCGAATTTTTTGTCGAATATTTGTGAAATTGTTTTCTAGTTTTACAAACGATTTTTTTATAAGTTAATGCGGTCATTTAATATCTTCAAAAATGTGGATTTGCGCGAGCGAGACGGACGATAGTCTCACTACGGACTCTTAAGCGTGATCTTATTTTTACAATTTATAGATCTGCGATTGACCACCAACTCGCCTGTTTTTTTTTTTTTTTTTTTTTTTATCAGCCCTGTTTGTACAAACTGTCCCACTGCTGGGAACGGGCCATCTTCTCATTGTGAGAAGGGCCTGATTAAATACTCGTAAAACTTTGTTCTACTCAAACACTACTTATATTATATTACAAGCAGTGTAAATAATTATTGTCTTCGACTCCCATATTTAATTTGGAATATGTATATAAAGTTATTTTTAGATGTTGTTGTTATTCGAAACTTAGTAGTTATTTAATCAACTTTGAATATTTGTTTTGATGATGGTGTTAATCGTGTTTTATATTTTGTGAAGTTTTGAATTTTGTATATGCAATTATGCATACAGATATTATTCTGATGCTTTTACTATTTACAGAGAAAATATCACGACCTTTCGTTACATCGTTGACAACTTGAAGCAAGATGCTGAATACGTCATCAAAGTTGCTGCCGTCACAGAGTCAGGTTCAGGTAAATAAATAAAAAACTCTTCCTATTAATTAATATGGTTATCAGACTAAATATTCGACCACACCTTGCCTAATGTTAAGTAACGGTATGAACAATGAAGGTAAATACCCTTAAATTGACTAGAACTATCTCATATTTTAAGTTACCGGTAATGCTGGAGCACACCAAGCATGACGACTAATTTTCAATCGGTGCCGCAGTGCCTATATAGCTGGCTAGCAACATAAAGCCAGTCACCGGAAAGCCTTACCGTACTACCTATGCAATGATTTCCTTTAGGAACTCCTTTTAACCGATAGCTTTTTAAGGCAAAAACTAGCGCCGTCGGGTATGCAAATAGAACAAAATCTCGGTCATTCGACGATCTACATTATAAGGTAGAGCTTTTATGCTAAAATTCTTTCTCACAGGTCCTTGGTCAACGGAATTTGTTGGTAAAACGCTAGCATCATCTCCTACAACTCTACAAAGCACTTTACTTTGGTCGGGACCCGACGGACTTTTACAAACCGACCTAACCGGCGAAAACTTACAAACATTAGTACATAGATCTGATTTGAAGAACTTGCAAATAACAGACATATCGTGGTACAGAGACAAGCTGTATCTAGTTACTAATGCGTCGACTGTCATGTGGTACAACACTACGACTGCAGAAAGAGGGATGATGCATAATATGGATAATGTGGGGAGTCTCGCTGTGGACTGGGTCGGGAAGAAGATCTATTGGTCCAATCCTAAACAACAGTTGGTAAGTGATATGGCTGGTTTGTAATAAAAATACATGTATATAGCATTTAAAAAAACAATATACGTGACAGTAAAATCGGCTATATTTTGAAGTTATGTGGTCACTATCTAGACTGGGATAGTATGTGTATATTTGTGGAGGTGTTTTATAACATTTTGAAATCATTACTTTTTATTTACAGCATATTAAAAACTCTTTTTTCTCCCTTCTATCTATCTCTCTCTCTTCCTCTCTTTCTCCCTCTCCCTCCCTCATTCTCTCCCCCTCTTTCTGAATTAATTAACAAGAAAAAATAAAGTGAAACTGATATAAGTATAGATATTATCAGTAGATATTATGTATAATTATTGCCATTTGCTTTATGTACCTAACATAAAGCAGAGTCAATAAAATTGTTGAGTCTGCATAGTGTAGGTATTTCGATAAAGATTTCCAATATAATATTCGATGTGTCCCATTTTAGATAACCCGAGGCAATTTCGACGGTACAAATCGCGAGCCTGTGCCGATAGTGACTGTAGCTAAAGAGCTCACGATAGACTCGCTGGGAGCGTATATCTACTGGAACACTGGACACGCCGTCGAGGCTGCGAGGCTCAACGGGGAAAACAAGATGATCTACTATCCTGCTCAGCTGTTCAGTGGAAAACAAGGTAAGCATGATTATTTTGCCTCTTAAGCCTCGATGACACTGGGCTAGTTTACAAGTTACAAGCCAGCGAGTTCGCGAGCAGCTTGTAAACTCGCTCCGTGTATTTGAGCTTTTTTACAATCTGCTTTTGATTGTGTCATCGACACTCACTACTCGCTCCTCTCCTCCTTCTACTACTCCTTCATTTAGCTAGAATAAATAATATTATTCTTTTGGCTAGAATATTGACCTAACAAAGTCATAGAGTCATTATTTTTAAAGTTTAAATATCGCCAAAATTTATTTAAATAGATAAATTTTGGCATATTTACCTACCCACTTACTTAGGTACCCACCTATCTGGAAACGTATAAACATTGCCGTTAGTTAGACATTGCCTAAAATTTGCATTTTTTTAGTGATGGGCCTAACGACGGACTTAGAGAAGAAATGGCTTTACTGGCTGGTGAGGAGCTACGATGGATCCGAACTGCATAAAGCTCCTACCGCTGACACCATAGCTCCCGGAGTCAATGAGGTTTGTAACTGAACACCTATTAAGAAAATCCGTGTCTCCGTCTCTGTCATTCTCTATGGAAATGACAGAGACGGAGATATAGATTCCAAATCTGTTCCGAATCCAAATGAGTTCTGAATACAGGGGCAAGTCACGTTTTTTATATATATTTAATATTTTTATACGATTTGTTTCAGATATCGGGCACACTAGTTCGTCAACTGTCAGGCACTGCTACTTTGGGTCCTCTATGCTACTTCAGCGGACGGCTGGTGTGGGTCGCAGACGCAAGGCGCGCGGTTGTTTCGGATTTAGCCGGCCGATACACGGCGGATCTGTTGCCTGGAGTGCACGTCATCGCTGTTAGAGACCCCACGCTCCACGCTCAAAGCGGTGAGTTCATGTAGCAAGCTAGTATGTCAACCTCACACACGTCATGGCTACTCTCGTTCGAACCTTGCTGCCATATTCAGCCTACATGGTTTATTATAGAAATATACTGGTTTATACTGGTTTATACTGGTTTATACTGGTAATAATAATTCTTCCTCCTTCAATATCGTTCCGTTCGTATCTATCGTTCCTAAATATGCTCTAGTCTATATGACTAATTGTGAGTTGCATAAAGTTTTGAAGGTTAAAACTCAGACGCAATTATTGTTGCCAAAGAAGTGGACATCACATTATCATGTTAGATAATGTAATATTTAAATGTATCCTTTTATTTGTCCACAGAGACACTGATAGCCATACCGGAGACGATAAACAAGTCATCTATAGCAGTACAAGGCACGTGGGACCGTTTCAACGTGACGTGGGCACCAGCTCGCCGGGTCAACGTCAACAACAGCCGCGTCTTCTACGACGTCGGCCTGGACTTCTCCGACCAGAACAAAATCGAAGTACGTGTACGTTAGGCCCGTCTTACGTTACAAACATTTTATATTTTATGTAGATAGCGTAATAAATGTTTGAGTCTTTATTCTCTTACTATAAGTACATATACCTCAAAATAACAAGGAGTGTAACGCACACCGCGTCTCAATATCGCCTGTGATATACATATATACACCAATATGTGAGTACAACATAAAGTGTACTACAATATCAGTAAAAGAATTTTTTTTTTCATTGTGACTGCTCACAACAATACAACATTCCTATGTCTAGAGAACAATCAATTGTACTACTATAGTCAATTTACGTACCTCGATAAAAATAACTAGTCATGTCGATTAGATGTTCCGGACCGGAACACCTCAGGTTAAAGAATTCCGGTTTACCTCCGGACGTCGGTACGGTACCCACCTATAATCAATGGTAACTAATTAGTCTCATTTCCAGAAAACTGTAGAAGTGCCGTGGGTGGAGGTGTTCGGCGGCGTGTCTCCGTACAGCAGGCTCGACGTGACTGTACGAGCCTACACCGCGTGGGGCGGCGGCGGCGCAGCGCGTGCGCCGGCGCACTCCCCGCCCGCGCCGCCATCCGCACCGCGCCGTCCGCGCCTCTACCTGCACCGAGCGCACAGGTACATATCATTTTTACTCGACTGCGTAAGAAGGAGGGATATGTTTTTCGAATGTATGTATGAATAAATGTATCTATGCTTCTATATGATCGTCTACAGCCTAAGCGGCTTGACCGATTTTGATGTACGAGATGTCGTTAGATTCGTCTTCACTCCCTGAGTGTCATATAGGCTATATTTTTTTGTAATAATAATAATACATCTCTCGCAGAAATAAAAAAATCGTTTTCTCGTAACCTCCAACGAACGTAAGACTACTTTTACTGTTACAAAACTACTTTTCTGCAGTCGGGTATTTTGTTTTTGTACTTGTTAGACGTAGTACCATCGCATGCCAAACACTTCCCTTTCTCATACGAGATTGTTTTTTAGGGTTCCGTACCCAAAGGGTAAAAACGGGACCCTATTACTAAGACTTCGCTGTCTGTCTGTCTGTCTGTCTGTCTGTCTCCAGGCTCTATCTCATAAACCGTGATAGCTAGAAAGCTGAAATTTTCACAAATGATGTATTTCCGTTGCCGCTATAACAACAAATACTAAAAATTAAAAAAAATTCAATATTAAGGGGGGTCCCCATACAATAAACGTGTTTTTTTCGTATTTTTTTGCTCAATATTAAAAACGGTAACAGGTAGATGCTTCAAATTTTCACAGAATATTTACTTGTATATTACCTTTCAAAATAAATAATTAAATAACAATAAAGTAAATATTAAAGGGGGGCTCCCATACAACAAACGTAATTTTTAAGCAATTGTTACTCGATTTTAATTAACAGGTAGAAACTTCAATATTTGTAAGTAAATATTTAGAAATATATTACATATAAAAATAAATACCTAATCTAATACATAAAAACTCACTAAATGAAAATAATCCGTGCATCTAAACGCGGTGCGAGCGCCGCGCCGCGGTGTGGTGGTGGCGCGAGCGCGAGGCGGTTGATAAACATCGGCCGCGCGGGTAGCGGGGGAGGTAACATCACGGAGCGAGCCATAACCGCGCGTATTCGCGCGAGCGTCGTCATGCTGCCCGGATGTGTATCGAAAACCTACCTATAAGTTTGCAATTTACTACTTGGAATTTCGTTGATTTCTCGTTATTTTATAAACAGAACTAAACTTTGTAGTATTATAGATGATAGTACGGAACCCTTCGTGCGCGAGTCCGACTCGCACTTGGCCGATTATTTTTGAATGGTCTACATATTTGTAAATCCTTAACACTGCGAAAAATATTGAATACTTTCCTTTATTCTTTCCGTTTCTCACTGCCCAGAGTGAAAAGAAAACTCATTTCGTTTTCTCGTGTCTTTTTGGTCCCGTCGGGCAAATTCGGTCTATAAAAATCTACATCTATAAATAAGTTAAGTAATGCATTGCTGAGAATACCGAAATAGTATGCCTGATTGTAAGAAGGACATCCAATTGTGTAAGATGTGGTGATGAACTACTTATGATAGCGATTATTATGTAACAGTGGTGGGCCGCTGTCGGCTACGTTCCGGTGGTCAGCTCCAGCGCAGCCCAACGGCGTGATACTTGGCTACGAAGCGCAGTGCTGGACGGAGGAGCGGGGCGCGGGGGGTACGCGTCGCTCCGCATGCGCATACGCACGCCTCTCACCCACGCACACGCAGCTGTTGCTCCGAGATTTGGCGTCAGGATCTGTATACTACTTCCAAGTAAGATATGATTGTAACCTGTTGACCTGTTGTAACCTCTACCTTTCATGTCTCTTAACACCAGGTGAGTTGACGGTCAAACGCAAGCCTATTTTCGAATAAAAAAGGTCTATCTCGGTAAGTGGGGAAGGGCCATGCTGGGTGGTAGGGTGGGATGGATTGAACTTTGTTATCTACCACTTGTCTGAAGTACATTCTGATTTAGTCTCCAAAGCTTTTAGCGCAATGGGTGCGCAATTGGCAGTCAGGGCGAATCTGCGCGACAACTGTCAGCAGCGAGTGTCAAAAAGGTGTATCTATATTTAAACATACATATGTCAGGTGTATATATAAACATACATATGTATGCCCCTGAGAGATGAATCGCTGGTTCGTTTATGTCCAAAAGATAAAGAGTGATTTTGCAATGTTGGTTAAAGGATCGAGCACATTAGGACGGGCCGCAGCGGGGCGGAGCGGGCCGCAGCGCAGCGCAAAATGCTTACCTAGCACATTAGTGACGGGCCGGGTCGCAGCGCATTGACGGATTTTGAGTTCAGTGTACTGCCAGAATTTGCGTGCAACTGTACGTTATGGATAGCTCTGACGAAAAACTTTCATTTTTTGCCTGCTGTTAGAAGAATAAGTTAATGAACAGCATAGACAAGAAGTTTGTCAAAAAAGAAAACGTAAAATATGGACGGGGCGCAGCGGGGCGGGACGGGCCGCATCGCACGGACGCAAATCCGCGTCGCAATAATGCGAGCCGCTGCGGCCCGACACAGTGTGCGATATTTCATACAAATTGTATTCAAGCGATTTGAGCGGATTTTTGCGCTCCGCCCCGACACGCTGCGGCCCGGCATAATGTGCGCGAACCTTTAGTCTATGAGATCGTACTTTTTCTAGTCAATTAAAATGAAACAAATTTTAACGGATTTATCGCGTATATTTTACATCATTTGCCTGACCGCTGACGTTCAGATTCAGATTCAGATTCTTTTATTGCTATTCCATAGCAACCACCCACCATTGCCCTTTTCACTATGTAATTTGTGTTTTAGTTAAGGTGTAAACAATAAGGAGTTTATCTATCTATCTATATTATATAGGTGGTAAAACAAATAAACTGTTCAAGTATCATATGGACCCCGTCGGGCGCAGCAATATTACAAGAGAGGAGGACCGCTATTTACAACAAATTCGGCGATTTATACATTATAAAAGAGGAAACATTTCGAACACTTTGCAGCGTTCTTGGTCACAAGGTCCGTGGTCCGTGGCGGTTAAAATTAAAGTTAAAATTTGTTTCATAACAATGAGGAACAATCTCGAAAACCTTAGAAAATAGTCAATTAAAGTTAGATTTTGATATAACCGAATGGTATTGATACTTTAGAGGTTAAGTACTTGCTCAAAATAGCGTTTAACCGAATCACATATCTGTTTCTATTTCGTCTTGATTTCCGCCAAACATGATATTATAAACAAAAAAACGTGTTTTTTATCTCGTTGTCTGCCAAACGTAAAAAAAAAAACATAATTAAATATTTTATTCGAAAGGTGAAAAGATCGACGACATTACGCAACGCCCTTAGCATTAATCCCTTATCGCTTCGCAGATAAATCACTTAACCAAAACAAACATCAATTTCAATTAATTAATGACCTATCGTGTGCATAATAAATTATTATTACCTACGTATTGAATTATGATACCTTGTAATAGATATTTAATTTGAATAATTCCTACAAAATAATGCATTATGTACCAATTTCCACACGTTTGTAGACAAGATCTCTGTAGGCGTGCATTAAAGTATGATAAATAATAAAGTGAAGCATTAAGCAAAATACTATGTGAAATCATCGTGTCGCTGACTGGCCATCAATCAACCCATAGACTAACCCAGAGGAACGTAAAATTTACAAGGTCTCTTTTCCCGAGCATACTGTAAAATACTTTTAAGGTAAATTCGCCTTTATGTATAAGCGATGAGTTGAGCCCCTGTCACTGTGCAAGCCAACCTTTGTGCATTTTACCCTCTCATCATCATCATCATCTCAGCCATAAGAAGTCCACTGCTGGACATAGGCCTCCCCCATGGATTTCCAAAAAGACCGATTGGAAGCGGCTTGCATCCAGCGTCTTCCCGCCACTTGTATGAGGTCATCTGTCCATCTTGTGGCTGGTCTTCCTACGCTGCGTTTGCCCTTACCTTCTAATATCCTCTAAACTACTAATACACTCTCCTTTTCATATAACTCTCTAATCACGGTCATATAGCGTCAAACGGCCTCATCTTTGATGTTCCTGGCTACCCCGTAAGCGTTAAGGGAAAATAGGTGTATGTTATTTTATGTATGTACGTTACCTAACTTAAGGGCGTCGCCAGCCCATGGCCCAGAGGGGGCAAGTTAATATTATGGAGGATGGGAAAAATATGAATTGTAGGTACAGGTACAATTGCACGACCTTAACACTTTGGTTGCTTTGCAGTTGGCTACATTTTTTAAATCTCTAGCGGGGGGGGGGGGGGGGGGGGCAGCTGCCCCCTCTGCCCCCCTTGGCGACACCCTTGACCACTGGATCTAAGAAAAAAGTTTTCGAAACTTAATAAAATGGGTAAAACCGAGGGACTCATCTCGTTTATGTTTATATCTTTCCCAGGTTCGTGCATATACCGAGGGTGGTGAAGGCCAATATTCAGATGTGGTGAACGCGTCCTCGGACGAAATCAACCCAATCCCGAGAATCATGATATCGTCCCAAGAATCGATCAAAATACAAGACTTGGATACCGGAGACGCGGTGACCATACCCAAGAGTACCGGTATTCCGATAGACTTCGCGATATCCATAGAGGAGAACATAGTCTACTGGGTCAATAACATGCAGGAGATATTTTCGTCGAGGATTAATGGGAGCGGCCATTATAAGGTATATCTCAATCTATAAATATGGTAAAGGTGTTGCCGTAATAAAAAAATCATACATACTTATGGCTAAGTACATACCCTGTTAAGCGACGTTGCGGTCTACGATGGAGCGCGCTTACTTAGAAGAAACCAATTCACTCACGGTTTAAAGACACCCTGATTTTATCTATCGGGATAGACCCACCCTATTACTAAGACTCCGCTGTCTGTGTCTGTCCGTCTGTCACCAGGCTGTATCTCATGTACCGTGATAGCTAGACAGTTGAAATTATTTCACAGATGATGTATTTTTGTTGCCGCTATAACAACAAATACGAAAAAACAGAATAAAATAAGTATTTAAGGGGCTCCCATACTACAAACGTGATGTTTTGCTCGTTTTTGCTCGATATTTATAACGGCAACAGGTTAGACGAAAATATTCATAGAATATTGAGTTATATTATTCACTTTCAAAATAAATAATTAAATAAAATTAATATTAAATTTTCCCATACAACAGACATGATTTTTTTGCCGTTTTTATAGATAATGGTACGGAACCCTTCGTGCGCGAGCCCGACTCGCACTTGGCCGGTTTTATTTATTAATTTGATGACCCAACCATCTACAACAAACACTCGCGAAAACCTTAGAAAATATTTATTATATTTATTTTGTATTATACCTAACTGAACGCCTTCCTTCCAGCTACTAACGACTAACGAGTCAGTGAGCAGTATCTGTGTGGACTGGATCAGTCGTTCCCTGTTCTTCACGCAGACGGACACGGGTCAGCCGGACTGGTCCGTGTTGTACCGCGCCTCGCTCGGCTCGGCCGGCGGCCGGCCGCACGTCAGCCGCGTGTTCGCGCGCTCGCGTCCCCTCTACAGCCTGCAAGTAGCTCCGTTGCACCAGTAAGTACACCTGGGCTCTGATTCCGTATAACCAGTGGCCGCGTTGCGTGAAATTGACGTGACAATGAAAATTTAGAGTTTTAAACTTAAAGTAAAAATCTAATTTTCATTGTCACACAGCCACGTCAATTTCACGTAGTGCGGCCGATGGTCATAAGGAATAAGGGCCCTGTTAGGGTGTTGACCATAGACTTCTATAGATACCTCAAGTATATGTACCTATCAAGTACGACAAAAAATCGTAGTTGACGACCAAGATTTATTCAATTACAGGTGATTTAAACTTCCGATTCGATATTTAGTCAACTAGTTACTAGCGTACTAGCGCGTGGATGCATTGGGTTGAATAGATTTCGCGCGGATGGAGCATTCCATCACAAAATCGTTTATGTGACCTTACAGTCGGTACCAAAAATGTGGCACGCAAGGTTTTCATATAAATGAAGTCGCATGCTCCATCTACTATGTCTGTGGTAGTGACTGACTGCCCGTTAACGTCTGCAACGATGTAACAGAAAAACTGTCAGTACGTTTTCTAGGATTTTATAAAATTGATTGGTTGAAGGAGTCTAAAAGTTTGTGATTAGAAAATTATGAAGTAGGTAGTAATAGGATATCCTTATGTCTAAAAAGCCCTATATATTACAAGGTATTACTTGGAGTCTCCACTTGCAAAAAATAACTATAGAAAGTGTCGATGAACTGTGTGAAAAGATAATGTTTGTGTATGTAATGTAATATGTAAATGTATTTATGGGATATATGGAAATATACATCTATTTTGTAATAAAAACGTTCGAATCAGAAATGAAGAGATACGTAGGCGTACAAAAGTCACCGATATAGCACAGAGGATTAGCAAGTTAAAGTGACAGTGGGCAGGGCACATAGCACGTCGAACTGATGGCCGATATTATAGGGCCGAAAGGTTCTAGAGTGGAGACCACATGTAGAGAAATAGGTTTGCTGATTCATTGTTAGTTTTAGTGTTAAACTAAAAATTATCACATATATAACAGTATGATATATGTCTACATGTACATGTGTTATTTGCAGATCATTATTCTGGTATGAAGAAAGCTCACCGCCGGGATTCGGCACTCTGATGGTTTCACAGATAGACGGTTCAAACATCAGACCATTTTTCAATAGCACGGAAAATTTAAATCCGAACCACTGTAACTGCTCAGAAAACCCCCAAGTAGCGAGGAGCTTTGTGGTAGACTTAACCAAGGGAGCTAAATACGAGCTTTACTGGATAGACCCTTGGACGCAGCGCATCATGGCGACCGACATGCAGGGCTGCCTGTGTCGGATTGTGTTCGATGCAACCGAGAAGAAAAAATATGGCTTTATACCTATGTCGATTACCGTCGACAGCAAATACGTGTATTGGTACAACTCAACCGAAAATGAAATTTACTACACGAACAAACACAAAAACGCTAAAGTAGAACGCATTAAGATCACCTACGGATACAAAATAATGGCGCTCGACGCGACCAGCCAGAAGTACCCGCCGGAAAGGTGCTTATCGCCGAAACCACAAAATCTACGACCAAAACTGATATCTAAATCGGCTAATAGTTTGACGTTGCGAATGCCCCCGGTACATAAACCGAACATACCGATATGTGCCAATCTTACGTACGAGATGTGTTTGCCAGAATATACCATTTTTTACCGCACCGATGACACGAATTATTCTACGTGTAACAATGAGACGTGTTCATTCATGATGAGTTCCGGGACAGAGGTTACACTGACTGATCTAAAACCTTTCACCAATTATGCTGTGACAGTGAAGGCGACTAATTACTACGCGAAACTGCATGAAATCAAGCCCATAATGGGAGCTCCACTGGTTATTCAGACTGATGCAGAAGGTAATTATACAAGTTTTACTTATCGGCAACTATGATATTCAATAATACTTATTTGTTTTAACTAACAATTTCAGCGAAGAATATAGAAAGTTTAAATCAAAAGAAAAAACAAATCAGCAAAAAAATAATTATGTTTTATTATATATTAAGTTTATTATTATTTTAATTATATATTGTTACATTTTTGAAGAAACAATAATAATAACACTAGTTAACATTATTATCTATCTTTTAGCTAAGCTTCCTTAATTCGGCTAAGTTGCTGTAACTTCAAGGTTTTGGTAACTTCTGCTAGATTGCTGTAATTTTCACTAGACTACAGTAATTGTTGCTATACGCTGCCCTATTTTCAAAGCCATCGTAATTTCAGCAAGACTACCTAACTAAACTACAGTCATTTCAAGATTACTGTAACTTCACCTGGGTTGCTGCATTTTCAGCTAAACTTCCGTAGCTGCGTCTACGCTACCGTAATTTCTAAGCTGTCGTAACTTCAGTTAGACAGCCGTTATTGTGGTTAGGCTGCCGCAATTTATTTTACTGACTCATTGAAGTGTTACTATTCCAGCCCCTACGGCCCCTGAGAACGTGTCAGTGGTGGTTCAGACGCCGGAACGGGCACTCGTACGGTGGCTCCCAGTGAAAGGACTTACATACGAAGTGCATTGGCAGATTGACAACCTCGATAAACATACAGGTAGTTCAGGTACAAGGACTTTTTATTTGTAAAAACTATACATCACCTATTCATTCCAAAAATGTAACTTGTCATATAAGTATAAGTATAAGGGTGGATAGAGTTACTCATGAATTTTTTGAGGTCTCTGAATGCAAGCAAAAGACATTCGTGAGTGATTCGTAGATCACAACGTAGACAAATGCAGAGGTCATACTATATCCGGTGTTGGAAGACGCTCTTTCCCTTTGCTTTCTGAGTTCCTCATACTCCTACAATATGCGTACTGTGGAGCCTGCACTGACCTCACGGGGACGTAAAGTTTAAAAACAAAATTCACGAATATAGTGTCCTGGGTTGACCGATACTCATATACCAACAATGGCGAACTTAGTAGATTTTGAAATAAAGACTATGTCTCCGCGCTAAAGCTTAGTTACATGGAGAAGTCTAGAGACGTCTACTTTGTTGCTTCTAATTATTTTAATCGTGTAAGGGGTCTAAATAGATCTCATTGAGCTCGGACGTTTTTGAGGACTGACGCTACTTCCCATTGATACTTTCATCATCATCTCAGCCATAAGAAGTCCACTGCTGGACATAGGCCTCCCCCATGGATTTCCAAAAAGACCGATTGGAAGCGGCTTGCATCCAGCGTCTTCCCGCCACTTGTATTGATACTTTATCAAAGCTGTACTGTGTTTATTATCAGGATCGTACTCTGAAGAGCACGGTGGTGTCGCAAGCCTGGATCTGAAGGCCAACACTGCGTACATAGTGTGGATGCGTGCTCGGTCGCCGCACTCGTCCGTGCAGGCCGACTCCGCCGCGATACGGATCAAGACGTTCCCGAGACCCGCCGACATTGTGCTCAGACTCGCCGAGTCGCGGGAGCTGCATGTCGCCTGGCTGCCGCCGTCTACATACCATCGGTTCGTATCGTTTATTATAGCTTTTTACTCTTTTTGTATATATTGTGACAAGGTACACACTTACCATCTTACTTATAAACTGTGAATAAACGCATTTTTTTTAACAGTGTTTTGTTCCGTTTTCGTAAGTCCTTATTTTTAACATGCGTTTATAAGTAAGACAGTTACTTTATTTCAGATAAAACAGACAGGTATCGCACTGGTTACTAGATGACTTCGATGTCACTCAGTGAATCGCTGAAGTGTAACTGACTTGGTCGAGACCCAATATCGTATTCATACCGAACGCAATTATTTATAGAAAAGAGGGATGAAAATTTTATATATTTAGAATTAAGTACCAAAAGTTTCTAACAATATCAAAAACGGTCAGAAAATGGTGTCACAATACACATTTCCTCTTTTTTGTGGAAATAGACCCTTGAAATCAAAAATCCTTGGCGATGAAAACAACTATAGAATTGTAAAACCTTTATATCAAGTTTCGTAAAGATTTGTTGAAAAATACGACCCGTATGCAAGTACCAACAAAAATCCGGATAGAGGAAAGAAAATATGTCCAGTTAATGCAGAAACGTTGATTTGGAGAAGTTCGCTTCGCTCACTCAGCTTTACTCACTCTGTTGATTACAAAATAAAGTAACGCTAGCTCTCTCGTCCTCGTCCGTGATCACAGTGTGAGTGAGGGGAGATGTGATCTCAACGGACGCTTCAAAACGTTCGAAACATCAAGAGGAGCTACGCTCATCACTTATAGCGATGCAAAATTGGCTCTCGTTCATTTTTATCTTGATATTTCTGCAATTAAGAATTGAGACGAAAGTTCAAATAAGCCTACTTTGAATTGTGATATTTTTAACAGTCGCTTTGCAGAAAAAGCAAGATAAAAACTGGCGCGATCTAACTTTCGCTATAAGAGAAGAGAGTCTTTAAATTATTTAAAATATATGCGATAAATCCGTTACCAGTTGTTTATTACCAATCAACAATCGCGAGAACCTGAGAAATCATAATCGTCACTGACATCTCGTATCTTAGGTTCACGCTTCAGTACATAGAAGCGTCGACGTTAGCGCTAACTCAGGGCGCGTGGCACGACTGCAACTTTACTTTGGCGGACAACGTGTCAGTGGCGCGCAACTTGCGTCCAAAGATGCGGTACCGATTCAGAGTGCAGCTGCAGTACCTCGCCAACGGACCTAACTACACCTGGCCTGATGACGGGCAGTTCACATTTGAAACGAAACGTAAGTTTTCTCAAATTACACAATTGTTAGTCATTTTTGCTAGTCCTTTTTCCTCGAAAAGGAACACCAACTGGTAGGCAGCAAATACGCCTAAAAGGCCTATTACACTACCCGATTTCTCGGGCCCTGTCCGTCGCGTGCCTATCTGGGGACTATGGAGATCGGGACCCTGTCTATTATTACACTACGCAGTCCCTGACGACAGGCACGATAAATCGAGTAATGCCTTTAAACTTGCCTTCTGTCGGCACCGCTTTTATCAGATCTCTATTTTCATTTGGATTACTGTCAGTTAGGAAAGTTTTTATATCTTACTTGACAAGCCACATGTTTGTCAACGTTCATATATTACTGACGAAAGTGACGAAGCTCGGTTAGTTAAGTAGTTAAGTGGAAATCCCATTTTTAAATCCAATGCTATAATAACAAATAAGTTATAGTTGATTACTGTTCACTAGGAAATACCGTCTTCCCGTGTTACAATTTCCTCTCAATGTTTTCCTTTATCGAAAAATCCTCGCTGAGATTGAAATCGATCACGCCACGGTAGTGTAAGGGTGCGTTTCCATGCGTTTGTACAACGTGGATATAAATGCGTCTGAAGTCAACCAATAGGAGGATCGCTCTATTTTCACAGCTCAATGTATGACTAGGAAATTATGTAATCCTATTAATCGACTTCATATGCATCCTTAGCCACGTAGTTGCTTAGCTCTAATGGAAATTCAGCTTAATGCGCATCCAACTGAGTTATCATAGTTTCAAGTAAACGTAACTTTTAAGTTGACAGACGCCTGGCTCAGTGGCACTGAGTCAGTCTGCCAATTTACCAAATGGCCCCATAAACATAAAGTCCCATAAAAATTTTGGTCAGGAAGATGTTTGAATAGTAAAATTAAATATTTGCACTGTAGGCGGGAGCTGTTCTCGTCTTTGTATGCGTTTCTCAATAAGAGATATCGTAATGTATGAATGTGAATCATTACTAAGGCAAACTATATATTTGCAGCCACAGTGCCGGGCCGGCCCGGGGAACCGTACGTGGTGTGGAAGGACGAGACCAGTATATTAAAGTGGGGCGAGGCTGAATCGCACGGCAAGCCTGTCACCCTTTATCGCTTATGGCGGAGCCCTATGCACAGGTAGGTAATATTTTTTTTTTCTATCAGTTCCAGTAATGGCAACAAACCATTACCCTTGCTGCATGACAGAGAGAGATCAGTATCTGTATTTTTCTCGCGATGTGCGTATTTCTGAAATTATTTTCGAAGTTAAAAAGATACAATTTGACAAGCACCAAAGAAGCTCCAGTAAAACAATTGTTTTTATTTATGTTTTCACATTGCCATATTTGCTCGACAGAGACACCGAGAACAAAACGCAGAACATGAGTGAGCCGCTACGTCCTGCGTCGGCCGACGACGCTGATATGAAGAATCTTACCGATCAAGGCTATATACTGCTGTATAACGGATCAGGTACCTAATTGACAAAATTATATTTGTAACAATGCTCTAAACTAAACAAAAAAGTTCACTTGCCAACAAGCCTACCGACCATAAAAACAACAGTTCCGAGTGGCAATGCACTACTCTCGTTATTCTGAGATACTAAATGTCATATATATTCGTTTAGCCCAGAAATTTCCCTGAAAACATCGCCCTTCTAACTGAATGGCGGGGCTAAACTGTGTTGTGCGACACGCCGCGACGTAAATTACAGCAAATCATATCGACCATTGGCGCGTCTCTTGTATATATTTCCAGCGCGCCATGGGATCTGCTGTGACTCACTAATATTAATCTTTAATTCATAGCTTTTGGCTTTCCGGTATAATTGAGTAAATGTAGAAAAATTGGCCTGTTCAAAGAAGAATAAGAAATATATTAAAGAAAAATAAAATAAAGCTGGTAACTGGTCTGCGGAAAGTCATCATCATCATCTCAGCTATAAGAAGTGGACTGATGGACATAGGCCTCCCCCATGGATTTCCAAAAAGACCGATTTGAAGCGGCTTGCATCCAACGTCTTCCCGCCACTTGTATGAGGAAAGTGATTAAAAGTAAAACTGTTGGCGTGCTTTATGAAACGGATTGGAGGCCGCCGGCGACCTCATTGAGCTGGTGATTTTCCAAAAATTACACTGGCCTGGCTTCAAAAATATTGGGAAATACTTGGCAGTGTGACTGTCATTTATATAATTAACCAACTCGCACGTTTCCAGAACCATTCTGGGTGATTAGCCCCGAGAAGCTTCCCAGCGGCTATTCGGTACAGATCCAGGCATACAACAAGCTAGGGTGGGGCGCGCTCTCTCCCCCCTCCGAGCTCGACTACCTCTCCCCCGCGGCGCCTGAGTCGCGAGCCAGTTTTGCTCTAGTACTGGCGGCTGTACTGATACTACTCCTGCTTCTCTCAGCTACCGCAGTCTTCTATGGTAACTAAAAATTATATAAGACAAATCTTTCTGTTATCTGATAATCGTAAAAAATGGGCGTATTCTTAAAAATAAGTTTTCAAAGATTGGTTCAATAAAGAATGGAAAAATTAAAAAATGAATGCCAAACTCTAAGTTACTGAGGGCGCCACTATCGCTTCTTTTATACAAAACTTTAGAGACAGATTACAACGCCATCTATTTTGATTGAAACTAAATTTATTTACCTACAAGAAAACGGCCTATTACATATTTTTTTGTATTCACAAACATCGCATGCCGTACGAAGAAAAAGTTTTAGTCTTTGGAATTTATATAAGGATAATTCGAATACCCATATTCATAAACAATTGAATTCAAAACTTTACCTTGATTTCGATCATTAGCTAAAACTACCTTATCTTTCCTACAAAATACCTTTTTTGTTTGTTCTTTTTATGTTGCAAAGGAACCTCGCGGATATTCTTAGACGAAATATGCCAAATAAATTGTTTCAGGGGAAGGTAAGAAAGTGTAACGTCTATGAATATGGGTATAAGTCTTATTCCCTCTACAATATCGTTAATTCATTACACTCAATTATTTGACTGAATCGTAAAAAGCTAAATATTCGGTACAGAAAAGTATACCGCTTCGGAAGTGGCTTAAGATGACACCGCGCTTTTATCTGCCCAACCTCGTGTTAGTAGGTAGAGGTACCATCCTCATCATCAGCGAGCGTTGCAACGCGCTGCTATTTATATACGCAACACTATATACATTTTTATATGTAAAGATGTATTCACACAAGCCGCGGCCCAACTGGCCGCTAGCCATATATGGATACACCGTAAGAAACCTACCTATCATGTTGATTATATTTTGTTTAAGTACTGACTTATGTCTCTTCCAGTAGCATACAACAACCGCATTAAAAAGAAGGCAATGGCTGAAAATGAGATCTCGATGATGCCTCCAAGAAGACCGGACTTGGAACTGGAGACCCTGAGAAACCCCCCACTCCTCAATATCAACATTTTATACGATCGGGTAATAGTTATATTTCTACACAGTAATACCTACTCAATTTCATGTTTTTTTTTCTGGTACTATGTTGATGTCTGACAACAATCATATTTTTTACTAGCAATAGTAAAACAAATATATGTAGTAGCTAATATACTTTATAAATGTACTTAAATGGGTATAAAGCCATTGTGAATAAATTTTACTATGGGACCAAACCCAAGTGAAGTCCGCACTTGGCCAGCGTAGCAGACTATGGCCTAACCCTTCTCACAATGAGAAGATGGCCCGTTCCCAGCAGTGGGACAGTTTGTACAAACAGGGCTGATAAAAAAAATGGGACCAAACCTGATATCAATCAAGATCAGACACGGAAAAAGTATGAAGAAAGAAATTTAATGGGAAAGCTGATATTTCGCGGGGTCAGTTTGTCTTCGTAAATGTTATTCATAATGGAAAATCCTTCGTTCATTGTTACACTTTAAGATAAATATAGATGTGACATAAGAATATATATGTATCTTTTTCTGCTTCTTTAAACAGGGTCATTGTCTATCCGACGAAGAAATAAACAGCCTACCGTGCATCCCGCGAGGTAAAATTACCCTCAACAAATTTCTGGGCTCGGGCGCCTTCGGGGAAGTGTACGAAGGTATCGCGAAACAGATCAACGGTAGTACCTCGGACACTAAAGTTGCTGTCAAGGTAATTTATCATCAAAATATAAAAAAATATTTTCACTGTATTGCTTTTTGTTCTGCGATATATTCGCTGATTGTGAATCGATTGATTTCTTTCCTTGTCAGGTGCATAACAGATGACTTCATAAAATTTCAAGTTGCTTTGGCTCGTTAGTTCTTTTACATGATAGGCTGGTATTTAACCGCCAACTCAACTGATATTAAAGCTTCGGTCTACGATGGAACGTGTTATTGTTAGTGTACCTAATTTAAAAGAGACCGCTTCACTCAGGAAGCGTATTCGTCATGAAATGATTTTTTTTTGCGATCACGTAGATAAAGTTTATATACTCATTGAAATTATTCCAATAAAAACAGATATTCTAGCATCTTACCAGTAATGTTTTAAACTTTGGAGGTTCATTCTAACGAGGGGGACTCTTTGACCAATGAACTTCTTACATTTTCTTCGAGTCCGTCGGTTTTTCAGGCAACATATAATATTTGTAATAAATAATATTCTTGTTTAAGAAGTAAGAAGTGTATTCTTGTTTATTCAAATTTAAGAAGTCCCTGACTGAATGGCTTCTCATGAATTGTTTTTATAGCGTTAAGGAATATTTAGAATTTAAGTAGGATAATAAATATATTAAAATACATTTATAAGCAGATTTTTAAACATTTGCACGTCTGCCTGCAGACTGAATACAATGTGTCTACAAAATTAAAATTAAGAACTCTATGTACTTGTATTCTTGCAAATAAACGATTTGATTTGATTTGTAACTAACAGACATTGCGCAAAGGCGCCACCGAGCAAGAAAAGAGCGAGTTCCTGAAGGAAGCTGCGTTGATGGCGAATTTCCACCACGAAAATATTTTGCGGCTGCTGGGCGTTTGTCTCGACAACGACCCTCACTATATTATCATGGAACTGATGGAAGAAGGGGATCTGCTCAGCTACTTGCGAGCCAGGCGGCCTTTACTGGTAAGGAAGATTCAAATACATCTTACGAATCTTGCTATTTTGATTATTAATTTCATACTTATATTTTACAATTGAACTGTAAGTTTCATTGAAAAAGATTTTTTGTAGTGACAGAACTACAAAAAAACATTGAGATAGCAAAAAAATAAGCTTTTACCACATGAGAAAGTATCAAACCTTTGCCAGTATAATGTAGAATGCGTATTACTGAGTTCCGGATGTTACCAGCGAAAGTAGGGATAACACACTACACACACACAATACACACATACATACATATGCTACATTTTACATCTTAGAGTGGCGGGTATTGGGACAATGAGTTTTTAACAGTCGAAATTCAAATTAATGTGTAGTATTGGACTTTACGCAAGGCGGCAAGCTTACATCAAACCAGTAACTTGTCTCTATATTTCATAACAAGTATCTACATATACTTATTAAAAGAAAACAAAATATCTGACTGCAGAAAAGCAGTTTTTGCGGTCTGACTTACGATTTCATAACGGTTGATGCGCTGTTGAGTGTGCGCTTTTTGCGAGAAAGTATGCGTAAAATCGATTTAAAATAATATAAATGAATAAATATAAATATTGATGGACATTTCACACAACACCATCCCAGCCCAAACTAATCAAAGCTTGTACTATGGAAAATAGATGGTTGATATAATACACACACACTTTTTTTTGTAAATACATACTTATAATACATAGAAATACCCAGACACCGAACAAACATCCATCCTCATCACATAAATGCGCATTCTTTAGAATAATTCTAGCAAAATCACTTGTTTATTACGAAAAAGTTCATTGAAGGTTACAAAAAATAGCATTATTTATTTTTATTTTTACGAGAGATGTATTATTATTATTATAAAAAATATTGACTCGATAGGAAGTGAATACGAATCTCACGAGGTGCTAGATTCGTCTGCACTTCCTGAGTCTAGGCACATCAAAATCGGTCAAGCCATTAAGGCAGTATGTGACCATAATATAGTAACATAGATACATATCCACATACATACACTAAAAAAACATAACCCTCCTTCTTACGCAGTCGGGTAAAAAAGTCATAATCAGAGTCCGTCTAGTGGAGTACTACATCTTTTCAGTTTCTCAAATGCCAAGCATATTCTACAGCAATATTTTGTGACATATTTATTTATCGTGTATGATTTGATTTGAATGTAAACTCCGTGTTTTTAGTACACTCGAGAGTCCTTAACCCTGCTCGACTTGCTGACTATGTGCGTGGACGTGACGAAGGGGTGCCGGTACCTGCAAGAGATGCGGTTCGTGCACCGCGACCTGGCGTGCCGGAACTGCCTGGTGACGCACCGCGCGCCCAACGGACGGCAGGTCAAGATCGGGGACTTCGGCCTCGCCAGGGATATATACAAGAATGACTATTATAGGAAAGTGGGGGAAGGTGAGACAATGATGGCTAATAATGTAAATAAAAAAAACATATAAAAATTAAATCAACTTCAAAACTATACTTACGTTTCACTGAAAAAGGAGAAATAACTGTTACGTAATACCGAAAAATTAAATCAAAACTGGGTGTCTACCTAAGTAGGTACATAAACCAACTATATATTTGAGGTCTTTAAACTTAGTATGCGAACCCCTAGCAACTCAGGCTATTCCTACTGTATAGAAAATAATATGTGAAGTTAGAAATATTCTTAAATATAAACCTCATTTTGTTGAGTAATTAGCCCTGTCATTGTTCATGTATTGTGTCATGCATAGGAGTACGGAAGCCTTGGTGTGTGAGTGAAACTCGTACTTTGCTGGATTTATTTTCATTTGATATGATAACATAGGAAAAATAGGAAATTTATCTACTAAGCAGGAGTACGGAAGCCTTGGTGTGTGAGTGAAACTCGTACTTTGCTGGATTTATTTTCATTTGATATGATAACATAGGAAAAATAGGAAATTTATCTACTAAGCAGGAGTACGGAAGCCTTGGTGTGTGAGTGAAACTCGTACTTTGCTGGATTTATTTTCATTTGATATGATAACATAGGAAAAATAGGAAATTTATCTACTAAGCACTAACTAGTAAGATAGACCATGTTATATTATGTTACAGGAATGTTACCGGTGCGGTGGATGGCAGTCGAGTGCCTCGTCGATGGTATAACAAAGTGCCAATCTGACGTCTGGTCATGGGGCGTGCTTTGTTGGGAGGTGAGCAGTTACATTACATAGTAGAATGGCTTAGTAGACTAGCGAATCGGTAAGTACCAATCTGGTGTGAACAGTCCAAAGAAAATTAGTATTCTCTACCGAGAGAAGAAGTGTATAATCGAGTATGCTAGTAGACGGCCCGTCTACTCGACTGTTCACTCTAGATTAGTACTTACCAACTCGATATTCTACTCTACTACGTTACTCTACTCGACCGGTAATGGGTATTGGGCTTTAGAGCGAGTATTCGGAAAATAATAAATAAATAAATAAATATTTGTGGACATTTCACACAACACCATCTAGCCCAAACTAAGCAAAGCTTGTACTATGGAACTAGATGGCTGATAGAATACATATATATATATATATATATTTGTAAATATATACATATGATACATAGAAACCACCCAGACACAGAACAAACATCCATGCTCATCACACAAATGTTTGCCCTGGGTGGGGATCGAACCCACGACCTTTCAGTTCAGCAGGTAGACGTAGACACACTACCGACTGAGCCACAAGGCCAGTCAAGTTTGAATACAATCACCAACAGTAGGCGTTCAGCTTTTATTGCAATGAAAAATTGGTTCGCTTTGACTTTTGTCTCGCGTTCAGTGTAGAAAGATAGTATAAAAGCAACGTGAGTCAACTTTGGTGGTCGTAGTACGCCTGCTAATTTAAGGCCTTTCGCACATGGGTCGTAGGCGTAGTTGTCTCGTGCGCGTAGCGTAATTACGATACGCGCACGAGACGCGGTGTTCCTACAAACGAATCGTCGCGTAGACGTATCGTTTTGTAATATCTCAGTTGAAATCATGGCGTCAAGCGTACCAGATGTGTTTGGGGAATTTATTGATGACCTTACCTTCTCTTCAGACGAAGAGGATTTCTTGTTATTTGATTTCGTTAGAAGTAGAAAGCGACGTGCTCATTAGATCCATAAAATTTTTGAAGATATTTCTGCCCAAGCTTTCTCCGTTACATCTTTCCTAGAGTAATCACTTAATGAATGATTATATAGGCAAGGAAATTTTTCGATTAGGCTCACAAATTCTATTACTTTTACAGTATTCATTATAAAATATTTTTTCAGTCGCTTCCTTTTACGCCAGTACGCTACGACTATCGTAATGACACTGAACACCTCATACGATACGCTGCAACACCGCCTCGTGTGCGGACTTGTTTGAACATGTTCCTGGTCGTATTGCTCTCGTACTACGCGCGTCCTACGATACGCTTACGATACGACGCCATGTGCGAATGGCCTAAGTGTTCAGTTGTCATGTTGTTTTCGTTGGCAGGTTCTGTCGCTGGGGCAGCAGCCGTACCCGGCGCAGACGAACAGAGAGGTGGTCACATACGTACAGGCGGGGGGGAAACCCGACAGACCGCCCAATTGCCCTTCAGCCTTGTAAGTTTCACATTAACTAGAATTATTCGACCCTTGTATAATTTTCTGTATGTTTTTTTGTGCTGATCCGTCTTTTTACAATGTTAATTATTTGTCTACTTTCTCTTTTATATTATATGTGGAAACTTTTATTTACGTTTTTATTTCCATTATCTAAGTTATGTATTTAGCTGTTAGTTTTCATATTTAACCCCCGACCCAAAAACGACGGGGTATTATAAGTTTGACGTGTCTGTGTGTGTGTGTCTGTCTGTGGCATCGTAGCTCCAGAACGGATTAACCGATTTAGTTTTTTTTTTTTTGTTTGAGAGGTGAATTAGTCGGGAGTGTTCTTAACTATGTTTCATCAAAATCGTTTCAGCCGTTTTTTTTTGTCGGGGGTTTTGAGTTTTCTAAACTTGTATTTGTAAAATAATAAATAGACTAATAAGATAAGATAATAATAAGATACTAACATTCTTCCCTTTAGTTTTGTTGTAGTCAGGGTATAAGTAAATTTCTAGTCCTAAAGTTTGTTCGATTCATGTGGGTAGTTTAAATATAAAGATTGTGATTCGAGATTAAGCATGTTTTATGAAAAAGTAAGTGCAAGTAAAGTAGTAACTCCATCCATCCATCCATCTCAAATGATGTTTCAATAATTTCCCTCAGTTACGAGTTGCTGTTAAAGTGCTGGAGTTACAAAGCCGAAGAACGTCCATCGTTCCGGCAGTGCCTCGAGGTGGTGACGTCACTACGCGACAAGACTTCCCCGAACATCACTCTGACCACGGTGGCCCCACCACCGGATTACATGCAAGTGCTACCAGACGGTAAATTTCCAAGGAAGTCTAATGAAATAAGATTTTACCTTAAAATTTATCTTTATATTGAATTTTTAAACGCTATTTTCATAACATAAAAGCCGCCTACAAACATAAGAAACTAGCTTATGGTGCCCATTATATTAACTTTTCATTTTAAAGTAATCTTTAGTAGTGAATAAATTAATAGTTCTATAACATTCCACAATATGGTGAGGTCTCATATATTTGTAATTAGGGTATATGTAATTAAAATGATTCTAGATTTATATCTCACCTAACATTCATTAAACAGTTAAGGTCTGGCCATATAACCTGAGACAAAATGAATAAACAAGATTTTGTGATTAGTAAGAACTGATTTTTATCGACATTACGAGTCTCGGTCACCAGTCCGTCCTCGTTCATTCATTTTGTATCTAGTTATAAAGCAATCTGTATACTTTCATCACATGGCATGACGAATAAACAGATATCATTGGAGGTTTATATATTTTTCTTTTACAAAACTTAACTTTAAATGTACTGTTTCATCACATGGCATAATGAATGAACAGATAGGTACCATCAGAAGTTTATCAACTTTTTTCCAGTCTCTTCTACAAATCCAAAACGCTTAATAGCATGGATAATTATATCAGTTTTAGTTACAGGTTTTGTGATAACTTTGCTTTGATCATGCGAACTAACATTGTTATTGTGCATGGCGGCAGCATGTACAGGCGCCGTCGACAACCGAACATACCTACTGGATGAAAACGACAACGCTTGCTTGGGTGCGTTCTATTTCATCATAGGGTACAGGCAAATAACAGGGAATGTCACGAATTAAAAAAAATATGTTTTTTAATAGAATCATATCTTTGTCTATGGTATTTTAAATTCCAATCATTAGAATTCAAGTCAATTAATTAGGACATTCCCTGTTCTTTGCCTGTACCCTTCAATTATTACTTACTCCATTATTCATACTCGTTAACATATTGTTAGCTTAATGGAATCCATCCTTTATTTGTCATTTGGAACAAGTAGGAGTTTGGAAAACTCAAAACCTCTTGACATTGACCTCTTGACCTCAGTACGGATTTTGATGAAACATAGCTAAGAACACTCGATAAAATCCTCTTTCAAACAAAAAACTAGATCAAAATCGGTCTAACTTTTCCATCGAATTTCAATGATCATTTTGTGTAATTCACAGAATCATTGGATAATCAAGAAGACCGACTGACTATAAAATAATTTGATTGTAATCTTATCAGTGCAGTAAGCAAGGCCTCTGAATGCGAACGTCGTCGAATCTCTGTTTACATAGAAGTCGGTAGAGAATGGTAGAGATTAATTATTAATAGGTGTTCTTTCGTCCATCATCCTAAAAAAAGGAACGTGAATGTTTGAATCATATGCTTGAAGTGAGCGTTAGCCGCGTCAAGTGTTATCACCATTTTGTAACAATGATACATTACAAACTACAAATCAGTCTCCGCCTCTAAAGAGAAGTGCCTAACTCTACACAGAAACTTATATCGTCAATTTCGACAGACGAAGATTGCCCCGAGCAAGAGATGGAGCCGTCACGCCTGCTGCCCGAGCGGACGCCGCGGTACCTCGAGCTAATGTACGACAGCGACTCCGCTCCCGGCAGCGTCGTCTGCGACGGATACGAGATCCCGCGCACGCCGCTCGCGTACATGCCCTTCGCGAGGCACAGCATCGTGGGCGTGGCTCCCAACAGACTGATCAAACCGCCGCTGTACAGGTCGCACTCGCTGCGGTCCGGCACCCGCCCTCCTAACGCCACCATCATCCCTCTCCGGAGCGGCGTCACGAGCCGCGCGTCGCTGTGCGAGGAGCTCGGCGCGGGCCCGAGCCGCGAGCCGCGCCTCTACCCGCGCCCGCCGCAGAGGCCCCGCCTCGACTTCGAGAACCACCTATTCAAGACTCCCTTTTGAACTGTGATATTAGAGAATCTCGACGACGTTGTGTACATTTTATTGCCACCGACCTCTTTTGTTAAAGTTATTTATTTTGTTAGTCGATAGTTTGTTGTAAATATTAATTTATCTCTCTGTATATAATTTAATATTAGTTGGGCGACGTCTGAAACTCTCGATTGAAATTGCTATTTTAGTATAATACAGACTGACTGGTGCATATCAAGGTACATACCCGTTGCGCTAATATTACTTTCTGTCCTTGTCACTCATTACATGGCCATTTTAAAGAAAGCGACAGGTAACAGATATACTATATAACCTACAGAGAATTAAAAGACTTATTATTATCGACATTCCGTTTTTTAATTGAATTTTTCATGGAATTTAAAATAAATACCATCTATCCGTGATAGTTGATGCGTTTAGAACTTTGATGTATATAGCGAATATGTAGAGGGTGTTTAGTACGAAAGAATTGTTGTAGACAAAATATTATTGCATTTATTTTAAAATACTGCTGATTAAATATTTTGCCTTATTGTATAGATGCCGTTTTATTTATATGTAAATTTATTGACCAATACAGGTATTTGTTTACAGTAAATTAAACAATACTACTATCAAGTAGATCAACTATATTAATATGTTAACATTTGTTGTATGTTATACAAGGAAGAATAAATATACATATTTTGTTGTATCACAAACTTAATTGTCAGATAAACTTAGCAACTCTTTGAAAACAAGAAAAACTAAGCAGGTAAAGAAAAATAAAGTAATCTTCCTCAATTCAGTAGTCAGCTATAAAATAAGTAACTTATTCTACACAGAAAACAAAATCTTTTTTTGTATAATGAACAATGTCTTTAGATTTTCCAGTAGATTTCCATCAGTCATGCAACATAAGCTAGGTACTCACTACAATCAAAAAGTTACAATAATAAGGTTCTTAGGTAAGTTGTCCACACAAAGTGTATTTACGAGTTTCTTTTTCTTAAATTTCTTTTAATTTTTCTTTTTAATTATTTGTATAATTTGAGCTCGTAAAAAAAAACTAGTGTCTGCAAAAAAGTAGAATCTGTTTGCATAAAGAACTAACGTGGCAAAACTGGGAACTAACCTCTTGATTGAACAAAATAATTAAATAAGAACGGCAGCAGAACTATCTGAACACTAGTTCTATCGGAGCATTGCTATAAATATTTTACTATGATATTATGACTGACCCATTGCAGACTTGCAGCATGGATTACTTTTTACTTACAGTAAGTTACAATGGTTACAGTTATATTCGATAGTAAGTACCCAGTTTAAAGTTTCCATAACTATACATTTACATATTTCCACAACATAATATTATTCAAAGGAGAGGTCAATATTAGTACTTTATTCGGAAGATTTTATACGCACAATTATGTATACCTAATTTAAAAGCTTATGTTCTTAGGTACTTAAATTTATGTAAAAATATTTTTAGTGCCTTCCTTTAAACAGAAAATTTTAATATAGGTATTTCTGCCTAATTATTTGGTTAATACGTGGTAACACTAAGGTATGAAAACATTACTGTCCAGAGCCGTTAAATATTTAATAAAAAAAAAACATTACTGTGAATAAAAACAAATGCATCGAGTATTACAAGTATAAACTGTAATTGTCAGGGTCATCCTGTAACCTGATATCACTTTTAGATCATGTTCCGAATTACCGAAACATTCGTTCTATACTTAGGATTGAGGAAGGTTGTGTGCATTTGTGCAACTATTATTTATGTGAAGTTGTGTGGTAGCTATAAATCAGAGTTACCATTTACAAATAATGTCACCTAGTGTAGTTATTATAGTAAATTGGTAATATTACTCCAACTTCATTTAAAAGAAAATGGAGGCATGTTCAGTTCTTGTCGATATAGGTACATGTGTATGTTTAGAATAATATGCTGTTCTTCACATCAAAGAATTATAGTACCAGCTTCCACAAATTTTTGACCTCTCCTTTAATATTGCATAACTATAGTGAGCTCCATGTTGTATAATTATAGTATAATGGGGGATTATCTGGTCCGTTTTTACACAATTGCCAAAAAAAAAAAGTGTTATTTACAAATAGCGCTAGTATACGTTTTAGAACATATTAATAAAATAATGTGTATTACTGTTTTTATAAGCAACATAGGACAATCCTATAGATAGGATTATTTTAGTAAAACCTATGCTAGCGCCACAGATAGTCTCACTCACAGCACGAACCCCATTTCCACACAAATAGATTTAAGAAGTTTGACATATCTAAAAGCAGAGACTGAGCGGAGCTGGTCGCAATTTTTTAAACATTCGCAATGAGCTTAAAGTCTGTAGTTCGACCATCGTCCGTCTCGCTCGCGCATACAAACATTTTTGAAGATATAAAATGAGCGAATGAACTCATAACAGTCATTTTATATCTTCAAAAATGTTTGTATGCGCAAGCAAGACGAACGATAATCGAACTACAGATTTTTATTACGGGATTACTTGATTGACTGGAGCAGACCCGATCATGGCAAACTATTCGCGACGATCATCTTGTCATCAATCTGAACCTTTAAATCCTAAGACATACGTTACATATTCATGCAAATTCGCCACAACGTCTGACCTTAACTAAAGTAACAACATAAAAGTATCTTTTGAGGACTTACTATTTGATATTATAGTTTCGTAGAGTTACTCCCCATCTTCAACGGTTTCCAGTTTGATCCGTTTCTCATGTTTAATCTGGTCGGTGGTGGTGACCGCTGCCCCGAGCCCAGCCGGCTCCTGGTTGTCGTCGTCCTGCGCGTCGTCTTTACTGTTCTCATGAAGCAACACGTACTCGCGTGCGGAGAAACCGAACTTGACGACGTCTTTCTCGAGCAGCTCGACGTAGCGACGCGGCTCGATCTTTTTGTTGTTTACGAACGTGCCGTTAGCGGACTCTGGAAAGATTAATTTTGGATTTAGTGTTTCTTAGGCTATCGACAACGTAGTATACGTATTTTGGCTTGTAATAATGGTGCATAAGCTAGCAATGACAGGAAGGGTTATTCATAACTTCTAGGATTTGAATTCGGATCGGAAACTCCAATCATCCCGATGATTCATTTCCACATAGAATGACAGAGATTGCAATTTAGTTTCCGACCCTATTCCGAATCCAACAAGTTGTGAGTAGCCGTACAGATGTTGTGATAAAAATAAAGTGTATGGATTTCAGTGTTAGACTCACCCAAGTCGATGACATACGGCCTGACGCGACGTCCCTGCGAGCCGTCCGGCCGAGCGAAGGGCGTCGCTCGGTACTGCAGCGCAGCATGCTGTTTGCTGATCGAGGGGTGCTCCAAGGTGATGTCGCACACTTTCTTGTCGCGCCCGATCAGAAACGCTGACTGACGGTGGATGTACAGGATCGGTAGTGCTTTATCACCTTTGAATGGGTAGAATCTGAAAGTATTAAGTGTATATAAGGCCGTATAGTCACCACGCGTATTATTCGCCGCCGATTGTGAGCTGTGGTCACTAAACACAGCTTATGATAGTTTCAAGCACAAAATTCTATAAACATTCACAGACTATAGACATTCATGTCTGATTTTCGTATTCTCCAAACGGAGGTTCGCAAAACGCTACGCAGTCTGGACGTGAACAAAGCTAGTGGCCCTGACGGTATCCCAGCCATGGTTCTGAGGACATGTGCGTCCGAGTTGACTCCTGTACTGACACGTCTCTTTCGTCTCTTTCGAAACTGGTCAAGTGCCTAAGTCGTGGAAGCTTGCAAACGTGCAACTTGTGCCCAAAAAAGGTAGTCGTGCCGACCCTGCTAACTACAGGCCTATCTCGGTCACTTCCATTCTCTGTAAGACAATGGAACGTATCTTTAACAACAGGCTCTTGGCGTACCTAGAATCGAATGACCTCCTCAGTGACCGGCAATATGGCTTCCGCCAGAACCGGTCTACTGGAGATCTTCTACCGTATAGTTCCCGTCACCTAAGAAGAACGCTGACCTTGAACCTGCGCACTGAGCGATTTAGCGGTTAAAATGGTGGCATACAGGGGAGGCGACGGGGGAACGCTCAGCCGGCCTCACGCTATTGGTTCGTCACTCGATCCTCGCTTCCCGCACTGGGATTTTGCTTCGTTTGCTCTCAAAGTACAGTCGCACACACAACTTACTTTGCACGACGATGGTTTTACATAGGAAGGAAAGAAAAATGATTTATAGTGTTTATTGTTTTATGAAGAAAGCTGCTGAACGAGAAGCTAGTAGTAATTTAAAGCAATATATTAAACGGGCTGCGGAAGCAACTAAAACTTCTGAGATTACAGTTAGACGTATAGTAAATGTTACGAAAAATACAGAATTTCTCGCTGTTTTTCGAACTCCCATGTTTAATCTATATGCGCAGTGGATGAAACGGAGCATATTGAAACTCGTCAAAGTGGTGCGTTGTTTTAAGGAAATTTTCCGTTTCTCTTTTCTCGGAAAGTATTGGGATTCGACGCGAAATACTTTACACGAAGCTTACCTAGGGTAAGACCTATCTTCGAAAAAATATAAAGTCTCAACTCGATTGGCTCAAAACTAAAGTCATACCGTAAACTTTCTTGCTACAAACTATTTAATATTTTAAGATCGAAACAAAAAATAATGCTCTTCTAAATATATATTTTTTAATTCCGGCTTATTTCAAAGTACTAAGTAGCTAGATATGGTGCCTGTTGTTACACTGAAATTACAAAACAATAGACTAGTACCTACCAAGAAGCTAAAACTTTAGGACGTGATTGTACACATGCGCAGATACATCCCCTCCACTGCCGCTCAGCGTTCTTTTTAGGTGACGGGAACTATACGTCACTCACATCTGGAGTGAAGTCATCGAGAAACACGGGGAGGCGCTCGCTGTCTCTCTCGACATGTCAAAGGCTTTCGACAGGGTCTGGCATGACAGCCTTATTGCCAAGCTTTCTACGTTTGGTTTGCCAACCGAATTCGTTGCCTGGATAGCGGACTTCTTGAGGGAACGTTCGATACAAGTAGTCATTGATGGCTGCTCGTCTGTTCGAATGTGTATAAATGCCGGTGTTCCCCAGGGATCTGTACTCTCTGCGACACTTTTCTTGCTGCACATCAACGGACTGCTGAAGCCCGGTATCTTTGGGTACGCAGATGACAGCACTGTTGTAGAGAGCTACGTGTCCGGTCCACGGGCTAGTGGACCTGAAATCCAGTCTTTAAGAGAGGCTATGGTCGAGCGCTTGAATCTGTCACTTAATGCAGTCTCCTATTGGGGCGATGCCAATCTTGTCAGATTCAATGCAGCTAAGACCCAGGCGTGTCTATTCTCCGCCAAAAGGAGTCCCTTCAAATTGGCTCATACTACCAAGCACAAGTTCGGTCGTGCATGGAGTATTGTTCACATCTTTGGGATGGATCGGCTAAATACCAACTCCAGGCGTTGGAATCTATAGAGAAACGTGCCCGGAAGCTGATTGGCGACGAATCCCTCGTAAAAGCTAAGCTTCAAAGCTTGGAACATCGTCGCGAGGTTGCTAGCTTGTCGGTTTTTTACCGGATCCATTTCGGTGAGTGTGCATCTGATCTGCATGATCTAATTCCTTCTAGCCCTTTTTTCTATCGGACGGTTAGAAACACGAAAAAGCGTCACCGTTTCATGGTGCATATTCCAAAAACCCGAACGAAACGCTTTAGTTCCACTTTCATCGTGCGGACTGCTAGAATGTGGAATACGATTCCTGAGTCTTTTCCGATAGATATAATCGGGGTGTCTTTAAATCGCGAGTGAATTGGTTTCTTCTAGGTAAGCGCGCTCCATCGTAGACCGCAACGTCGCTTAACATCAGGCGAGTTTGCGGTCAAGCGCGAACCTATTTCAACATAAAAAAAAAAATACAAATTGGCTACCAAATTACCTCCACCTCCTCTTAGGCTGTTTGGCATCATCAGGTTCCGTGTACTTGATAACCACGCCGTTGACAGTATTTGCGTCTGCTGTGAGTTTGCCCGAAAGGCCGAAGTTGGGCTTCTCCTTTTCGGCGTCTTTGGTGCCTTCTTTCTTTACTTCTGTCTTCCCCCAGCTATATTCCTTGTCACTTTCTGCTTCTGTAAATCTGGAAATTTTAAGGAGGGTGGGTCTGTAACATCAACTGACAAATCATACCATCATATCCACTAACCACGAAACGATCGCCACGAACTAGTCCTCTCTCGGTGCATGCCGCGCGCGCGAGATAGAGAGAGAGAGAGAGAGAGAGAGAGAGAGAGAGAGAGAGAGAGAGAGAATTAGGTAGGTAGAATAGTACGAGTGCGTTTCTACCTAATTAAAAATTCCCGACGACAAAAAGTTTCTTAAAGATTAGTTAAAATAAACGACCTGTACGCGAGTACCAACAAACATCCGGTTCAAAGAATTTTTTTTTCAGAGATCTTTCTTCACTTTGTTCACTTAGACAAAAATATACTCAGACATCATACTGAAATCTACCTTAAAACTACACAAAAATATACTAAAATAATAAAATATACATTTTTTCTCACTAAAATGTTGTATTATACACTTTGATAGCCATTATAAATGGACTAGTGGAATGCAGTGTGAGTCGCGAAGCAGGTAAAATTAATTTGTTTTGGTGCCTAAGGTTTATATGTTTATCTAAACGTTTCGGAAAAAAAATTGGATAATTTCTGACAAATTTACATATTTCATAACGTGAGTAATACGTACGGTGAGTAATTTATGTTTACGGAAAAAAGGCCTACAAGATTCAGTTTGATGTATATTTTCTAAGATACGGATTAATTTCTTTTGAGCTATAAAAACGGTGTTAGCATCTGTACTATATCCCCATAATATAATTCCATATCTAAGCCATGAATAGGCATATGCATAATATGTTACTAATGCAGTTTGTAAGTCAGTAGTTTTTTTTACCTGATAAAGGGCATAAGCAAATCCAGAAAGTTTTGTTCTTATTTTTTCAACGTGAAGCTTCCAATTTATGTGTGTATCAATATTAATTCCTAGCAAATTGAACATATCCACGTTTTCTATATTTGTTCCATTATACTTGAAATCGATTTGAAGTGTGGCTTTTTGGTAGGGGTGAAAGGTCATTATATTAGTTTTTTTGAAGTTTATTTCTAAGTTATGTTCTTTTAACCAGTGCGTAGTTTTGTCGAGAATAGAGGTAAGTTTTTCATTAATATTGCTATTGTTATGGCAGGAGGCAAGTATAGAAATATCATCGGCAAACAAAATACAAGGCTCTTCCATTATCTTCGGGAAGTCATTAATATATATTAAAAATAATATGCATCCAATGACACTGCCTTGAGGAATTGATGCACATATATTTGTTCCGAGAGATCTTACATTTCTTATTTCTTTTTTGTCCTGATCATAGTATTCTATTTCAATATATTGTACTTTATTTCTTAAATATGATGCAAACCAATCGTGGGCTGCTCCACGTATACCTATTCCATATAATTTGTCTAGTAAGATGTTATATTTCGCTCTATCATAAGCCTTGGACATGTCTAACAATATTCCTACTCCATATTTTTTGTTATCTATTATATTTATAGCATTTTGTATGTATTTGAAAACAGCTAAGGTGGTGGAATGTTTTTTTCGGAAACCATGTTGACTTTCATTAAATACATTATATTTTTCACAAAATTTATAAACTCGATTACACATAGCCTTTTCGAATTTTTTTGAAAAGGTTGGTAAGAGAGCGATCGGACGGTAGTTGTTAGATTCCGATCTTTCATTATTTTTATGCAAAGGTTTTATCACAGTTTGTTTTAAAAAATCTGGGAAAAAATCAACTTTCCGCGTTAAGCTAAAAAGGTATGTTTTGTAGTAATGAGCTCCATTTTTTTATCACTCAGTCAGGCAAATTCACATGTGAATTACTTGTAAGCGATCCAAAAATTGCGCTCCAGTACATAAAAATTAAAAATAGATAGATAAACTTTATTGTACACGCATTGTATTGTAATTCCTATGTTAAAAGTAATAACACAGGAATTAAAATAGACTAGTGCAACAACAGGCGGCTAAATCGCTAAAAGCTATCTCTTCCATCAGAGATCCATTGCACGCCCAGTCTAATTTATCAATCCATCCCATGGTGAATGGATGGATAACTTAGACTGGGCGTACAGTGAGAGATTAAGAGAGTAATATTATAAACTATATAGATAACGACGTAGTTATAAATACTAATAGTAATAATAATAACATTCTAACGCTTATATAGAGAAGAATAATACACTAATAAATATTATAATTTGATATAACAATAAATACATCAAAACGACAAACATAATAAAAACATACTTAAAATAAATAAATGAGCATCACTTTTCACAAACAAAGTAGGTAAGGCAAGTAGGTAAAGTAGTAGGCAAGTTATTTAAATTTGTGACTAGACCTTACACATATAATACGACTACTTGACCCGTTCTTTGTAAATAGCAAGCCAAGGAATTTTTCTATTTGACACGGGTTATGTGTTCCTCTTCCATAGCTGAACCGGCTGGAATGCAAACGATTTACCATAACCATTAGTGCAACGTGAAGAAGGAGTCTTTAGATCTGATAGGTAGAGGATGAGAAGAGTGCCTTTATGTGAATTCTATCAAACAGCGCGGGGTACAAGGGTTAAATAAGATATTATAAAAAAAGGAAGGATGTTGACAGTATTCCGACGAAGGCGAATTTAACCACTTGAGTTATTCACGAATTGAGAGATGTGATTATATTTGCGTAAGCTAAATATAAATCTTATACAGTAATTTGCAGTACATAAAAATGAGTGATTCTGAGTCGGCCTTACAGTTGGTCTCAAGAACCATCCAATATTTGAGATATTATTTACTCGGTTGTTCCGTTGCTGGTAACTTTATGAACCCCTACAGCTGCCTTTTAGTACGTATCGTAAGGTTACCTGCTCTTTCTCTCTCTAGCAGGAGGCTCAGGCTTGACTTCGGGGCGGTCTCGCGGGCGGCGCTCGTCGCGGCTCGGCTCCCGCACGTCGGGTCTCGTCTCGCGGCCGTTACGTCCGTCTCCCTCTCTGTACCTCTCCTCTCTCCTGTCGGGCTCCCTGTCTGGCCGGGGCTCCGGTCGCCTGCCGCGCTCCCTGTACCGGTCTTCTACGCTTTCCGATCTCATCGGCTCCGGTCTGCAAGAGAACAAACGATTGATTATTTTTTAAGGGCTAACGCCAGACATTCGGCGGGAAATTCAATTGTCAAAGTTTTTTGCCCGTATAGCTAACTCGGGTAACTTTTGTAAGTGATTAGAATGTTTGCGACAATGCAAGATTATTATTTATATCATAAGTCACTTTAATTTGATTTCTAGATTAATACAAGTAACGCGATGTGTATTATTGATATTGACGTGATAATATAAAGAATCATCTTAGGATTGCCAGAAACATTATAATTGCTTGCAATATTTACCTGACCTGGTTATAAGGTCATAAACTATTTTAAATTTTAATTTCCACACGTTAACGCACCACCAGACTATATCGGCTTATGTTTAAATTATTCCCAAATATAATAAAAACGACACCCAAAAAATCTTTTAATTTCAAAATTAGTAAATGATCACCAAAATGTAATTATACCCTTTACAATTTAAAGTAATGTCGCAGTTCAAACCTAACCTACGTTTGGGGTAAAATGATTATGCCAAGACCCCATTTTTGCGAATACAGTAGTTTAAAATTTCGTGATCATTTATGAAATTTGGGTTCCCATACAATTTTTGCTGGGAGTGTATATGTCACAAAGTTTATTTTCCCGAATATATTTACACTAATATATAATAAAACATTAAATAATGAGAATGGCAAAATTATTACACTTTTTCATTTTGTGTAATTCCTTAAAAGTCGTAATTTATATGGACACAAACCTATGTTGTTGTGGTGGGGGTCTCTCCACTCGCGGAGGGGGCTTGTCGCGACGCACCTCCCGCGGCCTACAACCGACAACGCATACAATAAACCTTTAATGCAACAAAACTTGTATTTTCTTAAACACAAGAAAATACACATACGCAGGCTTACAGTGCTCACAAATATATGTTATACTTTAAAACATTGTCAAAAAAATGTAAGGCAACACTCTATTTCATGGACAATAAGGTTCTTTATCATATAAAAAAAAATTGATACAGAAACCCGATATAAATTTATTTTAAACAGTTACTCTTACATATATATTTTTTAACATACACTTATTGAATTAGCATTATATACAAGAAAAAACTGTTTGGCACGAACAACCAATTGACTTTGTCACTCCTAAAACTTAAACTTACCGTAGCATAGGAAATTAACGCTGATTTGCAGATGTTACCTACTATAGGTTTATCCGATCGTGGATATCTCTTTTTGAATGTATATTTAATTTTCACATCCTGACTGATGTCCACAGATTTCCAAAGGCGTATTATTTTTTCAGGTAATTCAGCAACATTTCATACATCCAGCAACAATAGGTACTGCTGCAGTGTTTATGATCATTTCTTATCTTTGTTTATTCACTATTTCGCACTATAGCTTGCATGGTTTATTACTCTTGTTCCTTTTTTCAAATTTCGCGTAAAAACAACGTTTATTGATCTTATTTAGAATGCATAAGTAGGATACTAGTTGGCTAAGATCATGAATAGGTATGTTATTTGTCAAGCAAATCTTTGTTGTTGCTATTTCAGAATTTAGTACTTGTCATATTCATTTTATTTTCATTAAAAAAATATTCAATCTATCAGTAATAACTTTCTGGCTGCACTGAATATTTATCTTTTATTTTCTATCTGTTGTAACGTTGTAACTGTTTGTTTATTCTCTGTTGTTTAAACTTAAATAACCAATGCTCTTATGTACGATTGTCTTGAACAAAATATTATTTTATGTGCTTTACTGATTGTGTAAAAAGAACATCCATGATCCATTCCATGTCGAGGATCCATTTTATACCTTTTAATCTTTGTCAGTATATGTCAAAGTAGTTTCTAGGTAACTCTTGAGTTTAAGTAGAGTTTCTATGTAACTTTTAAGAGTATTTTTATCTATACCAGTCTATTCAGTTTACTTTATTGCTTGCTTTACATTCTTCCATTGATGCAATAATAACCTTCTTCATAGTCAAAGTATTATTAAATACAAATGTTATTGTTGTGTAATATAACTAATAAATTCATCAATATATCCGCATTTATGGCACATAATTGATAATTTCATCAATCAATAACATAGACATCATTGTAATATGTTGAGTTCTTCATTTCAATCCAATCATGTCTTCTTCAGAATATCTCATAATCAATGACCAATACTTTGCATTTACTCTTTTAAGTTAAAGCCAAATAGGTAAACCTTTTGATTGGTAACCAGCAATCCAATTATGTATTACATATATTATTCTATAAATCAGATATCTATCAATTAAATAAATGTGTTGGTTGTTGGTCACTTCTTCCAAAACAATCCTAATAACTTGATATGACAAATCTTTGAATTTAGAGAATTCAAATTAAAGATGGTATTTTACAAATTATAAATAATAGATTATGGATCCAGGTAGTTTACGTCCATGTTTTCTTCAACCATAAGTTCATTAACTCCAACTTCCAATGTTGTACCAGACAGACTAACAAGTCTCTTGGGTAATAGGCATACACAAGTTCATGAAACAATTTATAATTTTGTGTAAAATTTAAGTACGATGACATAGTGTGATGCTTTAGTTTTCAACATAGAAGTACAAAATGTTCAATATTTTAAGTACTTCGTGAGATCTTACACAGCTAGACATTTTATAACTGCCTAGAGTGATTACGGTTTATAGTGCAAACAGAGAAATATCTTTGCAACACCGACATTTTCTGTAGATAATAATTTTCTGTGGAGTGGTCACTGTAAAAATAAATATAGTTATTTAACTTCGCTGATGTAGTCGATATTTTTGACACCAGCACATACAGTTAATTCAAATCACGTTGTTTTATTTAATTGATGAAAATGTGATACTTTTTTGTGCTGAAGCAACTTCTGTTCAACCGAAGTGTACTAAAAGTCCTAATTAAATACTAATAATAATTGTTTAATGAAGGACAAATTAATGTAATTACCTGTCCGTTTGGAATGTATCTTCTCGATTGTACCTGTCTCTTCTTTCTGGATATTCTTTCTCTCGGAAACGCTCCGGTTCTGGTGGACCACGCCTAAACATACAGAAAAATAAGTTAAGAATAATAAGTTTATTTTAGCAAAAGAAAACACAAAACATGTGAAGGAACTACAAATAAATAGGTCTGAAGTGCATGTTAATTGACTTACTAAATTTTTCATTATATTTGGACATACGTAAACCCTATTTTTTGGTTTAGCTGTAAGCGTTTCTATGACTACGCTTCTTAGCGATCTTCGCGAAAATAATAGGGATTAAGCAGGAGTGAGGGAGAAAGAACTTAGTTTACTAGATCTATCATATTTGAATTGGAAAGGGCCCATCCATGGGCTGGGCTAGCAGCCCTTGGCTGCTATTGTATACTGTTATAAAGAGCAGCAGAGGATATTAACACAGTTTTTGTTCTTCAGAAGTGTCCAATACATTCTTTCTATGAATAAAAACCTAGAACATTGCTGAAAGATAAGTCAATTTCATTACAGTGCATTCTTTATACATATGTATGTATATAATTAGACTTGTTTTAAAAAGTTTATCGAGTACTTTATGAAGAAGGTATATTACGAAAATAGTGATAAAACTGCAAAGAAACTGCCTAGCTCTGCCAGAAATAATTTAGATTATCTTTAAAAAAATAAGAAAAACTAATTAATGCAAAGTTTACCTAGTTTCAAGTGTTAACAAGACTCATTTACTTTAGTCGCTTACAAATTTATTTATATTTTATGTTAAATTTTAATTATCTTACTGAGACTTTGTACTGTTGACTGTTGACATGTCCAATAGCTGCTGTGTTCCAACAGAAATAATATGACTATAAATAAAAACATGATTATCTGAATACCTTTCTCTGTCGCGGAAATCGTGGCCTTCAAAATTTCTTTTAGGACCCCTTTCTTCATATTGATTGAAACGATTGTTGAATCCTGAAAAATAAAGTCAGCTATAATATATTTAGCCAAAATATAACTAGAATAAATAGATTGAGAAGTCTTTATTGCTTCTGGGTCCATTAAAATATAACACAACTTGCAAATACAAAGACTATATTACACAGAACTTGTAAAGAATAGGCTACTTTTCTAAGGAAACCTGGAAGGGTGTAAAATCGTATTTAGCTCAAACTCAGCTGCTATATGTGTACTAAGCACAGGTCCGATCGTGGCCATCTATTTGACTATTCAAATAAGCACATACCCCTAGGCTGGTCTCTGGAATGATAGTTTTCTTCTCTAGGACGTCTCTGATATTCTTCTGGGTGACCCTGGCGATGCTGACCTTCATATCTTGGGTTCCTAAAATTGTAATAAAAACATGAAAACAAAGGTTGTATTTTATTTACAAGCAAGGATTTTTAGAAATCCATGACACTGGTCTTCCAAGTGCCCATAGTCCATAGTGTTTGTAATTTTTGCAAATGGTTTGATAATAAAAATATTTAAATTTGTATGTGTTCATAATGTTGCAAATGGTTGAATAAAAATAAAAATATTTAAATGTATACGAAACACATACAGTTAGAATTTTGGTTTTGAAATGAATTATAGTCATCGCTTTTATTTTTCTGGGCTGGGGTGATGACAAAACTATAACTGTTTTTTCTTTGTTGTTACAGGCTTTGATTCTCTTTGTCCTTTATGAAATATCAATGGGTAAACTAGATTTTGTACATGAATATTCAACCTCATTGTTAATATAGCTCAAATCTATAACATTGATGAAGGTTCCAACATACCCAAGATATGTAACATAAAAATTTAGAAATGAAATAAATCAGTACTAGATTTGAAGAAAAATCAAAAATAAAAAAGTCATTGGTAATGTCATTTTCTAAATGATAACATATAAATACAAGGAAAAATTGGATTTACATAGAAAAATCAATGTGCATCTGTGATTTCGTGCAATGGGGAGCATAACCATTAATGAAAATTCATCAGTGAAAGTTGCATGCAATGACAATTATACATGATATGATACACAATTTTCTTATAATAACTACTAAGTGGCACTGCCCTAGCTCTAGTAAGGTGGCAATACATAATTTTAAGATTAATGACCTTGCTGCTTGAACAAAGCCACATTTCATCAAGTGTTCTTAGCTATGTTTCATCAAAATTGGTTCAGCCAGTTTTTTTACTTTTCTAAACTTATACTTGTAAAATAAGACTTGGACTATTTCAGCATTTTAGTATTTTTTTAAAAGAAAATTATTCAGAATATCAATTTAAGCTTCAACATTTTACTGTTATGCGTCATTGACATTGTAATATGTACACTTCACAGTAGATCTTAGGAATGAGTTGGTTTTACTATGAAACTGAGTTAATATAATATGTTTCACATCAATAACTTATACAATGAAACCTTTTTATATATTCAAGGGACCGGAAGGGAAGGGACCATCATCATCTCGATGATGATAATCTTTTCTTTATCGAAGACATTTTTCTTTAGTTACTGAATCTGTTTAGATTTATAGAATTTATAGAACACTATTAAAATCAGCACAAATGGAAACTACAACATCATGTTTTTTACAAAACCACAAATGATCGTGTTTGCAATCGACATGAAACACTAACTTTACTCATAAACGAAAGGGCCCAAACTCACCTGAGTCCACCTGATCATTCATGCAGTTTGCTTGTCAATGGGTTATGTTCGGCCAGATGTCTGGCTTTAAGATAGAAACATCTATCCATTTCATCTCTAGTAATAAGGCATAATGTTCACAGATGATGATTACCTTTGATGGCGTTCCCGTTGCTCATACTGATATTGCTCATGGTACCTCCTCTCCTTACTGGAACCCCGGTAGAAACGATCCACTTCCCTCTGTCTTTGGTTATCCAATACTTCTATGGGTGACTCTGAACGATAGTCTTTTCTAAAAAAATATTATTTATGCAGGCTTTAAATAAGTAAGAAGGAAGGATTGTAGAGGTTGAGATTATACCAGGTTAGGTTGGAGATTGTCAAACTTCTCATTTCGAAGGTTCAGAAACAAATTACAAGGCACATACCAAGTATTCAAAGTAAAAGTATTGGCATAAAATGAATCATCTACTCACTATCTCTGTCTCCATCCAATCATTACATAGAGTTCTTCCCGTAATGATTGGATGGAAAAGTATGTTTGTAGTATGTTCTCAAAGGTATGAAAAGTCTCCCAATTTGAACTTGGCCATAGTTAATTTGTGAACCTACCCTCCTCATAGTAGCAACTAGCAATAGGAAAATTTATAACGTGAAAAAGTCGTAGGAATCATACGATTTTGATCTTTAAATTGTAGATGTTAGAAACAGCAAAAAAATAATTAATACGACTTAAATCGTAGGTACATCTGGCAATGCTAATAAAAACAGATCTGATCCAGAGCCAATCTAACATGAGTGCTAGTTAGACAAATATAAAGTAACTTACTGATAATATGTTCGAGCAGGACGCTCTTCCTCCTCAGATGACCTTCGACGCTCTTTTACCACACTATGTAGACGACGTTCTACTTCTGAAATGAAACAGAGTATGAAAAAAATGTTTCACACCAACCCACATCAAATAAATAGTGGGCCGAAAATTATGTCTACCTAACACACTGCCTGAGGAACTTCGAGATCGCTTTTGTTTATGCTTCTTACGTTTTTTCTTTGGAGAAACTTCGCCTTCGCTAACCGAGCTGTTTCCGTCGGCATCCGATCTGCTATCAGCGATTGAATCAGAACGCCTCTTCCTTTTGGCGTGCTTCTTCTTTTTTTTCTTATGTTTTCGTTTCTTTGAACGCCTGTGGTCATCGGAATCGCTATCAGATTCCGAAGAGTCGGCACGCTTCTTCTTTTTCCTATGACGATGTTCTGAGGCTGAGGATTCTTCACTTTCACTTTCAGAACTACTCGATTTACCGCTAGCGTCAGAGTCTTCAGAATCATCTTCAGATGATTGATGACGTTTCTTGGATTTCATTTTGATTTGATACAAATAATTTCCACGAAATAACAACACAAAACCCTAAACCAAGACAACAACGCAAAGACAAGGGCCGAACGAGGGTTACGAGGCGAACGAACATGAGGCGAACCCACAGACAGACAGACCAGCAAACCACCACACCACACTCCACAGAGTAAATACCAAAGATTATTTTTTTTTTGGTTAATTTTTCCCTTTCGGGAAAGGCAATACCAAAGTTAATATGTCATTACTATTTTGTTCTCAAAGTCATATTTTAATCATTTTGTGACTTTGACATATTTGTGGTATATTTTCTAGTGATTTAAAATTTCATGAAATTGGTGATAAAATAATTTTATTTATATAAATTAAACTTAATATAAGCTTTATTTTCTAACTAGGAGTATTTTAACTTTACAACCTCAAGTTAGTGTAATGTTTCTAGTGGTCTATGTCCCCGTCTACATCCCAAGTAACACGTAGCAGAGTATTCAAAGCAATATTTAAGTAATCTAGTGGCTACCAACCAATTAATTAAGCAGAATAATGGCGACGAGAAAGCGCAGTGGTTCTGGATCCAAAAGACATCTAAAAGAGAAAGTCGTACAGATATACGAATCATTCTTCCGGGGAGAAGATTTGACTACAGATAACCCTACTTTTTGGGATGAATTCTTCCTGCTTAAGCCTAAGATTCCACAATTAGAAGCTGAGATTCAAAAGTTATCCATAGAACAGCTTCATAACATGAAGGAAAGTATCAATATGTTTGTTGTACAATGTATAGAAATGTTGGGCCAGGAACATCATATAAGGTTAGTTTAGACTTTAGAATGATAACTAGTTATTGAAAAAAAAAAACGCTACATGAAACAAAGTGCAATAAAAAAATATCTTAAATAAATATATTTAATGCAATTTGTCAAAAACTGTGGATTTTAGGGTATTTTCTTATATTATTATTTTTTTCTCAGAAAGTATTTGGATTTGATGGAAAACATTTTTGCATAAAGCTTACTTAAGATAGACATACCTATGAAAAAAATATGAAGTCTCAACTTGATTGTTCTTATTCTAAAGTCTTACTGAGGTTTTATTGATGATATTTTATGTTATTAGGAAAGTAAGCTAATTTTCTTATAATTATATGTAATAATAATAATAATAATAAAGTATCGGTAAACGGTTTAATTGCGAAGAGCCTCGACCAACATCTCAAGAAGCTCTCGCTTGATAGTTGGATCAAGGGTCGGATACAAAAGGCAGTCATCCTAGACACGGCGCGCATTGTCAGGAGATTCCTCAGCTTGTAGCCCTTACCGTCGACAGCTTGAGCCTTGCCCCGCTGCCGGCGGCACACTAGTTTTAAGTTTTTTACAATATTTATGTTATTTTTATATGTTTATATTTGTATTGTAAAAAATTTAAAATTAAGAATCGAAATAAATAAATGTGAATAATAATAATATCTTAACACATCATGTAATTTTTTATTGTAGTCAAGGTTTATATTTTAAGAAGTTTATTTCTTTCCCTATTAATTATATTCTTGTATTGTATTCTAGATTAGTATATGGTCTTCAAACCCTGAGTGCTCTTCTGATCACAATATACCAAAGAGCCAGCCAGGACTCAAGCCTGAACATCAAAACAGTTTTAATCGGAGCTGATAATCATGCTGATGCAAAAATGCTGAAACTTTTTGAACATTGCAGTACTATTTTGTCAGGTAGGTTTTCAAAAATATTTCTGAGAACAGAATTTATTTTAAATAAAATCCATAAGTAACATATTAGGCAATAGGTATTGCCTAGGCAAGCCTGCTGTATCTTTGACCTTATTCTTATAGACTATAGATATTATAGATGATATTCCCATGAGGTATGTGGTCAAACACAGACATAATTTGTTGTAAAAAAAACTTCTGTGTTTATGCTAAGCAACAATAACAGCAATAAACTAGGATGTTATGACGTCTTGGTTCAATAAATAAATAAATATTTTGGGACATTTCACACAACACCATCTAGTCCAAACAAAGCAGAGCTTGTACTATGGAACTAGATGGCTGATAGAATAATGCAACCATAACCTTAGTCAATATGTAGATTTTACAATGTCTGACTTTAACAGCATTATAAACAATTACCACTTAATTAAGACTGTAGTTTTATCATCATCTGTCTTGCTTGTATATACCAACATTTAAATATATAAAATGATTCAGTCATTTTACATAAAATATTGTTGCACTAAACATTAGAAAGCAACACCAGATATTTTTGTCAAAAAATTCAATTTGATTCATTTAAATTTTCATACATAATTACATAAATAATTTGTAAACAGACAATGGTTGATCTACCAACTCTTAAAGCTTCAAAAGAAGATTTGATTCTAAGGTAAACATGTAATTTTGTACAAAATTGTATAAGCTAATTATATCTACTCTGAAATTTTAATATCTTACGAGTACATTAATTATATTGCTTTGTTGGGAATTCTGAGAAAATCTCATAGAATTCGAGGCCTATAATTCACTAGAACATTAGTGACACTGTAACCAATCGTACCACAAAGATTAAAGAAAAAATGGCGACGAGAGCGAGTAAAAACAAAACTGGACAAGAGCGAGTCAGACTCGCCCATCGAGGGTTCCGTACAAGCTAGTAGATAAAAAGGGGAATTTATATTTTATTGAAATATTTTCCTTCATAAATCGAAAAATATAGATCGAAAAAATATTTAAAAACCTGCTTTAGCTTGTACTAATTAAGCTCTATCATATGATACGCCACATGATATGGTTAAAGCCATTTAAAATTTGGACCTTCATTCCTTGCATGAAGACCCAAATTTTTGTGATTAAATAAAAAAATATCAGTTTTCGGATTTTTTCCTATGTGTGTTCTCTAACACAATGCTTCTTGCCAAATTTCATAGTTCTAGGTCAACGGGAAGTACTCCATAGGTTTTGATTCACCCTTGTGAGTGTTGAAATGTGAGTTTTGTACGATATATTCGGCTGTAACTTTTTTTTAACGAAAACTGAGAAATTTGATTTTTCTTTCTGCAGCAAGAGACTATGGATCTGCGTATATGGTTTTAATTTCAACTCGATAGCTTACCGATACCGTTTATACCGTTCTGTAGATAAAGGTCTTGACACCCGGACAGATGGACAGACAGACGGACAACAAAGTGATTCTATAAGGGTTCCGTTTTTTTCCTTTTGAGGTACGGAACCCTAAAAATGCTTACAACTCTATGGACACAAACTCACCTGATGTCCACATGGTTGTGCAAGCAAGTGGACACTGGCTGAGGAACGTTCCATACAACTGTATGCATTTTGTTGGAGCGACTGAGGTGTTACCATGATGTCAGAGTGAGATAGGACCCTTGCAACAGTTTCAGAAACTAGAAACAAGTCTTTGCAACTATCAAGTTGTTATTAAGTAACATGAGTTTTAGTACAATTATTGCCATCACATATTGTTGTCCTACTTCATCAATTTGTTTTAATTTACTTCATTAATATTTCTAGATGATGTGACGGAAAGTTTAAAATCAATGGTGTTGAAGTTGTTATTAGTGATAGCTACTGGTCTGGAGAATATTGATGAGAACCCACTAGTTGAGTACTTTATGCAGAACTCATTGTTTGAGCCCATGGTGCAGCTGTTGTGTACATCTACAGAGAGACAACAGCATGGTATAATACATTTTTCATTTGTTTATTTTATAACATTGAAACAAAATCTTTGGCTAACCATTTGTGTTCTTATCTGCTACTAATTTTTTATAAATGTAATGTAAGTCTAAGATAAGATAGATATAGATAAGATAAGATTACAATTCTAACATGACACACCCAGTTTAAAATTGATTCCTAGCCGTAAATGTTAATTAAATAATAAATTAATGTTTATTCTAACTTATGTATTTCTGCAATTAGAACCAGGAATGGCTTGTTTTACATGTTTGTCACTAAATCCATATACATCCATAACATACAATCACTAGCGTATCCGTGTATGAGCTCATATACATGGTATAAAATTATGTAAAATATTCCTAAGAAACTATCTCACCAAATATATTAAGTACCAAAAGGGGCCATTCATTTATTACGTATGACGATTTAGGGGGGGGGGGGGGGGGGGTCGACCATGTCTTATCGTCGGACCATGTCCATGTCGGTTTATTCTTATTTTTTCTTGTATAGGGGGGGGAGAGTCAAAAATATTCTTACGTAATAAATGAATGGCCCCTAATCTATATTAAAATTTACAAATTATACTATAATATTGTAAAAATGCTTTAGAGGGCCATTAATTTATTACGTAAGACTATTTTTGCTAGTTTTTGACCCTCCCCCCTCCCGACGAAAAGACATGGTCGACCCCCCATACCATAACCATTACCAATAAAGAAATTAATTTCTCACTTTTCTAATATGTGTTTTTATATTTTAAAAATGTTGTGATGCGTGAGAGAGATAGCTGCGAGCGTTGAGTTCCGCCTCAACAAGGAATTTAAGGACAAAGACTCAACTGTAAAATATAAAAACCTGTGATGCTTGGTGAATATGAAAATAATGACACCAAATATCAAAATTGATCAAGCAAAATTGAAGAAGCATAAAAAAATTCTAGGTAAGGCAGATATACATATATCTGATATATAAGAAACTTAAATTGATGATTTATATATTTCAGGATATGATGTCGTAATGCTGCTAATGTTCCTAGTTAACTATAAGAAACATGAATCAGCGAACCCTTATGTGGTGAAGCTTTCGATACTTGATGATGAACTAGCATTAAATGGGTAAGGAATTCATCATTACTTGATTATAATATGATACTATAATTTTAAATATATCAAAGAATTGTATTGACTATCGGTATCGAAGTGCAGAAGTGTTTGTACAACAACGCCACCATGTTGGTCTAACTAAGTACAAGACCAGAATTCGGAGGCATTTTCATTGAAGAGATTCACGCCTGTTTACCTTATCTAGGTTTTTAGATGATTTTATATCAACGTGTATTAATTTATGTATGAATAAATAATAAATAAAAAAGGCAGGGAGACGTAGTCTCTCCAAAACTGTACTATGGAACGGTGCTGCCAAATACCAGCTCCAAGCTCTAAAATAGACCGGCGTGCAGTGCTGTCCGACTCATTTCACACATAACAATATTATTGAATCTAATAAAATTTGTTAATAATAATGAGTAACAAGGTCCTATGTAAATAGGGCCAAGAATTCTGTGATGAGTAACATTGATCTTCTTTCGGCTTTGTACACGATAACTTAATAATAATAATAACAAAAATCCCTATTCAACGATATCAGTCTATGTTCAGTCTTGATCTTGATGCTTAGGAATGGAATTCTTTGTCGCTATCTCTATTTCCTGAGAACTAAAATCTTGGAATTTTCAAGGCTAGAGTGAATAAATATCATCTAGATAGACGAGCTCAATCCTCGGCCACACAGTCGCTTAACATCAGGCGAGTTGGTGGTCAATCGTAGACCTATCTTGCGTAAAAAAAAACAACAGATTAATGATATATCACACAAACTTATTACTAAAAGTGATCTACATTTATCATTTTTAACCCCCAACGTAAAAAGAAGTGTATTCAAGAGAATTTAACAGTCTTCTCAACTATATTTCATCAAAATTGATTCAACAATTTTTTATGTGTCCCCCATGGATTTCCAAAAAGGCCGGTTGGAAGCGGCCTGCATCCAGCGTAGTCCATCCACTTTGTTGTTGGTCTTACTACTGCGCTTGCCATTCGAGAACTTTTCGGCCCCAACAGCCGTCAGTTCTACGTGCTATGTGCCCTACCCACTGCCACTTCAACTTGCTAATCCGCTGTGTTATGCGGTGACTTTTGTACGTCTACGGATATCTTCGTTTCTGATACGATCTCATAGAGAGACCCCGAACATAGCCCTCTCCATAGCCCGCTGCGTGACTTTGAGCTTCCTTATAAGGCCCTCAAGTCGAAAGTTTACACTGGTCGTAAACTTTCGACTTGAGGGACTGGGGTATATTGGACGAGAAGACGCTTTTGAGTTTACCGAACGCTGACCAGCCGAGTTGGATTCGACGATTGACCTCTCTCGCAAAGTTGGACCTGTCTAGTCGGACTGTTTGTCCTAGGTAGACGTATTCGTCGATAACTTTGAGAGTGGAATCCCCCATATTTATTAAGGACTATTATCTAGATAATAGTTCCTGTTATTCCAGTTACGGACAAGTCATAATGGCAGCTCTGAACGACTACGTGATGTCGACATTTGGCGGCATGCAGGGTGGCGGCGGCGGCGGCGGGTGGCTCTCTTCCCTCACCAGCATGGTGGGCGGGATATTTCTAACTAGCGACGAAACGCAGCCGCTATTCAGAGGACAGAGAACAAGGTAATATTTTTTCGTGTTTTAATTTTTGATGTTGTTGCAGTTTTTTTAACTATAATAAATATATCCACAGCGGTGGCGAGGAAGGCATGCTGCTGGCGCTGTACGAAGCGGCACATTTGAACCGCAACTTCATGACGACTCTGGCGCACTCGTCCTCCGCCGCCGCGTCTTCCGCGCCCCCTTCACCACCCGCGACTCTACCGCCGCATCAGGTACCGCGGCGTGCAACATTAAATCTATATACATTTAATAACTCCTAAATATATTAACACAATGGAGTGCACTGTGCACGAACAAAATGATAACACAAGTATAGATGTATAATTAAAAGAAAAACAAAATATCCGACTGCAGAAAAGCCGTTTTTGCACTCTAACTTACGATTTCGTTATGGTTGATTCATTGTTGAGTGTACTTTGCAAAATTAAATTGGGAGAAGGGAGTGAAAAATGCAAAAAATGTTTTTTTTGCAACCAAAAAATAAATGGCTATAACTTTTTGACTACCCAATAAAGTTCTATCGAATTTTAAACTTATTGATATTTTTTTATCAGCCCTGTTTGTTCAAACTGTCCCACTGCTGGGCGCGGGCCATCTTCTCATTGTGAGAAGGGTAAAGCCATAGTCTGCCACGCTGGCCAAGTGCGGGTTGGCAGACTTCACACATCATCAAGATCATTGAGAACTCTCAGACATGTAGGTTTCCTCACGATGTTTTCCTTCACCGTTTGAAGTTGGCGGCAATCAACAATACGCACATAACAACGAAAACACAGAGGTGCGTGCCGCGGGGTTCGCACCCAGGACTTGCGGATTGCAAGTCAGACGGTCTCCCGACTAGACTGCCGGAAACTTGAATTTGTCTTGAATTATTATATACGAAAACATACGTAGACGTTTTCAGGTGGTTCTATTGGTGGGAGAAATATGGGGAGTATGTGAAATATAGGTCAAAATGTACCTTGTGAAATGTTTTCACGTATTAATAAGATGTAGATGTAAAAATGGGTGGTATGGGTATCCCACCCATACCACCCATTTTATTTTTCTATGTACTTTTTATCTACCTATATCCTGTTTTGTTTTAGAGTCCACCGAATTTGGCGCAGATACAGGCTCTGGACAATGAGCAACCCACGAATTTACTAGTCACATTCTTCCAGTATTGGTATGGTCTTTGTATTCATTATCATAATTAATCTCTTTTTCAACTGACTCAAAAGAAAAATAGTTTCTCAGACTTACTTTTTCTGAGTCTGTGTTCCGCAATATTTACACCGGTTGTGATTTTTTTATTACTCCAGCATCAGAGCAATTTTGTAACACGCATTCGGGCAGACGCGAGCGGTGTAGCGTTTATTGCACACGGTTAATTTTTTGAAAAAAGGCAGCAAAACATTTATTTTAATTACAAAGAATACGTATTTTTATATACCATTTGATTTATATCGTGAAAAAGTATTAAATTCAGAGGTATAACTAATTTGCCTACAAACCTACAAAGATTTTGTATTATCCAGATTTAATAAAAGTTTACGACTCTTACAATTCACACAAAATTTGAAGTAAACTACATTATTTACAAATGATAATTTTGTTTAAGTAAAATTAATTTATTGCGGAACACACACCCATTATTTTCGAGCAATGTCCTGGTCCTCATTGTACACAAAAGTATTTTATCTTGCTGTGAAACCCTCGCTCTTCAATTTAAAACACATTTCGCACATTTCGAAACTCACAAGGGAATCAAAACCTATGGGGTACTTCCCGTTGACCTAAAACTATGAAATTTGGCAAGAAGCATTGTGTGAGTACACATATAGGAAAAAATCCGAAAACTGGTAATTTTTTATTTAATCACAAAAAAATAGTGTCTTTATGCAAGGAATGAGGGCCCAAATTTTAAAGTGAATTCACTTTAAAATTTGGGCCCTCATTCCTTGCATAAAGACACTATTTTTTTGTGATTATTATGATTGACCGTATCATGTGGGGTCATATGAAAGAGCTTCATTAGCATAAGCTAAAACAGGTTTTTAAATATTTTTACGGTGTATATTTTTCGGTTTATGAAGGAAAATATATGATTTCCCGCTTTTATCTACTAGTTTGTACGGAACCCTCGGTGGGCGAGTCTGACTCGCACTTGTCCGGTTTTATTTTATATCATCCCTACTATCATACGGCCATTTTGAATTTATTAGAAACGTCGCACTTCTATTTTTTAAACCCCATTTCTATTCCTAAACTTATAAGAATCTATCCGTACCATATTTATCGAAATAGTTACGATACTATTTGTAATACTAAACTTTTTTATATTTTCAGTTCCATAGTAATGGCAGACATAAAAAGCGAAGCGAGCGTAAATAAATGCAGTCTATGTTTCATTACTCTCACATGTATAGTCGAGGAGCAGTTTGCTAATTCAATAATGCATGACCAAAATCTTACTTTTAAGGTAAATTTTATCAACAATTATTAAATTATGATACATATATTAAACGAAATTAAACGAAAAACTATTAAACGAATGAAAGCAATTTTATGAATTGTAATTGTAAATATAAATTATAAGTGTAATACATAAATGTTCATATTTTTTAATGCCGGGACCACACGCTTGCCAAACCTCGGCAAGCTACCACAAATTCAAACGTTTGCGTTTGTTAAATAGTGCGTTTGCTTGATTTGCCAAGCGTTTGGCTTGGCTTGCCACTGACCCACGCTCTATCGGCTTTTAACGTCCAAATGAAAGGAAGTTTGCGACAAGCGCATGCGATGTACATATTTGTGTGTAGTCAATATGCCTTATGCACTGGCGGCGAATAGAAATATAATACAATATAATAAAAATACTATAATAAATAAATAAGTAATATAAAATAATATCATACAATATAATACAAATACGCAAAACCAAATGTTAAAGCCGAGATCGACAAGATCGACGTCCGTCATGCTTGCTTGTCTGCAATACACTAACGCTCTCGCAAGCGTGTGGATACCGACCGGCGTTTGTCCAAGGGTTTAAAGGAGTTTGGAGTTTGTGGCAAGCGGCAAACGTCTGGCCTCGGCATATGGTTACGAAAATGTAATTTTTATGTACTTAAATGATTTTTTTAGGTGCAGTTGTATAGATTACCAATGAGACATAGGAAAATAGTACCTGAAGAACCGCCTTCACAACCTTTAGCTTCTACTTTAATAGGTAATATAATACATATTTATACATTAGTAAACAAATAATTCGGTTAAACTCTCAGGTCAGGTCACTACTCTTTTGGTGGGCATCAGTGGGGCCGAAGGTCATTTGTGTAAATGACCTTCGGCCATGCATTTGGCGTTGGGGATGCATTAAAAGGCATGACGCTGTGTAGCGTCATGCCTTTTAATGCTTCTACCCTGGAGCTTAGGTGAGCTCTTGCAGTTTTCACCACTCAGCCGGCCAGTTAGGCAAGCTGGAGGTCAGGGGGCTTATAGGCTTTAGGCCCAGAGGACATTGGGGTACACCGTGTCGCCATTCATCGACGGTTTGCCAGAAAACCGCCCCTTCGGTACAACAAATAATTATTATTATATAAAACGCTACTACGGTCCCAGTAGGCAGGTCCAACTTTGCGAGAGATGTCAATCGTCGAATCGAACTCGGCTGGGTAGCGTTCGGGAAACTCAAAAGCGTCTTCTCGTCCAATATACCTCTGTGCCTCAAGTCGAATGCTTACGACCAGTGTGTGTTACCAGTGATGTCATATGGCAATGAAACGTAATCATTCACTAGGGGCATTTTAAGGAAGGTCTAAATCACGCAACGAGCTATGGAGAGGGCTATGCTCGAAGTCTCTCTGCGAGATCTAATCAAATATGAAGAGATCCGTAGACGTACGAAAATCACCGACATAGCACAGCGAATTAGCAAGTTGAAGTGGCAGTGGACAGGGACATAGCACGAAAAACTGATCGGGCCCATCGGCTGATAGGCCCGAAAAGTTCTCGAGTCGAGACCACGCACCGGCAAGCGCAGCGTAGGAAGACCAGACACGAGATTGACAGAGTGACCATGAGGTATAAGATTGCATACAGCGTCTTCCCGTCACTTGTATGAGCAAGTGACGAGAAGACGCTGTATGTAAGCCGCTTCCAATCGGTCATTTTGGAAATCCATGGGGGAGGCCTATACCCAGCAGTGGGCTCAGATTATGGTGATGAAAACACGTTTATAATGTACATATTTATGTATGTTATAGACCTTCTAGTCGAGTTCATAATGTGCCACCTATTGAAGAAGTTCCCCGGCGAGCTGTACCAGCTGTGTATCGGTGTGCTGCTGCGTCTGCTCAGCTACCAGAAGCGGTGCCGCGTGCGGCTCGCGCGCGACTGGCGCCCTCTCTGGGCGGCCCTCATAGCGCTGCTCAAGTTCCTCGTCACCAACGAAGGCACGCTGCTCAGAAGGCATAATATATTCGTCATGGCGCAACAGGTACCTAGCTACATAATGTTATCTTGTTGTCTTTAAACCACAAGTGGATCGGTGTAAGTTCGTTTCATCGTAGACCGCAACGCAAAGATCACAAATTGATAGATAGATAGATATTAAGAGATATATTCTAGATCGACGAGCCCCATCCTAGGCCACACCGTCGCTTAACATCAGCCGAGTTCGTGGTCAATCGTAGAATCTATCTAGCATAAAAAATAATTATAATAAGTATCAGAGACCACTGGTACTGACTCATTTAGTCGGTTGAGTAAAAAAACCGTAAAACAAATTAATGATTAAAAAAAACTAGATCAAAATCGATCTATCTGTTTGAGAGCTACGATTTCGCTGACAGACACATGAGATATACACGTCAATTTTGTAACACGTATCTTTTCAGGTTTAATTTAAAGATGAGAATAGGGAAGATGCAATTAGAATATTTACTAAAAATTTATGATTAAAAGGTTAAAAAAATATAAAAGAAAGGCCACTGCAACATTTTTATTTTACATAATGTTGATTTTTAACAATAATTAAGAAATAAAAATGACTTGAAACTAGACGTATTTCAAAACACCAATCAGCGTTTAGTGACGTCACTCCTGTTATGACAACTTATTTTCAGGTTATGGTTGTGTGGTCATTTGAGTGAATATTATTTTAGGGGGATATTAATTGCGTTTTTTTTTAATAAAAATGGAAGTTGGGCTTATTAATATTCTCATATAATAACACCACGAGAACACTATTAATGTTTTTTTTTTTGGATCGGGGATTAAAAAGATGACGGGCTAAAAGAGACTTATACTGAGTCAGCAGTGGGTGAAAAATAGTTAATGATGACTGTCGTATTACCTATGCGTAACAGCGGGGACGGTAACGGCTGAGAAGCCTTGCCTTGCCTCCCCAAAAGCCTTGCCCGTCTAACGCTCGAAACCCACTACGAAAATAAATCCCTCAAGGCATGCTCAAACATGCCAGGGCTTAAACATTCGAAATCACTCATCAAAGCCTATGATCGTAAGACTTATAAGCAAATCATATGGCTAAGTAGGAACAGTATGCGCACTCTGGTCAGAGCCCTGACTGGACATTGTTGTCTTAATAAGCACATGTCCATTATAGGACTGAGCGAGTCAAGGGAGTGTAGGCTTTGTCACGAAGCTGATGAAACACCTATGCATATCCTCACTGCCTGTGGGCCACTGATGCACAAACGTAGCCTTCATCTGGGCAGGCATATATTGCAGCCAGACGAGCTCAAAAGTATCTCTCCCAAGAAAGTACTGGGATTCCTAAGGAGCGCAGGACTAGGGAGAGAACTGTAATACAGCGGCAGTCACAATAGATCTCACATAGGTCGCAGTGACATTTAAGCCGCCTATCACAATAATAAAATAATAAAAAAACGGCTGAGAAATATGAGCCTAATAATCGCACCAAATTTGTTTGATCGTTTCAGATCGTGAATATTTTCAATCTATTCATAACATTCGGCGACACGTTCCTGCCCACGCCCGCATCCTACGACCAACTGTATTACGAGCTTATTAGGATGCATCAAGTATTCGATAACCTGTTCTACATGGGTAAGTTCATTAAAATGTTACAATGCTGTTTGTTTTAAATGTTATGTTTTTTTTCTTCCCGGATGCATTACACGTATGCACGGTGCACATATTATGAGTACTTGGCCTCATGGCCCAGTGGTAGTACGACTGCCTCCTGAGCTGTAGGTCGTGGGTTCGATCCCCACCAAGGGTAAACATTTGTTTGATGAGCATGGATGTTTGTTCTGTGTCTGGGTGTTTCTATGTATTATAAGTATGTATTTACAAAAAAGTACATATGTATTACAATCATCTAGTTTCCATAGTACAAGCTTTGCTTAGTTTGGGCTAGTTGGTGTTGAGTGAAATGTCCACCAATATTTATTTATTTATTATTTAAGCTCAAAGAGAGTCCGTTTTCCGGGTTTCTGACACATTACGTTGGACACTCCATACAACGGCGCGTTATTGAGTAACACGCATCTTGCACACACATGCATGAAAGGGTCGTTGTCTGGATGCCGCTCGCTCGTGAATGCAGTTAGAACTAGTACACTTAAACACACAACGCTTTCATCGACTAACGACTAATGTATTAGTTCAGCCAAACTGCAACAAAGCGACAGGCGAGCGCGGGGGGTAGGTGAGGAACCTGAGATTGACGGGAGGCAGGGGGAATGGCCATTCTGTATGTAGGATGTACTATTAAGGTATTCTGTGACATTATTATAGTGGTATTTCCCGTGTAGCTCTGCGTTACTCTACGGGCGACGGCGAGTACAAGGCGGAAGCGCTGCGGCTGGCCAACTGCCTTGTCAACGTGCGCGCCATCATCCAGCACTTCTCGCCCAAGATAGAGTCGTGGCTCGCCTCCCAGAACCTCTCCACGCCCTCCGAGGACCAGGTATATATAACAGGTTTGAGTGTTGGGCTTATAGTAATATTTTACTATGTATATAAAAAATGTACGGCACTCAGTTTATTTTCAACTAATTAAGCCCAATTCATTTTTTCTAATTTTTTTTATTTGTCGATAGGCTTGCGCTTGACCGTCAACTCACCTGGTGTTAAGCGACAGTTACGGTCTACGATGGAGCGCGCTTGCCTAGAAGAAACCTATTATTATCATTACACGATAATATTTTTTTTTATCTATATGTACACCACTAGCTGCGATGGTGATATTGATAAAAATATCCCATAACCGTCTTTAGATTGTTAAGTATTTCTGTACCAAACTTCATAATCATTGGATCAGCTGTTTGGTCGTGAAAAGGTAACAAACAGAGAGACAGAGTTTCTTTCGTTTTTAGGGTTCTGTAACCAAAGTAAAAACGGGACCCTATTACTGAGACTCCGCTGTCTGTCCGTCCGTCCGTCTGTCACCAGGCTGTATCTCATGAACCGTGATAGTTAGACAGTTGAAATTTTCACAGATGATGTATTTCTGTTGCCGCTATAACAACAAATACTAAAAAAACAGAATAAAATAAATATTTAAGGGGGCTCCCATACAACAAACGTGATTTTTTTGCTCGATATTTATAACAGCAACAGGTAGTTAAAATATAAACACGCTTAAAATATTCACAGAATATTGAGTTATATTATTCACTTTAAAAATAAATAATAAATTAAAATAAAATTAATATTTAATCTGGGCTCCCATACAAGAAACGTGTTTTTTTTGCCGTTTTTATAGATAATGGTACGGAACCCTTCGTGCGCGAGTCCGGCTCGCACTTGGCCGGTTTTATTATAATTTAGTTAGAATGTTCAATCTATGAAAAATACTATGTTTTATTTTGCTTTTGATCAATCCGATATATATTTATAATTTAGGTAATTTTAAGTGCTTTTAAAATGTTTTAAATGAATAATAAATTTTACCGAACGCAAAGAAACGGGAGGGGGTCAGATATTATCCATTAAAATCAGTCACCAATTCACAAAATTCACTTTAATTCTGAATTGTTTTTTGTCCATAAATAAAGGAGACAAAACTTCGATAAATATAGAATAAAGACTCAGTGCTCATTATTAAAAAGATGTATTTTTTATATTACTTTTTTAGATATTGGAGGTGGTACGTAAAAATTACGACAGTTTAATCCTCAAGCTGCAAGAAGGGCTGGAGTCCTACGAGAGGTACAGCGAGAAAGAGCACCGACCACTTTTGGCGAAGCTGGTGCTTACGGCGCGACAGCGGAGCGACGCTATGACGCTGCATGACCACACCGCGGCCGCCTTGAACCACTACAACAGCACTGTGCAGTGAACTAACTACTAGTCTAATATGCGGGATGATGAGTGTACTGCATTACCACATTGTTACTACAACTTTTCAATTCAATAAAACCACGGTCAAATATGGCATCATACGGTCTAGTGGTCTTTGATGCTTCGTCTACCCCGTAAGAGGAAATAGGCGTTATTGTATGTATACTTCTCAACAATAAACTACCAGGGTGGGGCTACCACAATTTAATTTCAATATTACATTGACCTTTGTCTCGCTCTCTCAACTGTAGAAAGGGCAAGACAAAAGTCAAATTAATATTGAAATTAGACTGTTTAAATACGTGTGATACGGTAGGTCTTACATGCGCGCCGCGATAAATTTTCTCTAATACTTTTGTCATGCAAGAACGGGATGAAATTCCGAAAACCGAAAAAGTCTATCTTTTTTTTGACTGGCCTTGTGGCTCAGTTTGCAATATGTCTACCTGCTGTGCTGTAAGGTCGTGGGTTCGATCCCCACCCAGGGCAAACATTTGTGTGATGAGCACGGATGTTTCTATGTATCATATGTATATATTTAGAAGAAAATATATACATATATCTATTCTATCAGCCATCTAATTCCATAGTACAAGCTTTGCTTCGTTTGGGCTAGATAGTGTTGTGTGAATTGACCACAATTTTTTTTTTCGCTCGACGAAAACTATAGAGAACATTTTGTAGCGGCACACATCTTTGCTCTACAGGCCAGAGGCACTCTGCAGGTATAATGCTCTCAACTTTTATAGCAATGCAAAGTTCGCTCAGCGCCCGTTTTTATCTTGCTTTTTCTATAATTAAGAGAGAGACACAAAAGTTGAGTCGATTAACTTTTGTGTCTCTCTCTTAATTATAGAAAAAGCAAGATAAAAACGAGCGCTGAGCGAACTTTGCATTGCTATAAATATGCACTGGAAGTATTTGTAGTAATTTTAATAGTAGGTACTGAAAGCGTGTGCAAGCTGACTTGCGCTTTATTGAACAAGAGTCGCGTTCGCGTGCGAGAATGTGTTTGCGGAATAAGTCTTCTCTGTTGCGAGAATGTGTTTGCGGAATAAGTCTTCTCTGTAGTACAGAGAAGACTTATTCCGCAAACACATTCTCGCACGCGAACGCGAAAACAAAAACAGTACAAATACTTTTAACTCAGAATACTTAACAGTATTAAGTATTCTGAGTTAAAAGTATTTGTACTCTTTGATAAGACACTGCTTAAATCTCAGGGTGGCGAGGGCAGTGCATACTTGATATAAAGAAATATTATACTGCTTGGTTGTAAGTCATCCTGTCAGCATATCAAGCTTCTTTGTGGCATAGGAAGTTGTTCTGTATTGGCTCTAACACCTATTAATTTAAGGTTTAACATGAATCAATTTAGACATATGAAAGTATTTTAACCGATTATGGTCGAAAAGAGTATGTATAGTTTTACAATGAAGTTTATTGGCTTTATATTATACTTTATTGGCGGCAAATTACATTTGTTGAAGAAAAGTTCAGGTTAATACAAATGTCAATTAAATATTTATCCATAAATATCGATAAAAAAAATATTTGAATAAAATTATACGACGACTATTACCACATTGTAAAACTATTCTCTTTTCGACCATAATTGGTAAAACTACTTTTGTATGTAAATGAACCACCTTAAATTCCGTTTTGTATAATAAAAAAGACTGAAAAAATGGTTGAAAATTAAATGATGCATTTATGAAGGCTTAGCCCGTATTCGAAAATGATATAACATGTATTAATATGTTACAAAGTTACTTTTATATTTGTATTCTTTGTCTCCTTCAAGCAGTTAACTTTGCAAATTACCCCTCTTCCTTTTTTTTTCCTTTATATATGTATAATTTAGTCTTTTTGCTTGTAACCTAATATTTTTAAGTACATACTGATTTATAAACTACCTAATGTAAAATCTAAATAAAGATTTATTATTATTATTATATTATTATTAATTGTATTAGTGTATGGATTGTATTTAATACATTGTTATATAACACAAGGAAGGATATTCTTTTATTAGATAACATTGTATCACTGTAAAAAAAACGTAAGCGTGTGTTAGTGGCGCCACCAACGCTTGGTCGGCTTAAGCATGGCGCATGGCAAAGCTACAGTACAGATCGGGATAATGCGGGTTCAAGTCCCGTCGGATGTGTGTAATTTTTGATCTGTATATACATTTGTAGATACTTCAGTGTATAAAACACTCAAAAATATCGAATATTGTAGCATCCGAAATGTAACAATGTTAGACAGAGAGTGTTCTTGTGTGACTGATATTTGTTTGTTGCCAATTTTTGTCTACAGTTCGTTCGCAGTTATTATGCCTCTAACATTTGTATTTTTGTAGTACTACTAAGTTGACACTCGGCCTCGGAGTTTGAATCGCGCAGCCTGCAAAGGATACTGTTCTGCGGATTGCGTGAATCAAAAGCTAAGACCGAAGACAGCTTTAAGTTTTCAAAATTAAAATGAGTTTGGTTCAGAGGAAAATTAACTGAATGGACTGAACTTGAAGTTTAGCGAGTACAGTTTATCATGAATAAGCGAAGAATGAAAACCAAGGCGCACAAAAGCGGTGTGGCCTCGTCTTGACACGCGAGACTCGCGGCCAATGATGTACATAATATACGTAGATAGGTTTTCCCGGGCTCTATGTGGTAAGCATCAATAATCGTCCGACTCGTATATAGTTGTGACACGTCGGGCAACGCTGTTAGACGCATGTCGTGTCTTGTGAACAATGACAATGCCATCCTGTGTGTTTAGAAAGTGCAACACCAAGATATATAAGGCCAAAATACTAAAAGGCCTTAAGGATGTGGTCTTGTCCTCGAAAGTACTGAGAACTGAGATTTGCCATACATTTATTTACTTCTATTCTGAGTATAACTTTTCTATAGATAAAATCTCATTGGTCGCGGCCTTCAGAATTTTAAATGTCATTAACCATTAAGTTATATTAACTCATTTAATGAATATGTTTTTATTTATTGATAACTGTGGTACAAAACACCAATGAAACTATTGTTATTTAAGTTAATTAATTTATAAACTGAATGTACAGCACTTTTGAGTAATTAGATAAAAACAAGCTCTTTGTGCTTTGATTTGTACACAGAATTCGCCCTATTACATAGGACCCAGAAGGATAATCTCCATACAAACCGCCTTTTAAATTCGGGCCAATTTTATTTTTTCAATTTGACACTTAATTTTTTTATAAATTTATTTTTAACCGTAGATACACGTCCATTTGCCAAATTGATCTACAAAGTTGCCTTTGAAAAGGATATCTCCCGATTTGATCGGGTAATCATGATTAAAGTCAGAATGGTCCATGGGAGATTCATACAATCATATAACTGAAATAATAGTAACTTTGAAGTCTGTTGTTTCAGTTTTTTAAACTATAAAATTATTATATTTGTTATTTTGACCGAAATTTAGGTATAAACGTGAAAATTTTGTCGGTTACACGTTTATCACGGCCAAAATATCACATATAAAATAACAGCTACTGTTAATACATTGTAATAGTGTTCTTATGACTCTGAAAGAAAATCTGAAATCAAAAATGAAATCAGTAATTTAAATAATGTTATATATATTTTATATCAACAGGCAGCGGCGCCAATTTCACCACCTTATAAAAGAATTTAATGTATTTTTATTTGTATATAAAAATACAGTTCACGATGATAGTATTTATTAAATAAGTTTATACATGCAATTTACAAATTGTGACGTCATATAACTGATGTCACAACGGCAATGAATCGACTAATACCTCATTCATAAAAAAATAACTCAGTAGCTCAGTAGAAGTCATTCGCAGTTATTTTTTCCAATAAACTTCATTTCATTTCAATTTGACTTTTGATATGTCATATTTTATTTTAGTAAACTTTAACACGGACTTTGAGTTGCACGATCTGTTGAGAAGAATAAGAGTCAAAGTAATTGTGACTGGAAATACTATATTTTTATGCTACGGCGAAATATACGTGGGTGTGTGTGTGTGTGTGTGTGTGCGTGATAAATGTGTACATAATGTAGGTTAAGATCACGAAGGTTCTTTTTGCTTTCGCATCAGTTGACAGTCAGGTAAACATATATTACGTTTTTTTTGTTGGAGTGCAACGGTCCACGCCCAACTACTTCATTCGGAACTTCATTTTTGAAAATAGGATAAAACAGCAAATGTTTATTTTACTATAGCAGAGTTCCTACATTGTGGTTAACGTAGCACTATTTTTTGTTCTCCGTATTCATTAACACATTACTGTCTCTCGAAATCTAATGGATTTATCTTATTACTTAGATAAGTATGTCAATGGTTAATTCGTAGCACCGGTAATGGACCAAATTAATTTGATTAAATTCTACTGAATAAATAAATTTTCACACCTATTTACAAACAATATAGTAAAGGTAAATACAAATGATACAGGGAAATTGAGAAAACATATACTGGCAATACTGAAATAAATAAAAAAAAACCTAATGACATTAATGCCAGAGATAGACCAAGAGGTATTAAAGTATCGATATCGATAAGTAATTATAGGTACCAATTTTTTCTTTTGAATTTTTTTTGTAATGTTTCAAGAAACATCTTTTATTAGGGTTCCGTAGTAACTACGGAGAACCCTTATAATTCCGTCATGTCCGTCTGTCTGTCTGTCCGTATGTCACAGTCATTTTAATCGGAGACTATTAACCTATAAAAACAAATTTTTATACATAATTGTGTTTTGTGAGCCGCTACAAAATGCCGTAGTAAAATTTTCAAAAAAAATTAAAAATAGAGATTGGGTTTTTTATATATACAATAAAGACTGGATCATTTTTTTAACCCCCGCCCTATCGTGTCTCAGATGTGATATATGCGAGATATAGCTCGCTAAAGTTAAAAAGTTGTGTCCCCCACCCCCCCCCCCACATTTCTCAACTAAGACCTAAAAATTCATTATTAACCATAATAGTAGACCATATTAAATACTTTCAATGAAAATTATTTTGAATATTCTGTGATTCCAACTTCTCTATGGGACTATAAATTTAAATTTGAATAAATGTTATTAATGTCATGATTTTATAATTCAAAGTAACCTTTGAAGGTATAGTAATACCTTCAAAGGTTACTTTGAAACAATGTTGTAAACGCTGGCGCCCCGTTTTTGTTATGTATTTACATTTATTGTGGAAATTCACTGAACAAATTGTTAAGCGAGAATTCGGTTTCCACCAAGGATCATTTTGACTTCGCCTTACTATATCTGCCCAATGTTCTGCTTGTACAGCATCAACTAGAAAATCTAAACAGAATAGTTAGCATGGTGCTGTGTTAGTTTAAGAATAAAAAAATAAAAAAACATTTATCGTTAAATCAAATACCATGTTTCACGTACAAAGGTCACCGACATAGCACAGCTGATTAGCAAGTTGAAGTGGCAGTGAACGTAGAACTGATGGCCAATGGGGCTGAAAAGTTCTCGAGTGGAAACCACGCCCCAGCAAGCGTAGCGTAGGAAGACCAGCCACGAAATGGACAGATGAACAAGTGGCAGGAAGATGCTGGATGCAAGCCGCTTCCAATCGGCTTTTATAGAAATCCATGGGGGAGGCCTATGTCCAGCAGTGGACTTCTTATGACTGAGATGATGATGATGATTCACATATCATAATTATTAAAGTTTACAAAACTAGAATAACCGACTTCAAAATTCGCAATTTTGTTTTAAAAACCAAACTACTGACCGATTTTGAGATTTGAAAGGAATTTTAAATCAATTTAAATGACGAAATCATGCGGGTAACATATAAGAAAAATATAAGCTAACTGATAATCTCGTTTTTGAAGTCCGTAAAAATAATAATTGTTATCGATAACTTATATTACATCGACCCATCTCTAATTCTTTGCAGTAATTTGTATAAGTAATAAAATCAATTAATGAAATGAAATGCTTAAATGCTTTTTATACTAATATTCGCGAATGTTATTTATTGAAATGAAATAAATTTCAACAATTTCATCGCGTATATTTCACATAATTTAAGACCCGATTTTTCAAACACTGGAGCATCCGTGGTCATAGGTGAGATACGAACATACGCTACAAATACGTAAAAATTTGTTTCATTTCGCATTTTTATACTGTTAGAAATATATTTTTGCTACTTAGAGATGGAAGGTGATAATGTTTTCCATAGTTTTTTAAAGAAGTTTGTAATTTTTACAAGATTGTTTAACACAGTTCACCATCTTGACACCGTAAGAATTGAGGAGTGATTGCGATGAGATGACGTTTAAGATTAAATGACGTTTGTGACCTGTCATTAGCAAACACCTGATTTGGTGTTAAGTTTTTGGAACAATATTTTGTATCGCATTAGGAGTCTTGTAAGTCTTTGGATTTGTAGTCTAAAATCATGTAAGACCCACAAATAATAATTATGTAGTGTTTACTTTTAAACTAAAATATATTACGTTACTTATTTTGTTTTTATAGATTCGAATTATTAGCAAGTCTATTCCAATAACATTGGTTGTATTTTTGTTGTAATAAACTATTTTCAGTAAACATATGATTTTTATTACTATAGTGGTGAGGTAGGTATTTAAAGTATATAATGCGGTATATATTTATACTGGGCTATTATTCAAAACTAAACTGTTTTAGGAAAGTTATTTTATTTGTGCCTGAGGTTTGTTGTCCTGCATTCGAAGATGCCGACGGAGTTGTTGCACTATCTGACGAAACGGCAACTCGCCCGCCTCGGTTGAAATAGAATCTGACCCAGAATCAAAATCATGCCGATCATGCTGATCAATAATGCCGAGAAAGTAAAAAAAAAATGTTTAAAAAAAGTGGTACCTCCCCTACACGCAGTGTGGAAGAATTATTTTTTCTCATCCACCCCATCGTGTGGGGTATCGTTAGATAGGTAATCAAAAAACATTGGAGGTGTGTGTAAATTTTATCAATTTAGAGATCCGTTTGCGAAATATCATGCTAGTAAGAATATATGATAAAATTAAAAGATTATTAAAAACAGGGCTAAGTTTGCTTTACAAGTTATCGAGTTATAGTCGTACAACCTAAAATAATTGCTTGGAGAAGTCAAAAATGAATATTTCATTTAAATTAACACAAGTTCACTAATAATATGTTCGTAGCGTAGTATCAAACAAGAGACCCTGTTTTAAGGTTACATAAATTATGATATGTAACTACGGAACCCTACATTGCGCGTCACGACACGCACTTTGCCATATATTTCAATATTGCTTTGAGACTTTTGTCTCGCTCTTTCTATAGTTGAGAGAGTAAGACAAAGAAAGTAATATAAAAATAATTTTGTGTTTTAACGACCCTGAACTTCAGCTTTGCGTTTCCAGCAACTACTGTATATAGTCTATACTCTTCAAGTAAGTATAAGTAAATTTTTCTAGTAAAATAAAACAATGCTTTAACACACAATTATATATTTGTCATTTAAATAATTAATAGAAATATTTCATTTACCATACATTAAAATCTAAATAAGTACAAAGAGACTAGATATAATTATTTTAATAGACTAGAATTCATATCTTACATTACGAATGTATCTTTGGTTTTTAACCCCCGACCCAAAAAAAAGGGCTGTTATAAGTTTGACGTGTGTATCTGTATATCTTGGGTCTGTCTGTGGCATCGTAGCTCTCAAACGAATGACCGATTTAGTTTTTTTTGTTTGAAAGATTTCATCGAGTGTTCTTGGCTATGTTTCATTAAGATCGGTTCAGCCGTATTCTTTTTGTCGGGGGGGTTTAAGTTTTCTAAACTTATACTTGTTATATCATTGTTACGAATGACTGCAGTTCCTTAAGACTTATTTGAACATTATTTTTTTCAGAAAACTGATTATTACCCGTAAATATTATCAGGGGAGTTACACTTAATTTTTATAGCGATGCAAAGTTGGCTTGCGCTTGTTTTTATCTTGCTTTTTCTGTAATTAAAAGTGTGAGACAAAAATTCAAATAATTGAGCTGCATGTAATTAATGTAGCTCAATGGTTCAAAATGAGCCTACTCTAAATTGTGATACTTCAATTGTCTCTTCAACTTGTGTTTCACTCTCTAAAGAGCGAGCGTAACCCTGCTGATTTCGATATTTTTATGTTTGTTATTGGAATTATGAATGCGTCGAGTTAAAAAGGGCAATTTCTAATATTATATTACAGAAAAATATATATCAAGAAATAGCGTATACAAATTGGAAAGAAGACGACAACGACGTTGGATAAAACGACACTTCGCACATAAAAATCAAGTCAAAACAAAATACACCCGAAAAAGTTACCTTCTTGTGTAGTCTAGTAAAAAAAACACTATAATTATATTCTAGCTGTTCATGGTTCCAAATTACACACAAAAAATAGCGAAAGGGATAAAGCTAGAATAGGTATAAGTTTTCTCATGTTGTATGGATAAATACTTCATAATTCCCTTAAATTATACAAGTACAAACACAAGAATCATAGTCTGCCAACCCGCACTTGGCCAGCGTGGCAGACTATGGCCTAACCCTTCTCACAATGAGAAGATGGCCCGTTCCCAGCAGTGGGACAGTTTGTACAAACAGGGCTGATAAAAAAAAAAAAAAACAAGAATGTAATTCTTTGCCGCCATCTCTGTTTCCTGAGACCTACAATCTTGGAATTTTCAAGGCTAGAGTGAATAGATATCTTCTAGATCGACGAGCTCCATCCTCGGCCACACCGTCGCTTAACATCAGGCGAGTTCGTGGTCAATCGTAGATTTATAATGTATAAAAAAAAAAGTAGGAAGAATTCTGTTCTATAATATGTACATTACCAGCTGTGCCGCGACGTTTCACTCGGTTTTTAAAAACTGTCGTGAACGTGAACATGATGATGTCATTGATGATAAGATTCATCTTCAGGTTGTAAGCTATTTCTGTAACGATGGGTTCAGCCGTTTTCTCGTGAATATGTAACAAACAGACAGAAAGACCGAGTTACTTTCGCCTTTTAGAATTAACATAGACAGTGCTAGTTAATTTCAAGTTGAAGTTCAAAAATAATTCAAACACATGTAGTTCTACAGAAATCAGCTAATATAAGTCGAATAAAGTACGATGATTTAAATCTTAAATCGTTACGATAAATTAAATCTGTAGTTCAGTACATCTTGTACTTGATTGTGATTTAAACTTCAGTTTCATCGGATATTTAAGTACGGAGAGAATCTGTTATTTTCAGTTCAGCTAGCGCTTCCTTAACGAGCTCCTGTAACTCTTCAGGCAGTTCTGTTTTCGTCATACTTTTATATTCCGTACTAGTAAGTTTGTCACCATCATATTCCTTCAACAGATCTGTACAGGAATCAATGACTTTTGTATCTTCATCGCTATCAGAAAACCTTTCTTTATTGGAATCTTTACTATCTTGTGATTCGTTAGAGGTTTTATCTTTCAAGTCTTCAGATTTGACGGACCCCGCGTCGGGAAATAATTCGTCGAGCAACAAGGGGAACAGCGGCATGTATGGTTGACCGCTGCACCAACTCTCCAATGCTTTCTCCAGCTCTGTTATTCTATTCGCTAGTATTCTGAAATATAAAATAAATATATTCTCCCTCAAGATGAGCAAGACGCTCGCCTGATGTTAAGCGTTACGCTTGCCCAAAACCCATAACAGATCAATGTCACAAAACACAATGCGGACTTCAACAGTTGAAAAGTGGTACTACACTGCGTTTGTCACTCTGAGACATTATAGATAAACCGCTTAACTGAGTCTGTTCCTTAGGTATGGCAGCGGCACGGGAGGGTTCACATGTAATAGCAATGCAGTCAGCATTACGTACTGACGTGATATAACAGACTCTGTTAAGCGTTTTATCTATAGATATTAAGTCTAAAATAGTTGTAAAACAATGCGTGTAAGTCTGATAACTCTATGTTTGGCGTAGTTGTTTTTCGGACTGCTATTGTACTCATATCAGACAGCTTTGATATTAGGTTGCAGATTCTGATCTTTATTTTATGTTCTTATTAACTGACTAACGGCCTTACCGCAAAACGTTACTTAACTTTAACCATTGCTTAACATATTTTGTCACCTTCTCGCTGACACGTAATGACACTTGCGGAAAGAAGACAGAGAATTTAAGACGATGGTTTAAAAGGTTTAATTTAAGACAAGTAACGTTTTTCGGTAAGGCCAAAAGTGTTTACTGAAATAACACGTTTAGTTTAATCAATGATCACGCATAAATTTTTATTTGGATGCCCCATTTCCAAGGGCGTCGCCAGCCCATGGCCCAGGGGGGGGGGGGGGGGGGGGGCAAGTTAATATTATGGAGGATGATAAAAATACAATTACAGGTACTTATTAGGTACAGATACAATTGCACGGCCTTAGGACTTTGATTGCTTTGCAGTTGGCTACATTTTTTTAATCTATAGGGGGGGCAGCTGCCCCCCTTGCCCCCCCTTGGCGACGCCCTTGCCCATTTCTATGATTCTATTATAGAAATCGGACAAGCAAAAGGTAACCTCAGGGGTTGTCTCTAGTAATATGATTATTATGTTCAGGCACCTGCTAGCTCAAGTTAAACTACATATGATCATAAGATAATGATTATTTACCGGTTAGTTTTCCTTTGATGTTGTAGAGCTATAGATTTATCATTCATCGCTTCGAAAAGTCCAAAACAGAGTGATTTCAGTTCATCCGCCGAATTCTGTTTCGCTCCTGACTTCATGTTTCTTTCAAGGAATTCTCGGGCTGGAAATTCATATAGTTAAATATTAAAATGAACAAAAAAAATGATATAGCTGTGCACTAATTTAAATCTCATGTAAAATGTAAGTAAATTCATATTTACTATTATATACTTTATTCATTTTAAATCTTAAATCTAAGTTTTTTACAATAGAAATACAAAAATATAGATATTATAAAAAACTTAAACCTAGGGTGCCGCCGGCAGCGGGGCGGGGCTCAAGCTGCCGGTGGTAGGGGCCACAGAGAGAGGAACCTCCTGACAATGCGTGCCGTGTCCAGGATGACTGCCTTCTGTATCAGACCCTTGACCCAACCATCGAGCGAGAGCCTCTGGAGATGTTGGTCGAGGCTCTTCGCTATGACACCGTTCACCGAAACGACTATCGGGACAATGATCGTCGAGTCAACATATGGATATATTATATATATTATTATGACGTTCAAAAGTGTACCAAAATGTATGTACCTAATTGAAATAAATGAATTGAATTGAATTGAATTGAAATACCAGCTAATAAAGGATTTCGCGAAAAGGCCAAATTAGGGGTTCAAACATGGGGTAAAAGATTGTACGAAATTCGGATAATCTCGATGTCAGGGGGCATAAAACTTTGTGTTTGTGTTAATTAATACCTACACAATGAATTCTTGTTATGTTACTTGCAGCAACAAAAAGGCCCCAGTCGGCATATACTAATTTTGTGATATGTACCTACATAAAAATCACATATAGAAAACAAAATGTTGTTTGTACAAATTATGATAATACCTTGCTTTTGAGTCATAACATTATTTCCTTTTTTCAAGTACGAATAATTATCATTTCTGTTATCAAGAAGTGTCTGAAAAACATATAAACATCAGTATCTGCATCCGTTACTCTCAGTATAAAGCGATAACACAAAACTAAACTAAAACCTTGTACTTAGTCAATGTGCGTTTGACAATTTCCTTTTCATCTTGCAGTTGGGTAATCCTTTCTTGTAGGTATTTGTTTTCTGTAAGCAGACCATTAATATCCACTACGGGTTTGGGAGGGTCACTGCCACTGTCACTTTGGGGTATTAGTCTTTTACAGAGTATGTAGGTGATCTGCTCATTCAAGCGTTGTACTTTATTTTTGTAGTAATCTCTATCAGATACCAACTCTTCCTTTTCATCGAGTGTCGCTTGGTAGTCGAGCTTAAGTTGTTGATACTGAAAAAAGTTGAATTAACTTAAAAGAAAACTGTTATAAATAACAAAATATTTTGACATATGTCTTTGATAAGCTCTTAGAAGATAAGAATCGTTATTCTTATCTTCTAAGTTCTAAGAGCTTATCAAAGACATATCTATAACTATCTATATGTTTTGGGGACTATAAACCGTTTTTAACCGACGAAAAAACGGAGGAGGTTCTTAAGTCGACTCGTATATATATATATATATACATATATATATATTATGTATGATCACGCATAACTTTAATATTAAAAGTAATAAAAAAGGTTTATTATTTTATGCTTTTCAGTTTTTTCGGAGGTTTAATTTTTTTGTAAAAAGTTTTTATAGACTTAACCATTCACCGCGAGAACCGCGCCATAATAGTAAACTTTAGAGCCGCGAGCGAACTGCCAAATTTGACGGCAGTCCCCTGCCCCCGCGCCTGATAACCCCGCAACATCTGTGCGAACAGAAAGGAGAAGGCAATTTTCTGTCTGTTCGTCACGCTCCCACCTACCTCCTCATTCCTCTAGTGATAATTTTCTTCGCTGGGACGACTAAAAGGATAAAGTTGAAAAAAAAACCATTCCTTTTTTACATATATAGAGAGCCAAACCTAAATTTTATTCTTTTGATGATATTACTACACCATTTTGCAACGGATCACCTTCCAAATTTCGTTTATGTAGTGCTACAGAAGACTTTAATAGTACTGAATTTTCTGAGCAAAGTGGTAACCTACGGACAGACAGACGGGCTTGGCAAATTTATAAAGGTTCCTCGTAGTATTACGGAATCCTAAGATGTAGCCTATGCACGTACTCGAGAGGTGAAAACAAATCTAAGTACATATCAAAATTGGTCAAGCAGTTTTGGTGCTTACTGTAACAAAAACCAGGCTGTTTGTGTGATTTTTTTTACAAATTTTACTACCTTTTTCTGGAACTTTTCTAATTCCTGAACCAGCTGTTCATATTCTATATTAGAGCAAGGGCTAGTAGAGTGTTTGCTGCCAAAATTCTCATCTAAAATAGCTTCCTTTTTCTGTAATTGTTTTCTTAGGGCTTCTATGTCACCTGTTGCTTCATCTAATTTGCTCTGCAACATTTCTACCTGGAGAAGAAATGAACTGCGTGAAGAAATGTGTTAAGCATTTTGTGAAGCGATGATACTCAACAACTTTCGCTTCAAAAATTAAGTCAAACTACTTACACTTAGGTTACACAAAGATACATAAAAATAACCCTCTTCTTACGTTGGAGTTCACCATAGCTTGCTTAAACGGACATTACGAAATCAATTAATTAAGTAGCAAACATCGTTTGAAAGAGCAAATAACATTTATAACATCAGTGTAGCACAGAGAGCACTGGAGAGGGCCATGCTAAGTATCCGCTTACTTGATCGAGTCCCAAACGTGGAAATTCAACAACGCACTAGGGTTTAAGACGTAGGCAGTGTAGGCACACGTATCACTAAGCTAAAGTGGAGGTGGGCAGGCCACGGAATGGCGACAGGTGGACCAAAGCAGTCACCGAATGATACCTGAGGAACGGACGACGACATCGGGACAGACCACCGCACCGACCCGATGGTCAGATGACATCGCAAAGCGCAAAGCACGTCGGATGTCAGTGGATGAGACTCGCACAGGACCGGAAAGAATGGCGTGAACAAAGGGAGGCCTATACGGCTATACCCAGCAGTGGGTGTATACAGGCTGAATAGATGGATAGAAACATCGTTTAAACGAACGTTTAAATTTTTAGGCTGGAGTTCACCAAAGCTTGCTTAAACGGAAATTACGAAATCGATTGATTATGTAGCAAGCATCGTTTGGATTCGCTTAACACGCGCAGCTATCTCTCTCGCGCATCAAACATTTTTAAACATATAAAATCATTGAGTAGGTAAGTATATTAGAAAGTGAGAAACAAATTTGTTTATTTCGATAGAAGAAACATAAAAAAAAATAACTTTGATATCTTTAAATTGGCTGAGGAATAGGAAAATATCTTTGACAATCTAATTAGGAAAATATATGTTTTTTCCACAACTCCGTCGCCTGTATAAATGATATATAAATAAAATTTATTTTTAAATATTTCTACTATCTGACACTCACTGAGCTCCCGCCCAACCCAATTAACGATCCGCGCCAGCACCGCATCCACATATTTCCAAGTCGCACCTGTCCCATTCTCACATCACTCCCACTGTGCTTTCATCCCGCTCTGGCGCGAGAAGAAAGGACAGCGTGGGGTCGAGGTGCGTGCGGGGCAGGAGTGGGGAGAAGTAGAACGATAATCGAGTGGGATCAAGGTAGGAGTAGAACAGAAGCGAGGTGTGAACTATGTGAGTGCGAGGCGAGAGTAGAGTGAGAACGAGGCAGGAGAGGTCGGAAGTGAGGCGGGAGTGGGATAGGAGAGGAATGGGACTGGAGTCCGATAATCTGCCGCTCCCCCCGGGGCGGATGAGTATGCGTAAATGCATTTCCTCACGTAAAAAAAAGGTTGGACCGGGATGGAAGCGTGACTAGAGCAATTTAGGAGTGAAACAGGAGCAGGGTAGATGCGAAGCGAGAGCGGGGTAGGTGTGGTGCTGTAGTGAGCCGTTAACTGGGCGGGAGCGCAGTGGGTGTGTGTGTGCGTGACGAGAAAGAATTTCTTACACGTACAAAGTCGCAGGTTACAACTAATTTCAATTCTCTATTTCGTCCATAAACAAAACACTTACAGTGTGTTTGAATGCGTCAGTCAGTCAACTTAAGTTTTCGTTACGCTTGATACGCTGGAGAATGTACTTTTTTGTGAGAAAGTATGCGTAAAATAACTGTAAAAGATTATAAATGCACATTCTTTTAGAATAATTCTAGTAAAATTACGAAAAAGTTCGTTGGAGGTTACGAAAAAAAGCATTTTGTTTTATTTTTGCAAGAGATGCATTATTATTATTACAAACAAATATAGCCTATGACACTTAGAAAGTAAAGACATATCTAACGACGCCTCGCGCATCAAAATCGGTCAAGACGTTTAGGCTGTAGGGGATCATATAAAAACATACATATATACACACATACACACACTCCAAAAACTTAACCCTTCTTCTTACGCAATTGTGTAAAAAAAATTGGTTGTCTGTAAAGTTGGTTTACGGACGATAGTTTAACGTGACAACATACGTCCGCGCGCGAGCTCCGAGGAATGAAAACTGAAGCGCATGGAACAAAATACTCTGAAGCGACTGTCGGGCTGCGGCCCGCGGGCGCGGCGCACACCCGCCCGCTTCCTCAGCCAGCGCAAGCGCCGGGACAAGGAGCGTAACGTAACGGGACAATGAGTCATACTTTTTCGTGCATGCAGCCCGTGTTCATCAATTTATTAGACGTTGTCACGTCAAAAACATTCTTACCTCCAACTTAAGCATATTATTATGATCCCGTGTCTTAGCAAGCATGTCTCCCCCACTGATTGTGTTAGTTGGTGTGAATCGGTAAACATTGCTGTTACTTTCGTGGTTATTTAAAGCCACAATTTTCTTACATTTCAGCTGCTCCACTAGCAATTTGTATCGGTCTCTCTCCATGCTGCTTTTGTCTAATTCCTTGCTCATTATTGAGAGAGCATCTATTTTACTTTGTAATTTGCTTTTGAGTACAGAATTCTGAAAACAAGAAGTTAAACATGAAAAACTACATAAGTAACTGAAAAGGGTGAAATAACAGAAAAAAAATCAAAACTGGGCATCTATATACTTAAGTAACCAACCAACTATTTACATACCTACTTAAGTAAATGCCCAGTTTTGATTTTTTTCGTGTTATTTCTCCCTTTTCAGTTAATTAGGTTGTTTTGAAGTCTATTTAATTTTTCTAAATTACTTTTATTTATTAATTTTTAATAATATTTACTCATTATGTTTGAAACAAAAAATTATATTCACAACACTTCACTAGGTAAGTATGTTTAATATTCAAATACACTTCACTACTATTATAATGCCTAATTTTTACTTTATAAAGTATGCCAGATCCTTTTATATAATTTGAGTGATAAACCTACCGAATTTCGTTTAAATACGCCCAGTAGTTTGTATAGCATCGTTGAAATGCTTATATTTAATAAAACCGCAGAAGAGCAAGACAGATTAGCCCACTGAGGGTTCCGTACAAACTAGTCGATAAAAGGGGTAAATTATATATTTTTTTATAATTTCCTTCATAAATCGAAAAATATTTAAAAACCGGTTTTAGCTTGTGCTAATTAAGCTCTTTCATAATTATGATACCCCACATGATACGGTTAAAGCACTTTAAAATTTGGACCCTCCTTCCTTGCTTAAAAACCCTATTTTTTTGTGATTAAATTACAAATGTTGTTTTCGGATTTTTTTCCTATAATTATGTGTGCTCTAACACAATGCTTCTTGCCAAATTCTAGTTCAGTTCTAGGTCAGCGGGAAGTACCCCATATGTCTTGATTCCCTTGTGTGTCGAAATGTCCGTTTTTTTACGACATATTCGGCTGTAACTTTTTTATACGAAAACTGAAAAACTAGATTTTTCTTTCTGCAGCAAGAGATAATGGATCTGCTTATATGGTTTTGCGTATATAATTTCAACACGATTCCTTCACGCGTTCCCAAGATACAGGTCTTGACACCCAGACAGACGGACAACAAAGTGATGCTACAAGGGTTCCGTTTTTTTCCTTTTGAGGTATGGAACCCTAAAAATTAAAAAAGTCCATATCTTGAAAACTACTGAACCGATTTTGATAAATCTTACAGTGACTCGTAAGTTGAGAGATACTATTTTTAAATAAAAACTACGGGTCACTCACGTCTATTTTGTGCAAGGCGCGTCACCGACCGAGTGACGTGTGTGCTGCTCCTTTGAAAAAGACCGCCGAATGCGGTTGAAACTATAGTCAGATATTTCGGCTCAAAACAGACGTGAGTGACCCGTAGTTTTTATTTAAAAATGTGTGAAAACCACGTTAATTTCCATAGTAAAATTGAGAAATACTACTATATTCAATATAATTTATGTTGAGATTTTGGTGTACTTTGGTATTTTACAGCAATGTTTTTTTTTTGATTGTATAAAGTAATTATTAAATTTTAAGAAATCCACATACTTCAAGCACATAGTCGTCCAGTTGTTGATCTTGAAATTTCACTTTATTATTGGATAATGGTTTGTTAAACATCATGGAAATGAGTCTGCATGGAAACTAAATTTTGATTTATATTATTATACTGGGCAATGAGTTATTTAAATCTATTTTCCCGGGAACATTATGCCACTAATTCGTCAAGTGTATTTGCATTTTATGAATTAGTTTAAAAAATTAGCAATTTTTACTAAAAATGCAGAACACAAATTAAAAAAAAAGTATTATTTTTGAACGTCACTGATAACGATATCCACAGACTATTACGAGAGACGATATCAATCAATGAAATGAAACCAGTCTTCATCTTCTTTTTTGTATTGGACCCCGCGATTAGCGATATGCCAGTGTCAAGTATTAAAATATTTTTAAGTTTCTTGAATAATACAAGTATAGGTGTTCTAGTCACAGTCTAAGTGACGTAAACAGTCATTTTAAAATTTAAGTCTTGCCTCAGTTAAGTGATGGTGACTTTACTAGAAGCTTCTATGGAGTTTTGTCGAAAACGTAAAATCACACATTTGACTGCTTTATTTCACTTGCCCACACTCACAAACTTGATCGAATACTTAATGAATAAAACACTACCATTTTTATAGCATTAATGTTCAAAATAAAACAAAGCAACAACATGTTACTAAGACGTTCCCGCCAAAACAAAATGAAATGTCTCCAACAATGAGAATATAACACAGACCACACACAGACCGAGTGATTGCTACAATCACATTATGCTATTTAACTGGGGAGTGAAAGAGAAAATAATGAGACGGCTACGTGAGACGGTCTCTATCTATGCCATTTCAATGCCATTATTTTGAGTTTATTTTTTAAAACTGTTTAAAGGCTCTGGTCTTTTGAGTCTTTTGAGCCATTATTTAAGGTTTTGTGTATAGGATTGACACACTTCGATAAATCTTTTTTTTGCATGTTAATTAATTTATCTTTACTGACACTGACAACAGCGCCTATCTCGGTAGTTTAAATTAAAAAAAATGTCATGGCATTAATATAGCTGTCAATGTCAAAATAAACATGGTAGAGATGTATATGGTCCAGAACAATATCGATAATCGAGATTCAAATTAAAAAACCTCGACAGTCACATTTCAGGTATAATATGCATTTTTTTCATCAATTATTCTAAAAGATCGATTACGTGACATTCCTATGTAATTATAGCTAGATGACATTTCGCATTTTTCAATCATTCATCTTTTGAACGGGGACGCCTTAAGTTTAGGCCTATGTAGGTACATAAGCACTTCGGTTATCAAAGATTATCAGAGATTATGTTTCAGCTTTACATCTTTAGGGGGCGTCCATAAATTACGTGAGGTGTTTAAGGGGGGGAGGGGGTCGAGTCAAATCTCATCTAATCTTACGTTGGAGAGAGGGGGGGTCTCGGCAAATATCTCGCAATTTTTTTTTCTGATTGAAACAAAAAAAATTTATTACACTTATAATTAAACTCTCAGCAATATTGATTACTAGTCTTAACTAGTCGTAAATAAAAGGACGATGCAAATTTGTTTTTTTCTTTTTACAATAACAATCCAACGCGTTTACGTAAGAAACTCACATTTTGAAAAATCTCACGTGAGATTCGGGGATGGGGGAGGGGGTTGAATAAAATCTCACGACATCTCACCAGGGGGGGAGGGAGGGGCAGAAAATTTAAAAAAACACCTCACGTAATTTATGGACGCCCCCTTAGAAACAAAAAATACATTGGGAAAATAATTTTTATTTCCATACTTTTGAAACATTCAAGGTCATTTTTTACATTGACTAAGCATAATAGAAGGATTTATATATGTAAATTATCTAATAGAATGCTAGTTTGGACAAAATTATGTACACAAACAAAATTCAGAAAAAAAGTCCTATGAAAGGACGCCACGGTTTTCCTACCACTGTGCGGGGGTGATCCGCGGTCAATATAATTATGCCATGCTTGGTTCGGTCAATATTACAATTTCAGTTCGATATTACTTGTACACATGTTATTACGTGTACTGTATGAATTGCATTACTTACACATGTCTACTGTTCGTTGTCTGTTAGTCAATTAATCAATCATGAACAAAACATTTTAAAGTATAGATAGAAGATAGATTTAGGTTCACAAAATGTCGATATGTTCACTTACATTGTGCACATCACTAAGCAAGCAGTAGTTTTAAGAAAGAATTGTCGTGCCCTGTGCGTGGTGGTTGGTTTCATTGTTTCGTATTGTAAATGTTGTGTGAATTGTATAATTTCGAAAATACAGTGTGCAATTTTAATGCAATGCGTGTGGTACAGCTACAGAGGAGTAGATTGCGTCTGTGTTAACGCATGGCAAGTATGGCCGCATCTGCTACCGAAATCGAAGATTTCTTGAACGGGCCTCTAGTTTCTTGGGTGAGTGCACAGCGAACCGTGTCTCTGTTTTTATTACTTGCGTGAACCGTGAGACAACATTTTCGTTCCGTATGAATGAGCTTTCCATATTAATTAACGATATTTAAGAATTTATTCGTAGGTAAGTACATGAATCAGTTGTTAAATCAATGAAGAGAATCCTAAGTTCTTGTTATTTACTTGTTCATTGACCCATAACAGTTACAATGATAATCTAGGAGATAATCGTAAGTTTCCAGATTCTTAACATTTGGGAAATTATAAATTAACCAGAGAAATCCATTCATCTGAGAATAAATATGCCGTTGATATCTGCACTTGACTATAATTTTCACTATTGCCAGATGCGAGATTATAATACTCATTGTTATTAAGACATGCAACCATTCTGAAAGGGAGATTTTACCAGTTTACTTATAAAATATAGACATAACTTATATGTTACTTATTGTAACAAATTTTTTAATAAATGAGTATTGGTTATTGAGAAGTAATTAAAAATGTTTTTTAATTCTGTACCTTCTGTACAAAACAGTTTTAATTGAGTTACATCAAAATCGCATTTTCAATAGTTTTGAACTAAGCAAAAATCTGTGATTTTACTACAGTTAAATTAAAATATACTTAAGTTTTCTATATCCCTACATGTTCAAAAAACATTGTTTATAAGCATAGATCTATCTAATATAAAAATGGATCTTAAATTAAAGTTGGTCAAGTCGTTCAGGCAACCGGAAGTAATATATAAAAATACATATATACTTAAAATATGTTCATTACTCTTCTTGGAAGCTAGGTAAGAACTTGCGTTTTAATCAACTTACTGATCATTTACTGTCAGAACTGTAAGTCTGTATGAAAAAATATTTTTATTACAGCTGAAATCATGTGTACCAAATCCAGAATGTATAACTGGATACTCATCATTGTACGATGGAGATGTACTCCATCAAGTCTTCCTCCAGATAGACCCAGAACCATCTTTCCATATCACAAAGCTGGCTGGGCTCGAGGACTTGGCCTTAATCCTGGGTAAAGTCAAGAATTTTGATGCAATCATTAAAAATGTCAAGGCATTGTTTGAAGAAGAATTAGGAATGACACTTTTAGTGGTCCCAGAATGTATATGCCTGGGAAAGGCTCCTGATTCCAGAGAAGGTCTTGAAAACATGAAGTTATTGATATTGTTACTCCTTGGTGCGGCTGTGCAGTGCCCTAATAAAGAGGTTTTTATCACAAGAATAAAAGAGCTTGATGTGGAGTTGCAACACAACATCGTTGAGTGCATTAAACAGGTATGATTTTCGTTCTTCAATATATCTGTACTGTACAGCTGTGCCCTGATGTTTTACATGTGGTGTTAGGTGATGAAAAATGATAATTATGATGAAATATATAATCTCACCTGTGCTAGGATGTCAGCTATTTCTATTCTAAATAGGGCTTGGTATATATACTTGTAACTTGTACTTGGTAAAACAAACTTTACACCTATATATGTATATATTTGGTCATTCTATATTAAGAGGTACTTTTGGCAGTTTTTTACTGTAATAATTAAAGTTTAAAAAACTGAAAAACTGACCTCAAAATATGCAATTTGTTTACTTGGATGACATTTTTACAGTTATTTTGTTATAAAACCAAAGTACTGAACTGATTTTGATAAAATTTATATAGGACTAGCTGCCCACCGTGACTTCGTACGCGTAAGAAAATCGTTCATGTCACGCTCATACCATGCACTCACTGTACCCCCACCAAGCTAATGCTCCTGTACCGCATCTACCCTGCTCATGTTTCACTCCTAACTCAATGTCGCCGCACTACCGTTCTGCTTCAACCAAACTTCCAACCCAATCTATTAATGTCGAGTCAGTGGTAGTAGATTTATGTATTTCAATGAAAAATAAACTCTCGTCCCTTTCTCGCCCCGCTCCCCATATGAATTCATACATAATGAAAACACATATAAGAATTCATTTCCCCAAAATTAGAACCTTGGAACTTTTACACAATCAATTACCCCCATTTCCTACCCCTTAATTCATCCCTGTCGCAAAACTATAATAACAGTAATCGTTTGTATTTGATAGTTTATCTAAATACTACTACATTTCATGTCCCTAATATTAAAACCACGGAACTTTCATACAATCATTTACTCCCACCTTTTAACTCTTTATTCAACCTAAGTAGCAAAACTGTAGTAGCAGTTTTCATCTATACCTGTTAGTTAATCTAAATGAAAAACTTAATATCACTAACATTATAACTTTGGACCTTTAATTCAATCTTTTACTCACCTTTTCAATACTTTAATTTATCCCAGTCGCAAAACTATAGTAAAAGTTTATATGTAATACTAGTAGTTTACCTAAATAATACGTTCTTTAATATTTTGTTCTATTATGAATACTTTTCGCAGTGCACGCTTTGTAAGATGTTTTCGCCTTTTCGGCCTTAACGAAAAATGTTACTTAACTTTGATCAACGTCTCAAATTCTCTGTCTTTTTTCCGCAAGTGTCATTACGTGTCAGCGAGAAGTTGTCAAAATATGTTTACTCAAATATGAGTAACGTATGTCGCTGCGTGGGGGTCACATCAGCCACGCCGGCGCGGAGGCGCGCGGCCGGCACGACTGCGTTTATTTTTCTATTAGTATTTTTTAAATTCGTAATATCTTTTGAATGGAATAGCGGATTTGAATAATTCCAACGGTAATCAACAGGTATTGAAACAGTCTTGAAAATGGAATAATTGATTTGGATAAGGATTAATACAAAGGTATGAGTAACATGGTCTGATTTGGTTGGTATTTCTTTCAACTTTTAAAATGTAAAAAAGTAGTTATAGTGACGTAATAACAATAGTTAAACATATGCTATCGCGATGTTTTTTGTAGATATTGGTATGTTCTTTAATATTGTAGATTTTTTTTTTGTTCTATCATCAATAATTTGAGCAGCATATGCGATGAAAGACATTTTATGGCAAATTTTTTTACACCTTGGGTTATATTATTGAAGTTTTGGTAAGGATCCCTTTTCTGATATTAAATATAGCCTATGTCCCTCAGGGATAATGTAGTATTCTAGTAGTGAAATAATTTTTGAAATCGGTCCAGTAGTTTTTGATTGATTTCTTGTCAAACATACAAAAATACAAATCTTTCCTCTTTATAATATTAGTGTAGACTACCTCTAAAAAAAGTATCATCAAAAACAATTCATAATTGGCGGAGTGATCACTGAAAAAAAAAAATACAGTCAACTTGTCGCCTCCTTCTGTTTGGAAGTCAGTTAGAAAAAAAATTCAATGGAATTTGAACCTAGACTAACCTAGAACTATGAAATTTGGCAAGAAGCATTGTGTTATAGTACTCAAAAAATCCGAAAACTGGACATTTTTAATTTAATCACAAAAAAATTGGGTCTTTATGCAAGGAAGTAGGGTCCAAATTTTATAGTCCTTTAACCATATCATGTGGGGTATCATATGAAAGAGCTTAAAAAATTAGCACAAGCTAAAACAGGTTTTTAAATATATTTACGATGTATATTTTTTTCGATTTAAGAAGGAAAATATATATAATTTCCCCCTTTTATCTACTAGTTTGTACGGAACCCTCAGTGGGCGAGTCTGACTCGCTCTTGTCCGGTTTTTTTAAATAATTGACAAAGCTAGATATGAAAACCATATGTTATGTAAGTAACACTGTTTTAGTGGTTGTGGTTGAGACCCTGATCATACACTTAAAACTTTTTTGCTGAAATGTAATAAACATGTCCATATTTCTTAACCATAAGTAAGAAATGTCTAATTATTAGAAATAAATTACTTAAGTAGCGCTCGTGGCGTAGTTTGACTATAGGTCTCCAAGTAACGATCACCAAGGTCAAGTAACAGACGGACCGGTCAGTCTTCAGATGGGTGACCGTTAGTGGCATTTCTTTCTGAGCGCTATCGTGGGTCTGATGACACGTTAAATTGTAGGTCCTGGGTGTTTGTTCTTAAAAAATATCAATCGTCAAGCTAGGTCAGAGGCCTTTCGGCGGCTTAATAATTCTGACATTAGGGCAGGCCTCTTAGTCTATACGATCTTAAATGAATATTTAAGACAAGCATCTTCTAAGTGTAGTTACTTAGAAGTCTAGGTGTTGTTAGTACTTAAACTCATCAGTATCAGTAAAAATGTTATCAAGTAACTCCCCAAACAAAGATACAGTAAACTTCATTTAAAGGAACCCCTTGTAGTCACGCCACATAAGTCACCCACATGGTGTGATGGTGCCCATGGGCAAGGAGCCGGTCAACCGTAACTTGAGATACCAGCTCATGATATCAGCTAAAAGATAAAGTAACTGCCAAGTTGAAAACATTATTGAAGCTTGTGGCCAAACTGCTTACTGAAGGATCACCTGATATTTCTGACTTACTGACACATTTTTATTTTTATTTTTTTATAGAAGATAGATCTATGATTGACCACCAACTCGCCTGATGTTAAGCGACGGTGTGGCCGAGGATGGAGCTCGTCGATCTAGAAGATATCTATTCACTCTAGCCTTGAAAATTCCAAGATTGTAGGTCTCAGGAAACAGAGATGGCGGCAACGAATTCCATTCTTGTGCAGTACGCAACAGGAATGTGGATCGATATCGCTGAGTACGGATTTTTGGCATTTCAACGAGAAATGGGTGGTAATTCGCCGACTTTATGCTAGTCCTGTAGTGAAATGGGGAGGGTGGAATTAGGTCGTGAAGCTCTTGCGCACATTCCCCGAAATGAATCCTGTAGAAAATAGACAGACATGCTACTTTACGGCGGTGCTCGAGACTAAGTAGCTTCTTGGCAGCTAGTTTATCGTCACCGATTAACCTCACAGCTCGCCGGTCCACTGATTCTAACTGATACTTGGCTGATCCATCAAAAAGGTGGCAGCAGTACTCCATACACGATCGGACCTGTGCTTGATATAGATGAAGCAGTTGTCTCGGTGAGAAGTATCGCCTAACCTTATTAATGATGCCAAGCTTTTTACTAGCCAGTTTAGCCTTAGATTCAAGGTAGCCCTTAAAGTTCATTGTTGGGGTTAACGTGAGTCCCAGCAGTTCAAGACGGTCTGCCAATGATATGGATACGTTTCGGAAAGTAGGAGACAAAAGAAACTCACTCTTTTTGGCGGAGAAAAGGCAGGCTTGAGTCTTGTTGGCGTTGAATTTGACGCGATTTTCGTCACCCCAGTCGGACACAGCTTCTAGAGCTTTATTCATACGCACAACCATATCTTCTCTCAACGCCTCGATTTCCGCCTTTTTGGCTCTTGGACCAGAATTGTATCTTTCCACAACTGTGCTGTCATCTGCATACCCTAAGATACCAGGTATCAGCAGGTCATTAATATGCAGTATAATATATTAATATACATACTAAATAATAATATACTAAATATTTCACAAACGGATCCCTAACAAACAGATTCATAGACAGACTTTAGTATCTTTCGCTTTTATTATATTATTAGTAAGTATCTCTATACCAGATTTCATAAGAAAGGTTCAGTTATGAAAAACTGTTTAGGGGTGAAAAGGTGACAAAGAAAGAGATGCAAGATTTTCGTTTTTAGTACTATTTAGGATACCGACTCCCAAAATAAAAAAAAAGTAATAGAATAGCACAAATTAATAGAATAATTCAGCGCATACAAGACCTTTCCCACTTGCTCACTTTCTCGCGATACCCACTTTCCCCTCACTACCCTGCCAAAAAGAGCTGGATGACAACAATGTATTATTAAATACTGAGCATTACCCCACGGTTTCATCCACAGGAAAAACGGTGATGATTATATGATATAGGCTTTTGCCGGTCACCAGATTCTCAGATAGCTGAGTAGCTTATACATTTCATAATGATCGGTTCAGCCGTTTGATCGTCAAAAGTTAACAAAGAGACAGAGTTACTTGAGCTTTTGTAATATTAGGATTTCATTCAATGATTTCATATCATGAAAGTATCAGTCTTCAGAAGAGTTAGTTCCTAACTAGATTCTCCGAATTTCATGTCTACGAATTTAATCAGCCAGTTTTTATTCCATACATTACATACACACACGCAGTCTACATCCTATTATGAATCACAAAAGGAACCATCACGTATGAATGACAATTATTTTGATGAATTAAATTACTGTAAAAAACAGAGTGATGCCACCTAACAGATAGTCTTGTCCTTGGTTAGTTAAAGTTAGCGACCTTAGGAAGTAGTTGACAATTTTCACAAGTATGTTGTGTAATTTGACCATGGCTTGCCACTGGTTATAGTATAGTATTTTATTATTTTCTTAAAGATTGTTGATTGAGATTATTCGAGGTGGGGGCGATGGGTCCTGCACTGACGTCCCGCTAAGGGTGTATTGTGCATCTAGGGGTGTATTGTGCATACGATTGAGATTACGCATATCGAACTGGTTTTTCATCGATTTGTGAATTATTGAGTTTATATAATTATGGAAATTAAACCTATGAAATTGGTTTAAAATAATTATGGAAAGTTTTATCTGTATCTATTAAAAGAACACATGCATTTAGAAGGTACATCTTCTAAATTTATATGTGTTCTTCTTTTTTATGCAAATGATTTAGAATCTGCTAATGTTCTAATTCAGGGCATATTTATACTCTTATGTTATTTGCTTAGGGTTCTAAATGATTCAAATTGATAGAACGAACCCTTAGGAACCCTTACATGCAGTGTAAGGGTTCCTTGTAGTACTAAGAAGCCCTAAAAATGAAGTATCTACTAACCCTATTGTGGCTATTGTCCATAGTACAATAGTTAGTAGATAATTAATTCAATAAGTATAAAATATAATAAGCGTCAATAAAAAATCTAACACCTGCTTAAGTACAAGTCCCCGTTTTAGTGCTCCAGCCTTTCTTTGCCGATGTCTTTTACTACTATCTTGTCGTTGTCGTTCGATCAACGAGTTGAAGGTCTGCCAGGTCAGCCAGGTGGACAATTTCCATCCTATCATTCTGTGACTACTTTGGTCCAATGCCATCATCCCTCTCCAGTGCTCTCGTGCGTTGAACAACGTTTTCCAACCTCCATTGCCGCCGAATTTGTGTAAAGTTTATACCATTTCGGCAATTTACACTATAAACAGTACCAAACATATTGTCGATTTTCTCTAAATCTTTATTCGATGCTCTACTTACAAGCAGGTTCTCATTTACCACTTATTATAATGCGGAAATCGTATTCAAATCCACGCGTTGCGTAGCGCTTAGGCTATAATCTCCATTCCGGAAGTCGTCAATCAATAAAGTGATTATCCAAAACATAAAGTCTTGCATCAACCAGCTCTTCAAAGAAAGCACTTCAAGTTTGATATTATGTTTCCCTATGTTTTTAAAAATAACTTTTTTTAGACTGTCTATTTTGGTCTTTTAAAAACTCAACATATCAGTTTATTGCCGTGATGTTACGTGTTTCCGTAGAAATATGTTAGTTTACGTAAAGGTAACCTTCTTACATCATGGTACATTAGTGTGTTATAATAAGTTTAACCAAATGAGACAAATCAAAAAAAAGCGCGTGGTTCTCGCACGTATCATTTGAATAACGTCAGACACGCTATTTTCTTGTACTACCTTTTGAACCGTTGAATCAAACCGAATAGAGTACAAACAAGGAAGCGGTAGAGATCATCGAAATGAAAACAGTATTTCCACTAGAAATATTGACTTACACTATCATATTGTTAAAAGACTTATACCTACGTATATGCTGGAAAGCCATGCAATTTTTAATCGACTTCAGAAAAGTAGTTTCTCTGTTTGATGTTTTTCTTTTCTAATTCCTATTGCTTTTAGTTAAATATAAAAAAATATTAACTTCAGAGTTAAAGGAGATTCCATAAAATAATAACTTTCTTCAAATAAACGTTGAAATCTAAAGTGGGTACCTACTCTTTCTTCAAGTCGGTTTTTTTCTGTTATTAAACTATAATTAGGGCTTGGAAGAGTAAGGTATTTTGAGTTATAATCATAAATAATTTGTAGGTAACAGACATGCAGACAGTCGTCCTGACGCCTGACGCGATAGATCTGTTTCAATCACCAACATTGTTCAACCATATGCGACGGCTCGCCAAAGAACGTGACCACTACCTCCAAAACTGGGCTTCCCTGGTCCTTCACGAGGGTCTCTGCGAAAATGATAATGATAACAAGAATGGCAAAAGTCGGTCAACGCAGAACGTGAATCAGAATAATGGCGATAGTCAGCATCTAGCCGTAGAGTTGGCAGATTGGAAGGCGAGATTGAGAAAGCAGAGACAAGAACTGTAAGTTGTAATTGCTTGTTTTTTTCGGAGGTGAAACATAAATTAAATTTCACTGAAACCGATTTTGACACTACTGACGATTTAAAATGCTCTATTACAGGGAAGAAAAGTCAGAACAACTGTCGGAATGTCGTGAAGAATTAGAACATACAAAATTAGTCCTCGCTAAACTACGCAGTGACAGCCAGGAGTGGTTCAACGAAGCCAGGAAAGCATCCGGATATCGGGACGAAGTAGACTCTTTGAGAGAAAAGGCTGAAAGATGTGATAGGCGAGTTATTTTTCTGTATTTCATGTATGACTTGCGTTTAAATTTCCACTTTTGGTGCTAGTTAGGATTACGTAGTAAACAAGGAACTCTTATAGTTTCGCCGTCTCCGTCTCCGTCTGTTTGTTTATTTGTCCGTCCGCAGCAGTGCTAAAAAGCTGTAATTTGGCATGAACTTACATATTAATCGCGTCCAACAGTAGTTGGATGGGTAATCAAAAAACATTGGGGGTGTGCGAAAACCATTTTTCAATATAGGGATCTGTTTGCGAAATATTGTATTATATATAATTATTATACATTTATATATTCAAGTAATTATTATTGTATTATATTTTTTGTTGGAGTCAAGTGTCCCCTGTCTACCGGCTAAACGGTTCACTTTCAGCATACGATATAGTAGATAAACTCTTTATTATACACTATTAAACAAAAAAAAAACAATATACTTACGATGAAATTAAAACTATCACGACTAAACTAAACTAAATAGGCTTTACAATTTATGAGTCAATCAGCTAAAAAAAATACTTAGAGAAAAAATGAAAATTTTGAGCAAATTTCTTTTAAACTACCATAGGTTACTCATATGTTCATAGTATCAAATAGAACATTCTACTTAGCGCGTGGCACGACACTCACTTGGCCATTAATTTTTATTATTACGTTCACACTAAGGTTTTCATCGAATGCTGACTTTATCATTTCAGATTAGAACAAGAAATTCACCGATATCGCGACCGTCTAGCAGATGCGGAATATTACAAAACACGAGTGACCGAACTTCGAGAAGACAACAAAGCCTTGATGGAGACAAGAGATGCATTGGAAGAACAACTCCAAAGGGCAAGGAAGAGAGCAGAGCAATGTCTTACTTTAGAAGCAGCTATGATAAAATTAAAGAGAGAAGCAAATGATATTGCTTTGGTAAGCGTAAAATATAATCTACCATAATAAACATAACATGCGGGTATATATAATATGATGCCAAACCATACCGAATGGGGAGACGTGCGGGTAGGCAGTAAACGCGCTGCGACTTGTTTACATGCTTGAATTTCAGATTTAATTGTATATTACAGAAACAAATAAATCATTTAGCTATCTAAGTAATTCTTATTCTACTGCAATGCAATTAATATTGTTTTTCATAAGAACCCTAATTGCTGATTTTAAGCACATAATTATATCATAATCATTTCATAGGTGGGTAGGGTAGGTATCTAATTACATAATTTGATAAATACAGGCAAAATATATTTATTTAACACATTGCCGGTGGACTAGGAGGTACTCTATATACTTCTAGGAATTGTATACATAACCTAGGTAAAGTATGAAATTGACTATAATATTCATAATATTTCATACATTGCCTAACGCTCCATATATCATTACCTAGATATTGTATAGAATACCTGAGTTAAAGAGATTGCTAGTAAGATATATATTAAACATGATGCTTTTATATTTCCAGGAAAGAGATGCCGATCAACAAAGAATCCAAGAGCTTATAGAAGAAAACAATCATTTACAATACATCACTAAATCAGTGCTAAGCGAAAGCAACAATAGTAACCTAGATACAGATAATGAATGTGAGAGTACATTGGAATCAGGTGAAAATAGTTTATCGGAACAATTAACGAGCAACGCCCAAGCGAGAGCATTAAAGCTTGAGTTAGAAAATAAACGTCTTCTTTCAACAATTGACAGTTTAAGGGAACAATCATTATTGGAAAGTAGTGACAAAATTCTAGAATTAGAAAAAGAAAAGAAAAGGTTAACACTCAAATGTGAGCAGCTACAAGAAAATTGTAACAGGGTCATGCTGCAGAATTCAGAACTTGAAGAGGTTTTCAAAAATGCTTTAGAAGAGAATCGAAAATTGCAAGATTCTCTGGACAGTCAAAAAACCTTCATAGACAGGCAAGCAATAGATCGTGAATCAGAAAAAAATAAATTGCAAGACTTTGAAAAACATTTGGAATCTTTGACCAAAGACAAACAGAGAATACAAATGCTTTGTGACTCAATCCAAAGGAGAGCTGATGAACTAGAAAAAACTTTAGACTCTAGGACAAAAGAACTAAACTTGGTGAAACCGGAAGCTGATAAAGTTACAGGACTTATTATTCAAAGCGAAGAATTGAAAACCAAGCTCACTTACAGCGAAAGAGATACACATAACCTTCAGAGAGAAGTTAATAAATTACGAGAAGCTGTAGAAGAAAAAGATGTATCACTCGATAAACTTACTACTGAAATAGAACTTAAAAAGAAAGAAATTGAAAGGATAGCTAAGGAGTTAGAAATAAACCTTAATATTGTTAACAGATTCAAGGATTTGGAGCAGAAAACTCAAGAACTTAAATCCCAAAAGAAAATTGACTCTGAAACTATACAAACCTTACAAAAAGATTTAATATTAGAAAAAGTTAATTTCGATAAATTGAAAAATTGTATGGACAAGCTTGGGATCAGTGCATCTGAAATAATCAACAAAGATGTAAATGTAGAAGAGTTATTAGAACGAATAATTACTAACACTGATTATGAGATGCTAATTAGTGAAATTGCAGCTAAAGCTAATCTAATGAAACTTGTTCCTTGTGAATGTAACCATGATGAAAAGTCCAATCAAGATGATAGCCTAATAAATCCACAATTAGAACAACTTACCGCAGATTTGACTGCATTGCAAGCTTCTCTAGAAAATAGTCAAGCTGAAAACGCCAAATTGCAAGTAAATATAGCAACACTCAATTCTCAAAATGGTTCGTTAATGTCTCAACAGATGACATTACATTTAGCTAATAGTCAGCTGGCAGCAGAAAAAGAAGAAATTATGAAACAGCTAGAAGTACTTAAAGATAAACAAGATAACTTGATGCGTGATCAAGTAGCTTTAAAAACTCTCCATGAACAGTTGAATACTGAATATGAAGAATTACTAAGTGAAAGAGAACCTATAAAAGTAACTGTTAGAGATTTGAAGCTTGAGAATAGGGAATTGAAAGAAAAGTTATCGACTTTTGAAAAGAAAATAGCAGATTTTGAAAAAGAGCGAGAAAATCTGAAGGTAGAGTCGCGAAACTTAACCAATCTTCGTGCAGAACATTCAAAACTCAAAGATGATTTTAGAAATCTCTTTACAGCAAGTGATAGACTGAAAAACGAATACAGAAATATGCAGGAAGAGTACAGAAACATTAGAAGTGAAGTAACACAGCTTAAACTAAAAAATACTGAGATATCAGGCGAAATCAATACTAAAGGGGAAGTGATAACCAGTATGGAATTAGAAATTAACAAAACGAATCAACATTGTGAAATGTTAATCCAAATGAATAAAAGCTTGGATGCAGACAGACGATCGCTGATGGATCATGTATCACAACTGTTGACTCAATACCACGAGTTGCTGGCGCACTCCTTGAAGGATAAGCAACATTATCATGAGGAAGAAAAAATGTTTGCTGACAGAGTTAACGCCTTGTGCCGGCAAAAAGAAAAACTTGAAGAAAAAATCATGGAACATTACAAAAAATTGGATAACTGTACCACAAAGAGACGTGGCTTTGGTGCCTCATTCGTAAAACGAGTGCGTAAAGCTGGGACTGACCTTATAAACAAAGTGCCGACTAGAAACAATAAAAGAATAGAAGACGCAAGTCGATCAAAATCGCAGTTGACACTGGCAGGTTCGGAATCAGGTGAATCTGACCCTGGAAGTCAAGATATAGAAAAAAATTCTAAAAACTCTGATCCTGACCAAGGTTCTTCTAACCACAGCATGGAATCGCCAAGACATAGTTCTGACTCCAGTTTTAGTCGAAGGTTTGACGATAAACTTTTAAAGAAAGCTGATAATGTCGACATGACTGGTTCTATTCCAAGTTTGGATTCATCAAGATTGACAAGTGAAAGTAACTTTGTAAGGAGACTCTCTGCGGCTTCTATACATAGTGGAGGCGGGGATGACGCGCTCATCAGAGCTTCATTGAGGAGACGACCTCATAAAGTTGTTCCGCCTACTTCGCACAGAAATAGTTTCCAAGGTCTCGAAGGGGATACTGGGCTTCCACAACGTAAGAGTTATATTATTTACTGTGGTATATCTAATATTGCTTGTTTATTTATATCTCTTTCTTTAGCTGTAATTGCTTAGCATGGAATTAATAGTTTGATAGCATTGTTTGATTTGTCAGTTTTAGCATCTTTTAGGATACTATAAAAAATCCGAAATTGTAATGCGTTTTTTGATGTTATGTTACTCTATAGTTTCATCAAAATCCGAATAAGGAAACTATATAGACATGGAAAATAATTGATAATTTTATATTTTCAGCAGCAACGCCTACTTTTGGGACAGCTGGCACTCGACGCACTGTCTACGTAGCAGATGACGATCCTAATGTAAACTTAAACTCGAAACCACAGAGTACACCCATCAAAGAGAACCCGACTTATTTGGTATACAATAGAATTTCTACAGTGATCGGCGACGGCGCCTGCCAGAGCATTAATGACAGACCGAACGATCTACAACGCTCGATGTCAGAACAACCGCGGAATGCCGACGATAACACTGCACAAGAAAGAGATGACTTGAAGAATGATAGACGATCGACTAATCGGCCAGAAAAATCGGACAATTCTAAGGAGTCTGCTATATGGTATGAGTACGGATGCGTGTAGTCGATATCAGGCCAAACGAACTTCACAATTTAGATCTCCGGCCCGGAGGCTTCAGCATTGCCGCACGTCAAAAGAAATCAGAGCTCGCTATAGAACGAGATGCACTGTGTCTAGGTTTCGTTTAAGAGTAGAGGCACTTAGCGTCTTTGCAAACCGTTTTGCACTTATTGCGTAATAGTAGGAGTAGCTATTTACTTAAACAAGATTGCGGGGAGTCTTCTGTATTTATACTGTTAAGTATTCTGTGGTAATGTTTAATAAAATTAAAGCTTGAAGCCTTGAATAGATAGAAGTGTCAACAGACTAGACTGATGATATGCCTTGGATTTTGATGGTTCATGTGGAATGGAATGTGATTGGATATAGATACTTTTATACATACCTATTGGCAATATTTGTGAGTAGATTATGAGTAGAGATAAAGGTTATTTTACCGCAGTATTACTTTGGCATTTAATTTTAATGTACTTGCAGTGACGTGTTGTACATTGTCCAGCTTTAAACTTTGATATTACAGTTTATTCCAATATTGGAGATGATATTTTTTATTATTATGTTTCGTATATTGAATTGAGCTATGATAAAACATTTTGAATCAGGATGCTTATTTAGGCTGTATTATCAATTTTATAAATACTCTTGTTGATATTGAGGCTAAAAAATATGTTGTAAATAAATATAATTTTCCCTTAATTGGATATTGTCTAATGCAGGGTTGAGTGTGAGAGAGGTATGTGCCTTGCCAGTGAGTCTGTGACGGTTAGTTTTACGAATTCTCCCAGTTCATAAGTTAACATAAGCATAATTTTCTTACGTACAAAATATACCTAATATTTCTTAATTGTTATGTACGATATTACTATTGTTTTGAGATTCTTTTAATTTAGGACTACTTATAAATAATCTTAATCATATTTATTTATTTGAATGACATTAATCATTAACTGCAATGAATATAAATCAGTTTTTAATGGAAATAAATACTTTGAAAACAGTATACACATAATTATGTACCAATGAATTTAATTTCTTATACTTCCATGACATAAATAATTTGCTCAAAATTATATCATATCTACGTTTTTTACGTACTTATTGTCCTGTGTTCTACTTTTAATCATAATTTTTGTAGTGCCTTGTATTTGTTTTAAAAGAATATTGTTACCTATAAGCTTGGAACTATACAAATTGAAATAATACTTGAATTATAAAGGTTTACACTTATTCCTTAGTAAACCCTTCTTAAAAATATGATTTTAGTAGTTTTTACTACTTTTTAAAATGTTAACCCTGATCACAAATATATGAGACTTGAATGTAAGCAACATATTTGTTTAAAGTAACTAATTAGTATTAGTTTGCGGTATTTTGTAGAACTGCATTATTCTACTGGTTATCCAGTAGAATAATGCAGTTCTACAAAATACCGCAATATATCAAGGTCTCTTAAATCTGTGGTTAGGTTATATTATATTTGGTGCTGTCACTTTAAAATCGTATTATTTTATGATTTCAATTACTACCAAATCTGAAGTAAGTACATGTTTTATTTGCTAACAATGAATGTAGAAAAATAGGTTTGTTATTAACTGGTACTTATGTGCACATTTATCAATAGCCTCTCACCGAATTTACAGTATATATAGCTAATATATAACTGGTTTAATTATCTACAGTACAGTTTTTTTAAAATAAATCAGAAATCTCAAACAACGTTTATTATTCAACCTAGAAGTGCCTTAGACAATTGTTTTTGAAGCCAGGGATGGGATGCTCAGAGTAAGGAATAGGAATGAATTTTTGAATGACATTGAAAGTAAGCAGGCCAATCTTCACGTTATGTATAGAGCCCATTGCCGTAGCCTTATTAGCAAGCTTTACAAGAGGGGGAGAGTGAGCGTCAATAACAGTAGGCTGGCGTTAGGAACAATGGAGCTGCGAAAATTAAACCTAGTCTACCTTTTGGTTGACTTCAATGCCCATAATGTCGTTTTAAATAGCTGAAAAAGCTGGTAGTTTCAAACCAGTAAACAGAGTAATCATACATTATTTTTGCGTTGCAAGATATTAATCTTCGAAGATTTATTTTTCGTAGAAAAAAAACGATTTTTTATGTAGAAATAGGTTTGAGCTTGACCGCCAACTTGTATCTTTAAAACTTGAAAACAGGTAAAAACATTACATTTTAAAGTAGGCTCATTTGAACTCTTGTCTCGCATTCCGAATTACAGAAAAAGCAAAAAAAAAAACGAATGAGAGTCTACTTTGGATCGCTATAAAAGTTGAGCGTAACCCCCCACCTGCTGGTAACAGATTATAACTATACTTACTCTTTCCCTACACAGTGAGTAGTGTGTTTTAATTGAGAAGTTGAGTGATTGTCAAAAAAGATATAAATCCTCAGAGTTTTAATCATATATTTTATCTTACTTCTAAAACTACATATCTTCTAATTTTCACATGACTAACATAGGTTATCTAGAATTTCTAATCTGCTGGCATCCCAGGGTAGAAAGGGTGCTACAATCGCAGAACCTGGGATCGTTTCCCAGGTTCCCAATTAACCATCCATTTGGTCCCTTTTGCAAACACATTGAAGAGAATAAGATTTGATATTCTTTGTCTTATTCTCTAATAAAATTTCGAACGAAACACTAATTCTTTTTTTTTACACATTTTTCAATATGCACAGTATATTGAAAAATGTAATACGCTTCAATAGTTGTTTTCCTTTCTCAACATACAATTATAATCTGGGTGTTTTTAAATCGCGAGTGACCGCACCTTCTTTGTCAGGTGAGTTGACGGCCAAGACCAATACAAAAAGAGCTAAAGAAGATTTAGATTTAGTAATGGGTGAAGTTGCAGTTGACACCTTTATTTTGATTATGTTTAACTAATAGAATACTTTGGCTTACTTTGCAAGGCATATGAAAATTAGAGCAAGTTGACACTCAAATAGTACTAAAGAGATCCATTGCAATTGAGATCAGTCTTGACTTCCCACTGTAATACTGGAGATGGTTGCATGGACACTGTGAATGGATGCCCGGATACTACTGCCTTCCTGCCAGGTTCCACTTTTGGAGGTAGATGAGATATTATACACTGTAATAAAGACAAAAAATATTTGTCATTATTGCAATACCATTTTTATGGCAGTCTAAATCTAATTCCGTGAAACAACTTATAGACGACTGGAAATAATATAGAAATATACATATAAAAAAAATACTCTGCGTTGACACTCAAGTCATTAGATGTGGCAACAGATATGTTATCGTCCGTCGCACCTAGAGAGAAAGAGCGCGGTTAGGGCGGCAACACGCGATGAGGGGATGTTGGGGATTTTTCGTTACGTTGTGGTGTATAATAGGGCTTTGAATTTGCTAAACGACGATGTGTGCCCTTTTTAACCGACTTCAAAAAAGAAGGTTATCAATTCGACCTGTGTGTATGTAATATTGTCAGTACTGCACAATTTTTGGATATGTTAATCTATACCAGCTTCTAAACATGTGTGCCAAATTTCATAAGTGTATGTATGTTTGTATGTCTGTATATAATATATGTCCACGTATTACGCAGATACGAGAAGTCGTATTGCAAAACTTCTTTTTTTAATAAGGTTCTGTTACCCAAAGGGTAAAAACTGAACCCTATTACCGAGACACCGCAGTCTGTCCGTCCGTCCGTCCGTCCGTCCGTCCGTCCGTCCGTCTGTCACCAGGCTGTATCTCATGAACCGTGATAGTTACACAGTTGACATTTTCACAGATGTATTTCTGTTGCCGCTATAACAACAAATACTAAAAAACATAATAAAATAAATATTTAAGGGGGCTCCCATACAACAAACGTGATTTTTTTGCTCGGTTTTGCTCGATATTGATAACGGCAACAGGTAGACGCTTGAAATATTCACTGAATATTGAGTTATATTATTTAATTTAAAAATAAATAATTAAATTAATTTAAAATAATATTGAATCCCATACAACAAACGTGATTTTTACCGTTTTTATAGATACGGTACGGAAGCCTTCGTGCGCGAGTCCGACTCGCACTTGGCCGGTTTTATTGAATAAAGTATCTCTTTTTTAACTTTCCTTTTTTAATTTTAGTCCTTTTAACTATTCATTTTTAGGGGACGGAACCCTAAAAGTGAATAAATAAAAGTAACTTAAAAAAAATAAACAGACTTCAAAACAAACGAATTAACTAAAAAGGGAGTGTCTGTATAAGATTTACTTGATTATAGTTTAGGGCCTGACACCGATCTAAAAAAACAGTTGGTTTACGTACCTACTTAGGTAGACGCCCAGTTTTTATTTATTTCGTGTTATCCCTTTTAAGTTAATTAGATTGTTTTGAAGTCGGTTTTTTTTTAAATTACTTTTATTGATACAATGCTTAAGCGCTAAAATAATTTATAATTCCTTCGGTAAACCGAAGTCTTGACCTCCAAATATTCATCCACACAGTGGCCAGGTTTCAGGCCATTCAACGCCGATGCCAGATTCCTTGAATCCTCCGGAAGGTGCCTGAGCTCCTCCAACTAAATAGTTGTTAACCCAGATGGTACCAGCTTGTTTTGAAGTCGGTAAAATTTTTTTTTAATTACTTTTATTTGTGTATAATTTTATGCTTTACTAAAATCAGTTAGTGGCCTTAGATCTACATAACTAATTGTAAACGTAATTAATGTAAATAGTACAGACCTTTGGTCTCTCGCTTTCGGTGGACATATATCCAATACACATTGTTTTTGTAGTATGACCCCACAAAAGTTCCCCTTCACCCGTTTGAGAGTCAAATTTTAAACCCAATGTCCCACCCAATCTCTCTGGGACATCCCAAAGAAATGGTGAATTTATGAAGTTCTCTTTCAAACATTTGTCTAACCCTAATGTAGGTGTTGGGTCTTGTAAGCTCTCAGCTGTGTTTTTCGCTAGCTGTGTTCTAATCAAATGTTCACCACAACCAGAAGTACAAGAGGCTATTGAGGGTTGAATGCCATCTCTGCTCATGACTGCCCAGACGCCACTGCCAAAAGAAGCAGCTTGACCTACTCTGCCTTCATGTTTTAAAGAAACTCCCCCAGAACTAGCCCCTGATGCGACAACTCCATTAGAATCCACACATATAGCTCCAACTGTGTCTAAAGGGCTAAATTTAATGTCATTCTGTATTGAATATCTCTTTAATTTTCTTTTACAGTGCTTGTAATTTCGGAATGCTCTAGTGGAGATCATTTTAAGATCATCTACTACTTCCAAACCCATCCTCTCTGCCCAAGTCTTGGCTCCTTTGCCTGTCAATATGCATGGTGGTACTCTGCCGAGAGACAGGTTGTCACATTGCTTCAAACATAGGTGCTTGGCTAATGATATAGGGTTCCAAACATCGGAAACAGCTCCACATGCACCAAAGTGAAGTGTTTGCCCATTCATAATTGAAGCATCACATTCTACTGATCCATTCCAACTAAGGTTAGATCCGTAACCTGCATTTGTGAGTGGGCTATTTTCTAATTCTGAAATAGAAATTTAAAATTGATAAATACAAATATTTTGGCCTATTCATAGAATAGATAGAGATACCTAATAGTAATGCTGTGGATAAAACCTGTCTTATTTCACTTTCCCATGACAGATACTAATAAATGTTGCCAAAGATCATTTTGGCTACAATAAACCCTATTAGATGTTTATAAGGGGGTTATAATTTCCAGCTTTATAAAATGAATATTTACCAATAATAGCTTTTTCCACAGCTTCAACAGCATTCCCTCCTTGGCCTAAAGCTTCAGCTGCTTTTCTACATGCTACATAACAGGTTTTTTTGTACTCTTTCTTCAATGAGTCACTGTGGTAACCTGCACCTGAAATTTATTGATTATGATAAGTAATAAGTACTATAGTTTAAAAAAACTTTAAAAAAAAAACAACTCCAATCAGCACACTCTCGAACAAAACAAACATTTTATATTATGGTTGGTTACTAATAGGGCAGGAAAATTTTACATTAAATTCCCAAAGTGTGATGTAAATCTGCATTTTTGGTATGTTATTTGGATTTCTTAGGAGAGTGTGAAACTACATTTGCTACCCGCATAATACATAAAAAACTGCAAAATTATAAAATCTTTTTTCAGTTTAATCAAAAAACTACTTTACATTTTTTAAATTACATTAATTTTTAAAACAATTCGAGCATATACACAACTCCATATGTCTAATAGTTTTTTATATATATGATTTTAATGACATTATAGCAAAAATATTGAAATTTTGAGGTTTGCATATGATTTCAACAAATATCGGCACAACCGCTCATGCTATGAGTAAGAGAAAAGTAGTGAGATATTAAATTTTAGAGCATTTTAGTACCCTTCATTTAAGTGTGTAACCATGTCCGTAACTATTATAGTTCTCTTGGAATTGTTAAAAACTCAAATTAAATGTGCTAAACTTAATACCCAACAAGTTTTTTCTTAACACAAGCAGTTATGCCGATATTTGGCTGAAAACATATATATACAAAACACAAAATTTCAATTAATTTGAAAATATATGAAATCTCACATTTTAAAAACTATTAGATATGGAGCTCTCAGCTTAATTATTTGAAATTTAATGTACTCAAAAAACCCATAATTTTATTATGCTGGTATCACAAAATTATGGGGTATTGTTGGATAGGTATTAATCAAAAAACATTGGGAAAGCGCAAAAGCCATTATGCAATTTAAATAGATAGATAAACTCTTTACTAGTTACACCTTAACTTAAAAACAAATTACATAGCGAAAAGGGCTTACATGCTAGTAAAACAACAATGCGACCTTATCATTAATAGCAATCTCTTCCAGGTAACCTTGAATTTGCTTGTGAATGATATTTTTTGTTTGAGTCAAGTGTCTGCCCCCTCTACCGGCTATATGGTTGACTTTGGAGATATGATAAAGGCATGCAAGTAGCATACCTATATCAAAAAGGCAACTATCATGGCTCATTAGACTCAAAAATCATAATATTGTTTTATATTATCCTCCATGAACCGAAAAATATACATCGTAAAAATATTTGAAAAACCTGTTTTAGCTTGTGTGATGTAATGAAAATGAAGCTTGTTGTAATGAAGTTCTTTCATATGATACCTCACACGATACGGTTAAAGCACTTTAAAATTTGGACCCTCCTCCCTCGCATAAAGACCCTATTTTTTGTGACTAAATTAAAAAAGTACAGTTTTCGGATTTTTTTACTTTCAATGTACTGCCAAATGCTTTTCGCCAAATTTCACAGTTATATGGTTATATAGAGTATATGGTTTTAATTTCAACTCGATACCTTGAAGCTCTCCCGAGATAAAGGTCTTGTTAGACAGACAACACAGTGATCGTAATAGGGGTTCCATTTTTTCATTTTGACTCTTTTGAGGTACGGAACCCTAAAAATAGATTGCAAATACATTTGTAAATAAAATTTTACATGAGTTACTGAATACACTTTAAATTTAAAGAAAGAGAAAAACCTTTTATTGTTTTAGAGACTATAATTTAGCTAAATAAATTGGTAAATATTTATTTCAGCCTGACTTTGACTTGGCTTGAGGCTATCAGCTATCAGATATTGCTTGACCTTTCAGCTTGTGCAGAGCTTTTGTAATCTGTTTACAGATGAGTTACACATTATTTGAAAAACATGAGGAATTAGTGGATTCAAAAGGCTAGCCGGCAGTCTGTCAAAAGCGAGAGGCTGTATTTTTTACTTACCGCAGTGTACTGCTATAAACCCATTCATATTTCGTTATGGACCAGCTTTATTGTAACGATTAAAGAAATGTAGCTATACCACGCGCACTAAATTTGATAAATTCTAATAAAGTTACATATGATTTTACTGTCTTTAAAAGAAATAATCAAATATTCATTATTATTCACAAACTTAGAAATACTATTTTAATGTTAAAACTGAGACAAAAAAAGAAAGGAGTTTTTTTGTCTGGCTAATTGCTATATCCATCATTTTTACGCCAGCACCAGCTCTGGGAGCACAAGCTACAAGTTAAGCAAAGAGTATTGTACTAAAAGAGTATTGTACTAAACAGGAAAAGAGTGGCAACTCTAGCCCGTTTTTTGAAACGCGAAGAAAGTAGCGCTCCTGTGAAATGATTTCGGAACTAAAGTATACCTACCTATATCTACGTGTACTGATCTATATAACCATACGTATCTATATACTCCTATATTTTTTATTCCTTTAGTATTATTTTAATAAATAGGAATTACTAAAATTAAATAAAAGAAATAATGGAGATTATGAATTTATTATAAAGTTAACTATACAAATCAATATGCTACTGCTAATTAAAATATGTTTTAATTTTGTTTTATATAAAATTATTGGTGTACATGATATTAATATACTACATTAGCTAAAGCCTGTATTTTCGAAAACCTGTCACATTTAAGTAAAAAATAATAACTTAAAAATGAGATGGATCATCTTCAAAATTATGAGTATTTATTCGCCAGTCCGCTATATTTATTCTTGCTAACCTATCTTATGATAGGTTATTTAAGGCACTGATTTAAAGTAGCAGTTGTAAATAGCAGTTTTGTTAAGTTAAAAATTATAAATGGCACGTTTAATAACTAGTTCAGCAGTTAAAACTAAGCAGTAAAGTAAACAAAAATGAGTAATAAAAAATAATGAAATGGATCAGTGAATATATAATTGAGCAGGAAAATAATTAAATGGGCGGTAAAAATTATTGAACCAGCGGTTACGTGTGGGCAGTAATAAATCGGAATTTGTCGGTAAGAAATCTCATTCTAAGGAATTCTATAAACAATGATGTGATAAAAAAAAATAAAAAAAAACAGTACTTAAATAGTAATGAAAAATTAAATTACTTTTGCTTTGACTGAAGGAGTTAAATAAAACAAATTGTAAAAATTATTATCTATAAATTTGTATAAAAAAAAAACATACCTATATACATAGATAACTTTCCATCATTTTTACCGCTCATTGGACTGCTCAATTATTTTTAGAATTGACATTGTATGATAAAATAACCGACTGATTGATTTTTTATTACTGTCCATGTTTTACTGTCGCAATAATTAATCAACCGCCATTAAATTAAATAACTGCTCAATATGTTTTTGAACTGATCATAATAACATCTCGAATATTTAAATAACAGCTCAAAAAATTAGTTCCCGTTATTTAATAGCTACCCTAGCAACAGGTTTACAAAAGTAAATAAATAGTATATAGATTTCTCGATATTTTAACTGCTAGCCCAAAAAGAGGGATATTATAAGTTTAATTGGTGTCTTTGTGAATCTGTCTGTGGCATCATAGCTTTTAAACGGATGGACTGATTATAATCTAGTTTTGATTTTAGTTTTAACAACTATAAGTTTTAAAAAAAACTCAAAAGCCCCCGCCAAAAAATATGGTTGAACCGATTTTGATAAAACAGCTAAAATACTCTCAATTAAATCTTTTTCAAACAAAAGAAAAAATAGATCAAAATTGGTTCATCCATATGAGAGCTAATTCAAACTTATAACATGACTTGGCCTCCCTGCATTGCAGTTGAGAAAAAAAAATGGTTGCGACGTATATTTAGAAATTTTGAATGCAGAATTAGCCACTTTTTCAGCTTTTGCTAAACGCGTTTTGAATGAGTCTTCTTTTAAGCGAGCCACTGTCTGCTTCAACTGTCTTATTAGGCGATTTTTTTCTTTTAACCCTTTCATCTTTAACGTTAGGTCGCAATTCACCTGAAAATGAAAAACAATACATTAATTTAGCAAAGGAATAATTAAAATCATTCAATAAGTACAAGAGACTCGCCAAGCAGGAAAAGGTGAAAATTCCCTTTCTATTTATTTATTTAGTAACAGGATTGCGCTTGACTGTTAACGGATGTTTTGAGTGACGTTCCATGATGGTGAAAAATAACTCAGTCTCTCTGTTACCATTTTACGATCAAAAGGCTGAACCAATTGTTATATATTTAGTCCACAGATAGCTTTGACCTTGGAGTTAACATAGGCTACATTTTATTATGATCATCATTGTTTTACATCACTACAAGGATGAAACCATGGGGCAAAGAAATCTAAGTTACAATATAATTTATACCTTTAGGTTTATTCCCAGGTACATGGCATGTTTGGTGGCAGGCTTAGCTTGACAGTCCTGAAACATAAAAAAGTACAAATTAAGTTTAGTTACTATAAAAGTATCAATTCACAAAATATTAGTTGCTCAAATATTTTGAATTACCAATGTCTACCATACTTAAGAAGAAATAAAGTTTTATGATTACCAAAAGGTTTTTCTAGTTTTACCATTACAAAAACATCACTACACGGGTGAAACCGTGGGGCGAAGCTATTTATGAAATGTAAGTTTCAATAAAGTTTATACCTTTAGGGTTTTCCCAGGTACATGGCATGCTTGGTGGCAGGCTTGGTTTGACAGTCCTGAAAAATCAAAAAAGTACAAATGAAGTTTGGTTACTATAGTACCAATTCACAAAATATTTAGTATGATTTTCACTGGAATTACCAGTGTCTACCATACTTAAGAAGAAAGAGTTTTGTCATTACCAAATTATCATTACAAAATTTGGTTTTTCCAGTTTTACCATTACAAAAACATAAATAACAAGTATATAAAGCTTACATTTATATAATATGAAACAATGGTTCATCAGATTTTAGTACATAACATACCTTGTATTGTTTCACCAAGTAACTGATTTGGTTGGTCAAGTTGAAAACTAGTAGATTCTTGATTAGCACTATTTCTTGATGAGGCTGATCTCATTCATGGCAGTCAATAATTGTGTTCATTGTCAATTGACGTTAATCTTGTTGGCACTCCTGAAAATAAGTAGGAATCATCAGAAATTTTGTGCGATAGGTATAAAAGCTAGGTCCAAGCGCATATGAAGTGTAACGAACAACTTGGTTGCATGTCACTTAAATCCTTTGAACAGCGTAGTGCACTCTACACTGAGTTTATGTAGTTAATGTGGCCCTAATAATGTTATTTTATGTGAGAATAATGCAGTTTTGAAATGTATAGCTTGTTCATTAAGTCAATAATATTTCTTTCCTTGACCATTTGTCTAGATTAATATCAATAGAATTAATTTATTTATTTGCATCTAATGTAATGTAAAATAAAAGATGTAATTTATCTTACCTATAAGGAAAAGTGATGGTAGAGTGGAGTCTTGGTTAATCCATGTCCACGAGTCTTAATTTCTGACTTAAAATGGTAATCACACATTCGATACCTTAACACTTTATTGGGGTTTTCGTTGCGTACGTTGTCTGGACTTGCTTTGACCCAAGCATTAACTCTCCTGAAACATAAGTAACTAAGGTAAATATCACAAGTGGGCTGATTAATTTCACTAGTGGAGTATTTTGAGACTGATTGATACTACATGAAGCCGCTATCAGGGAGGCTAGCCTATTTGTACAACTGTATTCTTATAGGCCTCCTAATTATTATAAATAACATGCAGAAACAAACGGTTATATTTATGTTAGTTCTACTGTGCAGAAACAAGACAATTTGAAAAGTAGAAACTTACCAAAAGTGTTGCATCCAAAAACACAGTTAACTTTCCGTAAACTCTTATCTAACACCTACCTAAACAACAAAAAACTTAACAGAAATATAACAAAAACTCCAACAAAAACAACAATAACAAGAAAAATGCTTAAAAACAATTAAAACTCTCGAAACTCAATTTCTACTGTGCACAAACCGTTGAATTTTATTTACCCTATGATGTTGCCATTGTTGTAAAATTAGGTCCCAAATTATATTAAAAAACTATTCTGTAACGTAACGGTGTAAGGATTCCTCTATTTCAATAAAATAAAGACAAGATATTTAATCGACTTTTATTTATATAATATTCTTATAAAAATTTTACACACGCTTGACTAACACACTAGAAGGGACAAGAGGTATTATTTTATATGAAGAATTCAAATAGATTGCATTCTCATAAATATGTATCATCATAATATTTTATCATATCGGTTCCAATAAGATTATAAATGTATATAATAAATATAGAAAAAAAAAACAATTTAGTTCGTTTTCTAACAGGGCACTCACGTTTATTAAAGTACTAAATCATCTTACACCATTACAAAGGCAGAAAATTTGTTTGTAATTTTTTCCTAAGATTTGTGTATTCCTTTATTTAACATGCAACACCTCAAAAAAGCTAAAGTTGAAAAACACAGCAATGACATCTAGTAAGAAGGTAGGTAAAATTTGTGCTGCTGCACCGACAATACTTCTGTAAAATTTTCATTGGTGGCGATACTAGTATGTCAATAAGGGCGAAATTCGCTTTAGTTCTAACTTTCACCCCCCTAATACTTAATGTACTCTCTCTCTATGCCCTCTTTGGCTGGTATTTAAAAGTTACTTTATGTTTGGCTGCAAATAGAAGAGAAAAGGCATCGATCAAGAGCACGTACGTACGATACTGTCCTGTCAATGTGGGTAACTTTGACTATGCGTTAAACTTTGTACATAGCCTGGTTTAAAGATTCTTGATTTTTTTAAAGCAAAAGATGAGTTATTAAATTGATTGATGAATACGTGATTTATAGTCGCCAAACATTATAAATGTTAATTTATGGATAAAGTTGCCAAATGTGATGGAAGTTTTAAAAGCTTTCCACCATTTTCTGAACACAAGAATTTGTGACTGAAAAATGTGTTGGAGCTTATGGTTTGAGAGATGACATGTTTTTAAAGAAAAATAATAAAGAGATTTCTGTCAAAGCTGAAAATGGAGTTAGTTATTTTTGTGTAAATTAAATAATTATAAAATGCTAACGTAGATAAATTATGAACCGACCTTCGTAAATGCAATCCCAACAAAATGTATGTCCAAGATTTCGGATTTAATTATACAAAACTTGTTTAAATCCCATGACTTTTATTCCCTAACGACAAAACATTGATCTATATTAACGTTTAAAACAATATTTCTTGGTCTTATTTAATTTAACTACGTAAAAATATTGTAAACTAAAAAGTCGACATATTTTCTTTAAATGTGGGTAACATTGACAATGGAGTTTCAGTTAATTATACACTTAATAAAGCATTAATAATGAGAATCATTTCACTATTATGTCTGAAAGAGATGTTTTATGCAATACAATTTGGTCAAAGATGGTAAGTATACATAACACGAAATAAGAATTGGCTCTCATGTAGGTGGTTGATACGCATGGCATCATTAGGTGTTTCAGTGACTTATCTAAGATACAAGTATCTGAAATACAGATATAAGATAGAAAATAAGTATTTTCATCTTGTATCTAAAATACTTCTTTTAAATTGTATTTGTATCTAAAAACCTTTTGTTTGGTATCTTAGTATTGTTACCCGACTGCGTAAGAAGGAGGGTTATGTTTTTCGAGTGTATGTATGTATGTATATTTCTTTGACACTCCCTAGAGCCTAAACAACTTGACCGATTTTGATGTGAGTGGTGTCAATAGATTCGCCTTAGTTGTGAGAGTGACACTGGGTACATAAAAATTAAAAAATATCATAAGTTAGACTGCAAAAACCTCTTTTCTGCAGTCGGGTATTTTGTTTTTCTTTTAACATTGATACTTGTGTAGATACTATTTTGCTAAAATACTTTTTAGTAATAGTGTTACCTGATCTGATAAGAATTTAACATATGATCAAATGTTTTAGGATGGAAAATCTAGAATACTGCTGCTCTCTGCTAGATGTCATTGAAGAAACCCTAAATAGACGTTTTAAAAAGTTTTTGCAGTTAGAGCCTGCAGCAAATGATGCAAGCTAATAAGCTTCAGTGTCACATCCGTTCTTTAAAATGAAATGGGTACCAAAAGCAGTGAAAGAATATGTATTTATTTATTTATTAAGGTACGCCAACAGCACATATATTATAAGGTAACAACACATATTAATCATGGTTACATTCTGATACATGTGCCATTTATAGGCATACACAGCTTGTGATAAACTTATCTTGCTAAGGAACAGACTTTAAATTAATATCTAAATAAATTAACTAAAAAATTCTGAAATTTATCGAAAGAGTAAAAGACAGAAAACTATCAAATAACATTGAACTGTGGATGTGGAAGCACATTTTCATTTATTTTTAGCGAATGTCTCAAAAACTTGTTTCTTAAACTGTATTGGAGTGCATGAGAAAATACCCACGCTGCTGCCAATATCATTTAAACGATGAACACATGCGCACCATAATATGTAAAAGAACTTATCCTGAAACATGAAAGTTTAATCAATCTGAAAAATAAAAATCGGAGGCTTTAGACAATATTGAAGGTGATATTTAAAAAAACCGGACAAGTGCGGGTCAAACTCGCCCACCGAGAGTTCCATACAAACAACGTAGATAAAAGGGGGAAATTATATATTTTTTTATATTTTCCTTCATAAACAGAAAAATATACATCGTAAAAATATTTAATAACCTGTTTTAGCATGTGCTAATGAAGCTATTTCATATGATAACTCCACATGATCCGTATCATGTGGACTTATCATATCATAAAGCACTTTAAAAATTCTTTCCTTGCATAACGACCCAATTTTTTGTGATTAAAATAAAAACCGGCCAAGTGTGAGTCTGACTCGCGCACGAAGTATTCCGTACCATTATTTATAAAAACGGCAAAAAAACACGTTTGTTGTATGGGCCCTTAAATATTAATTTTATTATGTTTTTTAGTACTTGTTGTTATAGCGGCAACAGAAATACATCATCTGTGAAAATTTCAACTGTCTAACTATCACAGTTCATGATAGATCCTGGTGACCGACGGACGGACAGACAGGCAGCGGAGTCTTAGTAATAAGGTCCAGTTTTATCCTTTGGGTACGGAACCCTAAAAATGACCAGTTTTCAGATTTTTTCCTATATGTGTGTATACTATATTATTATGACAATGCTTCTTGCCAAATTTCAGAGTTTAGCTCAACGGGAAGTACCATATAGGTTTTGATTTCCTTGCGAGTGTCGAAATATGCGTTTTTTGCGACATATTCGGCTGTAACTTTTTTTATGAAAACTGAAAAGTTTGATTTTTCGCTCTGCAGCAAGAGACTATGGATCTGCGTATATGGTTTAAATTTCAACTCGATACCTTCACGCGTTCCCGAGATACAGGTCTTTACAGACGGACGGATAGACATACGGACAACAAAGTGATCCTATAAGGGTTCCGTTTTTTCCTTTTGAGGTACGGAACCCTAAAAAGTCAAAAGATGAATCTTATTACATGTTTTTAGAGGATTCTGATTCCTCTATTGGCAGCTCCGTTGACTTACAAATACTGCAATACCTAAATTATAAAGATACCGACCTAATGAGCTTCTTAAATGCTTATCCTACTATAAAAAAATAAAAATATTTTAATTATAACAGCTGTTTCACTAAGTTCTGTCCCTGTGGAGTGACTCTTCTCTTTTGGGGGTATGATTATGAGGCCTCATCGAAGAAAAATGAGTGATAAAATGTTTAAAGAACAGGGGCCCAATTTAGTTATTCAAGATCGCTCTATACCCGAACTATATTATGTGGAGCATTTCCCGTCGGCCGCCATAGTTTTTTTGATTTAGTCACTTATATGTCATACAATTGACATATTTGATGAAACGTAACACGTCCTTCGCTCGCTACTAAATCAAAAAAAGATAGCACCCGGCAGGAAATGCTTCGCACAAGGTTCAGTTACGGATCGATTTTGAATAACTGAATTGCCCCCCTGGTTTTACTTAAATCTCAATTAAAACCTTTAAAATATAATATTTTGTATTGTTACATTTGCGCAATCAACGCGATTTTTTCGTTAATAATTCACGCAAAAAATAAACTTACATTCAATAAAATATTGTTTTCTTACAAAAGTATTTTAAAGATACGTATTTTATATCTAGTATTTCAAATACCATTTTAGAACTTAGACCATCTAAAAATTTTTAGATGGTCTAAGTTTTAGAAAGGTATTTGTATCTGGTATCTGAAATACTTAATTTAAAAGTATCTTGTATTTTGTTTTTCAGATACTTTGTACAGAGTATCTTGTACATCACTGCCCGTAACAGCCCTTATTCAGATTACATTCGATTCGATGCGATCTTCGATATGGAGAGAGATCTCGAAGGATTTCACACGGTTTGCGGAATTAGCGATTCAGGTTTCTCGAATATCGAATAATTTTGACATTTCCATTCCATAAGGTATCAGCTGATCATCCCAAACGGTTCCATTGATTGAAAGCGGCATGTAACATGTCGATTATCAATCGATTAATCGGAAATTGTTTTTTTGACTTGGAAAAACCGATTTTTAGATTTATCTCATGCTGCATGTCATTTTCGTGAAAGTGTAATTTTCGTCACGTTATTGTATTTTTACTACTGTAGTACCTACTTTTAAGACAGCAGAGTCATACATGTTTGATGTAATTTACATAATATATAGTATACCTACTATTATCAATTCTAATTTAATATTATTTATATGATATTGATCCACTATTAAATATTTGCACTTGAGAAATGATCGAATGTAATGGAAAATTGTAATTAATTTCTAAGGCCTTATTTACCTACATTCTTGCAAATAAATTTCATTTCATAAGTAAATTCAAACCAAAATTTATTCATTTGTTTGCTAAATGAGCAACGTAAAGACAAACATGAACCACACACTTCTCTCCCACGCTCCTCTCTCTGTATGGTAGTTGTTTTAAACAAGCACTAAAGTGACGTAATGTTACACAATTCGAATAATATAACTTAGTATTTGCTAGGATGATGTACGATAATTAATATGATTTGGAATACAATGAACGTCCACCGGAAAAAGGAACACGGGAGTCAGTGTAGGTTGAAAGCGAGAAGGAGGAATGAGGACACCGGATGCTCTCCTAGTAACAACAAATAAAAATATATTCAACTTTTCAAAAACTATCACAGCTATCACAGAACATCAAATTCCTTTATCTATGGAGTCGATAGGTCGGTTTAGAATTTGTAATATTGCCAACAAAAAAACATACAGTTGAATTAAGAACCTCGTTCTTTTTGAAATCGGTTAGAAATATAAATGTGTGCTACTTCAACCCCAGCAAAATATAATAGACTTTCTTTAATAGCTCGCATTATTGACTGATCCCTGATTTAAACTGTAAAAAAATACGATTTTCTTACTTTTATTTGAAAATTAAAATTTTTAAACGCAAAAGAATCGAACTTTAATCGATTTTTTAAAATAGTGAATCGAAATCCTTAGCGGTATCAAGTCACTAAAAAAAGTTTATAAATTTGACAGTTGCAGCCGTCTAGATTTTTATTCTTTTATTGGCCACGATTGGCTCATTTGCCAAAATAATATGTTAAAAGTTTCATGAAAAATACAAATAATATAAGTTTTAGTCACAATCTCAAGTTACTTGGCTTAGATTATGGCGAGATACTCGGTTGATAGTGAATCAAGTTCATGTCATGACTTGGTTACTTTACTAGGAGCTGTTAAGGACTTTGTAAGTTACAACGTGAAGAAGTATGTTTCATCACTCTCATTTCAAACTCGTGCGCATAAACGAACACTAATAGATTAAAAAAACATCTTCTTTACAAAATCTTTATTTGAAATAACACAAGTTTATAATAATAAAAGAAAACTGTGACATTTTTAATTAAGTTCCCGCGAAAAACCTACCGAATCGAATGGATTACCTTCGATAACCCTATTCACAAATTCGAATGGCACCAGTCGGTACCAAATCGGTAATGACCTCGTGTGACCGATAGGATAACATAGACAAGCTAGTTTTCAGAGTCAGTTTCATGTTTTTAGATAGGTAATTCGTGATAGAAGTAAAAAAATGCTTAATTATGACCAGCGACTGACAAAATATGTAATTTATTGCATAATATACATATAACTTGATCCATCATATTAATTATGGCATATAATTCTTTAGTAAATTTGTAGCTTCAATAAGTGAAGCATGCTTCGAAAATACCTTGTTGGTTGTGTGTGTGCATGTGTGTGTGTGATTTCAAAGTTCTTCTATTTTCTCTCTGTACTCGTGCATTCAATGTATTTGCCATTTATTAGTAACAAGTATAAAATATTTAATATATTTAGAGCGCCATGCGTGTAATCTGACAAAGCTCTCCAACTATAAAATATTACATTTTGAAACTTTGGAAATCATAATTAGGGGAATTTTGAAACCCGTAAAATCGGTACATTTGACTATTAGGTGAATATATTATGTCAAATTATGGAAAATGGTAATTGAAAATATCAAAAAAGTGCTCTTATATTATTAAAATGTATTAGTAAAATGTATTCGATATCACTCCCGACAGGATAAACCTGTCGGGAGCGATATCGAATTAGCCATCGAATTTATATGTCAAACTCCTTCGGATTCGAGTTTGTGAATCGGTCTACACGAATCCCGGCGGATCCAGTTGAGGATGAGTGGTGATTGTCTTTGGTTTCTCGAGATTTCTATACTAAAAATGGGACCGACGGGCATAAATTCGAATTCGTGAATACCCATTGGAGTCGAATGGAGCTTTATTCGGTAGCCGGCTCATTACCGACAAAATTGACAAATCGACAACCGATTAGAACTAGAATAAAGGTATCAAATTCTGTACATTTTTTTTTTCGAAAAATTTTGATTGGTGGATGTATTCCTATCGATACAGAAGCCAACACAGCAATTTTTAAAATTTTTGTCTGTCTGTCAGTACGGTGAGTCCAATGAACGCCGAAACTACTGGGCGGATTTGAACGAAATTTGGCAGGATTATTAGTATTACTTAAACTATGTAGCAGGATCTTGGATACTTTTTATCCCGAAAACTTTCATAGTTCCCCTGGGATAAAGCATTAAATTACAACATTATTGCGTTACTCATCACTAAATCTCAAAAACTACGTAAGCTACGAATCTGAAATATGGCATGTATTTTATGTTACTTATAGAGTAAATAGGTCTAGTCTATAAAATAACTAAAAATTATAGATCAACAATATCCCCGATTTATAGACTAGCTGCGTTCCGCAGTTTCACTCACGTAGTTATGAAAAACGGTGATGATTATGATAAGTAGCTTATGCCCATCTCCAGGTCCTAATCTATCTCTATACAAATTTTCATAACGATCGGTTCAGCCGTTTGAGCGTGTAAAGGTAACAAAATTAGCTTTTTTAATATCATTATGAAATTGTGTCAAATGTATTTCAAAACACCAGTACATTCATTTAAATAACAATATAATTAAGTGTCTTTTATGTTGTCACAAATCTTATTTTTACTAGACTAGTCAGCTAAGAACGGATTTTGCGAAAGGGGTAAAATTGGGAGGTAAACGAAACGAATGTATGAGTTCCTGAGTTTTGATGTTAGGGGTATGAAATTTGGTATTTGGGTTACATAATAGATATAAATAAATAATGATATTATATTTCAGCGATAGGGACGAATGAAGGTAGTCAAAAGAAGGTTGAAAGTTTGTATGAAACTTCCTTATTTTTTATGTTAGAATCTTGAAATTTAATATTTGGATTAAAAAATAAAAACAAATTAGGTACAACTATAATAAAAAAATTGTGACAGGGATAAATAAAGGAGGTCAACAGAGAATTGAAATGTTCTATGAAAGTACCACGATTTTAATGCCAGGGCGTTAAATTTTATATTTGAGTAATCAAATTAATAATAGCAAACATTTTATAATATTTTTACAGCAGGGCTGAATTAAGGTTGTCAAATAATTCTATAAAATAATAACATTTAGGTTAATTAATAGACAGGAACTAATACTGTTATTATATTTTTACAACAGGGATGCATTAATTATTATCCCATTAAGGTGGGGGGGATTGAGATTGAAATAATATTTGCGCGAACAAGTAAATATGAACGAAGACTCTTATAATATTTTGCGTCAGGGATGGCTTAAAATGATATGGGTTGAATTTTTTATGACTCTATTTCAATTTGATTCTTTCTGATTTTTAGGGTTCCGTACCTCAAAAGGAAAAAAAACTGCACCCTCATAGGATCACTGTTGTCCGTCTGTCCGGGTGTCAAGATCTTTATCTCGGGAACGCACAAAGGTATCGAGTTGAAATTAAAACCATACACGCAGATTCATAGTCTCTTGCTGCAGAAAGAAAAATAAAATTTCTAAGTTTTTGTAAAAAAAAGTTACAACCGAATATGTCGAAAAAAACGCACATTTCGTCACTCACAAGGGAATCAAAACCTATGGGGTACTTCCCGTTGACCTAGAACTATGAAATTTGTTAAGAAGCATTGTGTTGGAGTAGGTACACATATAGGAAAAAAAACCGAAAACTGGACATTTATAATTTAATCACAAAAAATTGTGTCTTTATGCAAGGAATGAGGGCCCAAATTTTAAAGTGAATTAACCGTACTATGTGGGGTATCATCAAGGGCGGATCCAGGGGGGGGGGGGTCATGGGGGTCATGACCTCCCCCCCTGGGCTGGGTCTTATGTATTTTTGAGCCTTGTCAGTACTGTGGCAACATTAACAGCAAATTAGCATATAAATACCTAAAATTTGATAAAAAGTTTCAAAAAATTTCGCTCGCGCCTGATTATTTCTTATTATTTTTGCCCGACTGCGTATGAAGGAGGGTTATGTTTTTCGAATATATTTTTATGTATGTATGTATGTGGGTATATTTCTATATGATTGCCTACAAGCCTAAACGGCTTGACCGATTTTGATGTGCGAGGTGTCGTTAGATTTGTTAGAACTCCAATGAGCTTTTTCGTAATAAATAAGTGATTTCACTAGAATTATTCTAAATGATGCGCATCTATAGTCTTTTGCAGCGGTTTTGCGCATACTTTCTCGTAAAAATGTATGTTTGTAATTTTCTATAAAGTCATAATGTATGTTTAAATTTAATTAGGAATAATAAATTTGCATTCAATGCATTCAAATAGTTTTATTTATAATTTTTGATAACGTAAAAGTCGTTCTTATCCTGTCGTATATTTAATTTTTCTCTTAACACAGATAATTGTTTGGTTTTTCTGGGCCACAAAAACCTAGGACACGCTAATAAGATCAATGAATAGAATAACTTTATTGTACATCCATACAGAGTAACTTAAATATGATCAAATCAAATCACTTTAATATTTAATTTTGAAAAGCTTCTAAATTTTCGCACTCGCTTCGCTCGCGCATTTTTACTAAATATTTTAACATAGAGATACTGTGGTCTCACTAATACGAGAAATAAAGTATATTACTATAAAAACACTACTAAAAATTGATAAAAAGTTTTAAAAAAATCCGCGCCTTGGTGACCCCCCCTGGCGCCAAAGCAGCCCCCGTATTCTGAACCCATTCGGTTTCGGAATCGATTCGATTTGTATATCTCCGTCTCGGTCATTTCCATAGAGAATGACAGAGACGTCGGCGCGACGGCGCGAAACGCGGCGCGGCGCTCGCACCGCGTTTAGATGCACGGATTATTTTCATTTTGTGAGTTTTTATGTATTAGATTAGGTATTTATTTTTATAGTTAATATATTTCTAAATATTTACTTACAAATATTCAAGTTTCTACCTGTTAATTAAGATCGAGTAAAAATTGCTTAAAAATTACGTTTGTTGTATGGGAGCCCCCCTTTAATATTTACTTTATTGTTATTTAATTATTTATTTTGAAAGGTAATATACAAGTAAATATTCTGTGAAAATTTTAAGCGTCTACCTGTTACCGTTTTTAATATTGAGCAAAAAAATAAGAAAAAAACACGTTTATTGTATGGGGACCCCCCTTAATTTTTTTTTTTTAATTTTTAGTATTTGTTGTTATAGCGGCAACGGAAATACATCATTTGTGAAAATTTCAGCTTTCTAGCTATCACGGTTTATGAGATACAGCCTGGAGACAGACAGACAGACAGACAGACAGCGAAGTCTTAGTAATAGGGTCCCGTTTTTACCCTTTGGGTACGGAACCCTAAAAATGGTTTTGCATGTTGGTTACCCGATCTTGAACCTAGAACCCAAAATATCGTTGCTAGAACCTTTATTTGCTGGAGGATTTGATAGAGTGGTTGTATCATGCTTGTGTAGAATTATAATTGGCATGATTTAATCTTGATTGGTTGGCATTGCTACTCTTCAGGTATGTAGGTAATCTACTCAAAATTAAAAACTACAAAATGAAAACTAAATAAACATATATTTGAATATTTACATCAAAATAGGTACCAGTACTTATGACTTCATGGCATTGTAATATCTAGAAAATCAGTGAGGTATTTTGTAAAGCTCATTTAATCGCTTTACCAGTCATCATTACACCTACAACTAAAGCTGTGATGGTGAATCCTTGTGCTACAATTCGCAAGCGCATCATTTGCTGAGACATGCGCTTCCTGCCAGTACGGAAGCTCCAAAGACCATACGAAAGCGCAGCAGCAGTGGCTAAGCAACCTGTGAAAATAAAACTTCTGGTAAAAAGACAAATAAAATTGCTACTTACATGCTACTACTTACATGAAAATAAATGTAATGTTTTTTAAGTCGTTAAAATTTGTTTCATTTATATGCTGGTATATAAATGAAACTAACATTATACATGTAGTTCTATGTATAGTAGACCACGTGAGTACAAACTTTTGCAAAATTACTTGTTGTCACAAACTTAGAAATACTAAATCTGAATAATAATTGTAATGTATACATCATCTCAGCCATAAGAAGTCCACAGCTGGACATAGGCCTCCCGCGTGGATTTTTTTGGAAAAACACCGATTAGAATCGACTTGCATCCAGCGAGAGGTCAATCGTCGAATCCAACTCAGCTGGGCAGCGATCGGGAAACTCAAAAGCGTCATTTCGTCTGATATACCTCAGTGCCTCAAGTCGAAAACTAATGATCAGCGTGTGTTAAAAGTGATGACATATGGGACTGAAACGTGGTCCCTAACTAACGGCCTTATAAGAAAGCTCAAGGTCACACAACAAACGTGTTTTTTTTTGCTCGATATTGATAACGGCAACAGACGTACGGCAGTAGACGCTTGAAATATTCACAGAATATTGAGTTATATAAACACTTTAAAAATAAATAATTAAATTAAAATAAAATTAATATTTAAGGGCTCCCTTACAACAGACATGATTTTTTTGCCGTTTTTATAGATAATGGTACAGAACCATTCGTGCGCGAGTCCGACGCGCACTTGGCCGGTTTTTACGATTTCATAACGCTTGATATGAATATATGCAGACGACTGTACGTTTTATGCGAAAATAAGTGTGAAAGTGCGAAAGTAAGTAAAGTATAAATTATAAATGTGCATTCTTTAGAATAATGCATGGAAAATCACCTATTTATTAAAATGTTTAATTAATTTTGAAAAAGTTCATTAGAAGTTACGAAAAAGCGCATTTTTAGGATTCTGTACCTCAAAAGGAAAAAACGGAACCCATATAGGATCACTTTGTTGTCCATCTGTCCGTCCGTCCGTCTGTCAAGACCTGTTTCTCGGAAACGCGTGAAGGTATCGAGTTAAAATTAAAACCATATACGCACAACCATAGTCTCATGCTGCAGAGAGAAAAATCAAACTTCTCAGTTTTCATTTAAAAAAAGTTACAGCCGAATATGTAGCTGTCTGTGCGTCCATCCGGGTGTCAAGACCTTTATCTCAGGAACGCGTGAAGGTATCGTGTTGAGATTAAAACCATAGCATCTTGCTGCAGAAAGAAAAATCAAAATTCTCTGTTTTCTTGAAAAAAAGTTATAGCCGAATATGTAGTAAAAAATTCACAATACGACACTCACAAGGGAATCAAAACCTATGGGGTACTTCCGACAACCTAGAACTATGAAATTTGGTAATAAGCATTGTGTTAGAGTACACATATAGGAAAAAATCCGAAAACTGGTCATTTTTAATTCATTCACAAAAAATAGTGTCTTTAGGCAAGGAATGAGGATCCAAATATCCCGTTAATAATAATAGTGCTATAATGAATGACCATAACATTTGTGAGACATCATGAAGTAGGTAGGTACTGCCTATATGACATTTGTTGTTTCATAAGTGCAGAGGCCGAACTGGCGAGTGATCGAATTGATAGGTTAACATCTACTGGTATTACATAAGTTGAACTAAATATTTCGTCATCTCATAGTAAACAATGAATTATAGACAATTTGTACAGAATGAATGAATAATCAGTTATAGTTATTCAACTTGAAAGTACTTGCCAAAGCAATGCGCATAAGTTGTTTGAGTCTATATTCTAAAATTATAGTAGCAAAACCGTAGCCGCTGTAGAGAGATACACATGCCTACAACTAGAAAACAAAATAAGTACTTAAATCATCTGCAATGATAAGTATTTTACAAATTACTCGTAAGACCACAAACCTATGGGCACAAATGGGTTTTCGCTGAGTTTTCTTGAAAATTTCTCTCTAGTTGTTTCAACATGAATAGTATTATTACTCATTTCCTGGCGTAATTGCACCCAGTCCAAATCTGTGGGCTCACTTTCGTTGGCCATTTTTATGAAGAATGTGAATTAAAATTATTTAAATGCAGTTTTAGCTCGTAATGAAATACATGACAACAGAAGAACAGCTGCCACAGAACAGAAAGGGACAGCTGCTGCACCTTAATGTGCTGCACTCAGGGTTCTTCTTCTTTTTTGTATTGGACCCGCATTAAAGCATTTGCCAGTGTCAAGTATTAGGATTTTTTCAAGTTTCTTGAATAAAAGTAAAACAAGTTGTAAATGTTCTAGTCACAATCTAAGTCACGTATACAGTCAATTTATAAGTCCAGTCCTGCTTCAGTAAAGTGGTGGCGACTTTACTAGACGCTTCTATGGAGTTTTGCCGACAACGTGAAAAAACACGTTTCACTGTTTTATTTCACTTGCCCACACTCACGCACTTGATCGAACCACTTGATCGAACACTTAATGAATAAAACACCACCATTTTTATAGCATTAATGTTCAAAATAACACAAGTTTAGGAAAATAAAATAAAGCAACAACACGTTAATAAGACGTTCCCGCCAAAACTCTCCACTCAGGGTTGTATTCTGCCCCCGTATTCTGCCCCCGTATTCTGAACCCATTCGGTTTCGGAATCGATTCGATTTGAATATCTCTGTCTCTGTCATTTCCATAGAGATTGACAGAGACGGAGATACACAAATCGAATCGATTCCGAAACCGAATGGGTTCAGAATACGGGGGCTGAACCCATTCGGTTTCGGAATCGATTCGATTTATATATCTCCGTCTCTGTCATTCTCTATAGAAATGACAGAGACAGAGATATACAAATCGAATCGATTCCGAAACCGAATGGGTTCAGAATAAGGGGGCTGGTTCTGGCTCTCGGAAAATTATTGTCTATGGATGTAAAAAAGCGCGTAGGTGGCTAGGTGCGAAAAAAGATTCTACTTGAGCAAAAATTATACTGTCAATGTGGGTAGCTTTGACTTTGCGTTAAACTTTGGACATAGCCTGGTTTAAAGATTCTTGATTTTGTACCAAAAGATGAGTAATTAAATTGATTGATGAATGCGTGAGTTGTAGTCGCCAAACATTATAAATGTTAATTTATGCATAAAGTTGACTAATAGGATGGAAGTTTTAAAAGTTTTCCACCATTTTGTAAACACAAGAATTTGTGGCTGAAAAATGTATGTCCAAGATTTCAGATTTGATTATACAAAACTTGTTTAAATCCCATGAGTTTTATTTAATATCGATAAAGCATTGATCTATCTTACCGTTTTAATATTTTTTGGTCTTATTTAGTTTTACTACGTAAAAATAGATACCCCCTGTGAAGGGGGGGAGCTAGATTCCTCCCCCCCTCCGAGATATGAATTTTTTAATAATTTTTTTCAGAAGTACTTTTTTGTTTTCCTGGTGAGGGGAAGGGGTCGACAGGAGGAGGGAGTAAGGCGGGAGGGTGTAGGACCCTCCCCCCCAAAAGGGGGGGGATGGTGCGAAAACCCTTAGTTTTCTAAAAAAAAATCAAAATTCGTTTTTGAGGTTAAGCACGAAAACTTGCGTATAATTTTTGCGTACCTAGATCAAGTACGAAAACACATCTACTATTTAGCGCTTCGCCGGCCGCTGCCGCGGCACGCTCGCTGCGCTCGCTCGGCTCGCGCGATGTGTTTTTAATGTTGCAACATAACCTAACCTAGTTTTTGGGCCACTACATTATTTACAGAGACTTTTTAGTGCTAATATTTGGGTACCTAGATCAAGTACGAAAACACATCTACTATTTAGCGCTTCGCCGGCCGCTGCCGCGGCACGCTCACTACGCTCGCTCGGCTCGTGCGATGTGTTTTTAATGTTGCAACATAACCTAACCTAGTTTTTGGGCCACTACATTATTTACAGAGACTTTTTAGTGCTAATTTTTGCGTACCTAGATCAAGTACGAAAACACATCTACTATTTAGCGCTTCGCCGGCCGCTGCCGCGGCTCGCTCGCTACGCTCGCTCATCTCGCGCGATGTGTTTTTAATGTTGCAACATAACCTAACCCAGTTTTTGGGCCACTACATTATTTACAGAGACTTTTTAGTGCTAATTTTTGCGTACCTAGATCAAGTACTTCTCAACAGATCAAATACTTCTCAACAGTAGGAGACTCTCAGTCAATAAATGCACACACAAATTTACGTCATCATCAATCCGTCATCTCACCATCCGTAAACTCTATGTTTCTAGAACCTGTAAGTGAAAAAGAAGTATTCAACATAATTCGAAAGCTTCCTCAAAAAAGTAGCTGCGGTATTGATAACTTACCCACCACGCTCATAAAAGCATGTGCTGTTGAATTCACTCCTCCATTAACTTCTCTTATAAATCAATCTTTTACAGAAGGCATATTTCCATCTCTGCTCAAAGTAGCAATAATTAAGCCCCTTTTAAAAAAAGGAAGCAAATCAAAAGACCCTCGTCACTACAGGCCAATTGCCTTACTTCCATCTATCTCTAAAATATTTGAAAAGACAATGACTAACCGATTATGTAAATTCCTAGAAAAATATAATATCCTTGACAGCAACCAATTTGGCTTTCGTAAGAAAAAATCTACAACTCAAGCACTGTACAAGTATACTCAGGCAATATACAACTCCATTAGAGACAAAAAAAAAACCGTAGGACTTTTGTTAGACCTAAGCAAAGCCTACGACAAAGTATCACATCCAATTCTACTCTCCAAATTACATGGAGTCGGAATCAGAGGAAATGCACACAATTGGTTCAAATCATACCTATCTGACAGACAGCAATGCGTACAAATAGATCATTTAAATGAAAATACAAATGAAATCCAAGCGGTGCTATCAGACACACTTACAACGAACTGGTCGATACCTCAAGGTAGTGTGATAGGGTGTATCGAATTCCTAGTATATATAAATGATCTGCCGAAAATATGCGACCCACTCTGTGTCCTATTCGCCGATGATATTTCCTTACTGTTCAACAGTCCAAAGAACTCTATAACTTTAAACTCTGATGTAATAGAAACTTACAACAAATTAAAACACTATTTACAAGACCTAAACCTAGAAATAAATAACAATAAAACAAAAATAATACAATTCAAACACCATCAGAACAATTTAATTTGCTTAAAAACGATAACTAGGAGCATCGACATAGAGGAAACCAGTGAATGCAATTTACTAGGTCTTACTCTTGACACACACCTAAACTGGAAACAACACATTGAAAAAATTAGTGTCAAATTATCACAGTTTACATATGCTCTCAGTGTATTAAAAACAAACACAATAAAAGATACAGCTAAGTCTGCATATCATGCATATGCGTACGCATGGCTCCGATATGGAATCATCATGTGGGGCCACAGCACAGATGCAAAACATTTATTTATAGCTCAGAAGAAATGTTTAAGAATAATAGTAAATATAAAACAACGAAATAGCTGTAAACCTCACTTTATTAAAGAAAAAATGCTCACTCTACCATCGTTGTATATCCTAGAAATAGCAATATTTGTAAAGAAAAATATACATCTGTTCAAATTTGATAATAATATACGTCGTAATAATAAGTTAGCTCTCCCTGTCCCTGTTATAGAAATGTTTAAAAGTAGTCCAGAATATCGTTGCGTGCGAATATACAACAAAATACCAGACAATATAAAAAACATTGTTAATGATAATATATTCAAAAATAAACTCAAATCTATACTTATAAATAAGGCATACTATTCAGTACAAGAGTTCATGGACGATGAGTGGAAATAGTTAAATAAATATAACATAGTATATACATAACTTGACTATATTTACCTTAAATATATTTTACTTATGTAGTTAAATAGAAACAATTATTTATTTGTTAGAACCTCTAATGCTCCAAGCGCTTTCTTGTAAAATTAAATTTATTGACTACCACACTGTAGTTACCCCTAGTAAGTATAACAAAAATGTACCTATATAATGGTCTTAGATGAACAACTAAGGCTCACTACATTGCAGCGCCCCTACGGGGTCCTTGTACTGTATACAATTTTTAGTTTAAGTACTAATTGTAAGAACTGTACAATGTGCAATAAATAAATAAATAAATAAATAAATAAATAAATAAAGCACGAAAACACATCTACTATTTAGCGCTTCGCCGGCCGCTGCTGCGGCACGCTCGCTACGCTCGCTCGGCTCGCGCGATGTGTTTTTAATGTTGCAACATAACCTAACCCAGTTTTTGGGCCACTACATTATTTACAGAGACTTTTTAGTGCTAATTTTTGCGTACCTAGATCAAGGTATATAGAGGTTAGGGAAAATATTCAAAAATAAAACACTGACTGACTCATGTCAAAGTTTGACATGTCAAATAGATAAACACAAAACGGCGGTACTTTGCGTTCCGTTTCACAAATCAGTAACATTTAATTTTATTAAAAAAACTAGTTAGATACTAAATATAGTTATATTTTACAAATATAGACAAAACAGAACTTAATAATGATGTTTTACATTGTTATTAAGATATACATATGATTGAAGTTAATTTTGCGCGGTCCAAAGCAAGCTAGTAAAAAAAAAAAAAATGGGATATAAAACGAAACGTTTTGCTTTTAGTTTGAGGTTACAATTCTTAGAAGATTTGCCAAATAATCAAAATATTTAAAAATTTATTTCTTCAAAACCATTAATATTCTAGCGTTAAAACTTTAACTGAAGGCTTCTTATGTAGTAAGCTTTCTATAAAAAAAAACAGTCCCCAACTCAGCGGCAGGTAAAGTACAGTTGAGCCCAACCCTGTTTTAAGTTTGCATAATATTGACAATTAGACATAAAATTGTGATATGGAACTACGATACCCTACATTGCGCGTGGCCCGAACTGCACTTGACCGATTTTTTTAAATTGTTTTTAGTTAGTACATACCCGAAAACTAGTCTTATAAAAAACAAACAAAAGAGAACTCAAGAAACATAAAGAAAACAATAGGTATGAAGTTCATGGAATGGGGTGAATCTTTTTTAAATTTGATATTACTCACTATTAATCTTAGAACTTATATTTTGATAATCAAGTCATTCAATTCTCAAATGATTGTAGAACTTTTTGGCTTTATTTCATTTTTAAGAAATTATTTCATTAGTAAAAAAATTTAATAACTATTTTTTTTCACTTGCTTGTAGCTCAAAGTTTATAATGGCATTTCCCATGAAAATGAACTGGATTGAATATGACAAATTAATTTAATTTGATAGATCTATGTTTTTTACATCAAAAAGTAAAATAAATCCAACCTAAATTACGTAAATCACAGTTTATGAAGACTTCGAAATGAACGGGAGTAAATTTTACCCACATTCACGTTTAACTTTGACAAGCCATTTAAACGCGATTTTGTTAAATATTTTCTATACTATTGGACTTGTTACTTCTTTACTTTAAAATTAACCACCAAAGAACACGCTTATATAAGTAAAATACTGTTAGACTCATACATTAATACTCTGATATCGTCAAAAATAATTGAAAAATTATGTGTAAAGTTACCCACGCTGACAGTTTTTTTTCAGCTAAATTTAAAGGAAATTAGAGTTTTCTCGGGAACGTTATAGAAATAGAAGTTACGTGTCCGATCAAGTGCGTGAGTGTGGGCAAATGAAATAAAGCAGTGAAACGTTTCATTATACGTTCAATACTTGACGCGGGTCCAGAGGGTACTTTGTCACACGCTTTCATGAAAAGCCCAGGGTCTATGCATGAAAAGTGATTCGATCTTTGTGTGTGCGCGATCTCTCTCTGTCATTCATTAGGTGGAGGAAAATCCCAATCCAGATTCTGTATTGCCACATGCAAAGGCCACATGTAATGCCTCATTTACATTCAGCCCCTGCCACTGCTCCTGACGCTGCCGGTAATAATGCGCATGATACTGCCGTGGCAGTATCGAGAGAAGTATAGTGTTTACATACTGCCCTACCACTCACATCGCTTTCGACTTTCGGCAATGGCAGACGTCGAAATATTTACTGCGTCCGCGTTGTCTTCTAGCAATACACAATTATGTTACAATTTTAAAAAGAATCAAAGTTTAAAAAAAGAAAATACGTCGCCGTAGAAGATGGTGGATGATATCGATCCTGATCCTGTGGATGATGTTGAAGGAGCTTGGAGACAAAACCTTACAGATACTTCATCATCTGCTATTAGGCCATTACAACGCATGGGGTATGCCAACTAACATTACGGAAATTCGAACAGAATTTGCTAATTATTTTCATACCTTCCATTAGAAAATCTATGCCTACTTACCTACCTATAAAATTTAATTAAGTTTTCATTTGTACGATCCTAAATAATAAGAATAATAAATACATCTATTTAAAAACACATCTTTTATTCATTATCCTAGAACATCTCTCTATTCGGACCATATGCATAGTTCTACGAACAGTAGACCTCGCGAGAGAGATTATTTGCAGCTCACCTTGGATTATCTGTACATAATACCTACATAAAGTTGGCTTATGTAAAATTTTGGCCGATTTCGCAATTTTAAGTGATTTTACAGAAGTATTGGGCATTGGTGGCTTTCGTAAAAAATAAGATGGCACGCACGTCCACTTAGTTCAAGCGCTCGGCGAGAAGTGAGCGACGGAGCTGAATGTAAACACGCACTGTCGCTTGCACTGCCCGTTCTTTGAAGTCCGCACAAAAAACCGCTCATTTGGGGAGCGCCGGGCAGGGCGAGTAGCAGTGGCAGGAGCATGAGAAGTATCGTGTTTACATACTGCTCCTGCCCAAGTCCCTACCCACTTCCCTGCTCACTTCGGCTGAATGTAAACGAGGCTTAAGTAAATTCCCTAAGGGGCCATTCCTTTTTTTTTATTTGTCCTACGGGCAGGCTTAGGCCGTTTAGCCATACTGCCTTGCACCTATGCTATTGCTTTGATTTAGGATGTTAATTTTGACAGCTCACAATAGTGATGCGGTAGTTAGTATATGATCGTTATTGTATATATTCGATTTTTATACTCATAAAACTTGCAATCGACAGCTGCATGTTCATGCTATATACATATATTAAAATACAAAAATCTTATCTATTGAATTAATAATAGTAATGTATTAATACAACAATAAAAGCTTTCCCACAATTACGCGCGAGTTGATATCGTTTTTGAAAGAACCCTTAGGACGAAATAAAAAGGAATTAGGATTAGTATTTTTGTCATTGTGCAACGAAAACAACAAAACCAGTATATAGCAGAAAACGACAATAATAATGAAAACTCAACAAAAAATGGTTGTCTGTAAAATCGGTTTACGGACGATAATTTAACGTTATAACGATGCGTCACAAGCCGGACGCTTAGGCTAATCGTGCCTCTCTATCACTTGCACGCTCGGCTCAGGCGGAACGTGACAATGAGTCATGCTTTTTCGTGCGTGAAGCCAGCGTTAATCGATTTATAAGACGTTATCACGTCAAAAAAGTGCTCATATATAATTAAAATGTACGTAACAATGATCACAATAGTCAATCCGATTGCTTCCTGATAGGATAAACCTGTCGGGAGTGATATCGAATTAGCTATACACGTCAAAAAAGTGCTCATATATTATTAAAATGTAAGAAACAATGATCACAATAGTCAATCCGATTGCTTCCCTATAGGATTAACCTGTTGGGATTGATATCAAATTAGCTATCGAACTGATATGTCAAACTTCTTCAGATTCGTGTTTGTGAATCGGGTGTACCTATATTCCGGTGGATCCAGTTGAGGATGAGTGGAGATTGTCTTTGGTTTCTCGAGATTTCTATACAAGAAATGGGACCGACGGGCATAAATTCGAATTCGTGAATACCCATTGGAGCCGTATAAAGCTTTATTCGGTAGCCGGCTCATATCTGACAAATTCGGTTCGGTACCGAATAGAATCAATATACCCTGCTGAACTGCTAATTCCGGAATCTGTCTGAAATTATTTGAGATTTATCCCAATATTGAACCCGATTAGAATCAAAATACCCCTGCTGAATAGCTTTCAATTGCTGAATACTGGGGCAAAATAGCCTGAAGGAAAAATCGGTGCTTCGAGACGAGAGCACAGTTTCGGGAATCGAAAATTTTGTATTGACAACACTAGTTTCGAGCGCACAGAGGGCCTAGACAAATGTCATTCGCTACGAAGCGATTCCATTTCTATAATCGCTGTCGCTACAACGATAGCGAACTTAGATTGGTAGACAATGTAACATAGACTTAGCGATCGATTAGTCGAATCGAATGATCGCTAATGTCTATATTTTGTCTATGGGTATCGACAACAAACGTCAAACTCGACACCGCGCCACAGCTGTCAACACATTTCGTACGCGGCTATTTGAAAAGTTTTGAAAAGTTTGTGTTGTGCTTGTTATTTGGAGCTAAAAATACGTGGTAAGTAATTAAAGAAAGTGTTCCAATACACTTTCTTTTATTTGAGTTTTTCTCTATGTTTTGAAAATAGATATGGACTTGTCCGTGGTTACAGTGTTTAGAGAACTTTTATGTAGATGCAAAATCTGGCAGACTAAACTTTTTATCATGTTTTTATAGATGGAATCAAAAGTACGGGCGAGTGCAGAGCAATTTGCAACACTTTTAGAGTTCATGGAAAGGTAAAATATTTATTCACCTATTACTAGTCTTCATAGCTTTCTTTCTTGGCACGAATCTTCATAGAGCACTTAAGTCACACTATTGTTCTTAAGTACTTAACTGATTGAGGTCAATGATAGTGTGTGGTTTGTTTATAACTAAGTACCTATGTACTCAAAGGGCTTTTTGTTCTTTCTTCTAGCCACGGTGACCTTGCCAGACCACAGCAAGGAGCGCAGGGGCGCTTAAAAGCCGACAAACTGTGGCAAGAATTAACGACCACCTTAAATTCGGTCGGTGGTGGTGTTAATAGGACATCAGAAAAATGGAAAAAGGTACTCCAAAATGTGTCATATAAACCTCTTAGCATTTTATCCATCGCATACTTATTATAGTTGTTTGTATGCACATGACTTCAGGCAAATGGGAGAGGAATCTATATACTTTAATTAAATACATTTTATAATAATCACAAATATTTATTTTCTATATTTAAGACCAACAGCTGAAAATGTACAATTTAGGTACTTATTATTATTAATTACTTAATTTAATAATTTAGCCAATAATAGGTCTATCTTATTTAATTATACTTAGTAATTATTTCTAAAGAAATGGGTGAAGAGAGAAAAGTAAAGACAAAAATCAATAAAGAAGATATAGTCATATAAGCAATATTATAATATACACATAATTGATTGAATTCATGTTCTGTAACAGTTCAATGGGTTGGAACACATTTAGAATCAATTATTATACTAGCTGTGCCCTATGGTCCCATCTATGTAGTGATGCAAAAATGATTTATTTATTTATTTATGATGATGACAATCATGAAAGTAGCCTACGTCTGACCCTAGGTTTTTATACATCTTTGAACAAAAATGTATATCAGCCCGTTCCGTACCCGTTCAGTTGTTTGACTGTGAAAAAGTAAGTGTAACAGACAAAGGTACTTTCACTTCTCGGATTTTCTGTAATCTTATTATTTATGTTCTTACTAGAAATCATAGCTTATTAATCAAATTAACATCTATGCAATACAACAATTAATAATTACTTAATATTCTTAAAAAACACAGTTGATTCCACGGAGCACAACTAGTACTCTAATAATAATTACACTTGACTCCACAAAAAATATCTGTTTGTATAATTTTAGGTGTGGGCTGATTGGAAGTCCAAGACAAAAAAAAAAGGACAAATAAAGCGACGTCATTCTAGTGGTACTGGTGGTGGGCCGAACATTAAAGTTAATTTAACTGCTTTGGAAGAAAGGGTGCTGGCACTCATTGGTGAATTGGCGGTGGAGGGACACTCTGAGATAGAGGAACAAGGATTTAATGTTAGTAGATGTTATTATTATTACCTACCATTAAAACTAAACAAATCAATGGTGAACATATTATGTATAGGTCAGGATGACCCTGTCTGGAGGAGCTTATGTTGCAAAAAACTTAGTCTGTGGCTATTTTCACACAACTCTATTTTTTGTGTTCTCAATAGAAGTCACATACACACATTGTATGTTGTTTTTACTTCTCTCTATAACAGCTATAGTTTGAGTAAAATAATATGGAGATGGGCAAGAGGTCTTAGAAAATACAGTTTTCCTAGGATACAAATACAGAGTAAGGCTGCCAGTTTTTAATATAATTGAAAATCATATGTTTCTTTATAATCTTTCCAGCAACCATCTGGAACTGAGAGACCACCTGATATCGGCCTAGAACTTAGCATCGAAAATGGTATGACTTAACATAACTTATTTAGAACTTAAATGATAAGTATAGCAGTAGTAAAATTCAAAAACCCTTGACAAAAAAACTGGGTGAACCGATTTTGATAAATGGGTGAATGCATTTTCCTATGTAAATAAAAAGTAGCTTATTATATATGTTAAGGCGTTGTTAGTAGTAAATACTATTCTGTAATTGTATATTTAACGTAGAATGCGTATGCATTCTATGTTAAATATACTGTACTATCTGTCTTACTCGCGACAGAGGAATTACTAGGTCCCATGTTCAGCAGTGGAAGTATTGTGACTGAGATGATGATGGTTTGCTTCACCTTATTAACATACAAATAAGTATTAATTTGTGTTACAGATATGGTAGAAATGCCGTCTCCATCGCCACCTTTGCCGGAAGTCGTAATGACGTCTACAAGTCGGCAACAGCAGACACCGACACCGACGCCGGTGCGACTACGGCGCTCTCCACGGACCAACCCACGAACCCACCCAATCATTCAGCTCACGGCTTCCTCCACTCTGCCTATAGCTCCCACTACTCTGCCCACAGCTACCACCACTCTGTTCAGGGCTTGCACCCCTCCTCAACAGCCTCCAACAATAATGTCGCCGCACTCCTCCGCTGCTTCTCCAAATCGCCGGCGGCGTATTATTGTTCGCCGAAGACGTGCTCAAACACCGTTTGACCGAGCAACAAGTGAGTTTGTGGCAATAGAACAGCGCCGCCTGGACTTGGAGGAACGGCGGGAGAGAACCGACGCCGATAGGATTGCGGTCGAACGCGAACGTGTCCAAGTGGAACGGGAACGGGTGCAAGTACAACGAGAACGAGGCATTTTGTTTAGCCGCTTTGCAGATATTGCCGAAGTATTTCTTCAGCAATATCTACAAATGCATCGCCCTGAGTAAATGAGATACAGCGGTAATTGATAGAATGTGGCCTATGTCCATCTCCGGTTATCAGCTATATTTGTACCAAATTTCATAAAAATCTGTTCAGCATTTTGGTTATGAAAAGGTAATAAACAGGCAGAGTTACTTTTGTTTTTGTAATATTAGTTAGGATAGTTACTAAAAATAACGTTCATAGATGCATGCATTTTTATTATTCTAAATGAGGTAAGGACTATAATCTACTTATTAGTAAATTGAGCATTGCTCTGCCTTGAAGCAGTTCCGTTTGGCTGTTTGCGTTGGAGCTTGTAGGTAGTGAGTAATCATCACCTCCATCAGTATTATCAACAGGGATAATGTTTGGTGCTGGTAATCGTGCTTTAACTGCCATGTTGTGTAACACACAGCACGCAAGAGTTATCCTGCTTGCGACACTAGGATGGTAGTGAAGAACTCTATCCTTCAGTAAACACCTCCAACGTGACTTCAACAAACCAAAGCAACGCTCAATTAAGTTCCTGGCCAGTATATGGCGTGATGTATATGTCTCTGCTTGAGATCCAGGTGCGGCATCTAACGCTGGGACCATTAACCAAGGCCGCTGTGGATAGCCAGAATCACCTGAAATCGAATAACATTAGTTGTTAGTTCTTGTAATATTATTTTCCTTATGTCATTCATTATGAAATCAAATATTTTATTAATAAGAGATAATTTATTTACTGTAGAATAATATAATACATATAGCTGTATTGTACATGGAACACATTGTGTACATAATATTATAACTTCAAGCGTCAGCTAATTTCTATATTAATCAGAAAAATGTAATTATAATTATCTACATTAATTTAAGGTACACAGATGTAGATAATGTGTATCCTGTTTTTAAATGAACATATGTTTTAAGTGTACCAAAATGTTGTATTGTTTATTTTTATTAGAGGATAAATATCATCTGGTTCCAGTCCAGTCCATGTAACAAACATACAAATATAATTATGGACTTGCTAAGTTTCTGTATAACATTTTCCTAATAACATTTATGATAAAACTAGTTTATGAGTTTAATTACACCTCCTCATTTATGTGTGTATACAAAAATTGTATTATCATCGCTGTACAATTTAGGTGATTTGTTTATTGTATAATATGAATGTCTTACCCAGTAACCAAACATGCTCTCCGTTTTGATGGAGTCTACGCATCTATGGCTCAACTTGACTTGCAGACCATATGTATGAGTCATGGGTAGCTCCACCAAACTTAGAATTAACATTAATTATTTCCATGTTGTGGTTGCAAACCTGAAACAGATAATATTATACTGTAGACTTAAATTTCTATTCAACCAAATCCTTTTTCCTTGATGAGAGGATAATCACCACAAGAACTTGACTATGTTGGTGTTTAAGCTATGCGGGATTGTAAGCACTAAAGCCCCCTGGGCGCCTGGCCCCTCGTCTGGTATAATGACATCAAAGGCAAATTACTATAATAGGCTTCTAACAACTACATTGGTTTGGTCTCTTGAATGTGCTTGTTAAAACTACCAACTTACCATCTGAACATTTATAGAATGGTAGCCTTTTCTATTGAAATATAAATGCTCCTCATTCGCCGGCTTAACAATTGCAATATGAGTGCAATCAATGCAACCTATTACACCTGGTAAATTGTATCTTCTTTGAAATCTGTAAAAACATAGGAAATCAATAAGTTTCCCTGGCATGTAAAAAAAGGTACAAAACAAACTGCTCATGTATTCTTACTTCATTAAAAATAATTACAATGCATAAATATATATATACCTATATAGCCTCTACTTACTCTTCCTTGATGTGTGATCGTTCACGTTGAGTTTGAGGGAAAACAATCCACTTTTGTATGATATTAGGATGGTTGAGGGCATCAACAACTTCCCTAATACAGCGACTCGTTGTTCTCTGAGTGAGATGTTGCGTTACCCCCACAACCCTTTGGTACGATCCTGTCGCAAAAAAGCTAAGGGCACAAAGTACCTGAAATAAGACAAATAATAACTTGAAAAACAATCATACTTATAAAATAACAACATTAACACATAAGTATGAAAATCTTCAGATTTCTTACCTTAACTTCTATGGGGATCTCTTGAGACCCTTTTATTCTGGTTGCAGCTCTTAATTCACGGACAAGCTTTTTAAATCCGGTTTTGCTCAGTCTAAAATGCTCGACAAACAATGATTCGGGCATTTCATCAATGCTTTCCAAATTCTGCCGTGAATTAAACCTTCTCTGGCGTCTAAGCCAGACAGTTTCATTTTCAGCTGCCCATAACATGCGAAGTGTATGCATTGCTAAAGCAAATAACTTTAAATAACTAACCAAACACGCAAACACTATCTACTTGATACAAGCAAATAATCGCCATTTTTCGTTTTCTACAGCATTTTGGGCTTCGATAAGGTTTCCATCAAACGATTCGATATATTTCGAAAGCGATTGTCAAAAAGTGACACTTGGCTAGGCATTTCTATACAAATTATCTATCAGCGATTTCGATTCGTTTGATGGAATCGATTATTTGAGACATTGTCTAGCAAATTTCGATTCGTCAACGATAGACCACGTGACCTATCGAACGCTTATGTCAATCCCATACATTTTGAACTTTTCCATTAGCGATATCGCTAGTGGAATGTTACTTTGTCTAGGCCCTCAGTTCTTCTTCTTTTTTGTATTGGACACGCATTTGCCAGTGTCAAGTATTAGGATTTTTTCAAGTTTCTTGAATAAACCAAGTTGTAAGTGTTCTAGTCACGTATACAGTCAATTTATATGTCGAGTCGTGCTTCAGTAAAGTGGTGGCGACTTTACTAGAAGATTTTATGGAGTTTTGCCGACAACGTAAAATCACACGTTTTACTGCTTTATTTCACTTGTCCACACTCATTCACTTTATCGAACACTTAGTAAATAAAACAGCACCATTTTTATAGCATTAATATTCAAAATAACAAGAGACACGACACAAGTTTAGGAAAATAAAACTAAGCAACAACACGTTACTAAGACGTTCCCGCCAAAACTCCGAGCGCACAGTTTCGGGTTTCGGGGAACAATTTTTTTTGGATTGGCTGCTCTGACTCTCCTCTGTTCTGTTCGTTCCACAAATTATAAAGTAATATGTTCGTTCGTTTCCGCCATTTTTGTTGTGGGTTTTGGGCTGTGTGGAAGCTAATTTATTTTCGTAAAAATACTAAATGATGGTGCGTCATTTTTGTGCTTCTGCTCAATTTGTTGCTGTAAGTATTATCAGTGGTAAAATATTATTGTTTGTGTACATATTAAGTATAGGTAAACCAGGCCATGCGAGTTGATCATGTTTGTTCATCATGATGGTTTTTTGATAATTATTTCTTTGCTGGGTGTACAGAATTCGTGGTCCTATTTACATGGGCTGGGTGGTTCTAGAGCGCATTTACCTTCATGGTAAGGATTTGAGGGTACCTTGCAAATTATATGTGCCAATTTGGTTTGGAACCATGTAGGTACTAGACTGACATTTCAAAAGACATTGATTGGTTGATCGGATCTTGTGCGTAATTTGTAATTATTTGTTTGACACAAACAAATCCGGCTAGGTCATAGACTTCTAGGCTAGATATTGAGGTATCTTTAGCCTGAATTGATGTCCTGGCTTGAAAGCCTCTAAACTAAACTTTTTGTATCAACCAAATTCGGTTGATAAGTTGATACAGGCAGTATGGACATATATGCTGCCATGTACAGGTGGCGCAGAGAGCTCCGTCTCCGAGGAGTTGATCCCCACCAAGCGTAAGGGAGTGGTGGAAGAGGAGGGCCCAAATGGACCTTTTGGAAAAGTGGCAGGTGCGCCTTGAACAGCCCTCAGCTGGGCTAAGAACAGTGAAGGCGGTCCGGCCAGTCCTACAAGACTGGTGGGACAGGGCACACGGGTTGCTAACTTCTCGCTTCATCTTGTCCTCACTAATCAAACCCACACTCAGATGTCTTTATTTTTTGGGGTACTTCTGTAACCTCATTCTTTTTGTTTCAGATGGCTTTATCAAATTTAGTCCTAATTTCTTCAGCGTCCCAAAGGGTGTCTTGAGGACAAGTTTTGTTACAGATTAAGTTAATTCTATTTACCTATTAAATCTATTTTTTATTATGTTGTCATCCAGTATTACCAACTGAGACAATCTTATCATTTCTGCTCAAGATAAAAATTACCGTTCAGTCTTGGAATAGGAACATTGCAAATCAGTTGTGTTGTTACACCTACAAGACTTTATTTTTGTCATAAACTCCATATTAAAAGTTTGTAAGATGGCATCGAGTGACCCTGAAATTAAGGACGGATTTACACTTCCTGTTTGGATGAAAACCAGGCCAGCAAGGTGAGGAAAACACATTTCTTTTGCATACATAATAGATAATTTTCATTTATACTAGAAGAATCACATTGATCTGGTTGCTTTGTTTACAGCATGAAAGACTCACATTAATATTTAAATGATCATTTGATTACCCAAGCAACATGTTCAGGGTGGTTATTTTTTACCATAATTATATCATATTAGGTATGTTTTTGTATGGTACTACTAATTGTAGTCTAAACAGTACAAATACCAATAAACAAAATAAAATGTAGGACTTCATTGATTTCACTCACCTGTATTGATCTAAGAACTATATTTTAATTTTTCTTGGATTAAAGTGTCATTAGGTACTTACGCTATCTTTTGTGATTTAATTATAAGTTTTTAAATAATATTATTTGATAAGATGTCTCACTTTCATTGCTGATAATGTGATGATAATCTCTTTGATAATATCTCCTATAAGTACAGTCTATTCAGTAATAGATGATTAAACCTAATATTCTATAATATTAATTGGCTTGTACTAGCATAATCGAATGAAAAACGAAATACCCGAATACATAAAAAGCGATTATCATAGTGTAAACTATTACGCTTAAGGTTTCCGAAAAGGGTATAGTACCATAGACCACATCTACACACTGCTGCAAGAGATAAAGAAGACCGAAGAATACAACTTGCCCCTTTGTTTAGTATATATAAGTGTTGAAGTGTCCGTACAGTGACGCCACCATGTCGGTTCGAGTACAAGATCAGAATTCGAAGGCATTTCCATTGAAGAGATTCACGCCTGTGAGGCAGGGAGACGTAGTCTCTACGAAACTGTTCACCGCCAGATTGGAAGATGCCTACAAGCTTCTGGAATGGAAAGGGCTCAGCATCAATACTAACGGCGAGTATTTCACTCACCTTCGGTCTACTGACGATAGTCATGGCAGAGTCGATGGAATACCTCTGTAGAGTTTCTCAATGGGTGGACCTTAAAATGAACATGGACAAAACGTAGGTTTTGTCGAACGCCCATGTAGTGCCCACCTCAATATCTATGAGGAACTCGAATCTTGAAGATGTTGACGATTAAGGTAGTCTAGAAGAGATCGCTGTTAGCGATAAGACCGCCCTTTGTGCCATTATCTTATGTGTGTATTATTACTTTTGTGGTGTCTATAAAGTGTTATTGATTGATTGACGAATACGTCTACCTAAGACAAACAGTCCAGCTAGGTAGGTCCAACGTCCAGCGAGAGAGGTCAATCGTCGAATCTAACTCGGCTGGGCAGCGTTCGTGAAACTCAAAAGCGTCTTTTTGTCTAATATAAATACCTCTCAGTGCCTCAAGTCGAAGGTTTACAACCAGTGTGTGTTACCAGTGATGACATACTGCACTGAAACATGGTCCCTAACTATGAACCTTATAAGGAAGCTCTATGCTCGAAGTCTCTCCACGAGATCGAATCAGAAATGAGAGGGATCCGTAGACGCACAGCGTATTAGCAAGTTGAAGTGGCTGTGGGCAGGGCCCATAGCACATAGAACTAATGGCTGATGGGGTCGATAAGTTCTCGAGTGGAGACCACGCGCCGGCAAGCGCAGCGTAGGAAGACCAGCCACGAGATGGGCAGATGACCTTATACAAGTATTTGTATTTTACTGTTGAGTGCCTTACAGTTGAATCCAGAACAAGCGAAAGGTTATTATTATGTATTATAGGTTTGAACCATGAGCGAATTGAGTGGATTCAAGAAGGCACGAACAACATAACTTTACACGCGAGTGCAACATAAATTTTAGTGAAGAAAATACTTTTAACTAAATACTTTTTGATTTCAAAACAAACAATCCAATTAACTGAAAAGGGAGAAGTAATAACTGTTATGTAATATCTTCAAATGTAGGTGGGGACGTACCTACTAAGCCCAGTTTTGACAAATTTTTCCGTATTATGTAATGTATGTATATTATTTCTGCCTTTTCAGTAAATTGGGTTGTTTGAAGTCTAATTTTTTTGTTACTTTTATTGAATTATGGCTTGCATGCCTTAACTTCATCGGGATATTAATTAAACTGTTTTTTTTACATAATTGGCAAGGAAGAGTGCGAAGTTTTTAAACCCCCGACCCAAAAAGAGGGATGTTATAAGTTGAACGTGTGTATCTGTGCCTGTCTGTGGTATCATAGCTCTCAAACAGATAGACTGATTTTGATATATATATATATATATATATTTGTTAGAAAGCGGATTTCATCAAGAGTATTCTTATCAGAATTATCAAAATATATTCAGCAATTTTTTTCCTATCGGGGTTTTTGAATTTTCTAAACTTGTATTATTCTTTTTATACTTATTGAAAAAAAAAACAGGAAAATTGTATTGGTAGCTACCTAAAGTTCGATTTTAATATCTGCAATTCAGTGATAAGAAAATTTTGTTTTGAATAGCGACAAGATTATTTTACATGACTGGATTGACCTTTAGGTACATCCAAAGCTGATAATATATTTTATAGCCCACCCGAAAGTTTAAATATAAAGATCGGTTAGGTATTATAAAACGATTGCAATACGGAGGCTTGGCTTGACGTCATCAGTGTTTGTGTGTGGTAAATATGGTTGCGACGTGATTTACCTTTTAGCGTATGCGTCACATTCACAACACAAAGGGAACAATAATAGATTCTGTACTCTGGTAAATCTCAAGTTTATTTTTATGTAGTACGTATCGAGATATTATATCTAATTCAACGACTGAAGAATTCAGGGCTGTTTTTTTTTCTTATGTTATCTCAGAACTTTCGACTGGGTGAACCGATTTTGATGATTCTTTTTTAATTTGAAAGATGGTGCTTCCCGCGTGGTCCCATTTCAATTTGGTCCAGTTCTGACAATGGCATCCATGAGAAGTCGGTTGCTTCAGTTTTCTTTAAGTATAATTATTTTATATAACCTTCGTTTCTAATATTAATCTGTAATCCTGTAGAATATCTTATTAAAACTTGATAATCTCGTAAACTCCTGCTACCTTTAATGAAAAGCAGCTTAGAAACCTTGTGAAATGTTTCACAACTCTAAAGTCGAGGCCAACAAGTTGAGTTCACTTCTAATCAAAGGAATGCCGGTTGAAATTTATATACGTACTTATACTAGTAAAACGTTGGATGTAAAGTAGAACCATTCTAAAATTGATCGCCCCTCCAAAATAATTATTTCAATGTATGAGAGGAAATATTTACTCCAATCTTTTTCTACTCCAGTCTAGACGGCAATTGAAGAATTAATGAGATAATTGAGATTGGCGGGATGTGTGTGTGTGTGTGTGTGTGTGTGTGTGTGTGTGTGTGTGTGTGTGTGTGTGTAATATGTCTGTGCTCAAGATTTGCATTTGCGCGTAGGTATTACATTGGAGAGGCGTTCGTTGAGTTTCACAAAGGTTGTTCTCTACTAGGGTGGCATAGGTGTAATCGTAGGGTGGTAGGTAACTGATCGGCATTCTTCAGTTTGGCGCAAACAAATAGTGTAGTTTGCAAGGCGCCAGTCTGTCTGGCTAGATTAGTTTAAGTTATCACTTCTGTCGGGCATCCCGAGACGCACGTCTTTTTTTATTTTTCCTCTCACCTACATTTAAAAACAATACTGAAAAAATATCTGCATTGTCTTTGCCCTGTTTTCGAGTTACTCTGTTTTGAATTTAATTATTTGTTTCACAATATATCATGGCTTCATATACCAAAAGCGCTATTTCTGTATCTTTCAAACATAACCGAATACAAGCCACGAATTCCTAAGTAATCTTTTGTCATCTCTTCATATCTCTTCATATCGGTTCTGGCATTTCTTTATCAATATGTGGAACCACTTCCAGGCTGATTTCTGATTATGGAGAAGGATGGGTTGACCCTCTGTTACAGCAATTTTGAAGATCTTGCAAGTCTCCAAACAACCGTCAAACGGCTTCATAAGGCTGTCTTTGATGATCTGCCTACCCTGTACGGGAGAATAGGCTTGAGGCGATACGTAGTATCTTCTAGTAGTTTGTGTTGAGGCGTAATGCTAATACTTGAGAAGGCTGGTGATGATTTTGTTGCAGTCCTAAGAAAGCCTTTAGTGGCACGCTTCGCACTCTTTCGGACACGCCTGAATCAGCAGAGTCAGAATCTTTCTGAGTAATTCATAAACCGAAATATATACATTGTAAAAATATTTAAAAACCTGTTTTAGCTTGTGTTAATAAAGCTCTTTCATATGATACCCCACATGATATGGTTAAAGCACTTTAAAATTTGGACCGTCCTTCCTTGCATAAAGATGTTTTGTGATTATTTATAAAATGTACAGTTTTCGGATTTTGTTAAAGTGAAAACTTCTTTAGCGGCGTTGGGCATTTTTGGGATGGGTAAAAAATGTTAAACTCGCGTCAGATCGTCAGACGGACAGTCAGAAACCTATTCTAACGTTCTGCTTTAAAGTTCATTATTGTATGTACAAGCGCCGTACACGAAGAATTAGCGTGTTTTAAGAGTATACAGCGCCATCTAGTACGTTGTTTTAGAACTAACTTCATTGTATGAAGTGTCCATACAATAAAGCTAGTTCCAGACCAACGTACTAGATGGCGCTATATAGTCTTAAAACATACTAACGCTTCGCGTACAGCGATGAGTAGGAGTTGTTTGTAAAATACAATATCTTTGGTCAAATCCTTCACGAGTCAGTATTTTTAAGTTTTAACTTCTGCCGGCACTCCCGAGTGCAACCCGTTGTTTTTTCTTTATGTGTACTTTATGACAATGCTTCTTGCCAAATTTCACAATTATAGGTTTTGTTTCCCTTGCCAGTGTCGAAATATGCGTTTTTTGCGGCTTATTCGGTTGTAACTTTTTTATGAAAACTGAGAAGTTAGATTTTTCTCTCTGCAGCAAGATACTATGGATCTGCGTACCTATATGGTTTTAATTTCAACTCGATATCTTCACGCGTTCTCGAGATACATACAGGTCTTGACAGACGGACATCAAAGTGATCCTGTAAGGGTTCCGTTTTTTCCTTTTGAGGTACGGAACCCTAAAAAATGAAGTAGTACCTGCTCAATTATTTAAATAATCGCACTACTTTTATCTCGAAAAATGGCGACCTTTGCCGATGTACTTTCTCAATCTTTCATTGTCATTTTGCACTTTCACGTAATCAAGGTCATTGATACGAATGATCGATGTTTTACGATTTGGCTATTTGTTTCCGATCGTCTAGTTTTATATGTTGAACATCTTTGTTTGTCAAGAGTCATGTACACATTTGTCCTATTGTAAATAGGGCCACGAATTCTGTGCATTTGTCCTAGAAATTAATTTGCTTTCGATGCTTTTAACTTTTTATCATCTAAGTATGAAATAATGTTTTCTAAGCTATTCGTGATTGTTGCTCATTGAAATTAAACATTTTTTAACAGGTTTATCGCGTATATTTTACATAATTTTGACGTGACCTGACGTTCCGAACACTTTGCAGCGTCCGTAGTCACAGGCAGTGCCGTAAATAGCCTTTTCTGCGCCCTGTTCGAGCTTCTATAATTGCGCCCTTGTTTTTTTAGATATTATAGGTACCCCTATCTAAAAAAACAAGGGCGCAGTAGCTAGAGCAATGCTATGTATAGGCCTACTTTATTTCATTCAGTCAGTTCATTCGGTCGTCTACGTCCGACCGACCGTGTAGCCGGCCCACAGTGATCGGGAGATCGACGCTCCCTTTCGTAGGTTTTTTTTTCTAAAATTCGGATTTTGGTTGTTTAAATGTACGTAATATTGTGTAAACTAACGTTTTATTCCATAATTTCGTTATAAAAAATCTTTTATTTTGCTTAATCAATGTAAACAAGTACTTAACAACTTTTTAAGTTAAACGGTTTTATTGAAAAAATTGTAGGTAATGTATTTACTGTATTTTACTAGAAAAGCCCTTTCATTTGATACCCATATTGTGGGGGTTGTGTTGAGCGTCGATTTTCCCCATCACGGTGCGGCCGGCCGCTTGACTCCGATAAACACTAAACACAAATACGCTCGTGCGCTGCCAAAAACAAAAGAGCGCGTTGTTTTGTCTCATTTAACAGACGTTTTTGATGATACTAGCATGTAGGTACGTATGTGTTGGAATCGAGCACTAGGGGCGCAGCGGGAACTTATCAGGAGCAAACCGAAAAAATAATAGCCCTGCCTAGTCTGGCCATTCTTGCGCCCCCCCAGAGTCTACGCCCTGTGCATGGGCACCGGTGGCACCGCCCTATTTACGGCACTGGTCACAGGTACATACAATCGAGAAAAAGATGGTACGGCGTGGCCTTGCTGCTCGATTTGGCCGGGGCCACTGCCGTGCCCCCAGATTACTACCGCCTATTATGTTTTAATGCAAAACGTTCTCTATGTACGCAGAAGTCTCTCATGATCAATCAAACAATATTTAATCTAAGTATGAATGTCATTCAATCAAGATTGATGGTGTGTTTTTACCCGACTACAGCAAAGCAGAGGGTTATGTGTTTGTTGATCGGTATGTATGTATACATGTATGCATTTATGTTCATTTGTCAAAAACCCCAAAATACTTGTAATGAGTGCCGTGTCAGTGCCATTTTTACCCGACTGCGTAACCCTCCGGTTATGATTTTAAATAATTATGAATGTGCAACTCTAATCCTATGATAACGTAATACGAGTAGCATGTCATAGATACCGTAAAGTTTTTACATCGGTCATTGTGACTTCTATTTGATATGAACTATTATGAACAAGAACCATCAAAGCTACAATCAAACCATGACATGAGTTTGTAATCATAGTTGGCTTTGCAGTACCTACCAGTCAGTTGAACATGTATTCTTTGTGACTTATGAAGACTTAAATTGATCACGAATGCATATATTTAGTCGACTTAAAAAACCGTATCATGTGGGGTATCATATGAAAGAGCTTCATTAGCACAAGCTAAAACAGGGTTTTAAATATTTTTGCGATGTATATTTTTCGATTTATAAAATCGAAAAATATACCCTATCGAAACCCTCGGTGAGCCAGTTTCACTCGCACTTGCCCGGTTTTTTTTGTATGTTTGTTAACCGATTACTTAGCCAATTGTGCATTGATTTTGATGATTCTTTTTGTATTTGGTAGGTCATACTTCAGAGGTGGTACCATATAAATTTTATCAAAATCGATGCAGTACTTTGTTTTTTATAACAAAATAACTGGTAAAATATCATCCAAGTGATCGTAGAAAAGTGAACAGCAGGTCGCGTACATATTGTAACGATAGTGACCTAGTCTCTTATCACTTTTTTTTTTGTAAGTAGGTATTTCAAAATAATTATGTAAATGCCTATAATAGCAATACAAAAAAAAACCTACCTATATATTGCACGCCAGAAATGGGTAAACTGTGAGACAAAATTATTTTATAAGACCATAATGTACCAGTTTCTGCAATAAAAGTTTTCTTATTCTTATTCTTATGTTCATTTGTCACTATCAAATAAATAATTGGAATAATGCAAACATGGCCCAGTGGCGACGGCCCTTGTTTAAACGGAAGGCACGGGGTTCGAATCCACATTCTGGCATCATTTATGATTTTTGGTGGAAATTTCTAGAAAGGAACTAATCCCCCCTCCCCCCCCGACTCTTTAAATAAAGAATCTCGTCAACATTCCAGAAAGTTCGGGAACAGGAGACGAAAACAAAAGACGAGCGAAAAGACTATCGAAATTGAACGTTCTGGAAGAAATAAATGACAAACGAAAAGACTATCGAAATTGAAGCTTCTAGAAGGTCCTACGGGGTATATAAGGAGCTTCATTCGCGGTCAGAAGTCAGTTCAGTTACAAGTGGCATAAAGGAAAGAAGAAGAAAAATTTACAAATGAAAGTGTAGTGAACAGTGTAGTAAAGAGACAGTATACGATTGATAGACAATTTCCGGCAGCCTAGTCGGGACCGTCCGACTTGCTACCCGCAGGTCCTGGGTACGAATTCCGCGGCACGCACCTCTGTCTTTGAAGTTATGTGCGTATTGTTGATTGCCGTCAACTTCAAACCGGTGAAGGAAAACATCGTGAGGAAACCTACATGTCTGAGAGTTATCAATGATCTTGAAAGATGTGTGAAGTCTGCCAACCCGCACTTGGCCAGCGTGGTAGATTATGGCTTTACCCTTCTCACAATAAGAAGATGGCCCGCGCCCAGCTGTGGGACAGTTTGTATAAACAAGGCTTATAAAAAAATACGAGAGTTCTTAGAAGTGTGTTTGACGCGCTAGATATAGTTCCCGTCACGTAAAAAGAACGCTGGTTTGTTCCTAAACGCTAACAAACCAGCGTTCTTTTTACGTGACGGGAACTATACGCACGCGGACTCTGTGTCGGAAGCGCACGGAGACTGTAATTATTGACGGTGTACGTGTTATAGATTGAAGTGCTCTGTAGAAGATAGTACGTGTCGGTGAATAAACGTGCCTGCAAACATCGTTGTTTCTTTCCAATCCCTGTACTCACTTCCCGTAACATTATGTATTGTATTGCGTATTTTGAAGTCGTTTTTTTTCATTTTTTAGGGTTCCGTACCTCAAAAGGAAAAAACGGAACCCCTAAAGGATCACTTTTGTTGTCCGTCCGTCCAGGTGTCAAGACCTGTATCTCGAGAACGCGTAAAGGTATCGTGTTGAAATTAAAACTATATAAGCAGATCCATAGTCTCTTGCTGCAGAAAGAAAAATCAAATTTCTGTTTTCGTAAAAAAAAAGTTACAACCTAATATGTCGTAAAAATGCACATTTCGACACACAAGGGAATCAAAACCTATGGGGTACTTTCTGTTGATCTAGAACTATGTTTAGCAAGGGGAACTTATTTTTTGAGCTGTTATTTAAATATTCGAGATGTTATTATGATCAGTTCAAAAACATATTGAGCAGTTATTTAATTTAATGGCGGTTGATTAATTATTGCGACAGTAAAACATGGACAGTAATAAAAAATCAGTCGGTTATTTTATCATACAATGTCAATTCTAAAAATAATTGAGCAGTCCAATAACTGAATGAGCGGTAAAAATGATGGAAAGTTATCTATGTATATGAGATTAGTTTTTTTTTTTTTTTTAATACAAATTTATAGATAATCATTTTTACAATTTGTTTTATTTAATTCCTTCAGTCAAGTAATTTAATTTTTCATTACTATTTAAGTACTGTTTATTTTATTTTACCACCTCATTGTTTATAGAATTGCTTAGAATGAGATTTTTTTACCGACAAATTCCGATTTATTACTGCCCACACGTAACCGCTCGTTCAATAATTTTTACCGCCCATTTAATTATTTTCCTGCTCAATTATATATTCACTGATCCATTTCATTATTTTTTATTACTCATTTTTGTTTACTTTACTGCTTAGTTTTAACTGCTGAACTAGTTATTAAACGTGCCATTTATAATTTTTAACTTACCAAAACTGCTATTTACTTCACTGCCTCTTTAAATCAGTGCCTTTAGCAAGAAGCATTGTGTTATAAGTACACATAGGAAAACATCCGAAACTATGATATTTTTAATTTAATCACAAAAACAACATGTGTCTTTATGCAAGGAATGAGGGTCCAAATTTTAAAGTGTATTAACCGTATCATGTGGGGTATCATATGAAAGAGCTTCATTATCACAAGGTAAACCAAGTTTTAATTATTTTTTCGATGTGTAATTTGCGGTTTATGAAGGAAAATATATAATTTCCCCCTTTTATCCACTAGTTTGTACGGAACCCTCGGTGAGCGAGGTTCACTTGCACTTGTCCGGTTTTTTAAACTATAATTATTATATTTGTATACTTTATTTTCTTGAGTGCTTTGTACAGGTGCTTGCCGATTAAAGTTCTTTTGAAGTGAAAACCTCTTTAGCTGCGTTGTGCATTTTTGGGATGGGTAAAAAAAATTAAAGACGTTCCGATCGCATGACGGACAGTCCGAAATCTATTCTAACGTTCTGCATTTAAAGTTCATTATTGTATGTACAAGTTTGTCCAATAAAGTTAGTTCAAGACCAACGTACTAGATGGCGTTGTATAGTCTTAAAACATGATAACGCTTCGCGTAAAGCGATGAGTCGGTTGTTTGTAAAATATAATATCTTTTGTCAAATCCTTCACGAGTCAGTCTTTTTGCTATTTTATTTTTTAGTTTTGACTTCTGCCGGCACTCCCGGAGTGCAAGCCGTTGTTTAATTTTTTAATTTTTTCTATAATAATTACTCAAGATTGCGTTGTATCAACTAAGGAAAAATAGTAATAACTACAAGTACATTTTTTTTCTGATACAGTCACAATTCATTGCGAATATTAATAAGGCATTATTTCTCTACATATATATAATCACTCGCGATGTTTGTCCTCAGCAACACGAGCTGATAACGGATAATGTCAATAATATTATTATCCTCTACGTAGGTGCCTATTTTTTTGACATCACCCCTGGTATCGTCTTATCAGTGTTTGTTTAAATAACTTTATGGTATGAAAATAATAAATCATAGAATGTACTTTGCACGTGCAATTTTCTCGAAAAGAAACTTTCGAAATAAAATTAACACTAGCAGTCTCTCTGCTATAGTGTTGTTTTAGTTTGTTTGGTTTCTCCCAAAAAAAGATGTCGCTCAACATCTTAACACCATGATACCATGATTCTTAACCATGTCTAGGTTTTCCCATGGGTGTCTATTTTAGCCAAAGATCTTTTTTTCATTTTAGTAAATGGAAAAGTTATAGTTAACCACAATTCTCAACCTGTCATGTTTGACTCACTAGTTTCATTTAACACGTGGAATATTGATTATATATAAATGATTTATCTTTATGAATTTCAAATAATGTTTGTGCTGTTTTGCGTTTCCAGTGGAGCAAATTTTCATGCAAATGCCCTTATTTGCATTAAGTACTATAATGATTTATGCAACATAGTTCTTAATAACAATAATACATGTAACAACAAGCGAATACATATAAGTTATGAAAAATACTACCCATCATTGTGGTGACTGTTTATATTATGGTCGATTATGCAATGTATGACATATTTATAGTATACGATACAGATAAACATCAACATGCATTGTGAATGACATCCCTCAAATAAATAAATAGCAAGAAGGCAAGAGCCTACCCCAGTAACGATTAGGTACAGGTTATCGAGTCAGCACCTGTCTTGCGCCATCACTTCACTCGTCAAAATATGGTTCAATGTGTATTTAAAAGAAAAACAAATGTGGCACCCAGCATTCCTGATCATTCCATTATTATGTCATAATTGTGATTCCAGTATCCGTACATGATTTTGTACTGTTATCTTTTCGGAAATTTTACGTCAGACTACGACACAGGTTAAACGACTGGTATTCTAATTTCACAACAGCTTGAGAAGTAGTTTTGATGTGACCGCTCGTGCCAAAACCCGAGATGCGTGCTGTTATTTCGAGCCTCTGTCTTCAACCTCTGCGTGTCTACGTAACATATATGTACGTAGTGTCATGTGCCTTTTTAAAGGGGAGTGGTCAAACCGGCGCTCGTTGTTGGTTGGCTTCGTGTGTGACGTCACAGCGAACGGTGTTTATTTTCAAACTTGTTTTCAAGCCGCACTTGCAAATTAATCGTGATAAGATAAAATACTCGATGATTTCGCAACAACTATAAAACGCGTTCGTGTCTTGTAATCGTTTCCAGTTCGCTTTATCGCTTTGCATTTAGAAGTGCGGTGTATTTTTACCACTCGTGAAATAATTTAATTAGTTTCTTAGCTCGAGCTATAAATAAAACTTGCAGTTGCATCTAGCCGGTTCGAATAGATTTATATCGGAGAGTAAAATAAAACATACCATGTTCAGAAAGAGAACCGTCGTAGCTCAACTCAACAACGTCATATCGTGAGTGTCATTCCCCCCTCAGACATATGTCTTTAGTTTAATATTTAATCAGTACAAGAGGCTATTGTTTCGATGACGATTACTTTCGTCCATATCATAGGTATTAATTAAACAATTATCAAATCGACTGTTAGATTGCGTCTGATAAAGCAGTAGTTTAAAGATTCTGACGGTTACATGTATTGTCTACAGGGATTTCGAGCCTTTCGCTGCATCACCGCCGGCGCCCGAGGACTCTTTCTTTTACCTACGCTATCCGAAGACCGAGGCTTTGTTCGGAAAGACTATTGAGCAAAAGCGGCCGCATGTTTTCGCTGAGGAAAAGGCGGTGACTGCGGCGAGTGTGTACAACATCGTCAAGGAAAAGGACTGGTCGAAGCACACCAAGCCGTGCCAAGACGTGCTCCACGGCATCGTGCCAATCAACACCGCCGGTGAGAATGCGCTATTTATTTCGGTATTCGGGCTAGATTCGTCAAGTACCACTTGCAGCGATTGAAATAAACGTTTAGAATCTAGACCTAGGCTATGGTTTGTGTTTGCACTCTATTATGAATGAATACTTGTGGACATTTCTCAACTCAATTCAATGTTATTCTTAACGAATATTGTGTCGGTATTGCTTGATGTGTCATTGGCAATGAACTTTATTATCATACAAACTGCGCTGCAGTATTACCACAAAACAACAGATTTTGTGGTGTTACGGACGTAAATGTGGCACAATTCCAAACGCAGCGTGCCGATGTCGAAAATTTTCAGCATTTTATTCGGACACGTATTCATCATTGTCTTAATTCCTGACGATTATGTAGCTGTTAATTAATAGAATATAAAAGGTTATTGTATTACATTGTTCGAGTGCCGGACAAATTAATCAACCAGGAACTTGACTAGTAATTGTAAATAAAGTAATTGGCTGAACATGTACTGGGGAACTTCCTCATTAGAAAATTCTAGTTTGATAACTTTGCACCAATGTATTGTGATATTTAGGTTGACAAACATTTAGTGATTTTTGAATGATGCATTTTGTGTCAACATCTTCACACAACTATTATATTCTATTAGAAAGTGAAAAGGAAAAAATAGGACTCTATATCATAGCCTTCTAGCACATTCAGATTATTTCAGATATTTGTTTGTCGCACCATTTTTAATAAAAAGCTGACACTACACAAAAAGTAGACAATAGTTATTTGTGCAACAAGAGAGCAAAGTCGTTTTTTTTTTGTTGCGAGTGCTGATTTTGAATCCTGAGTGTGGCGAGGGATTCAAAGGCACGAGATGCAAAAAACTTTGCTCTCATGTAACACACATAACTTTTCACTTCAGCAGTGAGAACACTTTAGGAGATAATAAATATTTACAGGTTAAATATCAGTTTTATTTGCAGTAAATACTTGTTTTCGTTTAAATACAACAATAAGTTAAAAAAAACAATAAATTACATTAAAAGACATAATTATCTTTTTGCTAAATTTCTTTACTTAGTACGAAATTCATCGGAACTTCGAAAGGGCTGGTCTTTGTCTCTCTCTCTTTCTACTGTTTAATCCATTTGTCACGTAACGAACTATAGAGAGGGCTATGCTCGGAGTCTCTTCGAGATCGAATCAGAAATGAAGAGATCGTAGATGTACGAAGTCACCGCGACATAGCACAGCGGATTAGTAAGTTGAAGTGGTGGTGGGCGGGGCACATATCACATAGAATGATGGCTGATGGGGCCGATAAGTTCTCGAGTGGAGACCGCACACCGGCAAGCGCAGCGTAGGAAGACCAGCCACGAGATGGATGGATGACTTCATCATACAAGTGGCGGGAAGATGCTGGATGCAAGCCGCTTTCCAATTACGCTTACAATTTTCTATCTGTAGCAAATTTATCGTGGCTTATTAGTAATAGCTAATTGGTTACAAAATTGTAATGTATGAAGACGCAGACAATGCAGATAGTATTAATAAGTCAGAGCTAGTATTGAACTAGGAAGAAATATAATGAATACTAAAATAAATGCACCGTATATTGACCTACTAAAGATTGTATCGAAAGCCAAATTCAATTAAGTCAATGATTATCAAATTTTGGCGAGTAAGTTTGTGTGTTTACGATAAAATGTAGAATACCAACTTAGAGAGTAACTTAGATTAGGTTAGTCGCCTCAACTGTATCGCTCTATTTCTAATTTTTACCCCGACATTCACTAACTAAAATACCTTTTTTAATCGACTTCCAAAAAGGAGGAGGTTATCAATTACACTGTATGTAATTTTTTTGTATGTTTGTTCAGCGCCAATTATGAATTGATTTTGCTGTTTTTTTTTGTTTGGTAGATTTTACTATTTATATTTTTACCATATTTCGGAATCAATGAAACGCGAGCTATTGGAAGTTTGGAAACTCGTTATTTTTAAGTTACATAATGAAAATCACAAATGGTCAATAACAATGAGTCTGAAATTACTCATTCGGTTAAAAATTCTCGCAATACCTATGTATATACATACATAACATTGTTTATGGTTTGCATGGGTATTACGAAAAAGATAAAATGTGGTTTACATAACCCGTATAATCGTATACCCGTATATCGCGTAAGTTTACAAACATCTACCTCATAAATACATAAAGAGTAATTATACGAATACAAAGCGTGATAATAGGTCATGCTTTGTATGTAGAGTCCATTTTAAAGAAGGACACAACTTATCTTATAGGTCTTTTTTACAAGACATATCTGATCACTAAAATAAGGTTGTGTTATTTCAGTCAATTCCGTAACACCAAAGCCGAAGCCGGCCGGCACCGATGACGGGTTCAAGGGTGAGGGCGCTGCTTGCGGCACCTCCGTCGTCAAGGTTGGTACCACGACATGGTCTAACATGGACTGCGCGATCTAAAACAAAACCTTCCGAAAGGGCTTGCTAACACTTAAAATATTCATAGAAAATTAGCTTCGTAATAGTTTCTAGCTACAACTGTAGCGTTCATTCGCGTTTGAGCAAGTGTTTCGTGATTGTATTGTATATAATCAATGCTCACAGACATTGTGGTAGGCGTAAGTAAGACCTATACCATTATAACAATAGCTGTCTTATTTCAATATCACTTTGCATTTGACTCCTTCTACAGTAGGCAGAATAAGACTAAACCCTAAGGCCCACTTGCACGCATCGTTGGGTTAAATATATAAATTTAGAGTTTGTTAACTCTGGGTTAGATAGTTAAAATTTTAACTCTCAATAAGCCTTGCACCACTCAAAAATAACACCGGGTTAACAAACCCACAAGTAACCCGACATTTCTTTTTTTTTTACTGGGAACATTGAAATCTTTATGTGCATCTATTATAATCCGACCAAAGATGAATAAAACTTGTATGCCTTTCATTGGATAACAGTTGACGACGTTAGAATTTAACTGTATAGTGTCTCGCTCTCGCTCGCATAACGTAAGATAAGATAAGTTTGCACTAATATACTTAATCATTTCTTCATCATTATCAGAGAATAATAAATTGTTCATCACTTCGATATTTTAATTAACAACATGATAAAATAGAATAGATGTACACAATAAACTGCTGAACTTCACCTCAATTAATTTTGACATACGCTTCACTAACCCAGAGTTAACCGACTTAACCCTCCCACATCGGTGGGTTAAATATTTAAAAATGTAACCCTGGGTTTACTTCTAACTATTGGCGACGCAAGATAAATTATTTATTTAACTCTGTGTTAGCAGTTAACTCAGAGTTAGTTACGCTAACCCTGGAACGTGCAAGTGGGCCTAAGTAATGTTAAAGTAAGACTGCTAAGACGATTGTGATATGGCCTCTGATCGTTTTGTTATTTTACTTTTTGATTGGTAACAAACGCTAATTTATTTGGAAATTAATAAGTAGCCAAATCAGCTGTAGTTTACTAAAAAACACATCAGTTTACAACAAATAATGTCAATGTGGGTAACTTTGATTTCGTGTCAAACATTGTACATCACCTTTTTTCTTGAGGGTCTTGATCTTTTTTCAAATGATTAGTAGTTAAATTACTTGATTAATTAATTAGCAGTTGTTTTGGCTTCTACTTTTATTGTGATTTTACTACTATTATGAATTTTTCCCCAAAAGATTTTGGAAAAAGAAAATTAAGAACCTTCTCAAAATTATGCATAATGTTTGACAGTCGAAAGTTACCCCGTTGACAGTAACAGATTCAGATAAATATTTTTCAATATTACACAGCCTGATTTTTTTGTAATCTTTTGTCATTCCAGAAACTATTTTAATTCCTGTACTTTTTACTTACTTTATACTTCCAAATAATGCATAACACATAGTTATCTATAACTGTGACTGATTGATAACCTGTGGCATCTATAGGGCGAGTGACATACAGACCACAGTCTGTCTTTACTCGCTGATCTAATGCCTTGTTGTTAATTAACTATAAATATTATTTAGGTACTGACACATATTAATTTATTTTAATTGCGGTTCTCTCAGTCAATTATTTTTTGAGAACATATTATTGAGGAATTTTTACCTTGTATTTCATCATAAGCATCTTTTACTAAAATATTTTGTAATAAATAAGAGTAGTTATTGAATTTCCCTTTCAAGCTGCTGTGTCGTAGTTTTATTGCTCAATGGAAAAATAAAAACGCAGGGAAAATTGTTGAAAGATGAATCACCCATCAATGTCATCCTTGTAAACTTTGTAATAAACTGTTAGTAACATTTGTGGCTCTTATAAATCACACTTTTATATATCTTATTGTATTTTTAACAGCTATTTATTGCAATATCATGTGATTACTTATGAGCTTCAATTAGCTCATTAATTCTATGTATAGGCACGTGTATGTACACGTGCCTATACATAGAAATAATAAGCTTCGAATGCGAGTTTCCTCTAGATTACTGAAGCAACTTTAACCCGTAACAAACAAGTAAGCATGATTTGGCACAATTTCACCTCTCTTTAATTTCTTTTCTCTCGTGACAAATACTTCTACGCACTTAAAACATCATTCGAACGCTCATACACATGTCAAAGACAATAATAATACGTGATGGTTATGCAGGTTTGGTAGATTTTTGGCTTCAGCTATAAACGGTAGTCGAAAACGAGCGTCAATTTGTCTACATTTGTCGTTTCTCGCACCTACTAATTCTCGTTAACTACTTCGAATTAGTGTCAGTTCGAAAACTTAGCAAAAATCACATGTACTGGTTTGCACAAGGCGTGTTAGTTGCATGCCCTATGCTCTCTGGTCTTAAACCAACACGGCTAGGCTAACTTTAAAAGTGAGAACCACAAACCGTAAAGAATGGGCCACAAATATATCGCATAGCCTGTACCTACCTTTAGAAATACAGCTGTCATCTGCAACCAAATAATATTTATGAAACGGCAAACTAAAATAAATGTGTCATCACTAGTCATCGTGGATGATTAACGGTTAATAACGTGATTCCAGGTGGCTCACCAGATGATGTCAGGGTCTCGTCCGCGCGGCTTCACCGTAGCGTCTCCGGCCGAGGAGCCGGCCGTACCGCCCACTCCACAGCAGTACAACTTGAACCACCGGCGCGGCTCCAAGAGCTTGCCCGTCACGCCAGCTCATTCACCTCACGGCAGCCCCACCAGTCGCAAAAAGATGAACGTTAACCGGTAAGATATTCACATTTATATCTATGGGTTTTTAGGTATGTGTTGACACGCCCACAACGGTCTCACCGAATAGAGCGTATTGAGTAGAATATTTACTAATTTTCTATCTGTAGCAAATTTATCGTGGTTTATTTAATAGCTAATTAGTTACAAAATTGTAATGTATGAAGACGCAGACAAGAGGCGGCAAGACGCTGGATGCAACAGTGGACTTCTTATGGCCGAGAAGATGATGATGATTTTTTTTTCTTCGTCTTCGTGTAGCGCCATAGGCTACAGCCCTAAGCTTTGTGCCGAGGCAGTAAAAATTCAGTTTATACCAGCAAAAAGACTCGCTTCTATTTTATTTCTATTGAATGCCAATCCTATTTACTAAAACTAGATAATTACAATATATTAGGTAATTATTGCAAAATAAATGGCAAATAGTTGCCCTCATCCTGTCGTTGTAACTTTTCATCTGTAATATAACTTCAAAGAATGTTGAGGCAGTCATAATTAAATTTTATCTCTACTCAATTCCAATCCCCAACCATCACTAAATATACATCAGTGGATATATATCCATATCTACCTTATCCATACATATCATACCTTATCCAAATCCTAATCTTAACTATTATAAAAGTTTATAAAAGACCAAAGCACGTTGCATGCTCTGTGATTTAGTAATTGGTACGTATAATCAGTGTGTACACGATAGTCACGTTTTGGTACCACCTGTTACTGTTACCTACCGATACGACACGGTGACGTATACTATCGCGCCATTATCAACAACACGTCGCGGCTTGTATGACAAACAGTATGCCACGATTGCTTTGGAAAACTATATCTATCAATTTAAAGTGTGTATGTATAGATGGTGAAAACGAGATTTTTTTCGATGAATATCAGGTTTAATCTCTATATAAGTATATATAAATCAATTGCTGTTCGTTTGTCTCGCTAAAACTCGAGAACAGCTGGGCCGATTTAGCTGATTTAACAGCTGGGCCGATTTAGCTGATTTTGGTTTAGAAATGATTGTCGTAGTCCAGGGAAGGTTTAAACGTTGAGAAAATATCGGGTCCACTCATTGATAGGTGATACGAAGTACGCCGGGTCATCTAGTCGGTTAATATTTTTTGCTTTATGACTTTCTAATCAGTCATAACTAGGAAGGAAATTAGTTGTGCTCCGCGGTTTCACTTGTCTATTGATGAAAATGGTGATGATAATGAAATGTGCCTATGTCCTTCTCCAGGCTCTCAACTGTCTGTGTCAAATTTTATATTGATTGGTTTATCCGTTTAATCGTGTAAAGGTAACAAACAGAGAAAGTGTTAATTTCGCCTTTATGTTACTGAGGTAGGGTATTACCATTGCGCATTGTTTAAGTCTCATGTTTTTGTTGAGAAAAAAACTTCTTTGTTTTTAAAGTAAATTTGCATGCAGTGCTTCCTTTGAAAGGTAACACAAGTTAATATCAAGAAGTGTTAACTATGGTGTTTATCTGATGTAGTTGTCATTGTGAAGCCTCAATAAATAAATGTCAAGTTAAAGTCGACTAGGAAAGTATGTTTTTGCTCTTTGAACAGGTCTGCCTTTTGTGGGTGTGTCTCGCCTAGTCACCGGACTCTGCGTCGGTCACCTTGACATTTTATTTTCTTATCCTGTTTGTTTTGGATTCGGTTTATTCACAGAAATAAACACGAAAATTAACTTGAACTTGACTTTAGTTCGAATTTGTATGCATTTCTTTTTACCACATGACATCACAAGATAATTTTAGTTACAAAAACATGTTTGATGGGATGCATTCACGAAATAAATTGTTGTTTAGTACTATGCAAATTATTTAAGCAAAGTTTTGCTTTCGCTAACTAACGCACTAACAAAGCATTAGGTACATATATTTACCATTAGGAAAATTATTTGATGACATTCCTGATTACATTTAGTTTTGTCACCATTAGTAAAGTATAACTTTAATGACTGCTGGAGTAAATTGTAAGAATACAATAATACTTAGTATTTCACAATAGTGTCTAATTAGTATTTCATAATAGTGTCTAATGAATTTTTGGTCTGTACTGGTGAAATAATAAGATTTAATACTAAAATAATAACTGACTGATCACTGAAATTAAACAACTTTTAAAGGAATTACCTCGTATATATTACTATAATTAGGTTTAAAAGATTATTTATTCTCATATTAAGATATTACATCACTTCCATGAGAACATAATTAACGATTTAATTTATACAGTTCGTCATCGCAGATAGTAGGTCCAAAATATAAATACAAACAAACACAAACACATCACAACGTATTAAACATCACATTTAATTTCTATGAATAATGAAAACCTGAAAAGTAATAAAATTCGTATTTTTTCTTTACAATTAACTCTAGGCTATTTGGATGGTCTAATTAAGAAGTTTTATATTCTAACTAATGTTATAAATGCAATTGTATGTCTGTCTCATCTGTTTGTTACGAGTACCTTTTCACGATCAAATAATAATATTTTAAGATCACAATTAACTGTTTCACCTGTTTTGCAAGAAATAAATGAATACAAATATGAAAATGGTTAAACCGATAGTTACGAAATTTGATATTATAGAGATACATAGCTGAGTACCTGGAGGAGGACATAGGCCAGATTTCATCATCATCATCATCACAGTTTTCAACACTATGCGGGTGAAACCGTTTACTATAAAATAACGCTGTCAGGAGTTAAAATGTATGGTCAATGTATACTTACTTAGTATTTAATACAATTTGTCCATTTACACAATGTTGTTACCAACGGTTGTTGGCATGCTAACTAACACTGGTAATTGATATCTTTTTGCTCCATTCTTTCGCCAAGAAAATATTCAATTTTTATTCAGTTTTAGTAATCTATTTTGCATTTTTTGAAAGAAAGTAACCAAATTTCCTAAGCGTTTTGTAGAAAAGTTACATAAGAACGAGGTCGGCTATGCAATATCTTATTTCCCAATATAACCTTGTTGATAACTAAACTATGTATTCAAAGAGCGAGTACTGTGGTTAACCATGAACCGTAGTCGGTTATGAAGAATATTATGCAAGTTGGCCAATTAAATATAATGAAGGTTGTATTTGAAAGGTTTTTCTTTTGTTTTATAATAATTAGATGATAAAATGCTTTATATCGAGCGACATAATAATTATAGCTGACCCTTTAACTGCAATGACACCTAAGCTTAAGGGCTAGTTGCCCATTGGAAGACGAAATAATGGAGGATTTTAAAGTTACCAATGTTTAATTTCCAATCGAAATAAGATGTTATTTTAGGTGTTTAAAATTGTAATCCCACGGACATGCAGCGGCCAAGCTATGCATCTGTAACTTACGTGCACTTTGTAGGAAAATGTAATGATTCAATCCACTGCAACACTGGTCCTTTTATGCGCGGTTCACGGTTGCAGTAAGCTTCTGCGTTTACATCGTATGTGGCAATGGAACCCTAGGTCAAATAGAATCTTAGTCATTTTAACCAAAGGGTAATCAAAGTACTTACTTAAAAATATGTGTACATGAAGCAGTGACATAATGTCATACATGACCACAGAAGACATTAATAGTATTACACATGACTTTGAATCTAAAGAATAGAATAACCATTTAATTAGTTGATAGTTTTTATTTCAAACTAAGGATTTAATTTGTCTTATAAAGTTAACAATGATGTATCATTTATTCCAGTTACTTCACATCCCCGTTCGAGCCGACGGAAGACGGCGCGAACCGTTCCTGGTTGACGTCAGCGTTACTCGGCTTCAAGAAGGACCTCACCACATCCACCTCGACGTTGGCTGAGGAGGACACGCTCGAAGTTAGATTGCAAGGTGCGTATCTTTACTTATTCACCAGTTTGTGACGCGCAGCTTCACCAGTTGACATTAATACGTATGTTGCACCTTAAGGTTATACTCAAAGCGCGCAGATATCTCTCTTGCGCATCACAACATTTTTAAACATATTTTGTTCTATTATTATTATTAACAGTTTGTTACAGGAGACTAAGTACAGATGGAAAGATGAGCGAGAAAGGTCTAAAATAACTAGATGTCCATGCCTAGCATGAATTTACACAAGATAGGGATATATGGCGCCGCTTATTATCGGAGGCCAAGATATATTGGGCCGCTTCCCCAACATAGATAGATAGATAGGGGTGACTAAAATTACTAATATTTCTGTTTTGCGTTAATATGTCCATTTTGCAAATGTGATTAAAATTTTAATGCATTCATTTATTATTGTCACACCTAATGGTATTAGACATTGGGCTGTATGACGTAAAAGTAACTTAATTCGGATGTGAGTTGACTAAAATCTTTCCTAACGTGGTTGTCTGGTATGCAGAATGTATAATAAATTATACATTCTGCGCTGCTCCTTTTGAAAAGACCGCCGAATGCGCTTGAAACTGTAGTCTGAGTTTTCGACTCCAAATACAACAAACTGATAATAAGACTGAAGTTAGTTTCACATGACAAAATAGGTCATCTCACTAGTATTATTTTTAAATAAGAAAAATCTTTTGAAACCTTTAATTTTGGACACTGGAATACAATATATACATCGCAACTGAATGCAAGCGCGCTTCATTGTAGACCGTAACGATCGTTTATTACCAGGCTTATTATGACGGTCAAACGCAAGTCTATTTTCGAATAAAAAATGTTCTGTTGTAAAACGTGATGGAATAATGTTTTAGTAGTTACATAATAATATTTAAAATAATGATTTACAATAGAATTATCGAAGTTATTATATGCTCTCTGTGATTTAAATATGACAACACGATTGAAATGTATAATAATGTATCATTGTACTCTGCTATTGTACTTAATCTTTATGTCGCATCAATCCATCTCGGAATTTGAATAATTTATGTTACATTATACGCTATGATTTCATGTGACACGGCACGATTCCTTTACCACTATTCAAACAAGAATAGGGATGTTTTGTTGATGACTGACGTTTTATTTATTGTAACAGTTTTATAGTATCCTTCCTAATAATATTAAAGCAAAAAAACTGTGTCTATTGTATGTCTCTCGTGTCTGTTTGTTACCTTTTCATGTCTAAACAGCTTAACCAATCGTTATGAAATTTGGTACAGATATTCTTTGTGTGTAATTTGGGAACTGTATTTAAATTTGAAGAAATTCAAATCTTTATAATAATAATAATTGTTTGTTTCCAACAATTTTTGCATAAAAAATAATAATATTTACATAGTACTTAAAGCATCCAAGTAATACATGTAATGCATTGAAAATAAAATTAACAAAACTATATTATAGGAGCTATTTTAGGATTTAGGTACATATTATATAGGGGTTTGTGAGGCCCTAGCTCCCACAGTAGGATACCCTGAGTTTGTGGGAGCTAGTTCTCTTCTATTACGCTCGAGAAAGCAGACGTACCGACATTGGGTATGGAAGATAGGTTATGATTATGGGGGTGTGTGTGTGTGTGCGTGTGCGTGTGCGCGCGTGTTTGTGTGTACATGTGTTTGTGAGGAGTGCGTGTTTGTGTATCTGTCTTATTGTTTTGCTCGGACAATTTCTTCTGTATCGTTGTACCCTAAAGTGAGTAGGTATTCTTATTTTTTTTTCCTGTATTTATTTCTTGTGTCTTTTACAATATTCAGATTTTTTCTAACTGCTTATATATCATAACTCCTAAAGAGTTGTAAGATCTCTGTCCTATCCTTGTTTTTGTTTTTGGAAGTTTCAATCTGAATGCACATCTAGGGTGAGAATTTGGATGATTGTAGTTGGAGGATTCAAGAGCTGTACGATGGAATCTCAAGGCACAAGCCTGTATAAAAAGCTGTCGCACCCGGAGCTGTTTGGTGTACTTAGAGAGGTCATCTGTTGGATAACGAAAGGGTTAATTATAGGCAACTTTGAGAATTAGCCTTTGCGCACGTTCCGCTTTTATAAAGTGAGTAGTATAAGAAGCGTCCCAGGAGATTATAGAGTAATTTGGTACAGAGGCACATAAGGCAGTATATACCATTTCTATGGTTTTGACATCGGCTATGTTTCTTAATCTTTAAAATATATACACTAGTTTTTTGAGACTTTTTCTCAGTGAATCTAATTGTTTTAGCCAAGATAGTTGTTCATCAATATAAATGCCTAAGTATTTGATGTTTTCGACTTGTTCTAGTAGTGGACATTGGCATGTGCTCTCGCTATTAGTAGTAATGTTACATAAGTGAAGTTTTATGCATGGGGGTTGAGTTGGTGCCGAGCTGCTGGATATACGAAACGACAGGATTTTGTTTTTTGTTGCGTTGAGTGTCAGTAAATTTTGTTGCAGCCAATTAAGAACATTACGTAGGCCTTTGTTGGCCACTTTGGACACCGCATCCCAGTTATAGAAGACTATAGCAGTGTCATCAGCAAATGTGAATATTTTGGCCTGTGTGACACTTAATTGACATAAGTCATTTATGTAGACTAAAAAGAGGGTAGGGCCAAGCACGCTACCCTGTGGGACACCATAGGAGATTTCTTCGAAGTCACTGTACAGCCCGTTGATTTTTACCCTTTGTTTTCGGTTTGATAGGTACAAGAGAAACCATTCCAGTGCAGAGCCACGTACGCCAAGACATACCAACTTCCTCAACAAGATACGCCTGGAAACGGTATCAAACGCTTTGGCAAGGTCAAGGAAGTGAATAATGTCACGTTTATATTCTTTTTATAATTTTATTCTTGCTTAAAATGTCGTCACTCTTTGTTTGGTTGTCCATAAAAAAGAATGCAGTGACAATTCTGTGCATTCACAATTCTACAAAAATACCACTTACACATATTTTAATCAGTGTTTATTCTTTACAGGTCTAGCAGAGTCAGTAGAAAACCTCGGCCCAGCGCCCAAAGGAAAAGAACCTCAGCAGATATTTCAAGAAGCCGCGACGCAGCGGCCGAACAAACCCACCATCCGACCCAAACCTTCAGAACTTCGAGAGATGAACTTCTGGTCTCCCACATCCATGTGAGGCAGCCAGGAACGAGTTGCGCGCACGCAACTCCTAGGATTAGTTTCTTGCTGTTGTAGCACATTTGACGTCGCCACTCTGTAATATGCTATCCATATGCTAATTTTGTGTTTGGATTTCATACTAACTTTTCTTGTAATAAGGCATGAGTTGACGCGTTGACCATGACATGGTCGGCTTGTGGAAGCCGGAGATATAAGACTTTGACTTGCACCAGAAATATCAAATTGTTGACCGTTGAGTGTCCATACTACGGTATCTGTATTGGACGAATTTTCTATGAACTACAATTTGGTGCGAGCTCGAATAAGTCTGGAGGTTTGAACTTTTTATTCCATTTATTTATAAGTTTTGTCATCTTATTTTATACTTCACATTTCATCAAAATTACTCAATATTTGTAGTGTTACATTCTATTTAGATCATATATTTCATTATTATTTTGAATCTTCCAACCAGTTAACCGTAATTTAATTTCATATTTTCTAATGAAATAACTCTATAGGTTTAGGGTTGAATGATATTATTTTTATAAATTACATTTTTTTAAATGTATCAGGAATTGAGTTGTCGTGTAAAAATCGTTTGACGATGCTGCTTATTGCCAAATGAAAATTATAGATGAATGTTATATTTTTGTAAGAGTGAATTAGAGTGAATGAACATTTCCTATGATGTTTATCGAATTTAAGTGAAAAAACAAACTTCAAGCAATTTTTTAGTATTATTAAGTATATTTTTATGATCATATTATGTGTTTTTGAGCAGAAATAATATGATTTGAATTTCGATGGAACCGTCTATCTATGTAGTTTCAGTCGTAAATACATATACCACATGAAATAATATCTGATAATAAATATTTTTTTTCGATCTAAGATTTTTATATTTTTCTACAAAAAGTTATCAATAGTTTATCCCAAACGAATTGAAATGGCTTATTATTTTCGCAGCAACTAGGGTGAATAACTATTTGCAAACCAAAGGAATTACTTGTCAGTCGCATTAATAGTTATTTGTTATACAAGAGTGCAAAGTTGCTTTTTAACCGCGTGCTCAATTTTGATGATCGAGCAAGCGAAGGATTCAAAAATTTCACTCGCTGCGCTCGTGATTCAAAAATTAGAATCCTGAGCGTCAGCGAGGGAATCAAAAGAGCACGAGGTGAAAAATCTTTGCACTTGAGTGCAACACGCAACTTTTCATCCCACCTCAGCGAGGAAATGACTAAATGCAAAAAAAAAAAACATTTACAATCACAAGATACTTTTATTTCAGTTTAGGTATTAACTACTACATTATGGTAAGTATTACAGAATAATCTTTAAATTATAACAAATACCACTTAGGTATAATGGTTGATGACCAGATGAGGCTCTTTTTAAAAATTCCACTAATTTAGGATAGGTCTATACTACATGTATGTCTTTTTTCATCTTTATTGTTGCTTTTAGCATTGAATACGTACTCCATAGAGTGCTTGATTTATTGGTCTCGGATAATTCAATAAAATATGCCAGCAAAACGTTTTCGAAGAAAGTTTTGGCTTCTTTAGCTAGTCGCCACGTGTTATATATATATTGTTTCAAATACCTACTTCTCGCGTGATTGTTGAGGGAGAAAGCTCATTTGCGCATTATTAACAGTTTCAGTCAATTTTGTTGGCGTCAAATAAACTTCTTAGAATCTAGAAAGCTAGAATCACTCATTTTAGGGTTTTCACTTGTTTTCAATTTCTTGTTTCAAGAAATGTGGTGTGACACGCAGTTGGCGACTTTTTGGAGGTCCGTACACAAGTCTTCAAGTAACTAACTAAACTAGCCGGGCACGACTCTCCGAAAAAAAAAACCTAAGATTTTAACAATAAGTCGTTAAAAGAAAATGGCGCGCGCAAAGCAAATTAAAAAAAGTACACCAATAAGGTTCCGAGTCTGAGTTGTTAACAAATAAAAAAATGTATGATAAATTCGGTACCATGGAGGTAGAAGTAAATAGGTATAATGATGTTTTGAATTCTCAAACTCAGTGCACACGATGTTCTAAATTTGAATTTACTTTATCCTCTAGCTAGAGGATAAAATCGGCTTTTGCACTCAGATACCGAAGAGCAAAAATACTCTTTCCGAGATGAGAGGGGGGATGAAAAAAATATTTTTCAGGCCTCATGGCTCAGTGCTAGTACGACTGCCTCTTGAGCTCTAGGTCGTGGGTTCGATCCCCACCCAAGGCAAACATTTGTGTGATGAGCATGGATGTTTGTTCAATGTCTGCGAGTTTATATGTGTCAAGTATGTATTTACAAAAAAGTATATATAGTCTGTAGAGTACCGTGATGTAGGATCCTACAATACCATATGATGCGCTTTAGGCCTTAGGGGTAATCCGCCCCTGCAAACATGTGCGCACAACAAGCCAGCGCGAGAGTATTTTCGTTTTTTATTATACTGTTCGTTGGACAATCAATGTATTTTTTTCGCGATTGATCGCCAGGCGCCCCTAAAATCTGGCGCCCTAGGTCCGGACCTTTTCGGCCTCTGGTAGTAGGTATAACAAAGTTGCACTGTTTTCAGATTTGTCAAATTTTTACACCCTTTTTGGCGTTGAGGCCACTATAAATCCGTTTTAGGCAAGGTGGGCGGTGTTCAAAGGTAAATACAGATGTAATAAGTAAAAAAAAATTACAAACTGATCCTGTTCAAATTATGAACGCGATGAACAAGATCCTTTTGTATACATTTTAGAAATTTTTACGGGAAAATAAATAAATGGCTTCTCGACTTAAGCCTTGTTTCCCGCGTTTTTTCTCACGACTTTTTAATTAGTCTCTCTCTTCATTACTCTAATCGGATTTGCGTTCACGCCCGCGCCCGTTAGGGGTGACTTAATGTTTTCTCAAGTTAAATGTACTCGAGTTATTTTGCCAACGAAGTGATTTATTTTGTACCAGACTACAGTAAAAGACAGTACGACTTTAACATATAACACTCGCTTCATATTTACCAAATTTACTTTCTCTAATCTTTATTGGTACTTCTGGTAGGTAATTTTTTTGGCCTAATTTAAGTATTATTTTTTGCTATCTACATAAACCATGTGTCAATGCGTGCTTTAGACGTAAAAAATAATATAATAACTGTTATTAGTAAAGCGAAAGTAAACTGCCTGTATCTTCTCTATTCCTCTTTGTTACTTTTTCCCGTCTAAGCGATTGAACGGATAGGTAGTTAAAACTATTGAGATGGATATTGACCACACAGTACCGGCGGAGATCTAGTTACAAGAAAGGAGAATATGTTCTTAGTGAAGACTGAAGAGTAGGTATCCAGTAAGTTATATTTACAATCGCGCGTAACCGCGGGACACAGCTGGTATGTATATAATTAAATTAGTGTTGTATGAATCATGATGCAGTTTGGTATGAGGATGTAGAAGCTTTCAGGGTGAAGATAACACCCTGGAGATGGATAAGGATAGAAAGGAGACAGGAGAAGGATATTTCATAAAACTAAACATAACATATCTCGCAGTTTCCACAATCCAGCCGCCCAGTTAGCTGGAGGTCTCATTTAGGGTTCCCTGTTTATACGCATACTATTTTAAGCCCTATTTTACAAAACTATACAAATTTACGTCAAAAAAATCATTACTCCTAGTATTCCAAGTCGTAGTATATCTAGCCCTACATATACTTAAATACGAGTATATTTATTATGAGTCGGCAGTTAGGTTGGAGCGTGGCGGATGTGTTTTCTTACGCGTATGAAGTCGCGGGTACAGCTGGTTAAAAATATTTTTTCTAAATGGCGCTGTTCAGCTTACTTCCGGCTGTATATAATTAAGGAAATTGAACAGCGTCAAATGCGACATTCAATGAACTGGCTGGCCCATGCTTAAGACCATTCATACAATAGAGTGACCAAGGTGTTGCCAAAATCAGGTCCTAGTTTTTTTTGGAGATTGAGTCACCCTCGTCCGTGGGGAAAGCACCCATCGGAATAGTTGCTTTACTGCTGTGAGACCGTTCTGCCGCACGCTGCAACGATTGGGTAGCCAGTCATGGAGGGTAGCGATATCTGAGGCACGGTGCACCGCTGGCCGACCGCAGTTAGTAGGGGCCCCAAGTAGTGAACTAGCCACTCACGAAAGGCTGCCCCTGTCGTTGCTAACAAACTGGTGGAATCAGAAACTCTTGTCAAGTAAAATATTTGAAATCAGATAGTTCTATCAAACGGATTCGGGCAAATGATATTTTAACAAAACTATTCCCAATAGATGGGTTATCATTGTCACAAAATATACATCATTTATAAAAGTATAAGCAATAATACTATGATAGGAAAAATATGAGTCATAGCCATTATGCACATTGAGTGTATGACAACCAAAAGATAGGACAACTTAATAAGTATAACTATAGGGAATATATTGGTACAATGAGATGACGCTTGTGTAATGGAAGTGCGGACGGCGGCCCCTTGTGTGGGACGTCACGTGCGTTGATACTTTGGCACCTTCTCATCTTCCTGAGTAGGGCTGGCGCTGCAGCTGATTCGGCGGAGCAGCACGAGCGGCGTAAATATGTGTAATCTCGGTAGAGGTTACATATTTGAGCTGTTTGGTGTCGAGACTTTTGGTTCGTGGGAACCAGGAAATCATCTCATAAAAAAAAAAACTGAGCGCCTGATCGATGCGACGCGTGACCAATGCTGGTGCGTATCTGGCCCAACGCATAAGCATTGCCATTCAATGGGGCAATGCGGATAGCATGCTGGGTACGCTGCCAGTGGGTTTGAGCATTTGGATTGTCTTTAGAACTTTATCGGTCTGGGGTAATCGATATGCTTTTTTGTAGTAGTTTAGTTAGTTGAGTTTGTATATTGTTTTGTTGTAGTTAATAAAGGCATTTGCCCGTAAAAAAGCCGCCCTGCGATATTTATTATAATTTCATCATCAATAGTATTTTTTATTGTTACGCGGGTGATACCGTAAGACAAAGCTATAATATGAAATGGACATAAAGATATTCGGAGATATGGTTACTTTCTAATATATCACGGCCTTCGTTCCGTCATTGCGAGGGGACGAAAATTAATTAATCAGTGATGGGGTTAATTCGGAACAGCTGGCTGCCGCTGTAACGGATATTGGAGACCTTTGTTAATTGTTAGTTGTGGCGCCTTGCGACGATGCCGTCTCATGTTTGACAGGTGGGCTTCAGGCCTTCATTAGAACATAAATTGGAGTTAGAATTTCCACTAGAAAGATAATGTTGTTTAATATTTCAACTTATCTATATATAGATATAGATTATGGCTGTATGAGCTCTGTACCTACCTACCCTTTGCATTTCCATAAAATGAAAAAGACAACCAAAAAAAAGATTAAAGTATTTTGCAGTATTTTGATTGAAAATTTCAGTTTTTATTTTCCATATTTTAAACATAACAAACAACAAAAACAAAACATAATAACATATTTTGTATAACAAAATAATATTAATCCATATTTTGCCTGTTGCTGAAGTGGTCAAATAATGATTAAAGTTAAAACTGAAAAAACCCACTTCAAAATACGCAATGCGGAATATATTTTTCTAGTTATTTTGTTATAAAAACCAAAGTACTGAACCGATTTTGATAAAATTAATATGGGACCACCTCTGACCTACCAAACAAAACAGAATAATCAAAAACAATTCATTTTTGGCGGAGTGATCGCTGAACATACATAAAAAATGTTCATATTTTTTTTTAATATTGCTATCTTTATTACATATTTATCCGAGACCTAGTCATGTGTGTGTTTGTTGGGTGTTGATTTCTTTACTTGAGAACGTCATTGTATATAACTATATAGGTACTTACCTATCGGTGCATCTTTAAACTCCGCCTGTCCACAGAATACTGTAACAGTAGTCCATAGCTTAAGTTATTATAACGTCACAAATATCCAATGAGCCGGATTTGTCAGCCTGTATTGGACTATTACTACACGACATTTTTTTCGACACTAATACATAATTATAATTTGTATCAAAAAGCTAATTTTACAATTTTTCATACCATTCAACCACACCATACATTTCAGACACCTCACATGGGCTACGTGTACTACGTAGTGCTACGCATTCAGATAACACTCTACACGATAATCGTAGCAATTGCTAACAAGGATAGGACGAAAGCAGTAAGTGATTTTTCATAAAGCAAGGGCTTATTAATATTTATCAAGTTTTCTTCGTTTTATTTTTCTGATGCTCTCTTCTACCTAAGTAAAATATTATATATAATCTGAAATTGGTTTAAGACGATCAGTCAGACATATAGCCTCTATTGTACAATTCTGGAATCAGGTCACGTGCCGTCCGCGTCTTGGTGAAATACCTACATATACAGTTTTACCATTAAATACTAAACCATAGCTTGTCTGCTGTGAAATTTCAAATTCAAATTCAAAGTTTCAAAGTGTGAAATTCAAGCGAAATTTTGTCCAATAATGAAAACGGAATATAAGAAAATCCTAAAAATTTCTATCACGCCTAAAATAATGATTTGGCAGCGGGAGTGGCGGCGCAAAGCGTGACTTATTCCTTCCGAACGCAATGTAAAGTAATAAGCGGTATCAAATAGAACCTTTCTTCCTGATTAAATGTTAGATGTAACCGACTACGATGTTCACCGCTATTCTCATCCACACTCTGCCCTTTCCTAGCAAGTTATCATTACTCGGAATGATTCCATCTGCTCTAAACTCGGACGTTTAATAAATGTACCTTTCCCAGCACTACAGCGGAGCGCATCAGTTTAACTGTCACTTGCCGCTACCTACTCCTGACTCGAAACAATTCCAGAAATGAAAATATTTTTAGAGCCATTTGCTAGAAAGCCTTTTGAAGCGGTAGACTGAAGCTTATTTTTTATTTACGAACACCTTTTGAGATGGCTGTACTGTATGGACTAAATTGTGGCGTTAAATGAGTAATTGAATCAGAAACGAAAAGGTTTGAAGAAAACAGTCGTATTGTAAAGTATATTGGGACCGGTGGTAGAGGCAAATAATATCAGTAGATGTTCAATCATATGCAATCATATTTGAAAAGATAGATGCGTATAAGTAATCTATGCTTTTAGGAATCTAAAAATAAACAACAGAGACTAACTAGACTATCGACAATTGAACGTCATAGCCCACGATACTAAGAACACCAAGCCCGGAATGGGAACTGGCTCCCATGTCAGACAATACCATAAAGGGTTTGGTGAGAAATTTTCAGCTATAGGAAGTAGCAGCTAGTCAGCCGAGTACTAGAGAGCTCTACAGTCCGGTCGCGACGGAGGAAGAATTTTTCTCTACGTTAACCTGTTTTCGCGACGGCAACATTATATTTACGCGGGAGCAACAATGTACGAAATTCTTCTTATTGTGCGATGACCCGAGATCTGGGTGGTACCTAGTTCAACAAATTTCCTTGGCCATTCAGCGCGGTAACGCTGCGAGCGTGATGGGGACTCTCAGATCAGGGTCTGCATGGGTACTTCTGCATGCGTGGGACTTGCAGCCTTACACTAACATTAGTTAAGAATTAGACTTTATTTTATATTATGTTAATATATTGTGCAATTGACTTTACCACGATGTCATGGTTAGCTCACGATATATCCGTCATCGGAAGCTCAAGATTATTGGTTATTGATAAGCCATGACCTCTGGCACGGAACTTGGATGTTATACATATATCTACATTTTTTCATATCTACTTAACTAAATAACAAATCGACCGAACCATCTCTTGGGCCATTAAGGTTATTGAATGATAAATAAAGTTTGAGTACGCAGCGGGCGAGGGGATGCCAAACGGGTCAATATGGCCGGATTAACCGGCTTTGTTCTCCTGATGAATAATTGTGTCCACCGGCGGGTTGGATTAAACCGCTTTCTACTGATTTAATTGACAATCCTAGCATAATTGTTAGCTATTAATAGGATGTACAGGACACTGATGACCTGTAATAAATGAAGTATGTCATTAAGGTTGTATGTGAGATAGATAAAGCCTTCACATGAGACGGTTTGAAAGCTCACATGCAACCAGAGTAGAGGCATGACCCGTTGAATCTGTGTGTAGATATCGGGCGAACTGTGCGATATCCGGATAACACAGCGACGTCCTGGTTGAATTACCGGCTTTGTGTAACTGATGAGTCATTGTGTCGAGTCTTCGTAAACTGTTATTGGAAATCCCAGCCTGTGGTTTATGTGGGTTTCGATGGCATCCAAATTGAAATTGTCAAGCACTACGCTTGTGATTTTGAAGAGTATTATGCATCTACATATATAAGTAGTAGGGTTGTGCGCAATCGGCGCAAGAAGTTTTTTTTTCGTGTATTACCTTACCTTACTACCATAAAATTTACCTTTTAGTTCATAGTAGTTCAACAATGTATTTAGCAAATAAAATTTTACTTTACTTTACTTTAATATACTGCTAAACATTCTGCAACTTTAAATCTTTAACGCCTGCAACTGTATTTTAGATATTTTGGTGTTTTGATGGACCTTTTGACACTTTTTGATCTACTCAATGGACATTATTATGGGCCACAGAATATTTGGATTTACTAGATATTTTGGCCCATTAGACGTAATCGGAACGCTAAAAATTTTATAAACTGATTTTATCTAAACATCGATTTGTCATATGACATATTATTATATATATTGAACCTTTGTACCAAACTATACTAAAGCACAGAAACTGTAAAATGGTTGAATTACTAAACATATCAGATTAGGAAACTGACTAGGTAATGAAAGTTGCGAATTAGGAAATCTGGCGACTTAACAGACCGACATTTATGATGGGTTGCTCTTATCTTGAAGAAACAGAGTCACTAGCAATTAAAAGACACCCACATTTTAACTAGGATATAGGTATGATCCACTAAAGAAAGGCATTCCTCATTTTAGTAGTATGTTAAATAAAATGTCCACCTTGAACGTCGCTTCTTAGAGGTTCAAGCTGCTCCAAAGTAAAAAAAAACAAGGCAAAATAAAATATGAAATACCTTTTATGTTTTTTTGTAAAAAAAACTGTGCTGTGGAAGGTGGGTTTAGCCGTACCATTAGTTCGGTTAACAGAACTACTGATACTAATCATAACTTAACTACACACACAAGCCTTATATTTTGTTATCATTTATTAGATTCGAACTCATAATAAGATAGTTATCTAAAATCACAGACTTAAAATCACAGGTTATCTGACCTTATTTGTGAAAGATCTTAGAGTAAATGTGTTTCTTTGTACCTATGTAATTGTAGATACGTACTATCCCTACCTTATGACATACAATAGAGAGTATGGGGTAGCATTTTTTTATCATCATCATTTCGCCCACTGTTCAGGATAGTCCTCTATTATTATATATCATAAATGTCCGAATATATAATAAGAGTCCTTTATCTAAAATAATGTCTCCTTGTTTCCTGTAATATAGAATTTCAATTTTTTTTAGGTGTTTTCCAGTTATTAAGTAATTGGTAATTTAAATAATAATAATGACATATTTTAATATTTAAAACGGAAAAATTGCAATAATATCACCTCTACTTAATGTAAGTACGGCTCACATTTCAGGCGCTTTTAGAATAACTCTCCAAGGTATTTTGTGGGAGAGACGGTGGGTATCAAGTTCAGGAGAAAACCTCCGGCACGTTTGATCCAAGCAATGAATATTTTGTTCTTTAGTTCACACCTAGCGGCATTCTATGCCTAGCGGTATTCGGTATTTATGAACGTATCCTAGACATACATACATATGTACATTCTAAGATAATATCATTTTTTTCGAAATAATTGATTTAACTGTCGGCCAGTTGCGGGTTTCCTAAAGCATCTTTCCTTTCAACAGCTTGCAGGCTTAATTGTTTTTTTTTTAGTAATACATGGTTATTTTTCAAGTTTATATGAAAAAAGTCCCTACCCCCTGCCAGCTAAACAGTTGACTTTGGAGATACAATACAAAAACACTTTATTGACACCATAATACTTAAGTACATGATAAGGGCGTAAGAAAGGTACAAAAGGTGGCCTTATCGCAAATAGCGATCTATTCCAGACAACCTTTAGCAAATTAAAGAAGAACATATAAGTAAACGCGGAGATGTAAAAAAAATGTTGATGTAAAAAAATGTAGCATATAATATAATTAAACTAAAAGAAAACTATCATGGCTAAGTGACTAGTCTTTACAAGTGAACGAGTTTGTGAACGTGTGTGTTTGTGAACGAGTTCTTTACAAGTCGATCAACTGAAGAAAAAAAAATACCAAGAGAAGTAAGAAATGAAAATTTCATTGAAACTAATGTAAATAAACTCGTATTTTCATAGTATTGCAACGACAACAAGAGATCCCGTTATAAGTTTACATAAATTGTGATGTGCAACTACGGAAAACCAACTTTGCACGTGGCCTGACACGCACTTAGCCGGTTTTTTATGTTTAAATACATCAATGACTGTAATGTTGTAAAACTTTTCTAAAAAAACCTATTCACTCTTGTATTGAAGAGATTCAGGTCACCAAGGTATTATTCATTAGGGAAAATTGGGATAGGTAAGTAGTGCGTTCTATCCAACCACCACCTAGCCGTCTTAAAAAAAGAGTTCCTGGCTAATTAATGTATTTACTGGAAAGTTGCTTTGACGTTAGTGCTACCAGAAGTTCAACATACCTACATTAAGAGTCTGTAGGTCGACCATCGTCCGTCTCGCTCGCGCATACCGACTTTTTGAAGATATAAAATGACCAAACAAAAACAATAATAAAAATGTTACTAGAAAGCGACATCACAAATCGACAAAAGTTTTATTTTGAATCAAGTTCATTTTCATTTTCGCAGGCCTAGTTTGTCATAAAAAAAATACATAAAAAATATTTTTACGGTAATAATTATTCATCATCATCATCATCTCAGCCATAAGAAGTCCACTGCTGGACATAGGCCTCCCCCATGGATTTCCAGAAAGACCGGTTGGAAGCGGCCTGCATCCAGCGTCTTCCTGCCACTTGTAAGATATCCTCTGTCCACCTTGTGGCTGGTCTTCCTACGCTGCGCTTGCCGGTTCGTGGTCTCCATTCGAGAACTTTTCGGCCCCATCGGCCGTCAGTTCTACGTGCTATGTGCCCTGCCCATGCACTGCCACTTCAACTTGCTTATCTGCTGTGTGGATGTATGTCGGTGACTTTTGTACATCTACGGATATCTTAGTTCCTAATACGATCTCGTAGAGAGACTCCGAGCATAGCCCTCTCCATAGCCCGCTGCGTGACTGCCCATAGAAAGTGACCACGTTTCAGTGCCTTATGTCATCACTGGTAGCACACACTGGTTGTAAACTTTCGACTTCAAGGACTGGGGTATATTGGACGAGAAGACGCTTTTGAGTTTCCTAAACGCTGCCCATCCGAGTTGGATACGACGACCTCTCTCGCAAAGTTTGACCTGCCTAGTCGGACTGTTTGTCCTACTAGATAGACGTATTCGTCGATAACTTCGAGAGTGGAGTTCTCCACAGTTATTGGGGTGGGCACTACATGGGCGTTCACATAACCTTCGTTTTGTCCATGTTCATCTTAAGACGTGGGTCTTAAGATGAACATGGACAAAACGAGTTTCTCAACGGGTGGCCGTTGAGAAACTCGATTAAAAATTATAACGTAATGAAAATCAATTTAGATCAAAATGAAATTTTTGTCGAATTTTTTTAATTTTGCGTTCTTGTGCGGTCTTTAATTTTTCTTTTTATAAGTCCACTTATTCATTTTATGTCTTCGAAAATATTAGTATGCGCGAGCGAGACGGACGATGGTCGATCTCTCTCGACTCTTAATAATAATATAAAAGTTGTATGGGTAGGTATGTACAATGTACATCTAACTAGAATATGCAGATTGTAGGTAACACATGTGCGCGCTCGATGATTTCCCCACAGACCTGTCAATTTCTCTGGCTAGAATGACATTAGTTGCACTTTACTTGATTAAATATTTACGTTCAATAAGCGTTCAATCATAAAAAATGAGTTTTGTGGTATTCGTTAAACGTACGATACGTTTATTAAAAACTACGACGTAAAAGTAACGTGAGTGTAACTTATAATGTACGAGTAATTATTATTTGTGGTCTGTAATCATTTTGTAATCAGATTAAGTATCTGTAACGGTTAGCTTTTTCTTTGTTTTTTTAAGTAAATTTGCATGCTGTGCTTCCTTTGAAAGGTAACACATTTAGTTAATATTGAGAAGTGTTATTTATGGTGTTTATGTGATGTAGTTACCATTGTGAAGCCTTAATAAATAAATAAAATAAATAAATACATTTTGTAATACTATGTATACAGGTATCTTCACGAATAAAAAACCACACACCCTACAACCTACAGGTTAGATGAGAAAAAAAAACTATTTTACGTGTAGGGGAGATTTTAACCGACTTCCAAAAAGAAGGAGGTTCTCAATTTTACTGTATGTTTTTTTTGTATGTTTGTTTTTGATGATTCTTTTTGTTTGGTAGGTTATATCTCAGAAGTGGTCCCATATAATTTTTATCAAAATCAAAAAATGAATAAATTCTAATTATGTATTATAAAATTACCACTTCCTAAATAAATATTTGGTAACTTGTTTTGCCAAATGTAACAAAACAACTAGCTGGCGGCTCAAGATTTCACAAGTCGCTAATGTAAGTACAGCTCAGGGAACATGTTTACCCAAATAAATAGAGTTTCAGTTACAGAAGCCTGTTATAGAATCACAGTACACACAAGTTAGCGACAGTACGGCATATATTTTATACAAATTCTTAATTATTTATAGTGACCTGAAAAGAGAAAATTAATAATTATTTGATCGAGAGAGCGAGTCTCTATAAAGGTAGTGTATAAAGGTAGGTACTTATGAAGCCAACAAGTTAATGCTATTCGTTAATTAGGCATAAAACAGTATAAATTAAAGAAACGCTTCTATTTTATTTTCTTTAAGATCTCTTTTTAACGGGGGCTTATGCATTAATAATGTATGCCATGACAGCTTCATAAAGAAGAAGACGAGTGAACATGATTTAGACATAGTTGGACTTAACATACTAAGTCCGTTGGACACAGCGGAATACTATCGCTTGTTCGCATTTTGAACATTACCGAGAATGCTAGTGTCAACGGTTGTAAAAAATATAAATACTTAAATTTTTTATTTGTTTTTATTATTATTACCTTCATCTACGCGTTGTTAAAAATGGGAACAAATTTTTTGAGCTGTTATTTAAATATTCGAGATGTTATTATGATCAGTTCAAAAACATATTGAGCAGTTATTTAATTTAATGGCGGTTGATTAATTATTGCGACAGTAAAACATGGACAGTAATAAAAAAATCAATTAGTCGGTTATTTTATCATACAATGTCAATTCCAAAAATAATTGAGCAGTCCAATAACTGAATGAGCGGTAAAAATGATGGAAAGTTATCTATGTATATAGGTATAAGCAATAATTTCTTCAGAGGTTATGGTTTTTTTTTTAATTTATTTTTTATTTTATACAAATTTATAGATAATATTTTTTACAATTTGTTTTATTTAATTCCTTCAGTAAGCAAAAGTTATTTAATTTTTCGTTACTATTTATGTGCTGTTTTTTTTTATTTTATTTGACCACCTCATTGTTTATAGAATTGCTTAGAATGAGATTTCTTACCGACAAATTTCGATTTATTACTGTCCACACGTAACCGCTCGTTCAATAATTTTTACCGCCCATTAAATTTTTTTCCTGCTCAATTATATATTCACTGATCCATTTCATTATTTTTTATTACTAATTTTTGTTTACTTTACTGCTTAGTTTTAACTGCTGAACTAGTTATTAAACGTGCCATTTATAATTTTTAACTTACCAAAACTGCTATTTACAACTGCCTCTTTAAATCAGTGCCGTTAAAAATCAACATCAGAAGATTTTTTTCTACATTCTACATAAGACAAGCCTCATGGCTCAGTGGTAGCATGTCTGCCTTATGAGCTATATATAGGTCGTGGGTTCGATCCTCGCCTAGGACAAACATTTTTGCTGAGCACGTATATATATAAATAAATATTCTATAAGCCATCTGGTTCCCATATTACAAGCTTTGCTTAGTATGGAGCTAGATGGTGTTGTGTGAAAATATCCTCCAATATACATTTATTTATTCTATACTGCAAAAAGAGGAGGTTCTCCATTCGTAGCGTATATTTTTTAGACTGAAATATTAGGGCGTCACTCGTCTCCCTCTGTTTGCAACTGTCATTGAATTCATGTAGAGTTGTGTTACCGGATGCAGTATACTGCGGTTGAAGTACATACCAACACACAGTTAATTTCGCCACGATGTAGATAAAGCACGTAGCCTTTCGCCCCCGGCTCGTTTTCCGTTGCCACCTTTTAATTTCTCTCTAAATGTGCACAAAAAGTAAATATTTGAGGTGTTTTTTATGATAAAGGGAACGTACCTCTTTACGTCGTAATAAAACCGAGCGATGTTGGATGTTTGTTTGGAGTTTTTTAATGCAACGATGTTTTTTTCATAAAGTTATAAAGTCCGTAAAAATGAAGATATATATTAAATGTGCCACTGGCATCATTCTGCTAATATGTAAAATGTGTACATTTTAAGTATACTCAATTAAAGTTAATATACATACTTAACAACCGCTTTAATTTCAACCGCAAACCGACTATAGTTTTTTTCAGTTTGTGCGAGACGCGTTATCGAGGTGTCCTTTGAAAAAGACCGCCGAATGCGGTTGAAAATATAGTCGGATTTTTCGACTCAAAATACACGTGAGTGACTGTAGTTTTTATTTAAAAAGAATAAAATGTATTGTTCAATTATGTATTATTCAGTTCAGGCATATTGGGATAAAGGCAAATTGAAATTTAGACCAAAGCAAGCAAAGATCATTTTGACATTAAGTACCTACTAACGAACCGGATCCTGTAGGTACAGATCTTAGAGATAAAACATTTTGAGAACAACAGTTGTGTTCATGAAGAACATACAGTACAAGATTAAAATTAATATTTAAAATTTAATATTCTATAAAGAATTTTTATAATTTCAGGCAATTTTATTTTTATGTAGCTTATTCTAATTGAAGGGTTGTAAGTCTAAAGGGTCAAAGTGCAAATTTTTTTAAATATTTTTTTTCATGAGCATATTATTAGGCATGGCACATAGATCGTATTTTTGTAATAATATTGTTTGTTTTTTTGGCACTTGGACTCCTTAGAATTACAATCCTTCAATTATTACGCATACTTTGTATTGACCAAAAACGTACTAAGACACGCATATGTTCCGTAACCGTGTATATTTTACACAATCATTTTCACTGAAAGCTTACGACAATACTAGCCTATAAAGTAGAGATATGGAACAACAGACCGTTTTAGGTGGTTTTCATATGTCTGACACCACATATTGCAGCGTGATGCGTTATGATCAAGACACTAAAGACAGCCAATTCTAATTAGACTAATTAATACATTGGCTACTTTTTGTCCTGAACAATAATAACTCCATTGATATAATTTATGTAAAACAGCGGCTAACACCGCGGGGCACAGCTAGTTTTTCTATACTATTTAAGTACTTTACTATACAAGCTTTTAAATGAGGTATATATAATTTTGGGTAGAATTTCTTCTGAATAAAATACCAATATTGACCTCTCCTTTGTACAGCTGGAGCTGGCTCTCGATTCAATCATTCTCGCTCACTTTGACATTGATTGATCACGCAGACGTTAATTTCTATTACATTGAAAATTCATTTTACTTACTCAAAACCTGTGGCTAAAATATTTAGGTACTTATCTATAATTTTATTCAAATAATAGGTTATCTTAAGCTAGGTGCGTTTTTAATAAATTGATATATATGTATTTTTAAAATACTACAGTAATCCTTATATTTTGTTATGATAATTAATTGTTAGAGTTTGTAGTTTATTTACTTTTTTTTCATATTATTATTAAATCATGTTTATTTATTATATTATTACTCACATGAGATTTGGATCTCTGTCTAAAGGCGGAATCTCCGTTTGTTATGATAATTAATTCCGTTTATTAATCCGTTTGTTATGATAATTAATTGTTAGAGTTTGTAGTTTATTTACTTTTTTTCATATTATTAAATCATGTTTATTTATTATATTATTACTCACATGAGATTTGGATCTCTGTCTAAAGGCGGAATCTCCGTTCTGATTGATTTTTATTCCAAACGATATCTCTGACTATTTAGATGGAACATTCAGGGAAGGATAAACTTCATGTTTAAGGCCCGGCTAGTCCGCAAAAGCAGTAAAACAAAGCTTTTAGAAAATTTACAAAAAATACTTGTATTATTAGTACAAGCTCAAATTTTTTGTATGTAAAATTTTGATCTGTTGGCTAGGTTTCGTTAGAAACAAAAACACGATTGCTGAAAAAAATCTCGATAGCTTTATTTTTTGAAAAATATGCCATTTTATTTATTTTTCCCATTTATCTCTAAAGTGTTTAAAGCCATCAAAACCAAATTTACCATGTTAAGTAGCTATTACATTTTTTTAGTGTTCTAGAATTTCATTTTTGATACGTTTAGTGCATTATTTTATAGTAATTTATTTTACAATAAGTTTGCTCGCGAGCAACCGTCCCGCCGCCTTGCTTCAGCTGTTCACCCGCGCCAGTCTGTCGGTGACCACTGTCAGCGACGGTACTGTGTCGGATTGCATCGCGCGCCAAATAAAACAAATTACTATGGGAAATCATAGAACAAAGAAACCAAAAAATAAGCGAACGCGTAAGCGCAAAATTTTGGCTCATATAGAAATGATGCGATCCCGAAAAAGGTAAATACCCAGTTGCAAGTTATTATTTCCTAGAAATATAAATGTAAGTATTTATATAGATCACTCGCACTCGCAGTTCATAAACCTATGAGTTATATTCATACTCGTATAAAGAAAATGTACTTACTCTTACCTGATGTTCAAATATTTCAGTTATGAAAGATGTGTGAAGTCTGCCAACCCGCATTTGGCCAGCGTGGTAGATTATGGCCTTACCCTTCTTATAATGAGAAGATGGCCCGCGCCCAGCAGTGGGACAGTTTGTACAAACAGGGCTCATAAAAAATAAATGTATACATAAACATACATACACATGCTAGCTGCATCCCGCGGTTTCACCCGCGTAGTGATGAAAAATGGTGATAATAATATATATATATATATATATTCTGTCTTTCTCCAGGTCCTAAAGAATTTCTGTTCCAAATTTCATAATTATTGGTTCAGCCGTTTAGCCGTTTAGGTAACAAACAGACAGAGATACAGACGACAGACAATTTCGCTTTTATAATCTTATATGATTCATACATTTGAAAAACATAACCCACCTTTTTGCACATTCCGGTAAAAATACACCGCGGTCGCGGCAGGCGGCATATGGCGCGGCATCTTTGAACGCGTCACAGACTTTGAGAGTACCTATATAGGTATACCGCCGTCTGTCGCGCGCCGCCCGCGCCGCGCGCAGGTAGGTAATTTTTACCCGATTGCGTAAGGAGGGTTGTTTATCGAGTATATGTATGTTTGTATTTATGTATGTAAGGGTGTATGTGGGTGTATATCTATGTATGTACTATGCATATTTTTAGATTACCTCCTACAGCCTAAACAGCTTGACCGATTTTGATGTGCTAGGTGTCGTTAGATTCGTCTTTACTCTCTGAATATCATATGCTATATTATATTTTTTGTAACGCATTTTTTTTACTCTTGCAAAAATAAAATAAAATGTTTTTTCATAACCTAGAACTTCTTCGTGATAAATAAGAAATAAGTAATTTTACTGGAATAAAAATACACACTTCAACTTTTTACAGCGATTTTAAGTATACATATATTACGTATTAAATATTTTAAATAGGTAGTTTCATAACATTTATATTTCCACCACAAATACAGGGTGTTAGGTTAGGTTAGGTTAGTTAGGTACATTTATCAGTGATCGACCTTGTTAGCATTATTCTTGTATATTGCAGATCAAAGAAGCACCTTGAAGTAATCAACGAGTCTTTGATAACATTAGAGCCAGTTGATTTGAATACTTCTAGGATTGAGTGAGCACTACAACCTTATTTATTTTACAAAAAATGAGGTATACGCACATATATTTTTGTAACTGCAAATTTGTATGAATTGGTAGGTAGACCAGCAATTTATGTGAAAACCTCACGCAAAAAAGTAAAATAAATTATAATGCACCTGTTTGTATAATTAAAATATATCTTATGTGCATTAGCCTCGTTGTAATGATAAAATGTGTGGTTGCTACAACGTTTACTTTGATATTACAGAACGACCGTCAATGAAAACTCGCATAATCTGTCCCGTACTCCACCATGTGAGAGTAATAACATCGACATGTTATAGTTGTGAGAATATAACATAAAAAAGAAATAAAACAGGCACGAATACTGCAACCAAAGAAGATGAAATATGCTACAACTGAAAGATCTGTTAATTTTTTGATATTGTACTACGGTTGTTTTTTATATTTTTATTATGGGAAACTTTAGCTTGACCACCGATCCCGCTAGTTTTGAACGACGTTTACGGTCTACGATGGAGCGCGTTTGTTTAGAAAAACTCTATTTTAATTGCGATTGTGACGTTCTGTTACATAATGTAGGTATAATAATGTGAATCAAAGAAAATCCGTTCAGGTAGCGTATGCTGAAATTTTTCAAGGCTGTACGTTAAAAATAACAACAAAGCGCTCTGTTTTGTTAAATAATGTAGATTCAAACCCATTTCTTTCTATAATCACGCATTAGGTGTAAAAAGTAGAGTATGCACTTCGGGGATAAAGGTGTTTTTGTCTTGGGCGAGCTTGAATCCCTCGTTACACTCCGGATTCTAAATTTGTAACTCTGTAAATATGTAAATCTGTAAATCTGCAAATCTGTAAATCTGTTAATCAATAAACAAACAAAATAGACAACTTATTATTTATATTATTTGTAGTAAACTCTCTCAGGATCTTTTTAAAACCTACAATAATTGTAAGTTATTTTGTTATTAAAATCCAAAGTACTAGACCGATATTGATCAAATTTATATGGGACCACTTCTGAAATCACTTACCAAATAAAAAATAATCTTCAAAATCGATTCACAATTGGTGGAGTAATCGGTGAACAAACATACAAAAAACATAGTCAAATTGAAAACCTCCTTCTTTTTGGAAGTCGGTTAACTAATGGTATTGCAATATAATTATAAAATTAACCTTGTTGTGTCTGCTTGTGTTTATTACCTAACATCCTGTATAGACCTTTACATTATTGTCAAAGATATTTACGTGATATATTTGACCTGTAATATGTAATTCTAACCAATATTTATGAAATTTGGACAGGAGATTCTTCAAGACCTGGACAAAGGACAAGACTATATTTTATCATAATCATCATCGTTTTTCATCACTACGCAGGTTACACCGCAGGAGCATAGCTATTATTTTATAAATGTGATAATTTTGTGTTTTATGTGAGATGAGTTGGTTGTTGAATGGAGATAGATATACCCACATAATATGACATACTTAGGCTTTTATCCCGGAAAAATGAACGAGTACGAGTAGTAAATTATTATTTCATAGATTTTCAAGAAATAAGCTTATAGATTGTTATCAGTATATCACAACTTACTTGCCACTACAATGTAATGAAGATGTGGCTTAGACGAGTCGCGCGCCGCGCGGCGAGACTCGCGCGCGGCGGATTGGTATCGCACTAAACGTACGCCACGTTATGTGCGGACGTCGCGCTCTCATAAAACGCGGAACTATGCCGTAAACTGAGGTAGCGTAAAATACCCAAATTTCTGGACAAGCCTCGCCTTAATACATTTTTACTAATTTAGTTTTGTTATATCCGTCATAATTACAATATAAAAGGACGTTACATTATAAAGCAATTAAATTAAATTAATTCTTCGTGTTCAAAACTTTTTGTTATTACATATTGTTATCATCTGTTTTTCGCACGTGGTAAAATTATATCTAGTAGGTAAGTTCTAGTTAGGTAAAGAGAATTTCAGAAAAGGGTAATATGTAGGTACAAAAATAAGAAGATGCATCTTAGGTATGTAGGTACATTATTCAAAGATTTACCTCACCGGATCAATGGGCCCATAGTTGGTCCAACTGACGGCGCTCTGGGGCACTATAACGTCACGCCTAGGCTTACTGCCTGTAATTAATTATATAAATTCACAACCCCTGTCCGAATTTATTGTCATTGATTTAAGCCTCGGATGGGGATATAGATTTATGTGTTCGGTCACCAAGATTACCTTCGACGTTGGGAAATTGTATGGTTGTATATGACGAAGTATCTATGTAAGTAAGTATCGTTAAAATGTTAAATAAATATAATTGCTTCTTTTGAATGAGTCAATTATCAACTCAATCAATCAATCAATTATTTAAGCTTACTTTTTAATTACTTTTCTTGAATCGAGTAAGTAAAGTGTGTGACTGTCATGTGTGGGGGAGTGTGGGTGTGTGCGTGCGTGCATACGTGTGTGTGGATTAATCGTAGTGAAGAAATATATAAGGGATTGAGACGTTCGAGTTTGGCGCGCCATCCAATTAGCACGCATTCATGAAGCTATTTAAACATGACGCACTTATATCTCTACTGCACTGTTCTCATGAAATTTACTGTTCAAAGAGTCGAACTGAATGCATCATTATTTTCAGCAAATTTACAGCTCAGTAATACGAAAACAAAGATTGTTTCCGTTGCGAGTTGCGAATGATTAATTTATTATCAAACAGCTGTCTTGGAACGTGCCCTAAACTTCTAGAAGTAACATTCTGCAATAAAACGTCGACCAAAGCATGTTGTACAGCAGTTTGGTTATAAATCTGGTAGTGTATCGGCGTCCGGCGAACTTTGTTAAAGCTTGGCCGCCAACAACCGACGGAAACACGACTTGTACGGACGGTCTACACTGGCGAAGTTGAGAGAAACATTCAATGATTCAAGATCCTCACAGGCACGTAACAAGGATAGTTCCTCCTAAGACGATGTCACATAGATACACACGTGAAACATATAATACCCCTTTTTTGGGTCGGAGGTTTAAAAAATATGGTATATATGTTTGATTCCATTCAATTCCATAATGACATTTTTACCTAAGTATGCCTTTAGTTACGGAGTAGATAAGATACCTCATTGGATGATAGAATTACTTGTATGAAGGATTGGGACTAAACTGGGAGTGGATGAGAATCCTCCATGTTTTATTGAAGACTCTTTAACTTTGCCTGGAGCAATAAGCAATATTTTTGCTCTGGATTGACGCAGCCACGTCACGTCATTGTCTTTTCCAAATGCTTTTCTACCTGTCACTACGCTGTTGTACCTGTCACTAGAGACAGTACCTTCTTAACTGCCCTAGTGACAGGGATGGAAAGTGAAGAGTGAAGACCAAATAGGTAGAATTCTATGAATTATACATACAGAATAATATTATTTTAAGGAATTACATCAAAAGATGGCACAAGTCTCTTACAAAGATATTCTAACGGAACACGACTGGGCAAACTTTTGGTCCATTTCTGCGACTTCCGGAAACCACTGCCGCTCAATGAAAATATTTTACTTTGCAACTTTATAGCGTATCTCGTGCTAATGTCAAGTTGTTTTTGATATAATCATCATCATTTCACATTATACGGTTGTTTGTAACAACTGCAGTAAGTAAAAAATAATTTGATAGGTATTCGAAAATTTGCTCATAAAATTTAGGAATAATCTGAATAGTATGTTCGGCTCTATATTTAGCCGTAAATTAGTATTTGGCAAAAATAACTGTTGCTAAGAAATAAGTGTTGTTAAGAACAAGCTTATATTTCTATTACGATAGAACTTAATATAGCTGCACAAAAGTACAATTTAAACGGAACTTTCAATATTTCCTTAGCTGTGTTCCCGATAAATTTCAGCATTGTCATATTTTAAGAGGGCAGACAACGGAGCCGGATATAGGCACTGAATTATACAAGAGCCACTCGGAGTGCCACTTGAGATATGTATAGAGCTACGTGTCAAAATCAATTTTCACATTTACAGGTCGCTATTTTCATTTTAGACTGGCTACCTTAGTGGTCGGAGAGGTGACTCCAAAAATTAATCAAATGTTTCCAAATCTGTCTGACATAATAAAAACATTCAATCAAACAGATCTTAAAAGAATATTGTCACGCTTGTACGCTAGGTATACCTAAATATAAATACAATATGGCTAAATAAATAAAAAATAATACATACACATAAGATGATAATATGATATGGGTTTATAATATAAAATTAACGAATGGTGTTCGTTTATTGTAAAACATTTTTTTTACAATTGGCTGCTTAATTTTATTGAGGTATCGTAGGTATTATAATAAAAATTATTATGAATATAGGTACTGAATGAATATGAATTATGAAATATGAATTTAGGTACTGATATTTGCAATTTCACTTACTGAACTTTTCATTTTTTCACTTACTGATATACTTGATTTTTACTTGCCAATTTGTCCTCGATTACATATATCACTAATAAATCATATGTATATAAATCTTGCCAGATAACCTAAAAATAATGACAAATACAAGACCTTATAAAGGCAGTTGATATTGCCTAGCCTACTTCGGTTTGGGTCTATTTCAGCAACAGACTACCTTAGTACACCATAATGCAGATACAGGGATATTAACAATTCGTAATTTTCGGTGTTTTTTTTTTGTATAGAAATCAATGTGGTTACGTTTGTAAAATATAGAACGTTGCTCATACGATCAAATACTGGTTTAGATGAGTCGGGAGGGTGCCCGTCGGATTTTAGCGCTTGTATTGTCTCGAGGCGTTATAATGAATATTGATTGTAAATGAGAAAGTTTGTGAGTGTGTTTATTACTCCTTCACAGAAAACGGCTGAATGGATTATATTAAATTTGAAATAAATTAATTCGAAAAACGGCTCAAAACGGGTCTAACTCGGATAAAAAAGACGCATTTGCCCGTCTTTTTCGAGATGATGGTTCTGAATATCAGTTAAGCCTTATTCAACATTTATTGAACATTTTTGAGAGAAAGTACTCGATAAAATAATTAAAATTCTCTCTTCCTCATCACCTTCTTTTCTGGTAATACCAAAAATGCCAGAAGAAAATATTGGCTCACAGATCAATTATCTCTTACTTTTTTGTGTTTTACAAATGTTTTCAAAATAATGGTAGCTCAGTCTCTGTTTGCATGATACATCATCGCTAGAGTTTGCACCGGCGACCTGTCCGCTAGACAGGCTAAATGCAGCCAGGACTGCACCGACACCGATTTGCACTTCGCTATGTGAATTTTTAATAGCTCGCGCTACTTCGCTGTTAGAAGGCTAATTAACTTAACTGACGGTACCAATATATACGGTGTGGGGTTTTTACTGCATGAAAGAATCAGCTAATTAGGAAGCGACAATCGTTCGTTTATCAAATGGAATCTTAACCCTAACTTTTTGGTATATAACCCTTTCTTAGTAGTCAAGCATACTTAACAAGGCAGGCATCCTTAAAATTTCATGTCTCTAAGACAACGGTCGGTATATGGTCTACGATAGAAGAGCGCGTACATACACGCGCTTAGGTTTCTTGATCATAGCGGCACATAACGTTGCAATAAGCGGCTCAAGCGCAGCGTCATGCTTACGAGCTTGCTTGTATACTTATCTTTCACCGCTGACACATACTGTGACGGAACAAGATACCATTTTAGACATTTTTGATACGATTATCGGCCTTATCGAAAAACGTTACTTAACTTTATTTAGCATTGCTTAACATATTTTGTCAACTGCTCGCTGGCACGTATTGACACTTGCGGAAAGAAGACAGATAATTTAAGATGATGGTTAAAGTTAAGTAACGTTTTTCAGTAAGGCCGTAATTATGTGTCGCATCGCATTCCGCAGTCTTTTTGCGTTATGATCAACAAAGCTTATCGTGGACTGCATCGTAGGCAGTAATGTGCAAGCATACATAAATATATTATGGGCCAAACCCGAGTTTAGAATATACTAGGTTTCCCTAGGCTTACATAGTTCTTCTATCGGTCTTAACCGATAGGACAGACTAGTTTCGCCCAGCCTGAAAGGGTTGTTGCCTCTACATTCTAGGATAAACTGGTACGGCCTAGTCTGAAATAATTTTGCCGAGTTGAAATAGTCATTAAGGGCATTTTGGTGCCTGCATTAGAGGAGATTCCCTAGTTTGTGTCTCGCATTCCCTTCGTGCTTTGTGTTACAATTCAAGTCCACCAGTGGGGTCACTGGTGGACTTGAATAGTTATATAAGCCGATTTGTGCGCGTAATCAGTTATGTTGTAAAGAAAAAAAAAAGTAACCTATCTACGAGTATGATCCGAAATACAATGGGTTTTGGGCCGCTCTGCTGGGCTCGTCAAGCGGTTGAAGGCCTAGCAGGCGGAGAAGGCACTGCGTCATAGTACTGAGGGCTTACAGGGAGAACTATTTAAGCCTAGGAAAACTAGTTTATCCTAAAATCGGATTTAGCCGGTAACATATACAAAAAAGTTCAGGTAACTGTTTCGTAATGTACTCAATTAAATTGATATTATAATATATCGCTTGTTATCCTATACCAGTACTTACATACATAAGTATCTATAGATGCTTAAAATAAGAAAAACACATGCGCAAATGACCGGATATATAAACTCACCAATATAATTGTTTTCAAAAAACAACGCTAGACAGCAGCTACCTCACAAATCAATCAAATTATCCAAGCCCTTAACTTTATAGCTAACGAAACCATCGCTAATAAGAATCGACAGGCCAAGCTTAGAACGCTATCACAAATAGCCTCGTGACTCGAAGACAGAGACGGCTTATTATATCGCTAAAAAGTAAGAAAGAGAGGGAGAAAATCCCCTATTACAAACTGCGAAGCGGCGAAGCCTACCCATTGATCACAGTAGAGCGAAAAGCCTTTAAAAAATCCGGCAATTTATTTAGTCAGTAACAACAGCTTACTTGGCTGAATTGTATAACCATAAAATACGGTTGTATTTATTCTACTTCTTTGTGGGTATAAACCCACATTTGTGAGTCTTCGTGGTAAAGTTTCATTATGTGGTTAGAAAATAAAATATATTAGAAATATATATATAGAAATATAAATAGAAAGAAATAGAACTGTATTTCATAACGTCTGGAAATGTAGGTGATCATTATAAAATATACGTATTTATTTCTAATTAAAATAATTTTGAGAACTTTGTAGGATAAAAACAAGAAAAAATAATTTCAGTCAGTAATCACTTGAACAACTCATTTTCTATTCGCTATTTCTCTTGGCATCTCAAATGCCTTCGACAGGGTCTGGCATGGTTTTCTTCGTATGGCTTATCCAGCATTATCAAAGACTGAAATTCGCGTAACGAAACTGGTGGATATAAACAAGTTTCGTTACGCAAATTTCAGTCTTTCTGAGAGATTAAAATTATTTATTTCTAGTTTAACAAGCAATACGATACTGTAAATAATTTAAAAATTGTATAATTATGTATATATCTTGTAAGTATATGATATTTTGGTGCTGTGAAGTACCTACACTAAGAAAAACTTTTATTACAGAGATTACAGTAGATGCCATTGGTGTTGTTTTGTATTTGATTTTTTTAAATACAATGCTATATGTTTATGACTTATATTTATTGATATAAAAATATTATTGTTAGTAGTTATATTTCATATTATTACTCTGTTATTTTAATTTTCCGTATTTTGTAAGGCAAAAGTATGGTTAACTTATAGATAGTCATTTGTGCAATCGCGACGGTAGTCCACATTTTTGCTATATTATTTCTGTATCTAAATATCTAAGAAACTATTTTATATTACTATTATAATAGAATATTACAAGACCGCAGGTCTCAAAGATAAATTATCGACTTATGTATGTAAAAATTGACAGAATACCTATTGCCTATTGAATAAAAAACATCAATAGTAGGCAATACTTATCTATTATTTATTTATCTATTTTTTATTTAACTTTATCAACGACAAGTAGGTACAAACTTACAGTAACGTCTAGATTACAAAATTAAATATCTGAAAATATAGATAATAATGTCAACGTATCTTTAATAAGGAATCCAATTTTCTAAATGAGTCTTTATGAAAAAAAAGAACTCTTACAGAATATGCTTACTTATCCGAGGAGCCATCAAAATTTAATTTGGTAGAAAGCGCACTCCGGGCTCTGAGTAATGTGTATTCTGAATGCGGATGGTGGCATACTTGTGCTCGCACCCGCCTCTGCCTGTTACGAATCTCGGGTGGAGGAAAACTGAGGAACGCCTTACTTGGGGATTTTTAGGGTTCTTTTTAAGTCAACTAACTACGAACTCTTATAGTTTCGCCATGTACGTCCGTCTGTCCACGGCTTAGCTTAAAGTACGGCTTAGTACTAGAAAATTGTAATTCAGTATACATATTTATCACGCCAACAAAACGGTAACATAAAATCTTGATACATATCAACTTTTTACTCCTACACATTCATAAAGTGTAGAACGTTTAACGTGGGGTATCGTTGGATAGGTAATCTAAAAATATTGGACGTGTACGTAACTATTTTTCTATTTATTATATTATGTCGCTGTGGTACAGTTTCCTTGTTACTTTAGGGACTGGTCCATTTTAACAAGCCATACTCACTAAATAAACGTAAAATCATATGAGTATGATTTTTTTATATACATTTACACGTCTTCTGGAATTTTATTTTAGGAATTTTCTATGATTGCATAATTATCATCATCTCACCCACAAGAAGTACTACTGCTGGGTATAGGGCTTCCAAAAATTGGTTGGATTTCCAAAAAAATCTGATGGAAGCGCTTTTCATCCATCGTCTCCATGCCACATCTATGAAATCGTATGCCCATCTTGTGGCTGATCTTCCTACGCTGCGCTTGCTGGTGCGTGGTCTTCACTCGAGACCTTTTCAGCCCCAACGGCGTTTCTGCGTGCTATGTAGCCTGTCCACAGCCACTTCAACTTGCTAATCCGCTGTGCCATATCGGTAACGTTCTTACGTCTACGGATCTCGTCTACTTAAATTCGGTTGCATCGGTTGGCTTAAAAATCGTTATTAAAGAAAATAATGTTAGTCTTTATTTATGCCTTAAATATTAGTGTACAAGTTTTTTACGTTATTCATTAATATTTTTTATTTTCTAGACCTTTTGGCGATGTTAGCGTTTATGTAGTAAGAGACATAGCGGTAAGACTATTTACAAATAAAGAACTGCTGCAGAGAGAGACAGTTATCGCTACGCAGTTCTGTTAAGAACCAGTTAAGTGGCCGAGCCTCTTAACACCAAGAAAGGAAATGTATAATACGTATCTTAAAAACTTTTACAGTAAAATATTCGTAATCAATCAGATTTGCATGTCCGCAACTCATAATCGAATCAAAATATCGAATTATGAAAATCGTTCTGCGGATATCGAAACTGCGATTGAAATTCTCGTTTCCTAATCGATACTAATTCTCTGTATGTTCAGTTAAGTAGCTGAAGCTGGGATTTAAGGAGGGAGGGTGGAGGGTACGATTTATGGCGGCATTAGATTCGCATTTGTAGCCGGGTAGTCCTGGCACGGCCACTTACCGGACGTGCAGACCACTGCCTTTGTGCATAGTATTATTAACAGAAGATGGGTACACTCTCTCGCTTCTTTCACATGTTTCTATTTTGTTTGAAAATATATCCTTTTATCGACATTGGCTAAATAACTCTTTGTAGGTGATATTATGCATATAACATTTTAAATCTTCAATGTTAAGTTAGGCCACGGAAAACGTCCAGTTCATATACATTTCAAAAATAATTATACAAGATTAATAAAAATATAATAAATATTAATAGATTGCGATAGGGTTATATTGTATCTTTAGTATTTGAATAACTTTTATAAGGTATATAGTTATATGATGATGAATTATATCACCCTGATGTATCTGAGTACTTACCTATTTTTCAAAGATGTACTGAACACGAAATAGATATGATTGTAACAGTAAAAATAATTATTTAGATTAAAAATAACAATAATTAACGACTAAAAAAATTATTAATTATAATATATATACACACATAATATGAATAAAAAAAACTGCAAATTAAAAATGGATTCAACACGACCCGAAAATAAGTAAAAAGTAATTAAATATACATCTGTTCAAAACAAGACTTTTTAAATTATTTCACTTCGTTCGGCAACAAAGTTGAGGTGCGAAAATAATTTTAATAAAATTGTATGCTTCACGCCACGCTCTGAAATAGAAAATTTAATCATCTTTATGAGAATTTGTCGACAGCTCAAGGCACTAGCATTTTCGTAAATTTTCGTAACCCAAAGCCCACATTTTCGTAAATTTATCAATTTGCGACATCTCGTGGTAAATTTATATGGTTAGATTAGGTTAGGTTAAAAAAAAACCCTAACCTAACCTAACCGTAAAATAATACAATTTATCTCTCGTTTAGAATCCTACGAAAGTTTATAAATTTCCTAGAAAATTTTAGGAAATTTATAAACTTGCGGATCTTGTTATTTTCCGGTGACATATATACATAATAATTAATATATCTACGAAAACAGGGGAAGTTAAAGAATAGATAAGACTACATATTTAAGGTCCTTTAGTATCTTGGCCTTATATACCTTAGTGTTGTATTTTCTCTAAACACAGGATGGCGTTGCCACTGTTTACAAATCTCAACACGCATCGAACAGCGTTGCCCGACGTGTCGAGTCGGGCGATTACCTTGCTTGAGGCTTGCTACGCAGAACCGGGTAAATCCTACCTACGTATAATAATATCATTGTTTCAAGCTAAGCAAAGCTTGTACTATGGGAACCAGATAGCTCAAAAGATACTTATGACCTTTTTTTGTGTAAATACATATTTATGATACATAGAAACACCCAAACATAGAATAAACACCCATAAATACTTGTCCTGAGAGGGGATCAAACCCTCGATCTGAAGTTTAAAAGGCATACTATCAACAGTAACTAAGTTGTGACACCAGTCGCATACAAATGTACTCGTATTATATTTTCATATTTAGTGTACCTACATTAGTTATTCTACATTTTTAAATTGTTGTTTGTAACTAAATCGTGATTGTAATGGCCCACCATGCAGGTACCACGCAGTATGAGTATCCAATACTCTGGTTATCTCTAAGCTCAAAAATACCAGATAGATAATTATATTCTATTAAGAATATAATCAGAATATAATACAATCTAGCCGTTCGCACAATGAAAGTGGAATTTCGTTCGGGTTTTTAGAATACCCACCATGAAACGGTGACGCTTTTTCGCCTTTCTTCTTGTTTCTGACTGTCTAATAGTCAAAAGGGGGAATTAGATGATGCAGACTCAGATAGATGCACACTCGAAATGAGTCCGATAAAAAACCGATAAGCTAGCAAAGCGGTGGTTCTCTGACAAGAGTTCTCTAGCGGTGGCACGAATAAGAGAATCGTTGCTTATGCGTTTCCTAGCATGCTTCTCAACTGATTCCAAAGCTTCAAGTTGGTACTTAGCCGAACCATCACAAAAACGGGAAAAGTACTCCATACACGACCGAACTTGTCCATGATATAGTAGCAACTGTTCTGGCGTGAAGTACCGGCGCACCTTCGAGTTGATGCCCAGCTTTTTTGCAGTCTGTTGAGCCTTAGACTCAATATAGGAGCTGAAAGTTAAGAGTTGACGTGAGAGTTATACCCAGGAGTTATATTCAAGGTTCGGCACAGACACACCTCCGAAAGTAGGAGCCAGCTAAAATAGGCTCTTTTTCGTGGAGATCAGACACCAGACTCAGCAGCATACAATTTTACTAAATTGGCATTGGCCCAATCAAAGACTATAAGACATCCCATTCCCAGGCGGTATGTATTAGAAAGTGGAATTCAATCGCTAAGAAAAGCTGGTGCCTAACATTTTATGTCGGTGTTGCTTTTGTGTTTCTAATTTTGAACCGATTTTCAAAAAGAAGGAGGTTGTCAATTCGACTTTATGTTTTTGTATGTTTGTTCAGCGATTACTCAGCCAATAATGAATGAATGTTTTTGATGATAATATTTTGTTTCATAGGTAATATCTCAGAGGTTTAATTTAAAAAATGACATCCAAATAAATGAATTGCGTATTTTCAAGTAGTTTTTTTCTGTTTTTTAAACTTATTACGTACAACCTGTTAGTATTAGAGTACACCGATGCGAGAAGCCACTACTCTGTGGTCAGCGGCATATCACAGTCAAACTGCGACTATAATGTTGGTCACTTACACCGCAATCATTCCCCACAACCTGTCCACTGCTACATAGCTAGACCGAAAGCATCGACTAATTAAATATTCAGCATTTAAAGCACATAATATTCCGGTAAAATGAGAGCCAGTGACCTGCAAATGAATTTTCAGAATTGCGGAACTATTTAGTATCCCAATAAGGTTCATTTATAGTTATTGTGTTCCCAAATGCTACCAGCCAGCTTTCATTACAAGGCAAATATTGCGACTATACTTTCTCGGGGATGGGGGCCAGAGACACTGCTGCAAGGCGCGTGGCTTGCTTTGTATTTACCAGAATTTATGATTTCATTTCGCTTCGCATATTTCAACAAGCGACATTTTGCATCGAAATGGGCCGCAATAGCGTTCCGAATCCGCTGTTATTCTTACAAGCTTCATAAATTCTTCCTGTGTGCGGTTATGTCGTTTTAATTTCGTTTATGTGTTTGATTTACAAATTGAAACGAAAAAATATTACGCTTTGAAATGCTTGCTTTAGTATATCTGATATGGTGATCGTGATACATGGCTTCGTTGGTGATTTTCCATTTTTTATGGAAATTAGTCGATGATTATCCATATACGAGTAAGTAAATATATAGTTGATTAGATAAGTAACAAAATATATATTTACTTTCGAATTTAAGGCCTGTTTCAGACCTAAGCCTTATTCACTACTGGTATAGATACTAAGAAAAATCGAGTAGGGTTCGATCGGATATGTAGGTAAGTAGGTATATAAGGTTTCGTGGCTAGAAAGTAGAGCGTAATTTGGATAATAGAATTAACGGATAAGCATTTTCGGTTTTCACCGGCACTAGCAAAATACTTAGGTCTGTATGTAGATATTACAAGAATGATAGAATTAAATCTTGAACAAACAAAAATAATTTATACTCACGTAAAATTAAGTTATCATTTTAGGGTACACAATCATCAGGCAAAGATGAGTTGGAAAGTTAACCACGTTGGCTAAGTGTGGGTGGGGTAAGGAAACTTATTGACACTATCAGCTGGACTCGAACGGCTTAGGATCAGGCAGCTGACATGATACGAGGCATATACCCAGCGTAGGATCAAGAAGATTGTAGATGATGGTGATAAAGAGAAAACAATGTTTTGTAAATGTGATTTTGTATACTTACTATTGTTCGGTGTAGGCTTTATGTTTTGTTGTATTGACATTGATTCATTTTAAAATTACAATCATTATGAATATTTGCGTGACTAGATAGATAGATTTAGAAAAGAAAACTTACTTCTGGACTTAAAAAACAGCTGTACCCATTTTGATGAAACATAGCTAAGAACATTCTCGATCAAGTCCTCTTTCAAATAAAAAACAATTAGATCAAAATCAGTCCATCCATTTGAGTTACGGTGCCACAGACAGACACACTGATACACATGTCAAACTTATAACAGCCCTCTTTCTGGGTCGTGGGTTAAAAATAAAATATGTCAGCTAATTATGGACCAGTGTTATTTTTTTTGGAAATACATACATATGATATATATATAAAACCAGACACAAGAAACATCCATGCTCAGCAGAAATGCTTGCCCTGAGTAGGGATCGAACCGGCGACCTACAGCTCAGAAGGTGGATATACTACCATTGAGTTATGAGACCTGTTGGTTGCAGCTTTTTTATAACTATTAACTTTTTTTTTACTAGCCCCTGTAATAACAGGGGCTAATAAAAAAAAGTTTATAAGTCATAAGTTGGGTTACCTTTTTAAATTACAAATATCTATCTAGAAGTTTTGGATTATATTTTCAACGATCAAACTTACTTAAAATTAAATTACCCAGCGGAAGACGAGCGTTAGTTGTTTACAACTAGTATCATGCTGAGCTGGGGCCAGGTTGTGACTAAAAACCCTCTTTTATTTTTAATTCAATGTGTTGTGGCACTTTTTATGTTTTTTTGTTGTATATTTTTTGTCACAATAAAATACTTGTCTGTCTATATCTAATCAAATCAGCTGATCTATAAATGCTATAAATATGCAATAGGTTAAAAGGCTAAAAATGGCGCAGTATATGTTTCAGTTAGACCGGATATATAGGCGAGAGCAGCGCCACCGGAAGCAGGCTCCGGTGGCTATAACCGTAACTCACGGAAGTGCTCACACTCGAGCATGACCAAACGCGGTGCAACGTTTTAACTATTTATACAGAGCGGCAGATTGATAGCGATAAGCAGCAATAAAATAAAACACCTCTTTACTGAGTCAATTGATGACTCACTTCTGTATTAATCAGTATTTAGAATATTTTAAGCGCTGCAATTCTCTGTAAAAGATCGGTAATACTTCTTGCTGTGCTGTATATTTTCACGAAATGTGATTTATTCTTACAAAACTTTATTTATACAAGGGAATTACACATATTTGGAATGGAATATACTGATTCTTTCTTTTCATAATAAACACTCTTAATATAACGGATTATTTTGAAAATATATCTTTTGTGGCATGAAGTTTGGATTTATAATGCAATATATTAGGTTTGGACAGTGTGTTACGGTGTTCATTGGATTATTTGTCAAAATCGGGTATGAGATAGTAGAGAATGTGATTACGGGATTCAAGAAAGAACAAGTGAAATAGCGCATGGTACATACATAATTATATAACACACATAACACTACTACCGCCACTATTTAACTTATTTTTTTATTTTAGTTAACACTATTAAAATATAATCGAAAACTTTATTTTTCATAACTTAGTATTTTTACTAGATAAATGAACGCAGAATACATATTATATTTACCGCTAAATACAATTTCTGTGTTTGTAAATATACCTAAATAAAAATAATAATAAAAACTAGATACACGTACATATGCCGAGATATACTCTTTCGACAAAATTTGTATAATTTTAAAATTATTTCTTTAATTTTTTAGTTATGATCGATATATAATTTCTTTCCTATCTATATATTATTGTATGTGTCTAATAAATGTATTTTCTCTCATTCTATTTTTAAACAGCAAGAGTGAGTCCAAGAGTGCTCCGTCATAGACTATTTCCTTGCATTTAGCATCAGGCATGATGTAGTCATAGTTAAGTATGTTCAGAACAAAATTAAAAGTTGGTAACAATATCAAAGTGCATGAAATGTCTCAGTGCGTAGGTAGAGTAGGTACATACTAGTAAAACCTTCACTGCGTTTCCTTACCACGTAACAAACTGAGTGGCAATGTGTTATTTATGGAAGTTTTCGTCTCACTTTTCCCGGGAACATATTACTTGGAGGGGATAAAATGCTACAGAAAAACACTTGACGGCCCCATGTTTTGGTAATTTGAGTCAGGAGAAGTGAGATGAAGTTGGCGTGGGCTTCAATCATATAACAACATTGAAATTGCCTACGGCTTGTTGATGTTTATGCTCGGCTTCTACTATGAACGCGAACTAAACATAAATTCGTTCTTCCTAGGTTCACAAGTAACATTTAAAAAGAAATGTATAAAACGGTATACAAGATCTATCTTGTGTATATTTGGATGTCAACAAAGCGTTACAATTAAGCAGATAAAGAAAGATAATTTATTATAAAATACGCGACTTCAAAAGATCAATTTTTCGTAGTGTAACTATTATGCTTGATATGATGTTGAGTGTACGTCCTCGTGACAAAATATGTGCAAAGTCGCTGTACAATTCTTCAATGAGCAAATGAGAAATGAGAATTCTTTAGAACAATTGTTGTAATAGTTATTTGTGCAACAAGAGAGCAAATTTTTTTTTTTTTTTTTTTTTTTTTTTTTTCACGCAGGATTGGAGGGAAATGAAAGGGCAGATGAGTTAGCAAAAGAGGCCGCTCTGGACTCCGGGGAAACTCCTGACTACGACAGCTGCCCGGTTTCATTCGTTAAGCGAAAAATCCGAATGGACTCGCTCGACGAATGGAACCGTAGGTATGCAGCCGGAAGAACAGCTTCCGTAACAAAACTTTTCTTCCCAAATGCCGTGGCGGCGTACAAAGTTATACGAAAATTTGAGCCCACGAACTTGACAACCCAAATATTGACGGGGCACGGTGGGTTCTCGGAGTACTTGAAGCGATTCAAGTGCAAAGAGAGTCCATCGTGCACCTGCGATCCAGAGGTTAGCGAGTCAGTCCCCCACATACTCCTAGATTGCCCAAATTTCTATCGCGAAAGGTACAACGTGGAAAATATACTAGACTGTAAGCTGGTGGCTGAAAACTTACCTAGCATCATAAACGGCAAGAATAGAAACTTATTTTTAGAGTACTGTGTAAATTTAGCATATATAGTAAATAATAGGAATAAAAGCAAATAAATAATTATGATAACATCATAACATGTAGGTTATAATGCGTATCATAAAAATCGTGCTTATTAGTAATAAAATATATAAGTAGTGTAAGCATGGATATAATAGAATAGTTAAGCCACTATAGAATAAGTAACTGTAAAAAAATAAAGACTTATGTAATAGATATAACTAGATTAGGATAATTATGTAAACTACTTACTTAAGAGGAAAAGATTGAAAGGTCAGTATGAAAGAGCTAGAATGAAAGTACGAGAGGCAAACAAGAACAAGAACTGGAATGGAAGAGTAGATGGATAAAAAAAGTCTCCAAAAAATTACATTGGAGGATTGCTAGGATTAAAATAAAAAAAAAAAAAAAAAAAAAAAAAAAACAAGAGAGCAAAGTCGTTTTTTGCTGTGAGTGCTGATTTTGAATCCTGAGTGTGGCGAGGGATTCAAAGGCACGATGCAAAAAACTTTGCTCTCGTGTAACACACATAACTTTTCACTTCAGCAGCGAGAACACTTTAGGAGATAATAAATATTTACACGTTAAATATCAGTTTTATTTGCAGTAAATACTTATTTTCGATTAAATACAACAATAAGTTAAAAATTCAATAAATTACATTAAAAGACATAATTATATTTATTTATTATTATATATTTTTGCAAAATTTCTTTAGTTAGTACGAAATTCCGAACGTGATTGTCTTTGAGGTCGAATTCAAAATCGGAACTTCGAAAGGGCTGGTCTTTGTCTCTCTCTCTTTCTAATGGCGGGAAAGAGATAGAGTGTGAATGTTCCGAATTGTATGATTAACCCAAGGCTGAATAAGATATTCGCGGCTTTCTGAAAAAAAAATCAGGCAGCAAAACCTACATGTTTGAGCTACTGAAGTGAAAAATAAATTATTCTTACAGGAGACTGTGTAAAAGTATATTTACAATTTTTTTAACAAACAATATAACACACGATACCCGGAGAAATGAAGACGAACCAAACGGCAGCATTAGTCAAGCCTTTTAGAATGTAGGAAGTAATATACATACACTCGAAAAACATTACTTTCTATCTTACGTAGTTGGGTAAAATTCAAATATTTTTTTATATGTCGAACAACAAAAGTTGTACATAGATAAATGATAAATAAAACGTCCCTTCAATGTACGCCGTTCATTTTTAACACGCTTTCATTAACTTCACATCTTTATTTGTTTGTTTGTAACCGACTCCGTTGGACTTGATTTTGACCCACTTCAAACGGTCAGATTTCATTCAAACTTTGTAAACTTATCCAAGATTGATGACAATACAATAATTTGAAGCGTGTTTTTTAAACTGTAATTATTACACTCCATATATGTAGTTAGTAGTAGTTTTATACGTATCGTGTAAAATACATAAAGTCAACACAGTATCAATACAGTAAATATACTGTTATATACGAAAGTAGGTACCTACCGCTTTTTCCTAATATTTGAGCCAAGCACTATCCAACACATCTGGTGTGCGTAATCTTGTTATGAAGAAAAACTTTCTTAATAAGGACGCTGTTTGGTTTCGTATTTCCTCCGTACTTACTGAATAGGAAACTACCAAAATAATTACTAGCATTTCCGTAACGGACAACCTTTTGTTATTGTTTACCAATTGATTTATTCCTGTGCGAAAAACCCGCGTTCCCATTATTGCGGAGGTGATCTTGATAAGTCTTTATCTGATACATAGTACCATCAATGCTACAAATCAATGGTACTACTGACAATAAGGCCATAATTTGAATTGCTTTTATCACATTTTTTTTTTTTTTTTGATAATTGTAGGTAAGTATTGTAAATGAACTGATTATAATTAAGCTGCTTCATATATTCTTACCCGTCTACGCAAAAATAAAATTTATGATTTTGACAGTCTATGTAAATATGAGTATTATCATTGAGCTAATATGGTAAATATCTATGTTATTTGTTATTTTCGTTGAGATATACGAGCTATGGAGAGGGCTATGCTCGGAGTCTCTCTACGAGATCGAATCAGAAATGAAGAGATACGTAGACGTACAAAAGTCACCGATATACACACACAACACACATACGATATAGCACAGCGGATTAGTAAGTTGAAGTGGCAGTGGGCAGGGCACATAGCACGTAGAACTGATGGCCGATGGGGCCGAAAGGTTCTCGAGTGGAGACCACGTACCGGCAAGCGCAGCGTAGGAAGACCAGCCACGAGATGGACAGATGACCTCATACAAGTGGCGGGAAGACGCTGGATGCAAGCCGCTTCCAATCGGTCTTTTTGGAAATCCATGGGGGAGGCCATCCTATGTCCAGCAGTGGACTTCTTATGGCTGAGATGATGATGATAATGATGTTGAGATATACTGGTAAAAAATTAATTACTGGGGTATATACCGATGTGTCTAGTCTACACATTCCGCGTAGATGTGTCATAGAACCCAACATGGTGTGCTTAATAACCTAATTTGAATGGCCAAAATGTTTTCAAGACAAATATGTCGTGTTTGATAGGTACCCAAAAAGTTCGTTTGTGAATAAACTAGAGCTAGATTTAGCAGTCTTAAAATATTGTGGTCAATTTTGCCCTCAGAAAAATAAAACAAATTAAATAAAACTCGTTTGTTACTTGAAATAATGATTTATTTATATTCTCTTCAAGAATGTCAATCACAGTCAATATTTTTTTTTATTTAACATATAAACGTTATTTAACTAGTATAAGTTTAGGAATTTCAAAAACTCCCGACAAAAAAGGCTGAACCGATTTTAATTAAACATAGCTAAGAACATTCTCGATTAAATCCTCTATCAAATTAAAAAATAAAACTCGATCAAAATCGGTCCACCCGTTTGAGAGTTACAATATCACAGGCAGACACTAAGATACACACGACAAACTCATAACACACCTCCTTTTGGATCGGGGGTTAAAAAGTATAAAACAATAATATGAGTAACAATACATTTTCTTTACATTAGAAAGGAATAAGGATACAAACGATATCGGATAAAATTCCATTTGATTAGATAAAGATTTCATCGAATTGATAAAGTTGTTTACATTTTTAAATAAAAACTACGGGTCACTCACGTCTGTTTTGAGCCGAAATATCCGACTAAAGATTCAACCGCATTCGGCGGTCCTTTTCAAAGGAGCAGCACACACGTCACTCTCGGTCGGTGACGTGCCTTGCACTGTGACCCGTAGTTTTTATTTAAAAATGTGTGAAAACCACGTTAATTTCCATAGTAAAAAGTTGTTTACAGATCTCAATAATTAATGAATATGATGTTAATATATGCACTGAAGTTACATTTAGTATATTTATATAAATGTAGAAGCCGTCTGAGATGAGAATTATATGGTATATCAACGAGTGAGAAAAAAAAAGAGAATTTATTTTGTTATGTTAATATTATCTCCAAATACAAGAAACGGAGATGGCTACATTAACAATATTGATAATGGCATTTCTAATACAGCCTCCGTAAAAGTTATGAGAACAAACTGGTTGATTCTAACTGTCCTTTACGATGTTATCGCATCACGTGATGGTGCGGGCCGTGGTGGTGATGATGCGGCGGAGGTGGCGGTGGTGGATGATGATGCGGTGGTGGCGGCGGGTGGTGATGGAACGGCGGCGGGGGAGGGTGGTGGGGTGGGTGCGAGTACGGCGGCGGTGGCGGGTGGTGGTGATGCGGCGGCGGGGGGTGGAACACCCGGTTACGGTGGTAGCAGTGCGGGGCGCAGAACCCGGTGCCACAGTGGGGCCCGCACGGCAGCGCGTGAGGAGGAACCATTACTGTCAACAAAAGAAACAATCGTTTCACGTAACCGGATTCAGTAACACACAGCTTTGATAATTGAATGCTATTGGTGACGCAACTTGTGTAATTTTGTAGTCTCGTAATTCTGAATCACTGGAATTCATCACAGCCGAAACATGAAAGAACTAACTAAATAATAGATAACCTGATTGACTTGAAATTAATGTATACTCACCAACTCTATGTTGACGGGGTCCAAACAAATCTGACAATAGGCGAATTATTTTGAAATATGATGCTTGTTTATGCTAGGTCGATGCTTCAGCGAATGATATCGAATCGATTGTTCATTATATTTATCGCGCTGCCCTAATCTATGTACTGCGTATCAGTGAATTCGCCAAAACAGATAAAGTGAACACGTGACTCATGTGTCCGGTATGAGTCTGTGACTAATTATATTATTTACTAACTTCATTCAACAAAGCTTATTTAATTATAAACACAACTACAGATTATCTAGAATAAGCCCCATTTGGTTTAACATATTAATCTAGTTATTTATTAATTATATAAACTGCCATCAAAATTTAAATATATGTTATGTTGAGAAAGTCGTAGAATAAAATATAATAATTTTTTTTGAGGTACACGTAATGTGCGGATGAATTATTTTTTCCTTATTTAGGTACACCATCGTTAATTGGTAATCAGAAAACTTTGGGGGTGTGCGAAAAATACTTTTCAAACGGATCCCGTTTGCGAAATATTAAGCATTGAAGTGATATTTTTTATCAGAGTCAAGAGTCCTTTACTGCTTTGGAGATATGAAAAAAATCATGCTAGTAGCATACGTATATGATGAAATTAAAAGGAAAACTATCTATATATGGCTAAGTAGGCTTTCAAGTTTATAACGAGTAATAGTCGATCAACTTAAACATGTACTTAGAGAAGTCAGAAATGAAACTTTCGTGCAAATTTCATTCAAAAAAACATATGTTAAGTCGTATGTTCATAGTATTCCTATTTTAAGTTCACATAAATTATGATGTGTAACTACGGACCCCCACTTTGCGCGTGGCTCGACACGAACTTGGCCGCTTATTAGGCGCGTCACCCATACGAGCTGTAGTCGAAGCGCGGGCGCCCAAGCGGCGCGCCGCTTCTACGTTTGCAGTGCGCTCACACACTAGAGTCGCGTCGCAGGCGCGTGGAGTCGAGGCGCGGTCGCGGCAGAGGTGCTGTGCGCGACCGCGCCGCGACTCCACAGTCATTTTGTTATTTTGTTTCGTGCGTAGACGTGTTTACACTGTAATGTGTGAAGGAAGCATAGCCGCCCGCGCCTCGACTCTAACATAAACACCACGCCTCGACTGTGCCGCGACGCCGCCGCGACCGCGCCTCGACTTACCAGTGAGCGACGCGCCTAAAATTCAAGTTATTGAAAAGCGAGCGAAACGAACCCTATCATTGTCAACATGCTGTAAATTTTTAATCGACTTCATATAAAAGTAAATAAAAAAAAAAACCGACTTCAAAACAATCTAATTAACAGAAAAGGGAGAAAAAACACGAACAAACTGGGTGTCTCCCGAATTAGGTACGTACACAAACTATTGTTTGAGGTCAGGTGCTATACAATAAATGCATGACAAATCTCAGTTCTCAGCTTTTCAAGAATAAGACACATCCTTAAATCCTTTTAGTATCTTGGCCTTAATATGTATCTTGGTGTTGCACTTTCTAAATATACAGGATGGCATTGTCACTGTTCACAAGTCACGACATGTGTCTAACAGCGTTGCCCGACGTGTCGCGACTGAAGATGTGTTGTTGGGCGATTACCTTACTTGAGCCTTGCCACGCAGAGCCGGGGATAACCTATCTACGTTGCCATTGCCTATACTATACACAACACAGTCTGCTTATGATGCACGTTATCATATCTATTGATAGCCGTTGTTTGATAAATTGATGTTCGTATATGAAGTAGTTCGCCGTTCATATACAAATAGACTTAACATCTGAAAAGTAAAGCTACTTTTTATAACATACGTGCAAACGAAATATTCACCTAATTAAAAAGTAAGTAACTTAAAATTAGGCAACCGCAGAAAAACTCTATCACAGTAATAAAAAAAAATGAAATCAGTTCACAATCAGTCATGAAATCCGCGAATAAACATATGTACCTATATAACAATTCATTTTTAACCCCGACCCGGCCCGAACAAAAAGAGGGGTGTTATAAGTTTGTATCTGACATCACAGCTCTCAAACGGATGGTCCGATTTGGATCAATTTTTTTTAAAGAGGATTTTGTCGAGAGTATTCTTAGCTACGTTTCATTAAAATCGGATCAGCCGTTTTTTGTCGGGGCTTTTAGAGTTTTCTAAATTTATACTTATGAAGTCTGTTTAAGTACGTCATGTCTGTTAGGTACATAAAAGGATTTACACTTTAAAAATGTTTAAAAGTTAATGGCACAACACTCGGAGACTTCACCCATCATAATCAGTCAAAATGTTTACGCTAGAGGAGTTAAACACTCTGAAACAATCGATCATTCCGTGATATTTTTATGATACCTACAGAATATTTACGACAGGATACGATAAAATATAGTTTTCAATAAAAATATATAAATGATAAAAATAATGTTATAGTTGATTGCCTAGGAAACGCGAAAAAGAAAAAAAAAACAGTGGCGGACTAAAGACGGAAAGGAGGTCTATTGCAGGCCCATTCGAGCAAGGATGTTCCATGTTTAGCTGAAAAAGCTAAGAGCTTACTTGTTTGTGCTAGCGTTATTTCAGTACTACGTATCAGGTTTTCTATACAAAAAAAGAGAAAATAATCATTCAAAGTTTAATATTCCGAGAGCCCAGGGCTCTCAGACGTTACTTATTTTGTGACGAACGAAACGTACGACACGTTTCGTTCCTCACAAAATAAGAAACGCAAGTACTGAGTAGTATTTGTATAGATTGTGAATGTACACATACTTGCTAACTTGTGCTGGCGGCCAATTTACGCAAATTAGGCGCTAAAGATGAAAAAAATCTAAATTTACTTGCACTCTGACGGCAGATTTTCGTGTATTTTGTACACAATATCATTTTTGTCATATAAATTTATTAACAATATTGCCTGATATTTTCCGTCGTCTGTGATTTCCGGCAGATCCTTTAAAATGGGCAAATGGGACGCTATAATATGGTGATGAAGGCTATTTTGTGCATAATAGTTATGTAATATTCAATTCCTGAAACAATTTGTCTCATGTTTTTGTATAATGATGAGCAAATTGACTGAGGTTGGGCGGAAGATTCTATCGGGCGACCCGTTCTCCCTCAGAACTTATCGTCCAGGACCATATGCACCTACTCAAGTCAAGCCCCCCTTGCTACACTAAGTACTTATAAGCTAAATGTGTGGACTCCTGGGAATGCTGATTCAGTGCCCCACCCCTCTTCTAACGTAAGCCGCCCCAGACCTCTGAAGAAATTTTTCGATTACTAAGAAAAAATATTAAGTTTACTGTATCTTTCCAGGAATATACCGATTTTCTTTTTATATATTGGTTAATCTAACAGGATTCAGTTTTGTTTATCGGTATCTACGTTTATTTTGAAAAGATATCGATAACGTCGATATAAGCGCTCACTTAGATTGTCATAGGCTAGTTGCTGCAAAATTTTCAAAGCAAAAGCACGCTAAGTATTTGTGTTTGTAAGGAATATTAATTGGTACAACAGGTAAGAGATATTTAATTTATATTAGCATAATGGGAAGTTTTAGAAAAAAAGATCCTAAAACTTTTTATCTCATAATTCTATTATCTAATATCGAAAAGTTTCTAGTGTTAACTGTTCACAACAGTCCGGGTTTTTAGAGAAATTAACTCAATTAATTCTAATTAATCAAATTTTTCTCTTACTATAATAAGGCAGAAAATAACTAAAAAAGGTTGTCAGAAAAGGGACTATTCAGAACTGAAATGTCTTTTAGAGAGGTCAGAGGTACAGCTTGCGAGTTGTTAGACTGATCGGATTCACGGAGCTCAGTTCGAAATATGAATTTGATTGGAAACCAAACATTCACGGTTTTGAAATATATAACATTTGAATGAAGTTTACTGGAAAATAATTTAATTTTGTAAGTGGTAAAAGCTTCCTAAAATAATTATAGTTTAAAAAACTGAAGCAATCAACTTCTCATGGATGCCATTGCCAGAACTGGACCAAACTGAAATTAAACCACACTGGAAGTTCCAGCTTTCAAATAAAAAAAGAATCATCAAAATCGGTCCACCCAGTCGAAAGTTCTAAAGTAACAAACATAAAAAAATACAGTCGAATTGAGAACCTCCTCCTTTTTTGAAGTCGAATAATTTGAGAGTTGAGAATAATTAAACGTAGGTATTTGATATTGATAATAGTATACTATGTATGTGAATACTCATATTGCTAATTAATAGTTACATACTCAAAACTATTTTGTCCCATATTTAACATTAATTTGAATATGTGTCTGTGTTCCAGCAATGCCACCGCCGCCACCCCATCATCCGCCGCATCATGGACCACCGCACGGGCATCCTGGACCTCATGGCCCTCCCGGGCCTTTCGGAGGACCACCCCACCATCCCCCGCCTCCTCATCACCCCCCGCACCACCCACCTCACCACCCGCCGCACCACCCTCCGCCACCGCATCATCATCCCCACCATCCACCACCACCATTTTAATACAGCGGTGATGATGGTGATAAAAAAGAATATAATGTGATTACGATGAGATTTTTGAGAGATTAGGTGTTGAGATGGTGCTTAGGTTGATTAATTAAAATTATTAATAAATTCTTATATATTTTTAATAGTATCACGGGCACGTTTTTATTTTATAAATGTATTGTTTAATCCCTAAATATATATTTAAGTTCACAATTACATAAATATGTAGTGTCGTCAAAGTTTATATTTAAGTTATAAAATACACTTTGTTTCATTTTTATTTTTATGTAGAAATAGGTTCGCGCTTGACCGCCAACTTGCCTGATGTTAAGCGACGTTGCGGCCTACGATCGAGCGCGCTTACCTAGAAGAAACCAATTCACTCACCTATTGACCATTTTAGGCTTTTAGAATAGGAAAAAATAAATAAATATTGGTATAACTACTTTAACTGCTTTTCTTTTACTTACTGGTACCGAGACGATGAAGTCAGTCGCCTTATTTTGAGCTTAAACTTTCTTATGTCACCCAAAACTTGCAAATTCACAATTCAAAATTATGTATGTCAGTTCACTGCACTCGTTAGATAACTTTATGCCTGGAAATTCTGCTGAAAGCATTGTTCATCAATAAGGTTTACAGTACTCCTCGTACTCCCCGTGCTTGGCGGCTAAATGACTGGAAAAGGTGCAGTACCGTAAAGGTACTGCACCTTTTCCAAAAGTAAATAAGTATTTAGGCGATCTATGTTAAGTATAGAATCTTCTCTATAGCACGGCATCTCCTTGCCAATCCTGTGTCAGTCTAATCCTCTATTCTTCTACTTTCTTGTCGATGCCATTCGACCAACGACCTACAAGTTTGCTGGGTGTACACTGCCTGTACGTTTTCCAACATGCTGCCACCATTTCTACTCTGGTCCACTTCCAACTTTAGTAGTTGTAACGGTCCAGAACTATCCGTTACTTACATGTATTCAACATAACTCTAAATGTTCAAAATATGGAATAAAGATAACAAATAAACTTATCTCGTCTACATTAATTTATCTGTAATTATAAGTATTTCCCTTATTTTTAATTAGTTATAGAATTTATTTTAAGATGCGTTATATAAAACAATAACAAAAGCCAAATAATGCTATTTAGTCAGTCAAGGTTATATTTGAGGTCAATGGTTTATAATATTATTATGAATGTCTGTTTGGAAGCATAACACCAAATTTAATGGGAAGTATATTAACTCAATACTATTTACTGAAGCTACCTTCATTTAGTAATTAAATAAGTATTGGAGCATTTCGTTCTATATTTAGACTTGCACAAGCGTTTCATGGAAAGAAGGCTGCATTCTTGATAGTATGTGTACAAGTATGCAATTTGGTATACAGACGTCATGAGAATAGAGTTTAAAGTCCTTTGAATTAGTTGAATAATTTAATGAGAAAATGTTGAGGGTAGATCCGAAAAATTGTTGTTATTGTCAGTTCCATATTTAGACTTGCACGATCGGTTCTTGGAAAAATGCTAAGCGCCGGCGCACACTCCAGAAGTTAAATATTTTATTTTTATAAATTCATCGTATATGTGACGTCACCGTAAATTAATGTAAAGATTAAAATAGATTTATTTATATCAAATTTACAATACTACTCTTTTAAGATAATTATATTATTATTTCTCGGAAATTCATATTTTCATGCAATAATTCGGATATATCGATCATAGTTACCTAAATATTTATACAGTCAAAGGAAGTGGTAAATAAATGAAAGGTTTCAGTTGTTAAAAGGGTTTTCGTATTACTAAGTAGTATTGCTAATTACGTTTGTATGTATGTTGAATTTAGGAATAGTTAATGGCGACGATGTTTTGGTCTACAGCACTTTGTCACCTTATTTATAACCGTTATTGTAGAATGTTCAAACCTACTTTGCTGAAATTTATCATTATATTGCTAAAAGTGAGTTATAATGGGGAGCGGTCATTTAAGTATTGTATACTCACAGATACAGATACAGATTACGGGTGACGGAAGCGTATTTTGTTATTTACTAATTTCGGAAGGCGGCCATTTGCAAGTTCGGTGTATATTTAGGTTGAGTGCGCGCGAAGCCTTAAGTCGTGACGAGTAGGCGTAGTTCTTGGTGGGGATTGATACGTAAAAGGAAACGATTCGAACGCGGTGGGGCTCTTTTTTGGGATTCACTCGTTCTGGGTTCTGGTGCTCGCTGGGCGCTAGGACTTCGTAGCTTTCGCGTTAGACGTTACTCTCGCTGGTTACTCATTTGGGAAATAGAATTATTTTTAGATTAACGATTGCGGGGAGTCTTCTTTTAAAACTTAAATTATTTTGAAGTGTTCTTTTACGTTAATTTCATTTGCTAACGTTTTACTTGAAAACGTTTTGTGTTAGATTATTATTTTACTTATTGTTAGAGATGATGCGGGGATAAATTATTGTGAGTGTGCGCGTCCTGTTTGGCCTGAGAGTTCGGAATGGAATTGTGTGCTGGTCCGGCTGATACCGAAAAGTAGATGCACGGATTGGTGTATGATTCTTGAGTATGAACCTCCGGTTAAACATGGCGTGGGTGTTTAGGGAAAGCAACTGCGGAGTCTTATTAATTATAACCCCAAAGTGGTTATTGCTAGTGTCGTTTGTGCTTCAAACGCAAGTTGGAGACCATACGACGCTGTCCCCTTTTGTTACGTTTTGTTAGGCGGCTGGTTGTTTGAGACGCAACCAGGAGTAGAGGATTTGAGGTCTCTGGTCGGGGATTGGTTCTTTCTCGAATTCTGGCAGCATAGAAAGAAGTAGTGCGCGGATGGATTTCCACCAGAATTTTGGTTAGAATTGGTTCCTGACTGCCCTTCGCGTTGTAGGGTAATCTCCTTGTAACTATCGATGAAGTTGCTGGAGAGATTGTAGGGAGCCAGGGGCCAGTAGGTATTTCAGACTCGCCATCTAAACTGGTAGTATAGCTTAGTAGACGTGGAATCGGGCGTGAGGAAGCGTCTATAGATTTGGAGCAGTTCCGTGTGAACCCGAGTTCACGGTGGGGTAGTGGTTAGATTTGTTATAATAGCTAGAAGATAGCTATTATTAACAAATACGTAGTTAGCTAGGGACGTAGTTCTTTTAATTCGTATTAGGAAGGGTTAAGTACACTCCACAAAGAAGAACACACACATCATCTCATTTATACAACTTCTGGAAACCCCTTGGAGTTCCAGAAGACATGCACAAAATTCAATTCTCTAATTTTGTCGGTAGGTCTTGTGATAGGCAGGGGGGACCCTTGACTCTGAACAATACAATAAAATAAGGAGTTCAAATGGGTTCTTAACAATTAACGTTTCAGGTAGGATATTATCAGTTAAGTAGGTAGATTCTACTTAGTCAACAAGGATCTCTAAAAGTTTAGGTATGTTTTATTGGTGTTACTTCTACCAAAATAGATGAGTAAATTCTTCTTATGAACAGTATATTAGTGTTCTGAACAATCAATTCAATAAGGAACACTTTATACCTTTAAATATTATAACCATTTTATCTTGACATCAGTGATCTGAACAACATCATACAATAAGGATCACTGAATTCAATAACCAGAGTTAAATTTAGATTAATTTGGCAAGCGAAACCCTACCCGTAATATTTAACACATTACGAATAAAAATGTAAGCATTGTTGTTTCATATACTTCATTGGATGAACTACTCAAACTCCTTTGTGTTTCGGAAGTACCTACCTACTTCATGCTTGGTCTCTGATTTGACAATAGACGGAAGAATCTCGTTCATAACCTATGCTTATTTAGTTCAGTGGAAGTATCAAACAACATAATGCAAATAGGAATTGTGTAATTTGCATGAAATGCTAGATTTTGTTGTAAAAGTCGGGCAGTCTGAGATATGTCTGAGTTTATAATCACTACACTAAATTAAGGTTTAGATACACAAAACCTTTGGCCAGGATGTGCCAGTTCTACAGTAATTCCTATTACGGTGAGGAAAGACCAACCGTTTGTCTGATTAACCTTGTCGAGAGAGAGGTGTCAGCATTTTGAGTAGTCATTGCTGTATAACGCAGTGTTGAAGTGTATTTGTACCTATATGTTACATACATGCTACCGAGCTATATCAAAGACTGCCTCACTTATCAGGGTTAGATATAAATTCCCTGCGGGAGAACAACGTCGAGGAAGAAGAACATCTACATAGGTACATTATACCTGATGTGGCGACTGATACTTGCCTGATGTTTAGCAAATCGTCTGGACAAACACATTCATCAAAAGTATACTACACCTATGATTTAAGGTTAAGGATCCATCGCGGTGAACAAAGGGTTTCGCATGTAGGGAAATAACTAAATAATTATTGTAGGGATTATTCAATTCTTGTTGGCAGAATTGAAGAATCTCTGTAGGTCAAGATTAAGACCTACTGAAAGTATAAATAATTCCTATAGACCTAAGTATTGGAACCAGGAAGTTCAACCTATAGGCAGGAACGTACCTAGGCAGTAAAGTCACTGTTGCATTGCTTAAGACTTCAACTAGATGTAGAATCAACCATCTCACCTTTTGCAATAACAAAGTAAACCACTTTGTTTCGATAGGATTTTCCATAGGTTTTGGGCCAACAGGAAAGCCTCCGATTCTACATTGCTGTTCTAAGCGGAATGGGTAGTTTTCCGATATAAACTTATTTCTATCTCGGCCTGACGTTATACTATACCAACACAGACATACTTGAAAGATTTTGCGTCCTCTTGTCTAGCTACATTATTAAGAAAGTAGGGAATTTTGACAAACGTACAAGAAAGACTCATTTCCCATTTGCTAAACAGGGCCTCCTAAAGGATGTTAGTCCGGAGGTTTCTGATGGAGCCAGGGTGCTTAAAAGTCCAACCAGTCTCTGGTCGCAGCACATGGGGCGTTCCTAGTAGGTAACTGGTTGGTGTGACTGGTTTTTACCAACTAGTTGGTATAACTAGTTATTGCTAGCTGGTTTTCCTCGTGGTACGCAAGGGCGGAAGGCGGAGCCCTACCTCTTAGCTCCAAAATATATCTTGACAGTATATTATTAATTTGTGACAAAAGATGTAGAAGTAATCTCTCTGAACATAAGTCCTCTCTATCATATATTGAGAAATAGGATTCCCACAACATAACCTTCCTATTTCAGTTAGGTAAAACTATTTTGGTTCCAAGTAAGGGTCATCTTCATGTTTATCGGTCGCTTAACATATTATAAAACCTACGGCACACTATAGTGAATTATTATATTTTATAACTTTTATTTATAATGTTGCAATTGAATGTCTCAATCACCAGTAACTAGGTAAACACAAATATCATCATATTAGGTAGGTTAATCCTTGTATTTTAACGATAAGTCAAATAGGTATATTGATATAGGAAAGGTATCGACTCAAATTCCCCTTCTGCGGTTATTGCGTCACAACAAGTAGAAAGTCCTCCACTAGACGAATCACTGGCCATATATTCAAGTTACTTAAGTTAGGATAAGGTATAAGATAAGGTAGGGCAGTAGAGCGTGATATCTTCTAATATAGTAAATACCAAATCTGTTCAATTTCATCATTTGCGGTCGAGCCGTCGAGGTAGCCGGATACCGAGATTGTAGGGGTAAGGGGGATGGAGCGTTATTGGGGGGGTACAAGATGGTATGCCGTGACCAAGATCTGAACTATTAATTTATTTTAAATTTAGAGACCTTTAGTTTATAGTTAAATATTATCTGGTTTATTTTCTTATTCATCACTACACATAATTGTCTATATTGCATATCAACATATCTCTATTTACATTTTACATCCTTCCTAGATATGTAGTTAATTAAACGCCTTTTTAGGCAAAATGTTGCTTGTGAAATGGTACGAATGGGGATTTGAGTCGGGACTTGTAGGATCAGATTTAATCAATTAGGAAAAGTATGTATATGTTAGGTTACTATTTAACTATTCTAGGATTTAACTACCTACTTCCAAATAGTCTGGCAATGTTAGAAAAACGGTTTTAGGGAAAATATATTTCTAATACTAACCTTCGGTCATAATAATTTATTTTAAAAATTTCAATTATTGTTAGAAATTTCTTTTATAAAGGTTAACCCTAATTTACTGGTGAGAGACAATCAGATGTTACTTATTTTTGTTCAGTCGGGTAGCTGTAGTAATAAAAAAATACAATAAGTAGATTTAAGTCATATTCTGATAGTAAATTATTTGTAAATTGGTACAGGCGGGTCAAGTAAGGTATTTAAAAATATGATTTCTAGACTTCATATTCTATAAAATTAGATTTAGGTTCTCATTGGATATTTTATTATAAACAAGCATATCAACATTTACAATTAAAATAATAGGTACTTACTTAGTACACACATTTAGATAACTCAAGCGGTGTTGTAGTTTGTAAAACAAGTGAAATCTCTTATTTTATTTTATATCACAGGCACTATTATACACTGTTATCACTAACACATATAACTTGGTTACACTTAGATATATATAGGAAATGTGGTTTCATGTAGATTCATATTAAGTTATTTGATCCATTAACATTCATAGAATTAGCCTGTAGTTCATCGAAACAGTTGTCTTGAAACATAGCGGGCGGCTTCTCAGGGGCTTGATAAAGCAAGTAAATTATTTCCTAAAACAAAAAATAAACTTAGTTAAAAGTCTGCAATGAAGTAAACAACCATACTATTTGCTTAGGTAGTTTTGTCATAATTGTGTTTGTAATCATCCTCTTAAATTGTATATCTAATATAGTTGTAAATTGTAAATAACAATCACAATGTGAGTGACGGTCATTCGTTTAACAGACTTAGTAACATTTATTACACTAGATGCGGGAAGTGCCAAGCATTGGCCTTAGTATAGCATAAGTTAATTGGTAGCTGTCTAATACAAACCTTAGGTTATTTTATGTCACTATATCATATCATCCGTGCTAAGTTGTAAACAGTAGTTTTCTGCCATAATATTCAGTTGATCGGTTTGCAATTGAGGTGACTTCTAGTTTTGGGTGCTCCGGGGGCGTAGATTTATCTTTACTATTATTTCATGTAGCTGCAACAAGAAAAAATAGTTAGGAAACCGATGTACAGTATGGTAGAAGGTAAAGTAAAACCAATGCTTTATTAAAACGAATAATAACTTACCGTATACTAAAACATGTTATGTTTCAGAGTTGTTATTTATATGAAGATTAGCGGGCGTTGTTTTGGGCGTAGGTAATTCAACTTTCAGTAATCAAGTACCAAAAGGTTCAGGCTGGTCAGGAATTTGGTTGGAGAAGTTTATTTTGCATGGATCTTCTAACTACATGATGACTGTCTTACTAATAACATAATTATGTTTTGTAATACTTAAATTTAGAAAAACACGCCAGAACTACAAAACTAAATTGTTTATTGTAAAATTTCTGTCTGTTTGAAAATAGAATTCCGACAACTTGTAAACAATTAGGGACGCTTCACCAGAAATCGGAACCATTACGAGTAGCGGCAGAATCGATTATTCGAACATTTTGGATTTGAATTTACCTTAAAAATTTAGTCATGACAGTATTAGCACATGTAACATTTTATCGGTTTATGGAGCCAACACAAGTTTTATTTACAGTTCGGTAGAATTTCTAACCATCGGTGTATTTTGAGCTAGTAATTTTATTGTTGGGAGTACCAATTTATAACAACGGCATATCTTAATTAATTTCTAAGGAAGTAGTTTTGATTGAAGTTGTTTTTAGAAACAACAAGGTGATAAGCTATTATAAAATAAAAAAATAAAAATAGCGTAAACCTATAGTTAGTTATTGCTAATTTGTACTGTAACATTAAATATTCGATTAAGCAAAACATCCAGGGGTGTGTCACTAATTATTGTATGTTACATTGGCGTATCATGTATTATTGTTGTATCTAAAAATAGTTATTTTACGATTAGTTGTACCCATTTTGTTGTAAACTGGAAAGGAAATATAATTTCATGTGTTCGAGTATTGGATTTTGAGTTGCTATTCGATTATTAATCGGATAAGTGTGTTGGATTGACATTTCACTAAAGCTGTTTCGCAAATGAATGAACGATTTCACAGATTATGTATGACGAAAGTTTTGGTTTAAATAATAATTTAAAATGGTATTCTAAGCTGAATGTGTATTTGAACATTCAGATTAAGTTTATAAGCCTTTAAATATACTAGAAAATATAGCGATTTATTTTCTATATTATGAAATGTCATTCTTTCTATATTTTGAAAATTCCCGCGAGTATGTAGTTTGTTACATTTTAGATATCGTTCGTACATCTTTAGCATGACTGAATACTGGCTTTGGGGCACGGCGACGATATCAAATTGTTTTAGACTATCAAGTATTTTGAAGAATAATTATGTTAAATCTAATCGCTACAAATTAAATATAAATCTATATTTTTATTCATTAGTATAAAATGACAAACTCAGAACTTTTAAATCTTCTGCTATAAATTATGTTTCGGAATATGTCACAATCTATTGTAAAATGCTAGCGTGATATTTTAAATAATAGGCATAATAAAATGTTGTTCATACAAAATGTCCTACGGCAAAATAGCGGAACTATTGTATTTAAGCGATTATGCGATAACAGCGCCGCGTGCTGGGGTAGCTTATAGTGATTCATTTTAATATTCAGATAACTTGTAAACTAGGATAGTTAATATGTTTTATAACAAAGGATAGCGCTAGAAAAATCTGATTTTAGAATAATATGAAGTTTATTATAAAAAATATTTCGGAACATTTTGAACGAAACGAACATCTAGCTATTTACTTCGTTCGGAAAAATAATAACAATTATTCTTTGACTATAATTGATGCAATTTCATATAAATTATGTTAAAATCTACTAATCTATAATTTACTGGTAGAAATGAATCGAATTTGTTTACAGTTTGTTTTACGTATTTATATTTTATATGGATAACGCCATCTGTTGGTTACGTTGCGAACTAGATTGACTGGACAGAAAGCAGGATAAGGTTTAAAAATCAATGTTGGGTAATCGAATTGTGACACTTGACGTGACACTAGATGTCGTACATAGTATTTTTAATAGCTTTATGTAATGTAAGAACCTTGTCACATTAGGAAATGAAACTATGTAACAAAAATACTCTTTGGTTAGTTTTAGTTTTCGGCTTTCTCGTAAATAAGTAAGTATGGTGCCTCAAAAATTAGTTCCGTTTTAACTTAGAACATTTTCTAATAGCTACTTAAAAATATTTTACTTTGTTTGAATTTTAGCGATAAATTAATAACGTCAAACTTTCTGTGAAGCGAGGGTTGGTCAAATGAAGTGTTTATTAGAAATAAATGCACAGTATAATTAGACGATAAATAAAATAAATCTTATGTAAGTAAATATTAAATTTCGGAAGTGTGTAGAAGCATAACTTCGGAACGGATTGATAGATTTTGTTGATAAGTATATATTTTGTGTTATGTTTGGGATTGTCGGGGCTGACGGTTATAAAAAAAAAATCATCATCATCATCACCATTTTTTATTACTGCAGGGGTACAATCAGAACTGCGGGCGCAGCTAGTTGTATAGTATTTTACTCATATACCTTTTGTTTGGTGTTTCTTTTGTTTGACATTTATTTAACTTTAATAACGCAGAAGCTAGGAAGGTTATCTTTTGCACAATTTAACGGCTGAACCGATTCTAGTGAAATACTTTATAAGGATAGCAGTAGATAAACCTAGCCTATTTTACAATCGAAAGTTTATGCTCGCTCGTCATAATTGAATGGCTGAACCGATTCTGATGAAGGTTCGTATGGGAATGGTGTTGTAGTCGGTCAATCTAATTCAAGAAAAAGGGCGAAAGTAATTTTGTTTCCTAATATTTTATGCACTTTCACAAAGCCAAACCTATTGTTATGAAACTTGGAGTAATATTTAAATGAACTAATGATATAAGACCAAAGTTGATACTGTCTGTTTGTTACCATAATATATTATCATTGCAATTCAATGGCTGAACCGATTGTTATGGAGTTGGATACGGAGATAGTATGGCAGTCTGGGGATAGTCATGTGCCGTATTCTATCATCATCATCATCATCATCATGCACTTTAGCAAACATATTCATAATTATGAGAGTGAAGCAGCGTAGAATAGCTAGTGTACTTTAGTTACACAAATTAAAATTAATTATACAGTTTTATAGTTGCGCGGGCGAGATCGCAATACATCTATACATAAATTAGAACTGTAGCTAATAGGAAGTGTGATTGTTAGATATTTATGATAAATTATTGAAGTAGGTATACATCACTGCATTTTGTTGTGTCTGTTTGTATTTCGGACGCGAAATTACTGAACGAGATCGAGCGCAATTTGTAATTTTCTAGACGTTCTGATATAATGATAAAATAGTGTTACATATTTGCCTAAAATCTGCAGCAAATAAATTAAATAAATTTTAAGTAAGATAAAGTCGCCACTTTATTTTAACGTGAGTGTATCTTATTTCTAAGCGGCATTTATTGAAATTATTTATGGGACTTAAAATATATTTCATACGATTGATTTAGCGGGGCAAGGATATGGCGGTCAAGATGTAAGCGAGTAGTTTAGTGATTTTAATTCTATAATGTAAACACTAATTACTATCAAGAGATTATCCGCGTTAATATCTATACAATATACACAACATAAATTTTGATCGTGTTAGTTATACATTTAATCCATGTAATCAAATAAATAGTTTAACGTTTTAGCAATTTAGTGTCAAATGAAAATAAAATTATTTTATTATTTATATAGTACCTACCTAAATCTACCTGGGAGTCAAATTATTTATCATTTATTTCAATTAATTATTTATTTGCATAAAATTATGTAACAATATTCAATAACATCGTGTGTCCATTGGCGAAGTGTTTGGTCATGCGTTAGGGTGAAAGAGATATATCTTTATGCAAGAAAAAAAATGTAAAAATATTTATTTTTTATTTTTAGTTTTTATTCTTTTAGTCGTAATTATATATCTAGAAATATTGTGTGACCATTATAACGCATATTAAGAATTATCTTGATTTAAGATTTATGTACCGGAAGTTTATTTAAGGCGAAGCGTCAAATGTGGTTGTTGTTAAGTATACGTAAACAAAGGTTTTATTTAACATATTACGAGTATATTGCGTAACTAAAAAAATATTAATTGAAAAAAAAAAATGTTTTTCTTTTTTATTATTTGTGTTGCTTTTTTTTACAGGTTCTGATGATTATTTATTTATATAGTAAACATATCGACACATTTCTTGGTTTTCTTATTTGTTTTATTTTACAGGAGAGGTAATGGTTTTGGTTTTGGTATCTAAAATAATGGTAACGGAAGGAAGTAATTCCTGGGTTTGGTAATTAATAAATAAATAAACAAAAAAGGAGGTATTGAGTTTTATTGGGTTATAATTACTAAACTGGTAAGGTTTCTGGTATGGTGGTACGTTTGATTATGGAGGTAAAGGTATTGGAAATATGGTACTGGAGGTAACTTCAAATTTTTCTTTTAAATCAAATTTGTCAAATTTTAAATTAAGTTACTAAGCGCATAGAAGTGGTTCATTAACTGTTTAGTGATGATTTCTAGAACGTGCGTGTATGGCAACGAAAGACTGGCTGTGATCGAGACTTGTGTGTAATTTTAAGGGGTTCTAGATCTCAGCACTATTGAGGTTAACTGAACTATTGTCAAGGTTCAAGAATTGGTAAAACACATACTCAATGTAAACTATCGATGGAGATGCTGGCTAGGTAATTGGAAGCATTGACATAAGTCGATTTTGATGGTTTACATACTCTACACGCAGGAAAGAAATTTACGCACACTTATAAGCGCTGACGTTTAACCAATATGATTTTGAATTTATAATCATAGTGGAGCAAAGGATCTATAACATTTTATACCTTTGTCCGCATGAGTATTCTCTCACTAGGAAGGTACATGTATTAGTCGCCAATATAGTGGATCAGGAAAGTATCTACTCGGTGACTTATTTATGTCTCCCTTCTGGAGCTCTTTGTCCCACAAACAAAGATGATCTTGGTTGGTGGGGGTTGCTTTGTGGGAAGGTCTATTTTTTTTTTATAGTGAATTTGTTGACGAACTTTGATTCTGAAGAATGAGTCTGTTGTTTAAAAGTCAGTTTAAAAACACGATCATATTGTATATAGGGAACATATGTGCATTTCTTACACATAATTTATTGCCATGGCTGGAATCTTGACAACGTATGGGTGGGGAATAAAAAATAATAAAGGTTATTTAATGGGTTGAATACATGTGAGATTTAAATAATAATTTAAGTAATTCTTTCCTCCGTCGGACTTTTCAAAGTCTTAGCCGGTTAAAAGAATTAGCGGGCGACTGTAACGGTCCAGAACTATCCGTTACTTACATGTATTCAACATAACTCTAAATGTTCAAAATATGGAATAAAGATAACAAATAAACTTATCTCGTCTACATTAATTTATCTGTAATTATAAGTATTTCCCTTATTTTTAATTAGTTATAGAATTTATTTTAAGATGCGTTATATAAAACAATAACAAAAGCCAAATAATGCTATTTAGTCAGTCAAGGTTATATTTGAGGTCAATGGTTTATAATATTATTATGAATGTCTGTTTGGAAGCATAACACCAAATTTAATGGGAAGTATATTAACTCAATACTATTTACTGAAGCTACCTTCATTTAGTAATTAAATAAGTATTGGAGCATTTCGTTCTATATTTAGACTTGCACAAGCGTTTCATGGAAAGAAGGCTGCATTCTTGATAGTATGTGTACAAGTATGCAATTTGGTATACAGACGTCATGAGAATAGAGTTTAAAGTCCTTTGAATTAGTTGAATAATTTAATGAGAAAATGTTGAGGGTAGATCCGAAAAATTGTTGTTATTGTCAGTTCCATATTTAGACTTGCACGATCGGTTCTTGGAAAAATGCTAAGCGCCGGCGCACACTCCAGAAGTTAAATATTTTATTTTTATAAATTCATCGTATATGTGACGTCACCGTAAATTAATGTAAAGATTAAAATAGATTTATTTATATCAAATTTACAATACTACTCTTTTAAGATAATTATATTATTATTTCTCGGAAATTCATATTTTCATGCAATAATTCGGATATATCGATCATAGTTACCTAAATATTTATACAGTCAAAGGAAGTGGTAAATAAATGAAAGGTTTCAGTTGTTAAAAGGGTTTTCGTATTACTAAGTAGTATTGCTAATTACGTTTGTATGTATGTTGAATTTAGGAATAGTTAATGGCGACGATGTTTTGGTCTACAGCACTTTGTCACCTTATTTATAACCGTTATTGTAGAATGTTCAAACCTACTTTGCTGAAATTTATCATTATATTGCTAAAAGTGAGTTATAATGGGGAGCGGTCATTTAAGTATTGTATACTCACAGATACAGATACAGATTACGGGTGACGGAAGCGTATTTTGTTATTTACTAATTTCGGAAGGCGGCCATTTGCAAGTTCGGTGTATATTTAGGTTGAGTGCGCGCGAAGCCTTAAGTCGTGACGAGTAGGCGTAGTTCTTGGTGGGGATTGATACGTAAAAGGAAACGATTCGAACGCGGTGGGGCTCTTTTTTGGGATTCACTCGTTCTGGGTTCTGGTGCTCGCTGGGCGCTAGGACTTCGTAGCTTTCGCGTTAGACGTTACTCTCGCTGGTTACTCATTTGGGAAATAGAATTATTTTTAGATTAACGATTGCGGGGAGTCTTCTTTTAAAACTTAAATTATTTTGAAGTGTTCTTTTACGTTAATTTCATTTGCTAACGTTTTACTTGAAAACGTTTTGTGTTAGATTATTATTTTACTTATTGTTAGAGATGATGCGGGGATAAATTATTGTGAGTGTGCGCGTCCTGTTTGGCCTGAGAGTTCGGAATGGAATTGTGTGCTGGTCCGGCTGATACCGAAAAGTAGATGCACGGATTGGTGTATGATTCTTGAGTATGAACCTCCGGTTAAACATGGCGTGGGTGTTTAGGGAAAGCAACTGCGGAGTCTTATTAATTATAACCCCAAAGTGGTTATTGCTAGTGTCGTTTGTGCTTCAAACGCAAGTTGGAGACCATACGACGCTGTCCCCTTTTGTTACGTTTTGTTAGGCGGCTGGTTGTTTGAGACGCAACCAGGAGTAGAGGATTTGAGGTCTCTGGTCGGGGATTGGTTCTTTCTCGAATTCTGGCAGCATAGAAAGAAGTAGTGCGCGGATGGATTTCCACCAGAATTTTGGTTAGAATTGGTTCCTGACTGCCCTTCGCGTTGTAGGGTAATCTCCTTGTAACTATCGATGAAGTTGCTGGAGAGATTGTAGGGAGCCAGGGGCCAGTAGGTATTTCAGACTCGCCATCTAAACTGGTAGTATAGCTTAGTAGACGTGGAATCGGGCGTGAGGAAGCGTCTATAGATTTGGAGCAGTTCCGTGTGAACCCGAGTTCACGGTGGGGTAGTGGTTAGATTTGTTATAATAGCTAGAAGATAGCTATTATTAACAAATACGTAGTTAGCTAGGGACGTAGTTCTTTTAATTCGTATTAGGAAGGGTTAAGTACACTCCACAAAGAAGAACACACACATCATCTCATTTATACAACTTCTGGAAACCCCTTGGAGTTCCAGAAGACATGCACAAAATTCAATTCTCTAATTTTGTCGGTAGGTCTTGTGATAGGCAGGGGGGACCCTTGACTCTGAACAATACAATAAAATAAGGAGTTCAAATGGGTTCTTAACAATTAACGTTTCAGGTAGGATATTATCAGTTAAGTAGGTAGATTCTACTTAGTCAACAAGGATCTCTAAAAGTTTAGGTATGTTTTATTGGTGTTACTTCTACCAAAATAGATGAGTAAATTCTTCTTATGAACAGTATATTAGTGTTCTGAACAATCAATTCAATAAGGAACACTTTATACCTTTAAATATTATAACCATTTTATCTTGACATCAGTGATCTGAACAACATCATACAATAAGGATCACTGAATTCAATAACCAGAGTTAAATTTAGATTAATTTGGCAAGCGAAACCCTACCCGTAATATTTAACACATTACGAATAAAAATGTAAGCATTGTTGTTTCATATACTTCATTGGATGAACTACTCAAACTCCTTTGTGTTTCGGAAGTACCTACCTACTTCATGCTTGGTCTCTGATTTGACAATAGACGGAAGAATCTCGTTCATAACCTATGCTTATTTAGTTCAGTGGAAGTATCAAACAACATAATGCAAATAGGAATTGTGTAATTTGCATGAAATGCTAGATTTTGTTGTAAAAGTCGGGCAGTCTGAGATATGTCTGAGTTTATAATCACTACACTAAATTAAGGTTTAGATACACAAAACCTTTGGCCAGGATGTGCCAGTTCTACAGTAATTCCTATTACGGTGAGGAAAGACCAACCGTTTGTCTGATTAACCTTGTCGAGAGAGAGGTGTCAGCATTTTGAGTAGTCATTGCTGTATAACGCAGTGTTGAAGTGTATTTGTACCTATATGTTACATACATGCTACCGAGCTATATCAAAGACTGCCTCACTTATCAGGGTTAGATATAAATTCCCTGCGGGAGAACAACGTCGAGGAAGAAGAACATCTACATAGGTACATTATACCTGATGTGGCGACTGATACTTGCCTGATGTTTAGCAAATCGTCTGGACAAACACATTCATCAAAAGTATACTACACCTATGATTTAAGGTTAAGGATCCATCGCGGTGAACAAAGGGTTTCGCATGTAGGGAAATAACTAAATAATTATTGTAGGGATTATTCAATTCTTGTTGGCAGAATTGAAGAATCTCTGTAGGTCAAGATTAAGACCTACTGAAAGTATAAATAATTCCTATAGACCTAAGTATTGGAACCAGGAAGTTCAACCTATAGGCAGGAACGTACCTAGGCAGTAAAGTCACTGTTGCATTGCTTAAGACTTCAACTAGATGTAGAATCAACCATCTCACCTTTTGCAATAACAAAGTAAACCACTTTGTTTCGATAGGATTTTCCATAGGTTTTGGGCCAACAGGAAAGCCTCCGATTCTACATTGCTGTTCTAAGCGGAATGGGTAGTTTTCCGATATAAACTTATTTCTATCTCGGCCTGACGTTATACTATACCAACACAGACATACTTGAAAGATTTTGCGTCCTCTTGTCTAGCTACATTATTAAGAAAGTAGGGAATTTTGACAAACGTACAAGAAAGACTCATTTCCCATTTGCTAAACAGGGCCTCCTAAAGGATGTTAGTCCGGAGGTTTCTGATGGAGCCAGGGTGCTTAAAAGTCCAACCAGTCTCTGGTCGCAGCACATGGGGCGTTCCTAGTAGGTAACTGGTTGGTGTGACTGGTTTTTACCAACTAGTTGGTATAACTAGTTATTGCTAGCTGGTTTTCCTCGTGGTACGCAAGGGCGGAAGGCGGAGCCCTACCTCTTAGCTCCAAAATATATCTTGACAGTATATTATTAATTTGTGACAAAAGATGTAGAAGTAATCTCTCTGAACATAAGTCCTCTCTATCATATATTGAGAAATAGGATTCCCACAACATAACCTTCCTATTTCAGTTAGGTAAAACTATTTTGGTTCCAAGTAAGGGTCATCTTCATGTTTATCGGTCGCTTAACATATTATAAAACCTACGGCACACTATAGTGAATTATTATATTTTATAACTTTTATTTATAATGTTGCAATTGAATGTCTCAATCACCAGTAACTAGGTAAACACAAATATCATCATATTAGGTAGGTTAATCCTTGTATTTTAACGATAAGTCAAATAGGTATATTGATATAGGAAAGGTATCGACTCAAATTCCCCTTCTGCGGTTATTGCGTCACAACAAGTAGAAAGTCCTCCACTAGACGAATCACTGGCCATATATTCAAGTTACTTAAGTTAGGATAAGGTATAAGATAAGGTAGGGCAGTAGAGCGTGATATCTTCTAATATAGTAAATACCAAATCTGTTCAATTTCATCATTTGCGGTCGAGCCGTCGAGGTAGCCGGATACCGAGATTGTAGGGGTAAGGGGGAGGGAGCGTTATTGGGGGGGTACATAGTCTTCCTTTTTGACCTTCAAGATCAAATGCAACTTGAGTTCTACTACTGAAAAATGACTTACTTATTTGATACATCATAGAAATGTGTAAGAAAACACAAAGTCAGCAATTTATCTTTGTATATACACTTAAGTAGGTAGATGTTATCAGGCGGTTGATGTTGTCAATAAATAGAGTCTACGTATTGGCATGGACCTATTGGTCAGTATAATAATATACTACAGTATAATCATCTTTGATAATGGTAAGTAACCAAATTAACTATTTTATGATGCAATAATTTTATCTACATACACATAAAATATTATCATGAACTGATAATGATAAAGTATTGTTTTATAATCAAGAGCTTAGATAAGTCAACCTTTACTTAAATATTTACATACAAATATGGGATTATTTTTTTATTTTATCACAGGATATCTGCATGATGTCACTCACCCGGCTCTATGTATGATTGTGTTCACAAACGCTGTATCACTATTAGATTTAGATTTCATAAGTACCAAAAACGTTAAGCTTACCTATGCGTAATGCGTACGCTTATCGCCTTTTTCGTCAGAAAAATCGATGAATAAAGGTCGCGTGTGATTCAACAATTGTTGTTCGTTTTGTGCTAATACTAGTTTCGAAGACGGAAGTAAAAATTATTCGGGATTATAGCTCTATGAGGAATGTTAAGTATGTCGCCAAGCATGGCTGCTATTAGTCTAGTAAAAATAAATCCGTTTGTATGGAGCAGATCACAGTATTTGCAACTGGGGGGATTCTTTGAAATTATGATAGGAAAATAACTAAAAATCATAGATCAACAATAGTCCCCGATTTATAGACTAGCTGCGTTCCGCGGTTTCACTCGCGTAGTTATGAAAAACGGTGATGATTATGATGATGATAAGTAGCTTATGTCCGTCTCCAGGTCCAAAACTATATCTATACTAATTTTTATAATGATCGGTTCAGCCGTTTGAGCGTGCAAAGGTAACAAAATTAGCTTTTACAATATCATTATGAAATTGTCTCAAATGTATTGCAAAACACCAGTACATTCATATAAATAACAATATACTTTTTTTTTCTTTTTTTTATCAGCCCTGTTTGTACAAACTGTCCCACTGCTGGGAACGGGCCATCTTCTCATTGTGAGAAGGGTTAGGCCATAGTCTGCCACGCTGGCCAAGTGCAGGTTGGCAGACTTCACACATCTTCAAGATCATTCAGAACTCTCAGACATGTAGGTTTCCTCACGATGTTTTCCTTCACCGTTTTGAAGTTGGCGGCAATCAACAATACGCACATAACTTCGAAAAGACAGAGGTGCGTGCCGTGGGATTCGAACCCAGGACCTGCGGATCGCAAGTCAGACGGTCTCACCACTAGGCTGCCGGAAACTACAATATACTTAGTTGTCTTTTATGTTGTCACAAATCTTATATTTGCTAGACTATATATATAACTTTTCATATTGGTTTATAAATGACAGAGTTATGCGATAACAACCATAAATGACGAAACGCCCATACATATCCTGTGCGAATGTGAGCCTCAGCACCATAGAAGAAGTCGGCACCTTGGAGGTCACCTAATCTCACCCGATGAGATAAAAACCTCCTCCCCAAGGCCATCACTGACTACATGCTCAGCATCGGACTTGGAGAGGTGCTGTAAGAAACAGGAGATGTCACAATAGATCTGTAAAGGTCGCAGTGACTAGCCGGGGCTGTCAGAGCCCATTTGGCCCCAAAGGTTCGAATAAAATAAAAATAAAAACCATTAAAAGGATAAAATCGAATATACTTAGATTTCTTGAAGTCAAAAAGACCTGTAAAAAACATAGTAAACTACTCAGCACAAACAAGCGAAATACAATGGCTGAAAGTTTCCATCCCGCAATCGCTTGTTTTATTTCCCGTTCAAAGTAAAGAGCGCTATTTACTTATTGCGCCTCGCTTACTTACAAGGTATTTAGGTCTGTGTCGACGTTCCTCAGTTTTGTGTTTGGAAAATGGAGTTTTCCTGTTGGGGTTACCGAAGGGGTGGTATTCCCAATCGATCTTGAAATAAAGGATTATTTGTTATAAGAAGGTATTCGGTTTCGGTTACCGATGCTTTGTTTTATTTAACGTTATTTGTCCTTATCTTTATTGGTTGAGAGATGTTTACTTTGTCAGGGTTATTTACTCGATGTTGTTAAGGATGAGTCTTATATTTTCTCAATATTGTACCATAAATTTATGATTAATCGGAGATCTTTCTGGAAATAAAAGTTAACATTACAGTGTGCTGTAACCACAAAAAAAAAGTTGACCATTTTTTATACTACATAGATTACGTTTGGTCACCTACTCTCCTGATGGTAAGCGTTGACGGTGTGGCCGAGGATGGTGCTCGCTTAAATCAGATAAAAAGAATCATTAAATCGGTTAATGTTTAGGATTTAGTATATTATTACATTCTCCTATTTATATACGAGATCAACACTTATCTTAAGGTGCCCTTCTTAACCGACTTCCAAAAAAAAGGAGGTTATCAATTCGACCTGTATTGTGAATAATTTTTTTTATTTCAAACAAAACGAGTAAATACTATTAAAAAAATTAATAAATAAAAGTCATTTAAAAAAAAATTACCGACTTCAAACTGGAAAGAAAGAAATAACTCGAAGAAAACCAACTATTTTTGAGGTCGGTGTCAGGCCCTAAGCTATCTTCAACTAAGTCAGAGTTATTAGTAGTTTGGGCTCGCTACACCGCCTCGCTTGCATACATCCCTCGCTCGTTTGTACAAACCGGAGCGAATTTATGCAAAGGACGTGAGTGAGGGATGTATGAGCAAAATCAGGTATTTTCCATTTTGCTAGACTATGTTTGTTAGAATACGCTGGGCAAAAAGTGATACCGATAATGTATGTTTTCCTCATGCACTGTTTAACTCGCTCACATAACTCTGGTGTATACTTAGCCTAATATACATAATAACAACGGCCGCACTACATACTCTGAGGCTACTTATCATTTTAAAAAAACTGGACAAGTGCGAGTCAGACTCGCCCACCGAGGGTTCCGTACAAACTAGTAAATAAAAGGGTGAAATCATTTTTTTATTTTTATTATCCTTTTTATACTGAAAAATATACATCGTTAAAATATTTAAAAACCTGTTTTAATTAATGCTAATTAAGCTCTTTTATATGATACCTCACATGATACGGTTAATTCACTTTAAAATTTCGACCCTCATTCCTTGCATAACGACACTATTTTTTGTGATTAAATTAAAAATGTCCAGTTTTCGGAATTTTTGATTGAACTCAATGCTTCTTGCCAAGTTTTGCCAGTTTTGATTTAGAAAGATGCTTATATACTCGTAGCTATGAAACCCTATTATTTGTATTTTGACAGAACATTGTACTATTTTCAGTATTTTTCCTGTTAATCACTTTTATCGATAAATGAGTAATATGTTATATCTAGTGATAAAGAGTATCTTTTTATAGTGCCGATAAAGAGTGTCCTCGCTGATATTATATAAAAGCGGGAAATTTGAACGTGTGATCATCATTCAGACCGTGAATATTAAACAGGTAAGATCATAAATGTGTATCTATCCTACACTTGACCAATGTAAGAAAATATTCCAGATCTGAATTAACAATGTTTTTAAACTGCACTTCTGCTAGGGCATATGAGAAGGGTTGCCCCTACCTGTGACCCTACCTTTTTCATTATGAGAAGCAGAGAGTTGAACGCCCAGTACTGGAACAGTTTAAAAAAAAATTGCTGACCCAGACAAATTTTTGATGATTTTAAATAAAACTATGGGTCATTCACGTCTGTTTTGAGTCGAAAAATCTGACTATAGTTTCAATCGTATTCGGCGGTATTTTTCAATGGAACAGCGCAAACGTCACTCTCGGTCGATGACGCGCCTCGCACTGCCTATCGACGAGTCAGATTTTTCGACTCAAACCAGACGTGAGTGACCCGTAATTTATATTTAAAATGTGTGAAAACTACGTTAGTTTCCATAGTATAATTTTTAATGAGCTAACCAATAGTGTTTTTTTTTAAATGTGTTACATAGCCTCATTTAAAGTTCTCCCTGAAAATTTATGAAGTCGTCCACACAGACTGACTGATTTTGATTATCTTGAGTTTTTAATCTCGTCATATTGTTGATAGAAAAAAAAGTTATAGGTCAAATACTTATTTTTGTGGATATTTTATAGAGGTTTGTTTGGATAGATAGATAGATAAACTCTTTATTTGTACGTACACCGTTGAACAAATACAATATTACAAACAACTTGCAAAACTATTGTGACAACAGGTGGCCTTATCCCTAAAAGCGATCTCTTCCAGGCAACCGTGGTATGGAGAACAATTTATAGAATAAGTATAACGGGTGCGCAATAGCAGATCTGATAAAAGTAAATACTAATACATAAATAAAATAATATAAACTAATCTAATACCTTTAAACGAGCAATTCTTGTACCTACGTATATATATATAATCTGAATCTCGGAAACGGCTCCAACGATTTTAATTAAGTTTGGTTTGTAGGTGAATTGGGGGACGATAAATCGATCTTGCTAGGTTTCATTTTTAGTGAACCCGGGTTTGCTCGTATTTTCAGTCATAAAAAAACCGAGTGGGGCTCGATAGCAGCGCCCTCAATGCCACAGTAGTTAAATATCGGAACAGACTCTATATTAGTTATTTTGTTTTATTCGGACACCAACTTTCTTGTATTTATGAATTGATGAAGGTATTCATTGTGTTGTCCTTTCAGAAATGCCACCACCACCGCCGCACCACCCCCCGGGTCCCCACCACCCCCCGGGTCCTCACCACCCGCCAGGCCCTCACGACCCCCCGCCGCCACATCACCCCCCGGGTCACCCACCACCACCACACTAAACGTCGCGCATGCTGGTGATGAGATACAATTACAATTTCTGGTGGAGATAATGCCTATAATGCCTGAGATTAACAATATAAAACTTTCAACTTACGAGTACTCTGTGTTTGACCATTCTGTTCTGTTTCTCAATCTCCACACATATTCCTATAAAAATAATAATGAGAGCCATTTTAAAACTTCATAGTCTAAGATCCCGCTATAGGACGACCTTCACCGAGCTGGTTAATGGATGAAAAGTATTTTATATTCAATTAAATATATCAATAAATATATTGTAAATGGGTTGTCTAAAAAAATTTAGTCCAGAATATGATTAATTAATAATTAAATATTATTTTTGTTTTAAACATTTCACTGGTTTGGTTAATAGACAAATTCCATACCAATCGAAAGTATGAAGCCCATAGAATATGCAAACGTTAGGTTGTCTATTTTTTTCCCGTCACAACTCTTGGGTAGGCAGGTATAAACAGGTAAATCGATACCAGTAACTTGCACCGGTCTGGTTAATGAATTAAAGTTAAAATAAAATAAATATTATTTCATTACGAACACGGTGGTATAGGGTTGTCTGCGAAAAATCAGTCCTGAATTCCGGTTGTCGAACTTTAAAAATTATAGTTTAACCCTAACCCTAACCTAACCTAACCTAACCCTAACCTAATTCTAGAAAAAGAAGAATGTACGAAGCAACTTCCAGTAGGAAGTAACGTTTAAACTTCTTCTATTCCAGTATACTCTATATTCACATAAATACCGACCTATCAATCGGTTTAAGCTGTAATGGGTAATACCGACCTATCAATCGGTTTAAACTGAAATGGGTAACTGAGATGCTAATGTACTTTATAACACCAAATCTTGATTTTGATTTGATCTGCAAACCTACGGCGATGGAGGTTTACGTGTTGCTACGTCGTTTCGATAACGAACAACATAAACTGTGGGATAAGAAAGATGACTGCAAACTAATTTAAATAATAATAGTTTTAAATTTTATTTAATATTTTAAAATTGGGTTCTACAATCCGATGTTTTTTTACCGTTGATACTGACAGATACAAATATTTTATTCATAGCTCGGATATTTTTGAGAAATTAACCCATCAAAAACATAAAATAAATGTGAAATGAGAGCCATGTTCAATATTATGATATATAACCTTAGTTGTTGACTTCAACGACAAAAGAAGTGGGATCTAAATGGGTGCCAAGTTCAAAGCCCAGTCCTGAAATTTATTTATAGCAACGTAAAATATTTTATAACAACTTCAAATATCATTTCTTCTTATAACTTAGGATAAAACATTGAAACCTAAGGTCTGACTTGACTAGTTTCATATACGCTACATAATATTGTCATCGACATGATACATCCAATTATATCATACTGCAAACATGTGCTCGGCCGGGAATCGAATCCGAGACGTTTTGCCGAGTCCGAGACCAAGTTCATATGGCGGACGCAATATCGTTGAATGTGGATCTATTCAGGTAGTCGAGATCATTGAGCTTGAATATCAGCCACTTTTGATTCTATGTGATGTTGTAATTATGATTTGAAGCAATTTATGCTTAAGTCCGTTCTGTATCCTTTAGAGCGGCGATCCACAGAACGCAAACGTGTAGTTGTTTATAGTCATAAATCTTTCACTTGCATCCATAGAAAACTACTCTCTACCGAGAGCTTGCATCCGTTTTGCTTAACAACCACTTCTATTGCGACCCTCTTTTAAAAATCGCAGTATAATTTTGTAGTAGTTATGTAGTTATGGAAGCATACTAAAATAAATTTGACATGACTTTTCTTTAATGGAGCAGAAATCATAAGGGGATGTTGAGCCGCGTAATAAGGACTCACAACAAGGGCTAGTAAAAATAAATAAAAAAATCACTTGATTTTTTTATTGCAGCCGCGAGAGATTTTACTGCACCGCGTACGAAGTTACGGCGAGTATGCTAGTCTTGAATAAGAATAAGACGTATTATTAATACGAAAATTTCACGTAGTTTACAACACCCAATCATGCGACATAGATCCATTCGACAACCTAACTTACGGCGGAAGTAATTACTACAGTGCCAGATACTAATTTATATTTATGTGTAAGTATATACGCCCGAAAAATATTATCTTCATTTTAATCAATCGGGTAATAACAGTTCTTTGCGCTCACGTGTACTTATTAACATTTAGAGTGGAACAATCCGGTACGGTACAGGCCGCCGCATGAAAAATTACAGCTTTTGTGGGTATTCTTGAAACGGACATAACGATTATTTAACGGATCGTTGCTTTCAGACATTATATGTTATTTCGTGAGGGACACTCAATTTTTCGGCTTATTTATCATAACGCCCCTCGCGGACGGCAGAGTGTGGCTAGCTAGTGTAATTGTAATTGTAGAAAAATAAACGGTGGGTATATTGTTTCACCTCTATATTTTATTCGTCATCGTTAAGCGTGGACTTGAGTTTCTCAAATTGGTTGTATTTTTTTGTTAGCAACAAAATAACCCCGTAATTTACGAATCGATTTGGAAAATTCTAATTTTATTTGAAATGATGATATCATCGTCATCTCATCTTCCTAGTAAATCAAAACCTACGTGGTACTTCCTATTCACCTAGAATCACGAAATTAGGCAGAACTCTTGGTGTATGAAAAAAATCGGTAGAAAACTTGGCCGCTGTTTTACCAAATTGCGCGAAACGGAGGGTTATAAATTTTGGGTGTATATAACTTTGTATGTATGCGTATATGTACCTATGTGTGTAGATACGTATAGTTCTTTAATGCCTCCTACATCCTAAATGAAAGTGTATTGAAAGTGTATGCCAAAGTTGGGCAAACAGACCAAGTTGCCGATGTCAACTCATCAGAGTTATAATATTAATATAAACTTAACATATGTATATTGTGTCTATATAAAGGCTTATTATTATTACATCCTAAATGGCCTAAAGTTGATGTTAGATTTCACTTCCCAAGCAATGAGCACTATTTAGAATAATAATAGTTTTGTAAAAACACTTTATTTGTTACAAAAAAGTTTCGTTCGTAGTTCGTTTTGCAGGTTGCGAAAATGCAACTTAAATTTTTCCTGTAGCTTTATTCTTATTATTTCAAAAAATATTGCCTATCACAAGTTATAGGCAATATTGCCTATTGCAATATTGCAATATATTATATAGGTATTTATTTATATATTTATTTATTTGCTCAAGTTATAGGTTTCGCAACCTGCAAAACGAACTACGAACGAAACTTTTTTGTAACAAATAAAGTGTTTTTACAAAACTATTATTATTCTAAATAGTGCTCATTGCTCATTCACAGCGAATTTTATTCATACAACGTCATATCCATCGTAACGAAATTGCGTAAGATACACTACAATGGGGTATGTAAAGTTTTTTTTCGGTATTTTTTTTATATTTTCATTTGCTAGATTGGATCATTTAAAATAACTAATTTCATTTTTAGTTAGTAATACGAGTATGTTCAGTACTTATTAATAAATATTTTTTAAAGATTAAGTCGTGATGACGTCACATTTACTACTGAATCAAATATTGTGATAGGCTATTTGAACTAAATAAATTAATATGATTTACGTCGAACTTGACGTTGACAGTGACATGTATATTTCTACAATTCTATAGAAAATTATTCTGTATATGACAGTTGTCATAGAGATATTGTCTATGCTTAATATTCAATGCCAATGCTGTTAGCGTCAACTTTTTTTTAGTAACTGTGACGTTATTTTAGAGGTCGACTGAAGGTCAAATATTTTTTATATTTTCGCAAAAATTTGCGCCATCTCATCATTTTATGAGCCCAAAATAAAAATATATGGTTTATATACATACAATCTCGAAATGGTTTTGGAATCAGCATTTACATTTTTCTTTACATACCCCATTGTGTTATTTGATTTGATTTACATAAAAGCGGTTAGGTTAGCCATATAGATACTAACCTACTTATTAGTGAAAATAAAGGGTTTCAGGTATTTTCTTAAATTATTTTCAAAAACAAAAGAAGGAAAAAGCCTTCCATTAAAGTATTAAGGCCCGGTTACTTAATTAGAAAAGAAGTCCCAAGCCGGAAGGATGAGAAAATTAGGTAGCTCAGAGCTTCACCGAGCAAAGTGTGCACTTATTGACCGGAAGTACTGCGAACATGGCAGTACCTATCTTTGCTTTTCATTAGTGCGCGCCGCCGGCATTCGTAGCCAACATGTTTTATTTCTACCGGTAAAAAGGTCTATTGTAAAGAAATTATACCGTATTTCCTGCGCAGTGAATCGTTTTAGTTTATTGTAATTTGTTATTTAAAAAAAAAGTTATTTAATAAAAAAAATATTTTTTAAAGCAATTTAGTTTTCATATATTTGCCATGTAGATATTCAAGCCGAATATTACCAGAAAGACGAGAGATTTCTAGACTACTTCAATAAAAAAAACAAAAAGAAGTATAAATTTAGAAAACTCCGACAATAAAATGGCTTAACCGATTTTTATGAATAAGAATACTCTCGATGAAATCCGCTTTCAAACAAAAAAAACTAGATCAAAATCGGTTCATCCGTTTGAGAGCTATGATGCCACAGGCAGTTTTTTTAATGCATTATATATCTACGATTGACCACCAACTCGCCTGATGTTAAGCGACGGTGTGGCCGAGGATGGAGCTCGTCGATCTAGAAGATATCTATCTATTCACTCTAGCCTTGAAAATTCTAAGATTGTAGGTCTCAGGATACAGAGATGGCGGTAAAGAATTCCATTCTTGTGCAGTACGCAACAGGAATGTGGATCGATATCGCTGAGTACGGATTTTTGGCATATCAACGAAAAGTGGTAATTCGCCGACTTTCTGCTAGTCCTGTAGTGAAATGGGGAGGGTGGAATTAGGTCGTGAAGCTCTTGCGCACATTCCCCGAAGTTAATCCTGTAGAAAATAGACAGACATGATACTTTACGGCGGTGCTCGAGACTAAGTAGCTTCTTGGCAGCTAGTTTATCGTCACCGATTAACCTCACAGCTCGCCAGTCCACTGATTCTAAAGCTTCCAGCTGATACTTGGCTTATCCATTAAAAAGGTGGCAGCAGTACTCCATACACGATCGGACCTGTGCTTGATACAGGATGAAGTAGTTGTCCCGGTGAGAAGTATCTCCTAACCTTATTAATGATGCCAAGCTTTTTACAAGCCAGTTTAGCCTTAGATTCAAGGTAGCCCTTAAAGTTCATTGTTGGGGTTAACGTGAGTCCCAGCAGTTTAAGACGGTCTGTCAATGATAAGAATACATTTTGGCAAGTAGGAGACAAAAGAAACTCACTCTTTTTGGCGGAGAAAAGGCAGGCTTGAGTCTTGTTGGCGTTGAATTTGACGAGATTTTTGACACCCCAGTCGGACACAGCTTTTAGAGCTTTAAAAGATTTGAAACACACAGATACACAGACACACGTATACACACGTCACACTTATAACACCCCTCTTTTTGGGTGAAGGGTTAGTAAAGTTATTATTATTTGATTGAAACTCAATTCAATCAAATAATAATAACTTTACTAACCCTTCAGTTAATAAAGTTATTATTATTTGATTGAAACTCTAAATAGAATACCATCAAAAATTATACGAAAATAATCTTAGTAGCCCATGAAAGCAACAAAACAACAAAACAAATAAATCGGATCCAAAGAAAGTAAGTTCACATCATTCAAAAAGCATTTTATTAGAATTTTAACGAGAAAATTTCAAAATGGAAATTCTTGATTCACATCTAAAGCTTAGCAAGCTTATTACGTGCCTGATTGGTCGGAGCCGCGTCACTCGAATTCTTAATTTAAATTCAGTCGGCTAATTGGTCAGCCGTAGCGGAGTAATGTCTTAATAGCTTTTTGACAGATTGCCCCCGAAACCTTGTGAATTTTCAATAAATTATGTATATTGTGATTTTAGAAAGTTTCTGTGAAGCATTTTAATTAAATTAATATTATTAAATGATTGATTTCTACTTATTGTTAGCATTATCGATTTTTCTTTTACAGGATAACCAAACAGCCTACAATATATAAATACAAATTTCTAAATTTCTTACAATAATCAATAGAATCATATAGCCTCTGAAAAATAAAAATAAAACTATCAAATTAAAACATACTGGACAAACGGACAATACAAAAGACGTGAACACTGAGAATACACCTTAACTATATGTTGTACAAGAAATAAATATAATTTTAACAGTTTACTCAAAATTCAATTGAAAAATTCTCGACTCAAAATTGCCTAGGCGCTGAAATGCTCGTACAGAATAAGTTTAATTCTATGTGCTTATCTATAGGTATATATAGCATATAGCATTAAATAAATAACTCGCTCGCTCGACACACGTAGAAGTTTTGCCTATACATTGTATTGGGCATTGCAATGTGAATAAGGGGATTAAATCGAACACGTGTAGAAGCACAGTTTAAGTTAATCATATTCAGTAGTTCAGGGCTGTCAATTTGATTTGATGTTAACATTATTTAGCAAAAAAGTAAGATCTGCTAATTTCTCTTCTCTTAATTAGAAATTAAACATTTTTGCAAAGATTTAATTTGTAAATTGTTAATAATAAAAAATTACACAAGGTATGTTTCATCCTTTCCAACTAAAGCCTCGATGACACTGGGCTAGTTTACGAGCTGCTAGTCGGCGAGTTTAAAAGCTAGCGAGTGAGCGAGTAAGCGAGTGTCGATGACACAACACTCGCTCAGTAGCAAACTAGCTAGTGAGTTGGAACCACGTGTTGTCTTGCGTGGAGTGCTGTCTGCGTCCTCGCCTGCGACATGCCACGCTCTCCCGGCGTGGAACTCGCTTTCTTTGCGGATGACACCGCCCTCTACACCAGGGTATGGAGTAAGACCATACAACTGGCCCATCTTCAAAGAGCAACGATGAGGGCTCGTTGCTTGAACCAATCTCCTAGGCCCGATAAAAGTGCAGCCATGTACTTTTATCCCAGTCTCAAACGCCCCCCCTCCCCCCTGCCTATTCAACTTCACGGTCAACCCATTCCATGGGTCTCCTCGACCAAATATCTCGGCGTGACTCACCTTCTCCAAACACATTCAGACCATCCGCAATCGAGCGGCCTACTTCCTAGGCCGCCTCTCCCCCCTCTTGAACGAGCGGAGTAAATTGTCGCTTGGCAACAAGATGACAATTTACAAAACTTGTATTCGCCCCGTCATGATTTATGCGTCCGTGGCTTTCGCTCACACTTCCCACCTGAGCCTCAAAAAACTCCAGGTTATCCAAAATAGGTTCCTCCGCAGAGCGATTGGAGCTCCCTGTTTCGTCCGGAACTCCGATCTGCACTGTGACCTCGAGCTCCCCTCGATTCTTCAATTCATAAAGCACGCTTCCCGCCGTTACTTTGATGCGGCCCCCCACCACCCCAACCCCCTTGTAGTCCAAGCTTCCAACTACACGACAGACACGGCTGACCCTCTGCCCCTCCGACCCGGATGACCCCATCGCAGTAGTCACGGCTGCTGCGTTGGGGTCACCCGATCCGACAGCCCCAGGCAACAGGAAATACTCTGTTTTTGGTATAAGCGTCGGTTACCAAAGGAACACAATCACGACACACCGACCTCGCCGGCGAGGTCGAGGAACCTGAAGGTCTGTTAGAAGACCTGCAAGATTATCTCCAAATAGTCAACCAGTTCAACCCAATAGGGCCACAGGGCACACCCCATCAGGGTTGCCACGGAAATTCGACTCCCCCTCCCAGGCAACGGCCCAAGCCGAGGTCCGAACCTCCCTCGAGGTGCCTTTGAGCTATTCCCTCGTAACCTTTAGCTTGTAAGCGGCCCAGCGCCTTCTGTGCTCCCCAAGATCCGGTAAGCTGTAAGCCGGTACAGGCCAACAGCTCTAGTCATCTTACAAAAAAAATGTCTGCGTCCAAAACGCAAAGATGCTCGCAACTAGTTCACTTGCAGCAATGATGACACACAGCTAGTTAACTAGCTTACAGGCCAACACGACAGCGAGTAGCAAGTAAATTAGCCCGGCTTTCTATTTGACAAGCAGCTTTTTTACAATCGGATACTCAAAAGGAGATTGTAAAAAAGATCAATGACACGGAGCGAGTTTACAAGCTGCTCGCGAACTCGCTGGCTTGTAGCTTATAAACTAGCCCAGTGTCATAAAGGCTATCTTAATTTACTAAACATGTGCCGCAATAGAAAAAGTAGGTAAAAAAGTAATGGTATCCGATCTTGCACATCGATATTCTCACGATTCAACCAAAACCGCATGTTACAAAAAAAGTAGAAATCAGTAGAATTCACATACACCATTGTGTTTGAATAAACATTTCAATCGAGAGGCTTTCATTGGTGGCCGGTCGACCGGACTAGCTCATTCAACTTTTTTTCACACACCGCTGGCTGCTGCCGAATGGACCGCAGTTTCAATATTAGAGATCACCTAGGTATGTGGTGACAACTAAGGATCCTAAGTCATAGTGGATGTATAAATAAGCGTATTGGTTGTTTTAAATGATTTTATTTAACTTTTACTTTTAGGACGTATTTTCACTTTTCTTTACGATAAGCATAAATAGATTTAAGCAAAATTAAAATCTTTAAAACATAGAGTTATTATAGATATTTTATTCCATGTCGGATAGAGCACGCTATATTTAATATGTATTTTTAACCGACTGCGCAAGAAAAATGGGTATGTTTTTCGGGTGTATGTATGTTTTTAAGGGTGTATGTGGGTATGTACCTATGTACGTACGTTGTATGTATCTATGTCTTCGCGGCTTGAATACTATGACATGGACAGTAACGTGTCAAAAAATCCCAGTAATAAGCCGACAAGAAAATGAGGCAACGACAGAGATTTGGCTGCAAAAAAGGGGATAGCAGATGCACAGGAAATACATCCCGCTAAAACAAAAAGTTGCAGGATTTGCAGGATCTCTTACAAAAAGAAATGAAATCCCCCCAAAACAAAAAAAAAGCAAAAAATAAAATTTTCATGTAAAATTGGTTGCCATGTCTCGCATTGTCATGCCACTTTCACTGACAATATATATGAGACGAGATCTGCTAATTCTACAAAATCTAACGTTGCAATCCTTGTCTCTGTCAGCTTGATCTTGGTCAAAAAGCATGATTTAGCCGTTTCTTGGACCTGTACATTACAATTACAATTACACGACATTAAAGAGCAGGACTTCAATTTCTCTTTTTCTTTTTATAAGTCCATGCGCGATGCGAGGTGTGTTTTTAGCCGAGAGCCGCAAAACGGCCTAGCCATGCTGTTTGAATAAGATTTTAAGGCTTACAAAGATTGTAGCGTTAGACTTTGTAGAGTTTGCGGCTCCGCTCTTCAGATTCAGTCAGATCTCATCTGATAACTTTTGTCTTTAATTTCTGTAGTTTAATTTTTAGCTCCATAGACATCGGGATCCGTGACCTTTGTCAGTTGTACAATAGTCATCAATCAATCAATTGTTAACTACAAATTGTTACGGGAAGATTACATGTTATTTTATTTATTTAAGTAACAAGTACAAACAAGTTTAAAAAACTTAGAATACCTCGACATAAAAAAGGGCTATACCCATTTTGATGAAACTTAGCTAAAATCACTTCCAATCAAGTACTCTTTTAAACAAAAGAAACTAGATCAAAATCGGTTCATGCGTTTGAGAGCTACGGTGCCACAGACACACGTCAAACTTTTAACTCTTTTTGGGTTGGGTCTGGAGTTTAAAACATCGTATAATAAATAATTAATCGTAGCTACTTTTCGCATCAAAATTATCAATTGAGAACATGACAAACTTGGAACACCTCTCCAAGGGTTAAGTTTAATTTACCTGTCAGTGAAATACACACAGACACGTTTTATCTTGACGAGTGAAGCATTATTGCCGTGAAGTTGGAAGTTTGAGACATCTGACTGACGCCCTAATGCAAACTTGGCAATGAGCTGACTGAAGCTAGCTATGGCAGACGTGGAAATGATCCAAAGTTAAGTAACAGTCTAAATTTAGGTTGTGTTCTGTAATAATCTCGTAAACTTGGAAGTGACTCGAAAAATTGGCGAGCTAAATAGACTTTTGAGATTTGCTTAGAATTTACCGCTAGCTTTATTTCTTAGCGACAAGATATTTATGACATCTCTCGAAGAAGTACTTTATAAAATGATTTCAAACATATTTCTTGCAATGGAGTTGTGTTCACAATTTAATGTCAACCCTGGGTTTTCTGTGCGATCCTCGAGGGGCTTTACATCTAAGTTTGGTTTAAGTTAGAGCTTGCTCCGTCGTTTTATATGTCTCTCTAGTGGCACATCCGAGAACGAATTTTTGGACAAAATATCTCTCAGTTCAGTAAATAGAGACTTTACACGGAATAAAGGCGACGAAAGGTAACCTAGTATTTGCAAAATTAAAATGGTTTATAAAACGTCCACTGGCATCGTCTCCACTTTGCCAAATTCAGACTTCAAACTAAGAAAATATATTCAATTGTACATCGTCACAGAAATGTTTTATGGAAAGAACCAGGTCGTATCACGTGCCTTCCTCGCTTCGAAATGCACAAAATGAAACCGCAAACAAAGAATACGAAACTGGACTGCAATCGTAAAGCAGCCAACTGCCATGCTATATGCAAATACATCGCATCTAAAATGCAATTGATTCATTCCGCCGCGAACATATCGAGGAATAAGTCTTTTCCATTATTAGGTACGGCGCCGTCAATTTGTTTTATTAATTAGCCAGCGTTGCGCTAAAATAATCAAAATTAAATATTCAGATTTGGTAGTGCAGAGCCGTGTCGGCGGCGCAGCAAGCACCAGCTTGCTGTCAGGACTGCAATCGGGATGTCGGCGGAATGAACACGTCTGGGGGACGTGGTGTTCCAGGAATAGAGTCGAACGGGACAGGTCAAACGGAAATAAAGCAGGCTGCACTCATCCAACTTTGGACATGTCTGATAGCTTCGCCGGCGGCTCGTGAATAAAATACACGCTATTTCTGCCCGTCTTTTTTGTTATGCTATTTTGTTTGTATACCATTCGAAATGTCATTGAGTTGATTCCAGTGCTTATAAAAAGCGATAAAGTTCCTTTAATACCAGTGTTTTACGCCAATTGAAATGGCGGTTTAGGTGGCATATAAACATTCTGAAAACGGTGCTTTTGAGACTAAGCGCGAAGTCAATGTTGGTAGTTTGCTTAGTAGCGAGCAATGAATGGCGCCCAACATGGTGTAAACTACAATCTAGGAATTATATTCTCATTGCTTGCATTATCCTTGAGGCCGTAAGTGGCCAGAACTTGCATATTCGTGCGCTCTTGTGTCACTTAAACAAAGTTTGAGCTGTATATGTATAATGACGTATGAATGATTGCGGTTATAACAGTGGATGTTTCCTCGGATAAAGCTAGTTTCCTCATAGGGTTCCCAACATGCATTGATTCAAAGAAACTTTAAAGAGATTGGGTAGGTGAATCTGGAGAAATATTATTATTGTTCATACCTGTTGTTGGAAAACCTTTTTTTTCTGTGACCATAAATAGTTTTGTAAATAGGCTTTAAAACTTAGCATATCTATAAAATATTTATGGCACACACTGCATGCACTGTAAAAACTATTTTGTTGGGACATTAAGCGAAGGTGTCCGTCGCGTCGTACAGCCGTGTGTCATCTGATAACAATTGGGGCTCGGACATAAACTTGCCAAAGGCGGTAGGGTTATAAGAAAATGTATTATGAAACCGACCGGTTTTATTGTGTGGCAGTAAAACGAAGTATTTGCATCGGGAATCGAACCGACACTTGCAAATCGACGGTCGTAAAACCATCCCGTGTCGGTCACCGACTCCTGAATAAAACTTGACTCCTAAATAAAATATATAAAACAGCAACAAAACGTGCTCGCATTCATTAAGTTATAAATTTTTGCTTGTGTTTCTTCGTCATAAAACACTTATTACGCCACAAAGTTTTTTTTTACCTGTTTTAGTACCGAGTGAGAAAATAGTGACGTCATTTGTTTAAGCGAGAAAAGCACCTACATTTTTAGCAGTCTTTCCTTCAACGCAGACGCTACAGAAAATGTAGGCAAGTTAAATATGTATGTTTATGTATAGAGGTGTAGAGTATATTGCAAGAGTCACGTTCAGGCAATATTTGCTGTATAAAATTCAGCACTGAGTCGGCTCTTCATAATGTATACTCATCTCATGTGCTGCTGGTGGCTCGACCTGAAATGAGGAGGTATTACCACACTGACACGTGGGATTGATCATAGTAGAAAGATTATCCATGTATGGTTTGACGATTCTTAACACTTCCAAATATGGGCGTATGTTATTGAATTTTTGTAAGGATCACGAGAATCGAAATATCACGACGTCGTCGAAGAGACGTCATCGCTATATTGTTGACACAACATGTTGTATGTAGTATGAAAGTATACCAAACATGTAATTTCTTGAAGTGCGAAAAGGTACGATAGAGACGTTATTCATTCAATCTCGCGAATAAATCATGGCCAGTCATAGCTCATATTAAGGCCGTCATTTATAAGCCGATTTGGAAAAGTATTATTGTGTTTGACATAGTTTCAGATTAGTCGCATCAAATTTTTATCAAGGTTTAGTTGTTTGGTTACCTAAGTAACTAGAAAATATATGTCATGCAAACTAAACGCAATATTTTGCGTATTTTGAAGTCGGTTGTTTCAGTTTTTTTTAACTATAATAATTACATTATTTATATTGACCATGCTACACAGTGACTGAAAGAATAAGGGATTTACTAATATATTACAATTTTAGAATCGGTGTCGAATGCATCTCAGATTCTTATCTTCCGTGTATTTGTCTAATATTTTTTTTTCTTGAACATGTTTGACATGATTCGCAATTTATTGAAAATAAAAATGTCGGCAGAAATCTGCACTAAATATGCACTCGTGCCGTAAAAAGTTCACTGCAGACACAAACAAATCATTTCATAACCCGAAACTTGGCCTAAAACCAAAACCTGAGTATTTAAAAAAGGCATATTCCAGTATATTCAGCAAAATGAAGATAAAGTGACGGCGAACGCTGTACGAAATTCCCGCACAAATATTGTAACAACGTGTGCTGTGAATTAGCACCGCAACGTGCCGAGTTCATAATAACTTTCCGAATCTCGCTCGCGCAACACTTCATGTGGCGAACTACAGGCCGCTGCGGAAATATGCTGGTCAATGTATATTTATCTTTTTTATTAGTTTTTAGGCTTCCATACTACAGGTGTGGGAGGGAGATAGATATAGATGGTGGTTCGTAAGGCGATGGTGTCTGTCTGTCTGTTCTACACTTAAACTGCTGTACACTTAAACAAAATTGGCAAGATTATGGTTTACTTTGATGTAAAGTAATGAATACTAAAAATTGGTCAAGAGTGAGACAAGATTGCGTAAATAATAAAAAAAGAGGGAAATTATTGTGCGAGATAAAACCTCCTCGGTGATTCCACAAAAAAGGAACAAAAATGACAAGTGAACGTTTCTTTGACAGTTGGTGTCATGTGACATAAACCTATAATAGAGTAAGCGGTAGTGTTAAAAACTATTTGAATAAAGAAAATAGGTCTGCAACACTTATTTGATATTGTGTGTAAACGCCCAGCATTTCAGAGTATTCTTACTGAAGAGAATATGTGAAGTTAAAAATAAATATTTTCAAATCTTTGTTTATAAATGACGGAGTGATGAGGTAACAAACATAAAAAAAAACGGTATTGAAAACCTTCCTTTTCGAAGTCGGTTAAAAAAATGAAGCTGTCATTCGACAGACTTTTTTGTATGTGTGTGATAATAATATTTACGTTGTTTTGAATGTGTTAGGCGCGTCGCTCACTGGTAAGTCGAGGCGCGGTCGCGGTGACGTCGCGGCACAGTCGCGGCTATGCTTCCTTCACACATTACAGTGTAAACACGTCTACGCACGAAACAAAATAACAAAATGGCGGTGGAGTCGCGGCGCGGTCGCGCACTGCACCTCTGCCGCGACCGAGCCTCGACTCCACATCGCCTGCGACGCGACTCTAGTGTGTGGGCGCACTGCCATTTAAATCTGAAGGAAACGTAGAAGCTGCACGCCGCTTGTGCGCCCGTGCCTCGACGCCGCCTCGACTCCAGCTCGTGTGGGCGACGCGCCATAGATTGCAATAGATTGCAATATACATTAGCATCATCATCACTGTTTTTCATTACTATGCGGGTAAAACCACAAAGCGCAGCTAGTTAATTACATTTTTGTTATGTTATGGTAGCTTAAAATAACGTAGTAACGCAATCCTCTTCCTAGTCGATGTAGAGCCGACAAATACCCCTTCCATCATTCACACTGGCACCTGTTTTGAATTATGTATTACAGGCGTCCGCCGGCTGTGGGTTCCGGATTACGACCAAATTAAATTACACGGACCCCTACCGAATTTGTTTAACGAAGACACCGATAATACCTGGATTTAGCCAATGGAATAGACACAATCGTTTTATTGTTACGAGGATTTGGAACGTACAGAAATGAAGCTAAAAGCGTTGAGACATGCATAGGGGAGCATTGCATGTGTTTATAGATACACTTACATGATTTCCTTTATTTAGCGTATCTACTAATTTCCAAATAAAATGTATGTGATATTCATATATACAGATAGGTGTAAATGAAGAACTTGTAAGGTTCCCTAATATATGAGCGCATATTTACCAAATTGGAGCCTGAATATAATAAAAGTAATATAGTTGAAGTGTATATAGGTATGTTACAGTTAAAACCCGTTGTTAGATAGAACGCGTTTTCCCTAGTTAGGGCTAGTTTTGACTAAATTCCTTTGTTAAAACTAGAAATAACTAGTGAAAACTAGAATTTTTCTTCAGATATTAGGTTATGTTTTTTTTTTTAATACAAATTTATTTCCGGCTCGCTCTTGGGACTTTCCTCGTTTTCCCCCTTAGCGCTGTCGCAGAAAATTTCTTTGCAGATTCATACTTAAAGTGTAAATTATCTATAAATTTGTATTAAAAAAAAAAACATAACCTAATCTCTGAAGATATTATTGCTTATACCTATCACCATCGTATATGACATTTATTTTGACTTGACTGGACAAACATCAAATCAAAATACATAGATAACTGAATAAAATACTCCGTAATTGTAAAAAATAAGACTAGGCGAACTTTGACTTCGGTCGAACACTTTTAACTGATTCACTTCGGAAAAACGCGCGTTGTCTAGTAAGAACTAGTTTTAACTGATATTCAATTTTGAACATTAGTTAATTCTAGTTTCAACAAAGGCATTTAGTGAAAACTAGTTCTAACTAGGGAAAACGCGTTATATCTAAAAACGCGTCTTAACTGTAACATATATATCTTATAATGAATATTAATTTAAATTACGATATATAGAAGGTAGCTGAACAACAAGTAATAAAGTAGGTACTGCATAGAGAAAAATAGCTGAATAACGAACAAAGTAAAATACAAATGTCCATAACTTGTACTCCCACACAAACTAAGTACATTAACAACTTTTCGCCGCCGAGCCCAACTTGCTATTAGCTACATGGCCAAGATAAACATAGGGTTAGTTTACAAACTTGCCTCTCTGCATACGTAGGCTTAGTGCTACGAGCTACGGCGTTACGGAGCTACGAGACCGTCTATACAAACTGATGAATACATTCTGCTAACAAGGTGGATATCTACGTTAAAAACAAAATATCCGACTGCATAGCAGAGATTTTTTTAGGTGGTATAACTTACACTAGAGTTACGCTTGATATGATGTGGAGTGTACATTTTCACGAGAATGTCGAGAATGTAAGCACAATCATCCTGTGAAATATATTGAAATAGCCATATTTTAGAATAATTCTTGCAATATCACTTATCTGTTACGAAAAAGTGAAATTTTTAATTTTTGTGAGAGTTGTATTATTATTAAAAATGTATGTATGTAGGCGATAACACTCGGGAATTATAGACGAATTTATTCCAAGTAAAGGAACCGGGATTGAACCGAGATTCAGTCTGAATAAAATGTCTACAAAATTTATGGAATTGTTATCTCATATATATGTCGTAACCAAAACAAAATGTAGCCTTTCAACACGTATTTACAAAATGGTAGTTGGTATGTATTTTATTAATTGGTAATTGAATGAGCTACATGATATACTATTACTATTTGCTATATTATTTATTATCTGAAATCTTGAAAGTTATAGAAGCAGTAATTTGCCTCAGCACCAAACCTATTCTGGATTGGTTTAGCTCGTAATGTTTTGCGCGACATCGACTATGCTGAGTGACCCATCGCTGCCAACGAGCCGTTTGCTTAAGAAGCACGGGCTCTTCGCAACAAGCGCGCTAGCCTTTGGCGCACGCTTACGACGCACGCGTCGTAAGGCGCCCGTGTAACAAACGTCGTGACGTCACAACGTCAGGTGTCGGTCTCGTGCTACTTAGTCTGATGTTCAGACATTTCAATGTCGTTCATTGATTTCGATTTTCAAACTCAGTTCCCTTACGTAAGTTCGTACAAAGAGTCAAGTATGAATCCTTACTGATACAACAACCACATCCCATTTTACAAATCGTTAAGAAAAATAAGCCGAAATAAAACCTCATAATATAACTTGGTGGTAATAAAACGCCCGGATTTTTATAACACATTGTGGCGTAAATCCGACCACCTGGCTGAGTTACGACGTGTCCACGTTTACAATGTAACGCGGAATTAAACCACCCGCTGGTCACCTCGCCCAGCCTACAGCTATATCGGTAGAAATGATTAAATTACGTTTTTTTAGATATAGGTATAATAGTCTCTGTGTGCCTTTAGTATACGCACAAATATTTTTGGAAAAAAAAGTTTGAGAGAGATGAGAGACGTTATCTTGTCCATACAAAAAGAAAAACTGATGAAATGAAGAAAATAATACTTCATATTAAAAATAAATGTGGTATTCTATAAATAATATATGTGTTTATCATGTGTGTGCGTGATAAGGTGTTGAAATGTTTTTTTTTATTTCGTTGGCAAAACTCCATAGAATTATTCACGTTAAATGAGGTAAATATAAGGCTCAACTCAATATACCAAAAACATTTCGGCCTTACAAAACAGAAACAAATAGGTTTTGATTACGGCAACCACTCTTTTCTAAATATACTGGGCCAAACTCTCTATTTAAGGTATAAAATACTTAAATTTAAATACTGTAAAAGAGGTACTACTAAGCAATATTTATTAAGCGATTTCCGATTTGGAAAATTATTTTTTGCTTGAAAGCGATACTTTCCAGCGATACTGAAGCGATACTTTCCAGGTGGTTCAATAGAAATTTCATCAAAATCGGTCCAGTAGTTTGATTTTTAAACTAAATTGCGCATTTTAAACTCGGTTTTTAGTGTTTTAAACTATAATTATTGATATCCAACAATGTAAAAAAAAGTTTAATTTTAATCTAGGCACACATAATATGTACCACATACTATTAAGTATGCTTACGCATTCTGTTACCCTGAGCTACTAACCGGATTTCAAGTATTCTTCATACTCAGACATTTTAAAGCTTTACATTTCGCTAATTAATCCTTTCATCAAAAAATAGTTTTCGTGATCGCTGTATTTTTGAATTACCTATCCAACGACGCCCCACACCATGGGGTGTGCGAGAAAACAAAATCACCCTACTTTACATCTGAAAGAAGTACTCGAAACTATTTTTTTATTTTATTTTGCTACTTTATTAGCGTAACTAATATATATAGTCATACAAAATTACAGATTTCTAGTAATGAAAATCTTTAAGCAAAGCCTCAGACAGGCAGACAGACGGAAAAAGGGACAGATAGATAGATGGATCACGAAACGCTAAAATGGGCGTTACAAGCAAATTTAGGAATTATTGCACAATTTTATTATGTAAACTAGCTGCGCCCCGCGGTTCCACCCGCATGGTGATCGATTATGTTGTAATTGTGTATCCCACAGGAACTGTAAAAAATTTCGGGATAAAAAGTATTCCAGATCTTTCTACATAGTATAAATAACAATCTTGCCAAAATCATCCAGTAGTTTCAGTGTCCATCGGACACACCGTATAGACAGACAGACAAAAATTATAAAAATTGCTGTTTTAGGTTCTGTATCGATAATAACGCATCTTCCAATCAAAAATTTTCAAATATATTTAATGTACAGATTTTGATCCGTTACAGTCTTATTATATTTATAGATTAAATAAAGTTCTCAAATGGAGACCACGAACTAGCAAGCGCAGCGTAAGAAGACCAGCTACAAGGTGGACAGAAGATATCATACTGGCAGGTGGCAGGAAGACGCTGGATGTAGGCCGCTTCCAACCGGTCTTTTTGGAAATCCATGGAGGTGGCCTATGTCCAGCAGTGGACTACTTGTGGCTGAGAGGATGGTGATGATGAAATTAAATAATACCAAATTAATTTTCAAAAGTATGCCGCTCAGTATATGTTCGTAGGTTCGTAGTTGGGCTTAAATTTCTTAACATAATATACAGCTTACTTTCTTCGTCTTTACTACAAAATGTACTATTATGCTTTTTATCCGATTGCATAAGGAGGGTTATGTTTTCCCCTTAATTACTTACTATGTAAACCTCAATCAATATAGAGGCTATAAAGTTGTGATGATATTGCTTTTTGGCAGTGGAGTACTAAATCTTTACACCTGACTGTAAATTACCCCAGTGGCGCCCTGCTGCTAAGTAAATTAAATGTAATACTTTGGAATATTCTATGACAGAAGGAATACGGTATCGTTTTCAGTAGATTATAAAGTTAGTGTTTAAAAGGTATACAGAAACTGTTGTGCAGCGAGGTGGGAATTAGGTTCTGAAGCGCAATAGAAAGGCATGGTCGATATAGTAATATTTTCTGGTATATCGTCATAAAGTGATGTTAACAAGGATCAGGCAGATTACTTAATGTTGATACCAACTTTTCTTGTACCTACGCCCACAAGCAGCAGGTTACACCAAAAATGCAGTAGGTTTGCCGTATGGTAGTGGCTTTTATTGTTGAGAAGAAGTTTTAATTTCATTCAAAATACTGATTACAGTTCGTGTGCATGACCATCACATAATTACTCTCTTTGGTACATGAGTGTTTAAATGAAGTTTCAGGAGCGTAGACGTTTTTGTCACAGAGTCATGAAGTGAAATTGCGCCAAATTGTGATAACTTATCGCGTGCAGTGACTGACGTACCCAGAAAATTTGTTTAACTTAGCTATAGTGGCAACTCGCATTCTAATATTTCACAAAAGATTCTAAGCCTATTTCTGCTAAGTTGTGTAAGTATCTTGAACATTCCAAGAATATTTACGAACTATTCCATATCCATACTACTGGTACGATACCCTTATTGTGGTCACGTTTTCTGTCTATAAAGTTAACAATTTAACTGAATCTAAAACACTATTTGTTGTTTGAAAATAATGGATTCGCGTGACATTCGTGTACCTAATATTCGATAAGAGTGATATTCGCTGGTACACATAAAAACCCTTTTAACGATAAATACTGGTATTGCGTGTACCGTACCGTTCGTGATCGGAAACTTTGTGCTATTTCAGTGCACAGCCTAATATTTTTTTAACTAATCGTCAGATTTGAAAAAATGCGGTACTATTAATGTTTTATTATACGCCATTACCGAAATTACGCCGTGACTCGTAAATAAACTGGTATAACTTATAATTTTGGTAAACGTAAACCATTTGGCCTCGGCAATAATAATCAGGTTTCTTTACCTTGGGGGTTATTTTTGGGACATGAAAGGAAAATATTTAATTAGTACCTAGCCAAGCTCTTGATTGTTTGTATGTTCCTAAAAAAGAATTCTTGACTCCATCATTTTTAATCCTGTGCTTGATATCGTCCCTTCGCTAAATGGGACGACATGAAGTACGAATTATGGGTTAAACAAAAACAATTCGATAACATGTATCATTTGTTGAGTTTTGGCTGATAAAAGTGTATATTTAATATTTACAGGTGTTGAATTATGTCTGTGCAATAAATATCACATAACATAAAGATTAAATAAAATAGCTACTATAAAATATATATGAGAAATGCAAATATATTATATCCAAACAAAGTACATATAAATCGTTGTGTTCAACGATCGATGTGTCTGAATAAATATGAATAATGAATATGAGGACTTTAAAAAATGAAAGATGATGTTTTAATAAGAAAAATCTGTAATAACATTAATCGTATCGTGTGTATAGTATGGCAGTGAAAAGTAGCCAAGTTCGTCTGGGTAACCAACATATATAATTATATAGGTATGTATGATAATATATATATATATATATTATAATATTACCCCTTCTAAGAGTAAGTAAATTTAAAAAATAGCATGGCTTTATTGAAAACTTCACGCACCAGAGTATAACAGCGACATTCGCAGTACATAACGCGGCAGTGTTCAGTCGTTTGCAATTAGTTTTTACTGCCAGTAATTAGGGAGGGCCGATTGCGCACAGCTCGCTGCCTCCGTCGGGGACTTCGGAAACTTTGGATCTGGCAGCTGCATTAAATGTATTTTGGACTCCATTTAGATGTTGGCACTGCGTTTTTTAGGGTTCCGTAGTAAACAACCCTTATTACCGAACCTTTATAGCTTCGTCATATCTGTCTGTCTGTCCGTCCGTGGCTTAGCTCAAAAACTATAAGTACTAGAAAGCTGTAATTTGGTATAGATATGCATAGGTATTAATAATGCCGAGAAAGTCGTAGAATAAAATTTTGGGGTGCCTTCCTTACACGTAAAGTGGGGATAAATTATTTTTTATCAAATCAAATCTTGTGTAATATCGTTAGTTACGTAATAAAAAAGCATTGGGGGTGTGCGAAAACCATTTTTCTATCCGTTTGCGAAATATTAAGCTTTGAAGTGATAATTTTTGTTAGAGTGACGTGTCTTCCTCCCCTCCATATTATATGATGAAAGTAATGAAAATCTATCACGGCTAAGTAGGCTTTACAAGTTATCGAGTTCTATAACTCGGTAACTCAACCGACTTAAAATAATTACTTAGACAAGTCAAAAATGAATATTTCATTTAAATTAACATATTAAGTTAACTCATGTGTTCGCAGTATTAAACAAGAGACCCTATTTTAAGGTCACCTAAATTATGATATGTAACTACGGAATCCTACATCGCGCGTCGACACGCACTTTTTTGTAGATATATTGGTAGAATCACAATCAAAATTAGAGAATTATGACAAGCAGGCACACTTTTCGAAATTTTGTATATTGTTTCCACTAGCTTCAAACGATGAAGAAAAACATAGGGAGGAAATCTGCATGGAGATTTTATTATTTTCGAGGAGTGAAGTATGTAAACCCTCATTTGGCTTACCCTTCCTACAACGAGAAATTACTTTAGGCCAACTGAGAGGCACTATACATACAAACTAGGATAAAAATAAGGGTTTACAGGCTTGTGTCTCAATATGGAAACCTTCTAACCTGGAAAACTATTATCTGAAAAGGATTTCTCGATCACATGGAAAGACCTGGAAAGCGGCTAGTCTATAATATGGAAACAAAAATACATGTGAACTTACTTATATACACCACAATGTTATCTCCTTTCTAAGCAATCGTATAATAAAATTAAAAATAAAGTAATGCCGCATTAGTATGCGTATTTAGTAGTAGTAAGATTCAATCAAAATAAGTTTGCCAGTTTTAGGGACAAAGTTTAGTTGATCATGATCAAATGAATAGGACGATAATAATTATAGTTTAAAAACCAACTGCAAAATATGAAATTCGTTTACTTGGATGACATTTTTTCAGTTATTTTGTTATAAAAACCAAAGTACTGATAATGAAGATTTTGGTAAAATTGATATGGGAACATTTCTGAGATATTACCTACCAAACAAAAAGGAATCATCAAAAATAATTCATAATTGGCTGAGTATTCGCTGAACAAATAAAAAGAACTTACAGACGAATTGAGACCCTCCTTCAATTTAGAAATCGGTTAAAAATATACGTGTCGTATGTTTTTCTAGCTCTACATGTATTTCCGCAGCGCGGAAGTACCAAAAAATAAAAGTTTGCGTCATCGCCACATGCGAATTGGAATTAGCAATATTCTGATATCGAGAAGGAAATTATATTTGCAATGGAAATGATACCTTATTGATATTGTGCAGAGTACTTGAGATCGCTTGATTATTCGATTAAAACGGAAACAGGTGGTAGAGAAGCACAGATTGCTGATTTCCTGTTTTTGTCAATGAACAGAGGTTTATTTTAGGGCGTCCTACCTTAGGTTTTGATCTTAAGATCTTAATTCAGTTTTTACTAACTATTGACTTTTGGTATAGCTAGTAATAGTCTTTTTTTTTCACATAATTTTACAGAATTATAGTAAAAAAAATATGAATTCACATGCACATTTTCCTGTCTAAAATACGATTAGCACTTTGAGGTGATTAACAGTATAGAGAGAGAGAGAGAGAGAGAGAGAGAAACATTGAGAAAAAATAAAAATAAAGCGATTTTAACTATTATTTTCCGTAAAAAATATTAATTGAAATCGTTATCGGGATAAATAAAAATTTGAGATTTTTTGAAGTTTTTTGATATCGAATAGTATGTCTGATGAAGATTAATAATATATTCTAGTTGTATACAAGTTTTATGATCGGAAAATAGGGAAATAACGCTTATCTCCGAAGATTAATCTATAGTAACAAGTATGTACCTACCTAAGTTCTTCAAAGCCCTATAGGTAACAACTATGATCACAGCAATGTAAAAAAAGAAACAGGACGGTATAGGTCAACAATGTCCTGTTCTACTCAAGCTACGGTGGGAGGCCATGGGCCTCCCAGTCACTGCGACTCTTGCGGATCTATTGTAACGGTTAACAATGTGTAGTCACACAGCAATTATATTCTAGAAGAAAATATTTTTTACAGAGATTTTCTGTACAATCTCTTGAAATGGGCGAGCTTCGTGTGTTTGTAAGTTTTAGAATTAAAGGGTAAGTGCACTATTACATACGGCATGTGTAAGTATAATTCATGGTACAAAGGCGGCGCGATGCGGCCGGACGTGACGTCACATGGTTATTTACGTATGAACTAGTGGATCTGTATTACATACTGGTAAAAAAATTACACGAGAGTGGTGACTATAAAGACGAAATATATACATTAGTTGTAAAAGAATCCATGACACGATTGTTATTCACTGAAATTGAAAGGATTTATGATCATTTTCCATTCATCATTTTTAGAAGTTTCCGGCAGCCTAGTCGGAAGACCGTCTGACTTGCGATCCGCAGGTCCTGGGTTCGAATCCCACGGCACGCACCTCTGTCTTTTCGAAGTTAGTGCGTATTGTTGATTGCCTCCAACTTCAAACGGTGAAGGAAAACATCGTGAGGAAACCTACATGTCTGAGAGTTTTCAATGATCTTGAAGATGTGTGAAGTCTGCCAACTTGGCCAGCGTGGCAGACTATGGCCTAACCCTTCTAATAATGAGAAGATGGCCCGTTCCCAGCAGTGGGACAGTTTGTACAAACAGGGCTGATAAAAAAAAATATCATTTTAGATAGATAATGCTCTATTAAAAACCACATGATAACAAAAATAACTAAGATAACATTAAGTACTTAGGACTAGGGTTTTAATTGGCGGCCTTATCGGTTCGAGCGATCTCTTCCAGGCAACCATGAAAGGACAGGAATTGTATGTTAAAAAACAGTGGCCTATAAAAAATAAAAAAACAACTAAATAAGAATGATTAGTAAACATAACATTTTACAAATTAATATACTTACTTACACACATTTTACATTATTTTAAGACCCGACGTGTTGAATGCCTTGCAGTGTCCGTTATTTTCTTCTTCTCAGACATATAAAGTCCATTGCTGGACATAGGCCTCCCCCATGGATTTCCAAAAAAACCGATTGGAAGTGACTTGCATTCAGCGTCTTCCCGCCACTAGTATAAGGTCATCTGTCCATTTTGTGGCTGATGCTCCTATCCTACTGCGTTGTACATTATCACAGGTAAAAAATAGTAATGAAAAAATATCTACCATCTCCTATTTTATGGAAAACGTTTAAAACCACGCCGGTAGAAGTTGCGCGCGGCGGCGGCGTTGACAAGTCTTGCAGATCTGTGTTTGAGAGCGAGATTTTCAACCGACTTCAAAAAAGGTTCTCCGTTTGGTTGTTTTAAATGTTTGCTACCTCATACTTACGCCATTAATAAAACGATAAAAAATATAAGAATACTTTCATAATGGTCCCATCAATAGAAATTCATTAAAATTGGTTTAGTAGTTTGGTTTTAAAATAAAATAGCTGGAAAAAATTTACAGTGATTTTAGTTTTAGTAAAAACTTGCTTAGAGGCTCTCGCTTAGTAAATAATAATGTACAAACGTTTGATCACTCTTAGTGCATAGACTGATCCAGGTTTCTGGTTTAAGTTTAGGTACTGTTAAAACGGTTGTAGTGTGTTCACGTGCGGCGCCTTCGACATACTCGTACTACTTGATATTCGCGCGCGCACCGCATCACATTTCACCCGCACCGGCTGCTCTTTGGATCTTGAACTTTGTTATTTCACGTACCTTTTTCTTCCTGGCAACACTCTTCCGTTATGCAGTAGAATTTCATATAATTCAGACATAACGTCACGCAGTCTGAATAAATGCTCTTGTATTCGAAATGAGATCTCTGTCCGTCTGTCTATCTGTCAAAGCCCATTTGTCATGAACGTATTAAATTAATAAATAAAAAAGCATAGCTATACCCTTTTTGAAACTGTAAAAAACAGCTGCTTGTTTTGAAGTCAACACATTAAAAATAAATATAACGGCTATTTTTGTCGTTTATTTTAACACTCGCAAATACATCAGAACTTTTAAGGTAGAATTACGATAGACAAAAACATTGTCTCAAGCATAAGTAAGATTGTTAATTTATAATCACATTACGTAAAAAAGACACAGCCATATATAAAAAAAAATATTTTGTTAAAAAAATTGTATTCATTTTTGTTTTTAGAATCTCGATAGCCTAGATGTTTTGGCCATAGTTTATTTGTTTTAAATTACAGCGTGGCTTAAGAAGGTAAGAACGCGTATCCTGGGAATTAGTATATAGTAATTTTTACCACTTTTCTTTTACTATTTAGATAATTGAAACCGCCAGTACCAGTTTTGCTCTCGTTCTTCGTAGCAGTCTACGATGCTATGAGTAGGCGTAGCACCGTAGCCAGCAAGGCCATATAAGCAAACAGAAAAGATATTACTTAACAAATTTGGATTTTAATGGATGAAAAAGTGAAAGGAATCCACTTATCCACATTGAGCTGTATGTGATTACGCACCAGAGGAGATTTATGAAGCAAAATTATTGTCGCAAAAGTATTTTTTGGTAAAGTAAACAAAACAGCGTTACAGCGCTGGAATAATAATTACATCGTTTATCTACGATTATACGATACGATTGATAGTCGCAACGCAGAATTGCATCTATGGTGTGTTTTCTCGCCAGCAAAAATTCGAAAGCACTCACTTCACTAGTCACTGAGGTGCGGCGCTATCGCCGCAGTTGAATGTTACAAAGTAGCTATGAGTGGTATCTGCTCTCGTATGTAAGTACATACAGCTCAATGCATATCCATTAAAGTATTCAGTCTTTTCTGTTTCTTTTTTTAATCTTACGAAGCAATATTATTAGTTAAATAGAGCACGTGCTCCTAATGATTTGTTTCTAGCTGGCAATAATTAAAACAAGCAAACTCGAGCGGCCGTCGACGCTGAAAACCGAACATGTAAACAAAGCTTGCCCGGGGCTGCCAGTTAACCCCAATTTTGCCGGCCGCATCCTAGCTTTCTGATTTTTTTAGTTTCAACTTGATTTGTGTTGCCGCCGCTGACTCGACTCGGTATGAATTTAAAACTGAGATAAATTCTGACCAGCTAAGCCGAAGTTTTGCCATGGTATGTTCTATGTTCAACTTTTATGCATAGTTGTTGTTTTCTTTTCTTTTTTGGTGTCTAATAGATATACAAACTGTTGTTAACATATTATAAATGTATGAAAGCGTCATATTGATGTAAAATATACAGTTACCTATCTATAATCCGAATTATGAAATACCGAATATCATTTCCCCGAAAACAATTCGATTTTATACTTTATCAATATCCGGAAAGCTCATTTGACAACTAGTCTGATAACCGAATTTTATAACTCCATTTTTTCAAAATACATATTATTTCATATCCAGCTAGCTTTTAGTTTTCCAGCAGTAAAATATTATCGATAAGCTGTTTCCCCTCATATTGAATTTACCACCACCTTATTCACTTGACCGAAAAGCCGAAACCACAAAAAAAAAACATAACGAACCTCACCTACTCCGCTTTAAAAGCTATGGCCGACTGGGGTGACAAAATTCTCGTCAAATTTAATGCCAACAAGACTAAAGTCTGTCTTTTCTTCGCCAAAAAGAGTAAGTTTATTTTGTAGACTGTTGTTTAATAAAAAAATACAACTGATACCCTGTCAATAGTTGTTCAGGCAGGTGAAACTGATGGTTATTAATCATATGGAATCAGAAACTCGTGTCGAGTGAAACATCTGAATTCAGATAGTTCTACGAAACGAATTCGGGTAAACAAGAATCGAATAAAAAGAATTCGGATTATAGATAGGTTACCTTTAAATATATGTCATATAAAATTTTACGCATTAAATGTATATATTTGAAATGTACTCATTAAGTTCTTTCTTAAAATATCAAATAAGACATAATACTCGTAGCATTATTATGAGTAGAAGTAATACCTAAATGACATTTGACAAAAAGGATTCTGAGATAATTTATAAGTAAGAATTTGTATATCCGTCAAATGTTCATGCGTAAATATAAGTCTTTGACGTAATTCCTAACACTATAAACATCCAAACTAGTACCTAAGTCTACATGAACCTAAGTCGATAAAACGCCTACAGCACTAAACGTAATATACATAGGTTAAATATTCCAACGTCAGGTGGTAGCGTTCGCACGTTATATACGTACACTACAACCAAATTATCTATGTAGACTGAGTGGGCACCAGTTACGCAATTCCAATTCACAGATGATATGTTTTCACGGTTCCTGTTTTGTGGACAAACTGACATTTTAAACAGCATTTCACGAGCAAAGATTTTCTGGGCTTAGCGAAAAAATTCTAAGCCTGTGTTCACAACTATTAAACATTGTTAAATTCTTAAAAACTAAAATGTTGAATATCATCTCATCTCAGCCATAAGAAGTCCACTGTTGGACATAGGCCTCCCCCATGGATTTCCAAAAAGACCGATTGGAAGCGGCTTGTATCCAGCGTCTTCCCGCCACTTGTATGAGGTCGTCTGTCCATCTCGTGGCTGGTCTTCCTACGCTGCGCTTGCCGGTACGTGCCGTGTTGAATATACTTTTTAGTAATATTTTTTTCTAGGTAAGCGCTCTCCATTGTAGACCGATTTTGGTAGTGTTTCGATTTAATGTTACATCCTTGGATTGTGGTGAATATCATAAATAAACATTTTAAATAAAAATGCCATATTAATCGTACCATGGAATTTTTTAACTTCGAGACTTACTCTCATATTTTATAGCGGTGCAAAGTTGAATCGCGCCGGTTCTTATCTTATTTTTAACCGACTTACAATAAGGAGGTTATTCTCAATTCGTCGGATTCTCTTTTTAAATTTTTTTATGTACTTGTCTGTTCCCCGATTACTCGAAGACGTGTGAACCGATTTGAAAAAATATTTTTTGTTTGAAAGGGTATACATCCCAGGTGGTCCCTTAGAAATTTTATCAAAATCGGTTCAGTATTTTGGTTTTTATAACAAAATGACTGGAAAAATATGACATCCAAGTAAATGAATTGCGTAACTTGAAGTCGGATTTTGTAGTTTTTTAAACGATTACTTGTTATCAATTAAGAGAGCTACACAAAAGTTTGTCAATTAATTTTGAAGTGCTTATTAAAAAATTCACAATTCAAATTAGGCTCATTTCAAGTTTTGTCTCACTCCCTTAAATGTAGAAAAAGCAAGATAAAAACTAGCGAGACTCAACTATAGTTGGGTTCTATAAGCCGCTATTAGAGATGAGAGTAAGCCTGGTTTCATAACCAGATTCTTTTTTTTTTTTAAGAAACCCAATTAGTTATTTATCATATTGTATCTTTGGTGTCGGCGGTTGTTTCAGTATTTTAAAATACTAAATACTTACTAGTTAGCAAGTTAGTTCGATCATTTGACCAACTGCACATATAAGTTGGTGTGTTCGTAATTAGCAGGCTGATGGGGTCGGGCGTAGTTTTCGCCTTTATGACGTGTTGCCATACGTCGCCTTTTGATGTACTCCCCGTTACCAGGGTGATTTATCACCGGCTGTGCCCTTTGGCCTCTTTTCAAAACTTCACAGGTCACACAGGCTTGTTAACTGTGCCTTTGTGTAAATGTAAAGGGTTACTATTTTAACGTTGAAATTAGAAAACTTTGGTGTACATATACCATGTTTATTAAATACATACATGTATTATGGTACAGTACGTACGAAGTTAATATTTGTCTTGTTCGCTTATACTAATACAAATATTTTAGAAAACATGAATTAACTTACAATAAATTTGTCATGCAAAGTACTATAAAATAACTAACAGAAGTACAAATATTTAGTATCCATTTTGATTCACATAAGTTCAATATGTTTATTATTGTTTTCATTGCATGTTATACACAGTTCTAGTTTTCGCAAAATAGATTTTTCGTACGTCTATCAATAATCATTGATGTCTATTCATTAATTTTGTACTTTAATAATATTATAAAAAAACTGAAAACACCGACTTCAAAATACGCAATTCGTTTACTTGGATGACATGTTTCCAGTTATTTAGCTATAAAAACCAAAGTAAAAGAATCATCAAAATAAATTCACATTTGGCTGAGTAATTGGCGAACAAACACACAAAAAAAAAACATACATCCATTGAGAACCTATATCTTTTTGGAAATCGATTAAAAACAGAAGATTCACAGCGCCTAAATGTAACTATTGGGAATCATTACACTTATAAAATCATACTAATAGATATTTTTAATATTTGCTGTGGTCTACATATTAAAGATGCAGTTAAATGCATGCCTACTTAGACTCCTTTACTCATATAATATTTACTATAGAGTACATGTGTAGGTATTGAACAGATAATATTTTATCTGTTCAATACTTCGAAATAAAGTATTATTATACTTTATTTCGAAGTGAGTTGCAATTCAAGCGACTCAGCTGTAACAAAGTAATAGATGTCAAAGAGTCCTAAATCAGCCCCAAACGTTTCGGATTGTTCTTGTCTGAGCACGCAAATAAAGATTTACGAACTCGGAACTGTTTGACTTAAACGCCTGTAAATTTTGTAGCAGCAACCCCCCGATCGCATGGTTCGCTATGTAAAGAGGGCAGGCGTTCCGTAACACGCGCCGCGATATACAACATAACCGTTATAAAAAATTCAACACGATCTCAATTCCGTTTTTCAGTCCTCGACCCTTTTTTACGATACGTTGACTATTAATGTCGTCGTTTCTTTTCCATAAGTTCCGCGGCGTTGGTCAGCTTGTTTCCAAAATTCATATGTTTAGGTAGGTATATAGTAAGAGAAGACTATGACTATGACTTTAGAGAATGACTATGTATTTTTTCGGACCTTTCGTTTCGCAATACATATATTATAATACATAACCACCATATAATATCGTTCGTGATTTTGGCGGCGATACACTATTTTATTTCAGCATCAGGTTTACAACTTGAACTTGTTTTTTTTAAATAATTCTCACAATCTCAAAATGTCGATACAAAGTTATTTAGAAAATGGCGCCAATCGTCGCCATTTCAACATCAACATATTGTCGGTTATTAACATCAATATTTAAAAAAAAAAAATAGGTACTTCTACTATAAAAAACAACAAAAATAAAATACTTAAATGCGTCAATGTGAGTAACTTTGACTCCGTGTCAAACATTATAAACATTAAACCGACATAGCTTTTTTTAAGGTTCTCGTTATTTTTTCCAAAATATTAATAAGTAAGTAGTCAAAAGTACTGCTAATTAATGAATGCAGTATTTTGACTATTTTTATCTTTATTTATTTATCTTTTGGGGGTAAAAATTAAGAATCTGTACAGAAAATAAATAAATAGCTTATTAAAATACTTGAAATCAAATGGTATTAATAAAATGTAAATACAATTTACACCCTTCTCACAAATAAAAGATGGCCCGCGCCTAGCAGTGGGACAGTTTGTACAAACAGGGCAAATACAAAAAAAATGCAATTTAATTGCTATTGCGTTTGTAAAATCATTTTTCCACCATTAAATTGATGAATGTGAATAAAAATATTGTACGAAATTTTTATTCACATCTGTATTATGGAAGTATATAAAAATCCTTTCTAACTCGCCTTTAAAAAAAAAAAAAAATATTTTGTGTCATCATCTCCCGGTCTACTAGTGCTGCAAAGACTTTATAACCCGGCGTGCATAATGCTTCACTTTCGAAGGCCTTGCAATGTATACTTCTCGAGCAACTGTATGGAAAAAAATATGTAGTAAGAATTGAATTCAGATTATAAACGAGTACATTTCCTCCACGTTCTGATTCTGTAATCCAATGACGCAATTTTTCCGAACCAATACGATAAAATTCGTGCAATTTTACTGAGAAATAATCAAACAGAATGAGAGCGCCGTCTTTCTTTCATGTGGCAACAATTTTGAGGAGCGTCTGGGATATGTTTTTCACATGTCGAAGTGACTGAAATGATACGAGATCTGCGGGATCAACGCGCGCTCCACTCTTGTGGAAATGTATCACGGCGATATAAATAAAATAACATACCTAGATAGTTTCTTTAAAATTTCTAGATGAGATATGGTTAAAAAAAAGGTTGTTACTTTTTTATGTTGTAATAATATAAAAATATTTTATTTAATTAGTTTATATAACTTTTCCCGAAATATTTTTTGAGGCAGGTGATACATATTAATTTTTTGTCTTCTTTAGGTCAACAGGCGAAATATTTTTCTAGGCATTTTATATTATATAGTGTTTTATAAAGCTGGAATTAGTTTGAAAATATTTACATTCGTGTTAGCCGCATATTTGTTTGTAAGTACCCTTAATACAAAAATACAAGATATACATTATCTTATCGATTTTTTTTATTCGATGATAGGCTTGCGCTTGACCGTCTACTCACCTGGTGTTAAGCGACAGTTACATTTCAGCAGTAATCAGAAAAGGCACGTTTCAGCTATGTAAATAGAGCCACGAATTCTGTGCGTTTCAATTAGGTAGCAGTTAGGAAGAAATAATTAAATATATTCTTTAATATATTTCATTAATATGGGTAGATTAGTCCAAGTGAATCAAGTCTTCGTCATCGGCACCTCCAAGCACAATGATGACTAAAATTATGCACTGCTCAACGGCTATTGCTCTACCTACCTCAGTAAAAGGTAGCTTATCAGGTTCGTTGACGTCCTATATAAAAATGTTTACATATATATAACAGATTCACACTACTGACGACAAGAAAATATCATCCATGTTGTGATGAAATATATACTTAGTCTGGCCATAAATACTGTTACAGTTAAAAATAAGAAAGATATTACATTTGAATTTGGAATCTGTAATTTTTATACGATTGTTCATTGAGTTTTCTAATTTTGGCGCCAATACATTGTACAATATTTTGCGATATTAAAATGGAGTGGGGTGATAAAGAGAACCGAATCGCTGTGATTGCATTACACAAAGTTGGTATGGAGCCAAATGCAATTTTTAAAACTCTCCATACGCTTGGTATTAGTCAAATGTTTGTGTACCGGGCTATTAATAGGTACAATGAGACCTCCTCTGTTTGTGACAGAAAAAGATCTGGCCGTCCACGTAGTGTTCGTACGAAAAAGGTGGTCAAAGCAGTAAGGGAAAGAATTCGAAGAAATCCTGTCCGAAAGCAAAAGATTTTATCTCGGGAGATGAAGATAGCACCCAGAACCATGTCGCGTATTTTAAAAGATGACTTAGGACTTGCAGCCTATAAGAGACGCACTGGTCATTTTTTAACTGATAATTTAAAAAAGAATAGGATGGTAAAATCGAAACAACTACTGAAGCGGTACGCAAAGGGAGGTCACAGAAAAATTTTGTTTATGGATGAGAAAATCTTTACAATTGAGCAACATTTTAACAAACAAAATGACCGTATTTATGCTCAAAGCTCTAAGGAAGCTTCCCAATTAGTCGACAGAGTGCAACGTGGGCATTATCCGACTTCAGTGATGGTTTGGTGGGGTGTTAGCTATGAAGGAGTGACTGAGCCATATTTTTGTGAAAAAGGTATCAAAACATCGGCACAAGTGTATCAAAATACCATTCTTGAGAAGGTAGTTAAGCCCCTTAACAACACCATGTTCAATAACCAAGTATGGTCCTTCCAACAAGACTCGGCGCCAGGTCATAAAGCTCGGTCCACGCAGTCTTGGTTGGAAGTGAACGTTTCGGACTTCATCAGAGCTGAAGACTGGCCGTCGTCTAGTCCTGATCTTAATCCGCTGGATTATGATTTATGGTCAGTTTTAGAGAGTATGGCTTGCTCTAAACGCCATGATAATTTGGAATCCCTAAAACAATCCATACGATTGGCAGTGAAGAATTTTCCCATGGAAAGAGTGCGTGCTTCTATTGATAACTGGCCTCAACGTTTAAAGGACTGTATTGCAGCCAATGGAGACCACTTCGAATAAGCTTTTATATTTTAAATTGTTTTATATTTATGTATTAAACTAACACACTGTAAAAGTAATAAATATTATTTGCAATAAAAAAATATTTTTTTTCTTCGTGACAATATTTATGGCAAGACTAGGTATAGCAACCTAATTAAAGATCACAAGCGAAATTTCAACAAAAATATCAACTCCAAAGCTTTGGGACTTTAGCTGTCTACTCTCACATCCTCGCCCACTTTCAAAGACATCAAAACGTCGTCGGCAATATAGTGCAGTCATTTCAGTTCAATGTACTGCACATCCAATGCTATTACACTGATTAGAAACAGACTGGATATTTTGTATCGGAGCCAACGAAATTCCTGTCAAACTCGAGTAGTAAAGTAGCGAGTTAATATTGGGCAACACCATACATTGTGGCTGATTTGTAGGAAGGTTTAACATAGCTTTTGGTTGGCTCAAAGTTTTACAATAAAATGTTTGATGCGGCTCGCCGGTTATTTTACATCTTTCCTTACAAACATCAACACAGCGGTCGCCTCGTTCTACTGCTAAGTTATCACTGAGTACCTACTTACTTATTATAGCTTTTACCAGCCTAGCCGATAAGTAATTAATTTATGTTGTAATTAGTGAATTAAATAACGCCTTTAGAGTTTAAAAAAAAACTGAAATATTTTTATTTATTTATTTTGTTCTACACAAACAAAAACATTTATTAAAATTGGGCAATGCTTTATGATAAATAAGCCTATTAAAATGTTTATTTCAAATAATTTATGTGTGTATTGTAAGTAGTTTCTCCCGTTGTAGTGTGTTCAACTCTAGAGATTCTCATTTAGCTCTTTGTCAAATTTATCGATCCCGATAAACAGACAGAGAGAGAGAGAGAGAGAGCTTAGTGACTTACGATTTTATAATATTAAGAGAACTGTTGTCACGTAATCTACTATGAAATTAAGAGAAAACAGTTTTCTACCCCTAAACATTAACCAATTTTGATGATTCTTTTTATATCAGATTAAAATGATAAATGACTATGCCTCTACGTTTTTTTTCTTAAAAGTGTAAATTTTGGAAACAGCAACACGTAGAGGCATAGCCAGTAATGATCCCAACCACATAAAAAGAAAAAGATCGAAATCGGATAAAATTTGGGAGTAGAAAACAGTTTTCCCCTGTTCCGTTTTTTCCTTTTAAGGCGCGGAACCCAAAAAAATGTAAAATCCCTTGGAAAATATAGTAAATAGAAATTTACAGGAAATGTTAGGCAAAATTACGGATATCATTGATTTGTTTACTTTTTTATGTGTATTGTCGACTTATTTATATTGTTCAATCAGCAATAGATCAATATACTTGTCAATAACAAATAACAATACACAACAAAATGAAAAAAAAAAACAATTATGTTCATAATATTGTCCTTAACATTTAAAGTCAATGGGATTTCATATTTTCAGTAATATTGATTAGTAAAAGAGGGTTCTGATTTTCCGTATGTTAAGATTTAATAAACTAAGAAGTGTCCGTTGATCACAGCTACATCCTCTCTCCGTTCTCCATTGTTTTGGTGGTATTATAACAATTAATTCGGTAGCCTTGTTTCAAAATGAAACGACACCCGAGACTCGCGTTACAGATCAGTAGGTTTTGCTAACAATGTGTTGTAATGGCTTTTACTGAATGCCCTTTCGGATATCAGAAACAAAGATTGTTGTGAAAGTTTTTTATATTCGAAATTGAAAGAAAAGAAACTGACTATATTGAGAAGGGCTTCTATTGTTTTGACTTAGGTTTGTTATTTTAAATGAGAGTAAGTACAAGAAGGAGGGTAACGTTTGTCAGATGTGTGTGTTTGTATGTATGTATCCGACATATGTGGGTTTGTAAGCATCGTTTTCCAGTCGGATTTGTTTGATCGTGAAAAATGTAACAAACAGACATAGAGACAGGCAGAGTTACTTTAGCTTTTATAATATTAATTAGGATAACACCTTAAGCACATTACCCTTTTTTTGCAGTTGAGTAAAAATGTATGTATAGCGTGCGATTGAGTCAGCTGCGACACCCACGCCTGTAGATTATTTTTCTTTTACAATTGCCAGACAAGAAATTTTTCCACGACTCGCCTGAATACTGCACACTTACCTGAGAATATCAAAGAGGATCTATTTCTAAATTATTGTAGGTGGAGCTTACAACTGTTAGGTACGCCGCTAGGTACTCCATCTAGATTTATGATGGTGTTAATTCTTAATACTTACTAAGCCCGGCTATACATGCAAAACCCAATTAAGACGTAGAAGCTCGTAGTTTCTTGCGTGTTCTTACGGAAAGGAAACTAAGTAATCCCCTCGAGTTAGTAAGTTCTTTTAAAGTTGAATCTCTCGTGTAAAATAACACTGAATCGCATTGTGATAAGTTTCTTTCACAGTGCTGTAACTAGTTTCATTTTAAGTTTTACTTACTTAAGTATTCGAAAGAAAAAAGTCCATCTTTACAAATTATATAATGTGCTGTCTTTATTATTATAAAAGCATAATTACTTATTAAAGTTGAAAAAAACTGAAACAACCGATTTCAAATACGCAAGGTACATTTACGTGGATGTAATTTTTTCCAGTAATATTGTTAAATTTACAAAACAAGCTACTGAACCGGTATTAATTAAATTACTACGGGACCAATATATGTAACCTACATATATATTTTATGCCATCTTTTTTGTGCTTAAATTGTATAAAATTCCTCATGTTGTATGTATATAATCTTACATTTTTCATAACTAAACGGCTGAACAGATCGTTACAAAATTCGCTAGAGAGCTAAGAACCTGGAAACAGACTATTTTAATTAATTAATCTTTGTTTACTACCATTATGGCGCAATATCGGAGCACCTATGCACTAAAAAACTTAAAATAGTTATAATGAAGTCGCGTTCGTGAATTCGCTGTCACCATCTCATCTATTGCACTACATTAGTTCTCGACACACTTGCACGTGAAGTTACAAATAGGTAAAGAAATTCTAAAATTATCACTGCAAATAGGGCGTGACAATTAACTGTAATTTATTAAGCGACTTCAAAAAAGGAAGTGGTTATAAATGCGGTTGGTTTTTTTAATGTTTGTTATCGCATATATCTGGCATTTATAAGCCGTTTAGGTAAAATTATTTTTTATTTCAGAGGTTCTATAATTTCCGATTTAGTCATAGTGATTTCAGACTTTTAGATATTAAAACAAAATTACGCATTTTGGAGTTGGATGTTTCAGTTAAAAAAAGGGTGTTATAAGTTTGACATGTGTATCTGTGTCTGTCTGTGGCATCGTAGCTCTTAAACACACGGACCGATTTTATTTATTCTTTTTTTGTGTGAAAGAGGATTTTGTTGAGAGTGTTTTTAGCTGTGTTTAATCAAAATCGGTTCAGCTGATTTTTTGTCGAGGGTTTTCTAAACTAATACTTGTTAAACTGTAATAATAAGTACGATTATAACAGAAAGTTTAGCTTTCATCCGAAATATTAATATCTCAACAAGCGTCATTTATTGCCAATCAAGGTAAAAAAATGTTGAATTCAAAAATTCTGTGCGGCACTGGACATCACTATGTTGTGGACAAGCGAGAAGGTTCACATCAGCAAAGACCTGTTTGGTGTAAAAAGTGTTTTTTTCATTAGATAGCCAAAGGTAACATTATACTTACTTATTAGCCAATAAAACTATTCTTCTTTTGCTCCCATGTCGCAGCTCGGCACGATCTCTTCCTATTATATATTCTTCAGTTATGTTTAAAATAAAATATTCTTCGTGATATGTTTAGACTTAATTAATTACCTAAACAAATCTATTAAGCGTTTGAATTTTCATACAGGATAAAGTATTAAAAACATACTATACATGTATAATACTTTTATAAAATACAAACTTTGTATTAATTAGAATTGCATTCGTTATAATTGGGTTTAAATATATCATTAAACTTTCAGATTTTTCGAATTTTCAGGAGTTGGAGAGGAGTTTGGGATGTACTTACTTTCTTTTACTATGTACTTGTACGTATTTTTTTTTATATTATAGTCCTTTAATTACTTTTATCTAATCTCTTACTGGTGAATACTATCTATTACCACTCGCATTTATTTATAAATTCCTCTAACCAGATTACAAATAATTGAAAATCTCACATCAAAATTAAAAGAACTAATGAGGCACTTAATAAGGCATAGAACAACTATCTAACTCGCAAAGTATTTGGGCTCAGACTTCGAGAAAAGTAATTTAGACTTGTATTATACTTGATAAGCTTCATTTTCCATCTAATTTTAAACTAAAATTGATGAAAAACAATGTTGTGTGTGTCGTTATTGATGTTTGGTTAAATTGGTCGAGGTTTCCAAACTGGGTCAGGATACATTTTTACTTAGCTTTCAATATAATTACTTTTTCTAAGTCTTCAGTGCCTAGGATTAAGTTACTAAAATAAGTGGAGGCGGACTTATTAGCCTAATAGTCTTACTGGATGTGGGTATCCTAGTAACTGGAATTAGGTGAGCGTGTAGCTTGTGAAGCTACACCAACTTAGTGAAAGACTTGACTTCATATCCGAAGCTTTTGTTGATTGATGACCCCAAACATTATCTTTCTGAGTTACCTAAATCAGCATCATCATTTCAGGCACATGTAATGCACTGCTGGACTTAGGCCTACCGTGTGATCTACAAAACAATCCAGATGGAAGCAACTTCCTCTTCAACAACAGTCTTCCTGCCACTTGTTGTCTGTCCACCTCGTGGCCGGTCTTCTTACGGTGCGCTTGCCGGTGCTTAATTTTCACTCGAGAAGTTTTCGAATTAAGTACAATGCTTATTGCTAACTCAGCTAACTTTAAACGGTAAAATAAAATATTGCAAGAAAACCAGAAATGCGACTGAATGTTCTCGAATATAATGATTCACGTTTGGTTAGCGGAATGGGTTAGAGATCTGTGTACTCGTATAAACTCTACTTTTGTTATTGAGTGGCAAACCTACGATAAATTATCAAAACTTTCAAGCAGGACGTAGCTATTTACTCAAGAGCTGATCCATAGAATACGGTTTCAGTATTCGTTGACTGTCGTCAGTAGCAAGAAATATTTAACAAAGATAAGCGAATTCAGAGAACAGTCCCTAGAGTTTCAGACATCATGTTTTGGAGAAATCGGCCTTTTTTATGAGGTACTTTCCAGAGTTTAAAAGGGTGGCCATATTACCCGGCGATGCAAAACTTTGGTATACCAACATAATTATTCCCCACGTTTTTTTTTTCATTTATCTAAATAATTTACGGTCTCATAGGACTGTATCAGTTTCATACTCGTATTTACCGGATGTTACCTTTAAAATGAACAAGTCTTTATTATTTTCACAATATTTATTCCCAATCTTTGGACCCTAAAATGCTTTAAACTAACAAAATACAACACTGCATCGATAATAACATGAAATATTATACAACCATAAATCATTATTGAACTAAGTACTTATTTTTCCTGTCTATACATATACTTACCCAAATTATGGTGGTATTTCGATCGACACTAGAATCGTACCAAGAATAAATTGTTTCGTACGAAACTAGTTACGAAACTATAGTTACGTACGCGGCCGAAGCGATTTAGGTAGGTATATAAGTAATCTAGAGTCAAAATTGCACAAATATGTTTCATATCATTATACAAAATGCTAGTAAATATAATTAATACCTAAGTATATCTATAAAGCAATGATAAAAGCTATATTTATCTAATAAATCTATCCTATAAATAATTGGATAATGCTTTAACTCAAGTTTTGTTTAAGTTGGTGTGTAAGTATAACGAATAGGAATATTGACTGTTTTTTTTTAATAATTTGAATTTAGAAAAAAAACAAAAAATCTTAAATAAATCTATCTTTTTTAATCTTTGATAATAATTAAAGATAAATAGAAACCATTGAAATCAAAAAATAAACGAAATGTAAATAAATGTTAAGTATTTTAATATCATACCAGAGAAAGAGAGAAGAGAGAGACACTATACCACAGAAGACTTTAGTAGTACTATACTTAAATGTTACAGAATATACAAAACACCCTCTACTTTTCCACCAGAAACATAAAAGAAATATGTTTTATCAAATGATTAGTTCAGTATTTTAGAATATTGTATTATATTTTACTAACCTGTACAAAACTTAGATAATAATACAACATTAAATGGCAGTCAATATTCCTGTTGTTCTAAACATTGTGGTTTCAATATTTTGTTTAACCTGGGAAACGCGTCTGTTAACATTTTATGCCAGCTTATTTATATTACTAATTTTGGACATTAAAGAATATAGATGTTTTGAAAGAGAAACGCTAAGAAGTAATTTTATTAAGAGATATTCGGAGATTAATTTAAAAATAAAGGGACATTCAGGGTCGTTCCAGAAATAAAAACTTCCATTGAGGATGAGCTCAAATTTATTTGAATTAACAATGACGTCTCCAATGCCACAATACTCAATGAAGTAAGAAAAGAAAAGTAATGAACATCTATAAAAGTTGTAATAATGATAATTAAGCTAATTTTATCACTATTTTTACAATGTCATTATGTTTTTTCTTAAACCACAATAACACTTTACCTCTGCTCTAAAAGCATTTGAATAATTCAAATCACACAAATCTAACAATTAATTACTAGCTATATAGTTTGTATGTATTTTTCCATATTTTGCTTCATATACAAATAATTTTCAGCAGAGCACTAACTCCTGTTATAAAACAATTAAAACAAAGTCATTTAATACTGAATCTGAAGCAAACTGTTAGAAATAAATTTGGTAATTAAGCCATAATATTGACATGATTAGTCTAAAATAACAATAAAATAAACGACCTCTATAGACCGATAAATAAACAAATGGAAACTTGCGCGACACTACTCGGGCTCCTGCTAGTTCAATCGACAAACTATCTAACCGAATCTCTATCGACCTTAGAAAACAACACTTAGTTGGTATTTTATACTCCGAACGGTTATTTTGTCTTCATTATTTCTATCCATATTGTATCTCTTAGAATAGTATTTTAACTAAATTTATTAAGGGGCACAGAATTGATATGTTTCCGATGAACGGCGTTTGTGTGATACCGCTTCACTTATCCTAAGTTGCAAGGCGACGCTACACCCCTACTCTACCCTATCACATGCGGGCCAATGTCACGCGTCCACTACGACGATCCAACCATCTACACGATTTCACAGTAAACGTTAACAAAATATCTCTTTTTCATGTTTACACATTTGTTTTATAGAATAGTCCATAATTTATTTATTAAAACTTAATCGATAATCAAAGCGAAGACAATTTTATAGATAATAAAAAAGGACGCAGCAACAGCCAAGCGAAAACTTCAGAAACAAAAATAGATACTTAAGTAGATATGCGTTTAGCGTGACATAGCCGATTGCATTAAGTATAAGTTATAGACGAGGAATACAGAATAAAACGTCTCTATGAAACAGCTCTTTACGCCTAATTACACATTAAATATTACACGATGATATGTATCGAGTAGTCCCGCAAAAGGTGACGTAGCCGTGTCCGCAGCCACTGGACGTCTCTTACGCGCTATCTACGGTTGTTGGACGGAATCATGGCGGCGCCGGCACCCTCGCCTCGCGTCTGCCTTCCGGCAAAACGAGTCGCGCCGCGTCCGTCATCTTGGACGCGCCGCGACGCGGAATGACGGACAAGATTGACGCGCAAAACAAAACCATAAAAGTTATACGATGGCTTCGAAGTTCTACACGCGACTTTATGTCAAAGAAGAGAGCTTATAACTTATCGGAATCCCACTATCAAGCCATCGGAAAACTCTGTTACCAACTGAAAAGAAAAAGGAAACTTTTCGTTGTATTTTTGCATGCGAACGAAGACGACCGGCGCCGAAGGTATGGGAGATCACTACTACATTACACAATTACTTACATATAAATTAGGATTATATATATCGACGAATTAAATAAGTAAACATTGACTTAGCTTAATTATTAGGTAAAACTGATAATTAATGTTAAACAATTATATTCTGGAATTTTGAAGTATGGTTAATATAATTTACATTATAATAAAACATGCTTGTTAATGAACAATTTTTCTGTGTAAATAAGCAAATAATTAAAAAAAATCTTGAAAATGTATATGTTACAATTAAAACAATTATAACAACCTTCGTTAACATATATATTATGACCTTGATAACATCTGTTTTATTGATAAAATTGTTTAATCAAGTTAAACTATAGAATTAAATTAAAGAAGAAATAGGTTTCCTTTAAAATAGGAGAACGACACCTACAAAATATAAGTTTGGTACGGCTTGAGGTTAGTATTAAAATTATGTATTTATAATTCATTTATCTTTGGTCTATACGCAACGTTCGGTACACTCTGATAGTTACAATCACTATAAACAATGTATAAAATTTTGCTAAGTCAAAAATTGACGAAATTTCTATGAATATATTGACTAAGAGATTTTCATAAGAATTCACTTGCGGTATCGACGGCCATTAACCGACGACGGTCGCGCGAGTACCTCAATAGATTCTGTCGCCTCAACATATAACCCAAATATCCGAAACCTTATCAATATACTCTAAGCAGGGTTTTTTTTTTTACTTTTTTATATAATTTTTACATGTTTACATCAGCAGAATACGTCACTAAAATACCTATAGATAACATTAAGATTTCATTTTTTGGTTTATTGCTATCTCGCAGTGTACTGTACTTACATCGCCGCAGCGCCACTCGGCGCCTTGGTAACTAAGTCGTTTTACATTTTGTATGCGATACCTCTAGCTAAAAATAAAATATATATATATTAATCTTTTTCTGATTAAACCTAACGCTTCAGTTAATTAAACCTCAATACATCGTTTCATTATTATGTAAGAATAACAGTTTCATTATATAGTAATGTAACTATGCTCGTTCTCTACAATAAATACCCTTATCTAGTATTATTCAACTAACGATTACACAATTAAAGTAACTACTAAACGTTTTAAATTAGATTATTACCAAAAAGCTCGTCAAAGCATGCAGATAGGTAGTATAATAATGGTTTCACTATCCAGCGCTCGGCACGAAGACGCCGATTTATTAAATAACTATCCGTTAATTATTAATTTGATTACATTTAATTATTTAACTCTCATAAGGCCAAGGCTAAATTCTCGCAACAAGACTGAATCGATCTCGATATGGTCGCATCGCATTCCCACTAATGTCACGAAATAACGAGCTCCGAACCCGGAGCGAACAAACGAATGTTACAAACGAACGCGGGTCAAAGTTAATCACAAAGACGAACTGTATAAAAGATTTTAGGAAAACTTTTCACAAGGCACAAGAAATGTTGGTGAAACACCTAATAGATAGTAACAAGGTGAAATGCGAGTAACAGACACGAAGCCAGGTCAGCGATGCACGCGCAATGTCGCGCCGCTCGCAGCCAGGGAAGGCGCAGCCTGTCCGTCCGCGCCGCTTGCATCGAGCCAGTAACGACCCTAGCGTCACTGACGTCATCCAACACTAGAAAGAATACCGTAAGACCAACACTGGTGTGCCAGCTTTAACGAGTGATCGAATATTATAAAAATTACTAAGAAAGTAGGTAAATATAATTTGAAATAGTCATGAAATTCATTTAATTCGCTAACATTATTGAGGCTAAACAAAATCGTCTTTATTATAATTACGACTCCATTAAATCATTCAACTTGAAATATTTATTCAACAAAACGTAATCTTTCTATGAAGGGCACCTTTGGTTTTTAGCTTATTCGAATGAGATATTATCCTAAAATGTTTAATTTCTGCTTTTAGACTATATTCATAACAAATCCTCAGTTGTATACATCGGCCTTGTAAAAATAATCATACAAACATTTTATTATAATACAATAAGTTAGTTGTAAATAAATCTTATATTACACAATAAAATGAATATATTTAAATAAACATGTTTACATGAAAATTAATAATTTATAATAACTAATAATATTTTTAATCATGAACAGTAAACAATAAACCTGGAATGTTAATAATACAATAACACTTGCTAGATTTGGTATAAAAGAATAACACCACAAACCCCCCCAACTGACGCCCCCAATTTAACTAAGTAATAGTAAAGGAGACAGAGCACTAATTTTGTAAGGCCAATGTGTTATTTAATATTATTTTGATAAAATCTTGATCCAATGTTAGGCGTAGCGCTGACAGCCGTAATAGCAAGGGTTGTTCGCTCCATCCCCCGTTGGTTGTGGTCCGATGCGATGCAAAGGATCAAGATTATGCGTTCCTCATGTAGCTGGTTGTCAAGTGCCGAGAGCCACGAAAGAGTTAATGCTATTCGCCCTCTTCTCCGTTTTTGGCTCCCTGTTAAGAAATAATTGTTTAGTACATAAAAAGTAAACCAAACTATTTTTATGGCATGCTTGCTGCCTTTGCCTGCTTGTTCGAATTAGAAAAAAATCTAGTATATGGCTGTTGGCTAATAATGGCTTAATACTTTAGTAAAATAAATTTGCGTAAAAAAATTATTTGATGAAATAAAGTGTTCATAGTAACAAAACAATGAAATTTAACTAAGTAGGTAAAGTACATTATTATTCAGATGCTGTTTTTTTAGAGTCGCGTGATATTTATTAAATAAGTAAAAATGTATATATGTTTTCTATAAGCTATCTAGTTTCCATAGTATAAACTTTGCTTAGTTTGGGCATTTGGTTTAACATCGTCTAGATGTTGTATGAAATGTCCACCAATAATTATTTTAATTTAATTTATTTGGATTTAATACTATTTCATTATTATAATTTCACATGAAAATCAAATTATGCTTCTCATATTCACATTTTATTATTTTTGTAATGCATAATATTTTGATTTTGGCTGGCCTCGCAGATCAGTTGGTAATATAGTCCTACCCAGGACAAACATTTGTTTGATGAACATGAATGTTTGTACTGTGTCTGGGTGTTTCTATATGTATAATTGTATTATTTACAAAAAAAAGTATATATGTATGTAACGCGGACTTATATGTAAAAAAAAATGTATTCTATTAGCCATCCAGTTTCCATAATACAAGCTTTGCTTAGTTTGGGCTAGATGGTGTTGTGTGAAATGTCCACCAATATTTATACTATAACGAAATTGTAATTTTAGAAAGGCACCTATAATGCAAGTGAAATTACTAATAAAATTGCGCTAATCATCACCAGAACACACGTAGTGCACTTTTTGTAAGTAACAGCCCTGCTGGTATTAACCGAAGAACACTAAGCCATTTTTTCAACAGCTCAGAATATTTACTAAATTAGTTTGAAACAGATAAAGACGTAGGTACCACTATTATGAATAAACACATTCTTTGGTTAATACCAGAGCATACCAAAACAGTGTGAGAACAGAAAAGGTGCGCGTGCATACTTCATGTGCGAGAATCCATCCGTTGTGCGCCATCTTATGACGAGCGTATTCAAGGAGGATGGGCCCTTCCGAGCTAAGCAGCAGGGCGCCCTGCAAGCGCTGCAGCGCCGCGGCGGCGTCGGCCACTGTCGCGAACTCCACGAAAGCGACGGGGCCGGTGTTGCCCCCGCTGCCCCCGCCGCCCCCGCCGCCGCACAGCAGACGCAGCCGCGCGAACCCGGGGCAACTGCATTTAGTTCACTATATTGCCCGCCTATCCCATGCCCGCACTCGTACCCCGCTCGGCATTGTGGATTTGTTACGCGTGTCATGTCGTATTGGTACCGACTATACCCTTTTATTTATTGTAAATTTTACTGTGTTTTGACGTAATGAGATAATATTTTAGATAGCGTCGTTCGATTTTCGGAAAGCGACAAGAACTACGCGATGCGATTAATCGCTTATTGCGTTTCGTTAGACACTGGTCCCTTATTCCGTATGACCATCGGCCGCGTTACGTGACCCTGACGTGGGTGCATCTACAACAAAAATTAGACTTTGTGCTCTTAAAGGGAAATTTTCATTGTCAACGCACCCACGTCACATTCACGTAACACAGCCGATGGTCATACGGAATCAGGGCCTTAATCTACTCGATAACGTAGGTTACGTGCTATTATTATTTGATATTTTCTGATTGTGTTACATCAAGTTTCTTTGCCGAGTTTGTCTTTTACCTAGGACAACTGGTTAGTGAGCAGGCTCGTCTGTAATAACGCAAAGGTTGAACAACTACTAGATGAATTTTATTTCTGTACGAAAACATGTGTTACGCTAACTCACAAAACCGAAATTAACAGAATTTATTTTATTTTATTATTTATTTATTTATTTAAAGGTAACCTATCTACGATCCGAAACATATACATTTGTTTGAATTTCACTTGCCAGAATCCATTTCATAGAACTATCTGATTCAAAAAAAAAGTATATAAGTATGTATTCTATCAGCCATCTAGTTCCATAGTACAAGCTTTGCTTAGTTTGGGTTACATGGTGTTGTGTGAAATGTCCACAAATATTTATATTTTTTATTTTTATTTTTTTTTAGATATTTTAGCTAACACGATTTTCTGATTCTATGAGTTTGTTAGCCTTAAGTTTTATTTGCTCGAACAATTATTAGGTTAGGTTCGTTAGGTTTCTGTTTCATTATACACAGAAAATATCCTATGACAAAGATTTGCTTATTAAAAGAGTTGTCAAATGCGCTTTGGGGATGTGGGATTTGGACAGTGTCTTATGAAAAAAAAAAAAAAAACGTTTCCGGGAATGACATTCGATATTTCATAATTTGGATCATAGATAGAGAACCATCGTTAACGTGTTACCACATTTTAGAAAACAAACTCTTTGTCTACACAAAGACTTTATGTTTTATCGTAAGTGTATGTTAATACATGAGAGAGATAGCAAGCTATTAGCATAATACATCGTCATCATCATCATCTCAGCCATAAGAAGTCCACTGCTGGACATAGGCCTCCCCCATGGATTTACAAAAAGACCGATTGGAAGCGGCTTGCATCCAACGTCTTCCCGCCACTTGTATGAGGTAGCATAATACGAATACCCAAATAGGAAAAAAATAGTTTGCCCTTTGTATTGTTTTGTGTATTAGACGAATTACACGCGTTTTGTTTTTTTACACACGGCCTAATAAACTATAGCGAATTGTATATTTGCAATTTTGTTATTGTAAGCTGAGTATAAAAATATTTAAGTATGGTAATAATAATTTATTTACATTGGGCGCAATACATTACGAGCTTGTTTCATTATCTCAACCTATTTCATTACGAAACTTTTATACGTTTTTTTTGCCCATTTTATGAATGTTTCAAGTTTTTTTTTTGTAGGTATATAAGATATGACAACCATGCCATAGTTAAATCAAACCCCATGATTGACATACTAGTTGTACATTCATATACTACATGGAAAATTTGGAACAAAACAGAACAGTGCAACATTGATTACTTTATAGTGGTGTGACACATTCGAGGTAACAACGTTGCTTTTTATGTGGTGTTAAGTGCTCAGTACGGCTAGTCGTGACAAGTGTGTCATTTGTCATGCTTTTGGTGGTACGGGTGCAGGCTTCTGACGCTCACACAAACTCATCAAAATGACACAATAAATTGAGTCTTATTTAAACGTTAATAAAAGTTTGTGTGAGACACAGTTTACACAAAATTTAGAACATAAATAACCCAACATTTTTACCGTGGACTGTGCGACATGCTCCGTGGAAAGTTATTTTTTTTTTAGTTTTTCTTGATGTTACACAGTTTTGTGCATGTTGTTTGTTTATAGTGCGTGATCATGCACATAACATGGTGTTTGCAATTTTCGACTGAAAATATAAAATATATGACGCTATACACTCATAGCTCCGTAATATGATCCCATCTGTAAGTTTCAAATTCTGAAGTTGATTGTACAATTTATGTTTTTATTTTATTTTGTTATGTGTTATAACATTTATATGGAAGTACAATTTAATAACAACATAATTTTCAGTCGAAATTTTGAAGCTGACGGTACATTAAGTTCCTACTCTATAATTAATTAGAATCGACTAACACACTCATTTCCGTTAATTAGATCCATGATGTTTGGCATATATTATTGCACTCATAACAAAGACACTGTTAAATTTCTCTAAAATAGTGGGTAGAAATGTTTAATATCACGTGAAACTAAACATTTCCAACTTCAATATCCAAACATTTCAAAACATAGAAACAAAGATTCTGTTTAAGTAATTTACAGTAACCTTTGAGGCTTTTTGTTCTAAGACACATTTATTCTTGAATAATCAAGGCTAAAATTAAAGATTTAAGTTAGAATTGTATTAGCAATTGAATTGCGGTGCATTTGAAATGCATATTTGATATAGTAGACATAGTAGACATAGACGTAGATATAATTTTTTTCAACAGAAAACGTACAAACAAAAATTAAATATGCTAGTTAGTTGTAGTGATAGTACATATTATACATAATTCGACTCGAGTTTGATCATAAAAGCTTTTGTTACTAATAACATTATCTAAGAAACACCAAAATACATATAATCTACTCGAGTTATAGGGTAATAAGTGTGTTAGTGTGTGTCAGTGATCTTATGAGGTATAGGTAATATAGGAATTAATTGATTACCTGTTAAATATCTCCTTAAGCTCGTGCTCTGAGACAAATTGTCCGAGGTTCGCGACGAAGAGCGTGGAACAGGGCGGCGCGGGGTGTGCGGGGTGCCCGGGGTGTGCGGGCGGATGTGGCGCGCCGCCCGGCGAGCCCAGCGCCGGCGCAGGCAGCACGCACGCGCCCAGCGTCAGCGGGCTCTGCTGCTCGAAGTAAGGGCTCTATTTGGGGTTAAACCGCACTTCACTACATTCTAATACATAAGGTACTCGTTGACAACGTTATACATTGGTAGGTAATTTATTTTACCGAAATGGGTAAAAACTGAAACAACCGACTTCAAAATACGTAATTTCATTTAAATGGATGACACATTTTTTACACATTTTATTTTGAAAACCAATGTACTGATCCGATTTTGATAAAATTTATATGGGACCACCTCTGAAGTATGAATTACGAAACATAAGAAAAAAAATATCAAAATCCATTAATAACAAAATACCCGACTGCAGGAAAGCAGTTTTTGCAGTCTAACTTACGATTTCGTTATGCTTGAAACGCTGTGGAGTGTATAATCGCTTTAAAAGATTATAAATGCGCATTCTTTAGAATAATTCTAGCAAAATGATTTGTTTATTACGAACAAGTGCGTTCGGAGGTTACGAAAAAACGAATTTATTTATTTTTGCGAGGGATGTAATATTATAATTACAAAAAAATATAGCCTATGACACTCAGGAAGTGAAGACGAATCTAACGACACCTCGCACATCAAAATCAGTCAAGCCGTTTAGGCTGTAGGGGATCACACAGAAAATACATATAGTATATACATACATTGGAAAAACATAATTCGGGCCGCCTGAAGTTGTGAAGCTGATCTCAGTGTAATTGCTGTCGACGGAGGTGGCGATTTGGGCGTGATTCGGAACGAGCTCTGCGCTGCAGCGCTTTCGAGAGCAACGATTCTACTTTCTTGGATCGCGCTTCGATAGGCAGCGGATTTTTCAGCGGCGGCTGTTACACTTATGCGGTCATGTATTGGAGACTTGATATAACTTAAATTCTCTTCCCTATCCTCGTACACGACGAGTTTAGGGGTAAATATATGTATGTGTGTAATATAATTACGTTATATTCTACGTTTCTATTACTTGTCACTGTTACACATTTTTCATTTCATACAGCGACTCTGTGAATGATATTGAAACTAATACCTATGAGTGAACATTTTTGTCATGAGAACGTTTTGGGAGTCGTAGCAAGCTACGAAATTGCTACGAACAATATTTCGTAGCTTGTTGTTATTACAGGGTAGTCTGTAATTTATTGAACTAATATGTCTGTAATTTATCAATTTTATTTGTCTTTTAAGAAAATCATAAAATATATTAGAAAATCAATTATTTTGTAAATGTAGCAGGTCCCACATTTGCTACCGAATAATATTTCGTAGTATGTTGTTTTAAAATTATTATGAACGGATATAGAACCAATTAATTTAAATAAATAAGTAAATTAAGAACATGGTAAAATTGTACAAATTTATTTACATGTTATGCATAATATATAAGTAAGTAATATATGTTACGATTTTGAAAAAACATTTTTTTTTTATTATTTTGTATACGAAGCAGGCTACGAAATTGCTACGAATAATAATTAGGTAGCATGTTGTCACGTAGAGAGTTGTTAAAAATGAATATTTTCGATGAGCTTCATCCTCGGCCGTATCATCGCATAACATCAGGCGAGTTGGTTGTCAATCGTAGATCTTTCTTACGTATAAAAAGAAAACAATTTTAATTAATTTATATTACTGTGTAAATATATTTTATACATCAAATAAAATAAAAAAAATGAAAATCGGCGTTTGGACAATAAAAAAAATGCAAAATTAAATATAGAATTTTAGACATTTGGGAAAAAATGAAAAGGAAAATTAAAACAGGTACAAATAGTATACCCACGTGGTGTGGCCTATCGGCGGCAGCTAGTCAGAGGTAGGAGCGCACCGGCGCCATCTGTGGGTGGATGGCGGGGTGCACGAGGCCGTGCGAGAGCCCAGGCAGTTCCCCGCCGTACGCCAGAGGGTGATGCCACAACTCCGCACCCCCGCCGGGGAAGAATGGACTCGCTAGGTCTGCGCGAACACGACAAGTCACACACGGCAACACACAACCAGAAACATACTCAAAATGTTACAGAGAGCTAGTTTTAGAAGTAGCAGAGGCGAAGACGTTGCGCGAATATATGTATGTAGTACTATTAACGGATGATGTGACATTAAATATACAATTCCTCGTCGAGACCGCGACCGGAAACCAATTTAATACTTAACTATGGGCTTTCAATAGTCAGTTCCGACAGTGAAATTGCCTTACTCGAGGGATGTTTTCTTCGCACTATAAGTATAGTGTGGTCGCGGACTCGACGCTGAATGCCACGTTAATTTCTGCATAGGATAGTATTGTCTTTCATATATATCGCAATATATTTTATAAAACGTACCATAGCTGCTTATACCGGTATTGCGTTAGACATTACCGGTTTATGCAGCTATGGAAAATAAGAACGGAATGGTCTTCATTGCTGTGCCTCTTGTGTGCGTTGCCAAAGTATTTCGTCTGTTTAAAATATATGGCACATTAAATGTTTTGATTGAAGTCGCGCAACAACTTCGTCACTACAGCTTCTGTCACCAGACCTATAAATGCTCATTAATAGAAATATTTATTATGGAAAATTATATTATTTACAATGTGCTTTCTGACATGTTTTCACGGTTTTTTTTACCTCTGTTGGCATGTTTAATCCTTTATTAAAAGTAACTTTTTTTTTGAAAACTTTTCAAGTGGTACGCTTATTGCTCATTGTACAGTTAAATAAACTCGTATTCATTTAAACATGCCAACAGGTCCTAAGCAGATAGAGGAAAAGAAAAATAAAGATACTCGTGATATCTAAATATTGCAGAGGTCCGTTAGTCCTCATCATAGAGTCTAAATATGAATATTAGCAGTAAATGGCTTGTGTTATCATGAAAACATGTAATAGAAAACAGTGGCAGAGAACCCGATAGATCGATCAATAAATAGCTTCGCGGAGCTAGGCCTTGCGTGGGTACGTGTAAGCGATCACAGATACTTGCCCCACGCGTTCGCTCGACGCCTCCCGTCTCATACTTTTGCACCTACTCACTTTTATTACCAGCCCTTCATGTGGCAATAGTGATACAATTCTGCGTAGAACGCCTTATAGAGGATGGGATTTGTTTCCCTTGAACCGCGGAATTGAATGCTTAGTACCGACAGGCTCATTATCGTGTCGAGCTTTAGAGATCAGGTAGAGGTACATCAAATGATGATGAAACATTTTATTGTCCTGTTTTGAAAAAGCAAAATAGTACAGTAAGAGCACAACATTTACATCCAAGGCTATTAGAACGTGGATTAGCTTATGCATTACACCAAAAACACTTGAATGACTCAATAAATTAGCAAATAGGTGTACTACAGTGTATGAGGCTAAAGATACCATCGTCTGTAGGACGTCAATGGTTCGTCTAAGTCCGGCTCGCGGGTAGGTCAGTGTGCACAGAGACGGGCAGACGAGGGGGTGGTTGTGGGGTCGAGCTGGCGCGCGCCGGGGCGTGTGTGCGGTCGGCGGTACTTACGTCCAGTGAGAGGGTGCATCAATGCGGGGTGTGCAGCTGGCGCGGCGGTGGCAACTGCCGGCTTCGGCTTGCTGACCTTCGTGTTGCTTTTAGCGAACTCCAGCCGAATCGTTTGCGGCATGTCGGGGTCGAACCGGACGCCCTGCTGTGAACAGCCGCGAGCGGTGCGGCGCTCCGATATAATGACGATGGAAGGGCGGAGCTCCCGCCGGTCTCACCGACCGTCGGGCGCGCGATCGCAAACTAATGCCATTCGAGAGTACTATGGATTGTAATTTTTTATCGAGCAACAAGAACACCGATTGTGTTTTTAATTCGAGTGCACAGGATTTCATGTCGAATGTTTATATTGTTCAGACTGTATCGAGGTCCGCGCTAGCGCCTGCTAAAGTGACGGAACACAGTGCTCGGGTAGTGACATCAAAAACCTGTCAAACAGTGACATGCATTTGCGTATTTACACCGTATTATCACAGTGAGGCGTCATGGGCGTGTGGCCTCGGCGGCCGACTTGATCACCCGACGTATCTATTCGATATGTGCATGGGCTTAGCATAACTTACGATGCGGTTACTCGAGTCAGGAAATGTTATTCCTAGTCTACAATGAAAATATTACTATAGTGCTCGTTGGCTGTGTTGAGGCATGTGATGAGAAGAGGTTTAGTAACACCGTGCGTTTACATGTTTTAGTATTTACAATAGCTGGGGCTGACCGGGTACGGCGGTCCTCGGTTCGGATATCGTGTTGCACTGTAACCATATCATACTGTGTTTCGAAGCCAGTCAAGTTGATTAGGCGGTATGTGTACGTGATATTGTATTCTCATTGTTAATATTGTGTCATATTCCGCATTGTAGGAAGTACTCATTACGATATTATAGTCTACTTTTGTACGTCTTATTGGTTGAATTTGTTCCAAGCCGTTATTTATTACGTTATTGGTAAGTTATCCAATGCGTATTAATAAAGATTGGATCAGACTCAACAATTTATTAAGATATTGCTTGGGACGCGTGGCTTTCTATCTCACGCAAAATTTTAACATTAAAAATAATAAAACCACTAAGTGTGGATATTTATTGTAAATATGAAGGAAAGCTTCATTCATATTACATGAGCATTATTTTAACTAAAGTTTTATATAAATATCATTTACTGAGAAGCTGAGAAGTTTCAAAATAAGTACAAGCTCTTTTTTTTTATTTAAATAATTAAATGCTTTTAATAATCAGATTCGACAGTATTATTTAGGGTTTGTACTTATTTCCAGAATTCTTTAGGCCAAATAAGTGATCATGAAACAATCTTTTACAGTCTTAATATTCCCTCTAAGTGACTTTATAAATTTAAAAATGCCGCTATGCAGTAGAGAGATACGAGAGTTCGCGTGCCCCGAGCAGTCCCTTAAGTAATAGATATAATAATGTTAGCTAGTTAGTATTGTAAGGCGATACCAACCTGAAGGTCCTGCTTGGCAGCCTCGGCGCCGGCGCGCGTGTGGAACGTTACGAACCCGACAGGCTGCAAACAAGTCAGTGTTTGTGTTACATTATTTAAGTAAATACCGAGCATAAATTGAATCGAATATAATATGCATGAACTCACCGAAGCCGTTTTCCCATTCTTGCTGGTAACCTTCAACAGGGAGCCCTCATAGCCCTGTGAACGATATTACAATGGTTATTTAACTCGGTTATCTAAACAATCCGCCCGAAGCCCATACGTTTAGGCGGAGTTTTAAAAGACTTTTGTTACGGGGAGCATTACTGAAATTACCCCTGCTGTCGGTGTCACCCGTGTCATAGTGAAATTTCGGTGTACGATGTTCTGAAATGGTTCGCAGCGGTGGCTGGTACGCGCGGCACACGCGATGCCTCGAACGCGCCGACCCTCGCTACAACTTTGGCCACCTTTATGTGCGGCGCGTTCCGTACCAGGCGCAGGCTAGGATCGAGTGTAATCCCCCTTATCGGTAGACAGAATCGATTCAATCCAAATATTACGAATCGGAGCATGACATTTGATATTTACGGCGCAGTAACTCGAGATCCTCCGGTCTCGTCGCGTGACGGAAGCGATGTTGTTTTAATACGTTTTATATTTCTTTTCCTTGTAAATATTTGTACGTTCTTAGTAAGTAGTAGATTTTAGTATCACAGTAAATACCTTCAGGGAAAATGTTGATACACTTCAATTCGAGAAGAAACATTTGTTTAGGTAAAATAAACCATACGGTTTGTTGATTTAATATATTTGTACGGATAACTCACCTCGTATGCTCGAAATAGAAGATATAATTCCCGAGGTTTTGCGTCCATCGGTAGACCACTGACGAACAACGTTCGCACCTGAAACAAAAGATAGACTGTAGAAAAAAAACCTTTAATTTTTGCACATTTCGTTTAAATATATATAATTCTCCCACCAATCCAATTGTCCCACTTCAAAACCTAGTAAAAGATATATTGTACAACAATCGTTCTGTCACATTATCTAGCAAAACTAGTCATGTTTTGTTAATATATCATCATCATGTCAGCCATAAGAAGTCCACTGTTGGACATAGGCCTCCCCCATGGATTTCCAAAAAGACCGATTGGAAGCGGCTTGCATCCAGCGTCTTCCCGCCACTTGTATGAGGTCGTCTGTCCATCTCGTGGCTGGTCTTCCTACGCTGCGCTTGCCGGTACGTGGTCTCCACTCGAGAACCTTTCGGCCCCATCGGCCATCAGTTCTACGTGCTATGTGCCCTGCCCACTGCCACTTCAACTTGCTAATCCGCTGTGCTATATCGGTGACTTTTGTACGTCTACGTATCTCTTCATTTCTGATTCGATCTCGTAGAGAGACTCCGAGCATAGCCCAAAAGTTAATATATAATTATATTTAATTAATAATTATAATAATAATGTGACAAAATGTGATTTTGGTAAAAAAAAACCTTACTATGTTTTGAAATGGGGCAGCCGATTGTCACCGCATGCATCTAATCAAAATTCAGAATCTCACTGATAATTACTAATCCGTTTAAATTGCATATGTATATCGAATATCAGCCTGATCGGACTAGGGGAAATTATTCAAAATTATAATTGTATTGTTCGATGTCCAGCTTTACAAATACCACGTGCTTGAAAATGAAAGCTTATGAAAATTAATTATATCCTAACTGTAAAATTTTTGCCTTTATTAGCACAATAAAAAAAAGTATTTTACTATTTAATTGCTAAAGCGGTACTTAAAATAGCCGTTTCTATAGTTCTTCGTTGAGTGTGCGGCGCATTAATTCGGCGGGTCCGTTTAATGAAATAAAACACGAGTCAGTAATAGCGGCGCGATTTGCCGAGTGCGGGGAATGGAGATTGATAGCTGGCTACACCGCCGGTAACGACCGCCATCTTGTTGCCTACCTTATTTATACTTTTACGACCCATTTCCTAATTTCATTATTTTAATTTCTTTCTATAACGAACTGAGGGTGTAAAGGACAATTTATAAATCGCGAATTAATTTATTATACGAAGTTTAATTGTTAATAATGTTTCATGACATCTCAGTCGGTTGTACGTAGGAATTTCGTTATGAAAGGAGCGAGTATGAATCTTAACAATGAGCATCAATTTTTTATAACGGAAAACATCGTGAGGATTAATGGTGGTATATACTTCGTAATAGCGGGCTAGCTACCATTCTCAAATTGAAAATTTGTCACCAAGCACCATAAGAGTGAGTTCTGGTTGAGAGCATTTTCCCCTTCCAGGCTAGGTGTGCCTACCATCAGCTGTGAGCTGTAATCGAATGTAACCTGTCAATTATAAAAAAAAAGATTTTCTTACGACTTGCAAAAAAGAGCAAAATCAAGATGTCTAGCTCAAAATACGAATCGATTTTGATATAACGGAGTACTCGTACAATGAGGATAGCACATAAATATTATATTTTATCGGTTGCACGCGCGCGGCCGTTTCCAGAATGTGGGACCTTTATGTCGACTATTTTCCGGTCGAGCGTACAGGAATCCTCTGTTATACGATAGAGTTTACAGCGTTGATTCCGGACATCATGCTCGGGATGGCGTTTGTGCGAAAATATTTTTAAATGTATCGCAAATAGCTTAAAATATATTTTAAAATTGACTCTGACTCCTATGTGTCATTAAGTTTTCCTCATATTTCATAAATAATAAATTTCTTAAATAAATGTAATCCTTATATTTATTTAACATAATTTTTAGAACCTGTCGTATCATGTTTTAAATATTTTTCAAACATTTTTAACATGTAATGTTTATAAAGCATGTTCCACAGATATCGTAATATATTTTACGATCATCCACCATCCTAATGTTGTTGTTGTTGCTTTCAGCCTGCGGTGTCCCACTGCTGGGCAAAGGTCTCCCCCGATTTTTCCATGGTTGGCGGTTTTGTGCGTTGGTAAACCGGTTTTTGTCGATGGCGTCAAGTTTATTCCCCCTCGAACAATATGGAAATGTATTGTACATTTCCTAATAATTCAAGATATAAAAGCATAAAGTATATTATTACTACTACTACTCAAGTACTTGATTTTGAAATTTGTAGTTATGGATATTATTTTTTATCTATGGATTCTGTAATAATCTGAAATAAATAAATTATTATATTAGTATTTTTGGTATTAATTGTTTTATTTTTCTTTTGGCAAAAAAAGTCCATATTGTTTTCATCCAATCTACATAAATCCGACTTGTGTTTCGCTATCATTGAAATATATTTTCGGTCAGCTGCAAGCGGACATCCTTTATGTCTGCCATTTTCCGAACGAACGCTTTCCTTTGCCGATGAAAATATTTTTCTACCGTGGCTTTGGAATATTCCAGTTGTCGAAATATGTTGTAGTGTTTAATACCGACCAGCATGTGGGTTTGAAACTGATTGTAGTACTAAAAGGTTAGGGTCCAGTGTAAAAAATGAATATTTCTTGGAAAATTTATAAAACATGTTCAAACTATCATTCTTTATTACCTTTGATATCATTGTCTAATACAGACTACGTTGATAAAGTAAAATCCGACTGTTAACAATAGTTTGTAATTCTGGTGTCTGTAGAGCTAATAATGAAATAAAAAAGTACCTACTTAATGTATAAAACAACACTGTTTAATCTTAATATTTAAAAAGGAAAGGCCAGAAAAATGAAACAAAGCGGTAACATGAGTTTCCATTGAGAGTGGGTGAATGTAATGGTATTTTGGCCTCTCCATCATCGGAGAGAGCCAAACTACTATATAAGTTGCTTATACCATGATGTGTGGGTGGAGCGCCTGGTACATAGCAGTAACATTGTTGCTCCTATGTGCTAGGCGCCTCACAAACGTATTATTTATTGTATAAATTATAGTTTATTAAGTAAGTAAGTAAGTTCGTATAGACTGAGTGGTCAGCCCTATTGTCAGAGCTATTAAGTTATTTAGTTAGTTATTTTTAGTGGTAAAGCATGTATTTATATTGATTCATCGGAACGACATAGTCGGCAACGACAAAGTTCCTTAAAAAGATTTAAAAAAAAAACATGAGTTTTCCACACACATATCAAAACCGAATCGTAATTAAAGTTTTGTCTATTTTTTTCCTTTAATTTTCCACAGACAATACAAAAGGCATGATATTTCGAAATAGCGTGGCGGCTAAGCATGTATGTACTCAGATACAAGTGTCAACTGCGAGCCCACCTCGCATATTTCAGGCGGGCAGAGGGCGCGTCCGGTCACTTTGAAAATACCCCTCCAATGCCCCTCCATGTCCACCATTTTACGGTCGACTGCGCCCGGAATCCCTACACCTCACTATTGAGTTATGTTTCATACTCCCCGAGATTGAAGAAAGGTATTTTTCCTGGCAATATCGAAAGTCAGCTAGTCGTTCTAGCCTATTTGTATTTTCAATTTTATTCGATTGTCGCTTGGTTATGTTTGTTCCTATCTTTTTGTGTTTTGTACAAAAATCTATACAATTATTTATTAATCAATAAATTATTTTTAAGTAGGTAGTTAACAAAAAAAATAATGAAGATGTGTTTGTAGGTACTTTTTATTATTTGTCACTGACAAATGATCTGAATAAGTTATGAATTACGACTATTGGAGTACCTTTTCATTCTAATTATAGGAAGGTTTTAAATTCAATTGCCTTTTTTTGCCAATTGCGTGTTTTGCGATATCTTTGTCGGTTGTGTTTGTTGACTCTTTTTATTCTGTTGAACCGGTTATTAATAGGCATACCTACAACTGACAAAGTTTCTAAAACGAAAGAGATAGAAAGGTCATCGTAAAAGTAGTCCTAAATTTTATAAATTTCAAAATCATTTACAAAATTAATTAAAATATCATTATCAACAAAGTTTTCGAATATTTTTAAAAAGTAAACTTTTTATATTATAATATTAAAAAAAAATTGTTTGACTGAAGGGTGTATTATCAAAGCTTATCTCAATTTTACGCCTTCACCAGTAAAAGCGAGCCGGGCATCTGATACGTCCTGCGAGGGTGATACTATCTACGCGTCGACATTAATGCGACACCGAGATGAGGAACACTCAATTCCTCGAGGCCAAATAAATATACGGACAAAACTACCAATTTTCGCAATTTTTTTATCGCTACGCCAAATACTCGATATTGCGAACTCGGCAAACAGAAAAAGTCACTTTACCCTCTGTGACAGTAAATTGGGTATGTAAAGTTTTTTTTTGGTATTTTTTTTATATTTTTATATGATAGAATGGATCATTTAGAAAAACTAATTTAATTTTTTTTTATTCTGTTCAGTACTTATTTTTTAATATTTTTTTAAAGATGAAATCGTCAGTAGGAAAGATGACGTCATCTTACGTCGTCATCTAGCATTTTTAGTTAGATAAACACTTTATTGTATATATTATAAAATATATAAAAAGGATATTAATTTTGATTTTATCAAGTTTACAGATAAATCTAGACTTTAGTATTTTTGTTACATACTTACGTACCGTGATTTTATACATGGTAAGAAATCTACTGGAATTGCGGATTTCTTCTCAGTCTATGTAAATAGGGCGAATTCTGTGTTCTCAGTATTCTGTAAAATTTAGTTTATCCTTAGTGTTTTATTAATAATTCCATGCAAAGATTAAGATAACATAGGATATGTCAGTGTTATTGTAAGCAATGGTAGAAGTAGACTAGATTACATTTCATACACGCTCAAAATGTCATGTCTTTGTTGAAACCAGACAAATCAGGTAGTGAGTTCATATCTCAGTCGGCCAATAACTATTTAATATTTTTTTACCCGACTGTGTAAGAACGAGGATGTTGTTTTTCGAGTATATATATATATATATATATATATATATGTTTGTTTGTATGTATATATGTATGTTTCTATATGATCACATACAACCTAAATGCATTGATTTTAATGTGCGAGGTGTCGTTGGATTCGTATTCACTTCCTGAGTGCTATAGGCTATATTTTTTATAATAATAATATAATACTTGCAAAAATAAAAATAAAACCGTTCTTTTCTTAAACTCAAACGAACTTTTTCGTAATAAAGAAGTGGTTTACTAGAATTATTGTGAAGAATGCGCATTATAATCTTTTACAGCGATTTTACGCATACTTTCTCACAAAAAACGTACATTTAACAGCGTATCAAGCATAACGAAATCATAAGTTAGACTGCAAAAACTGCTTTTCTGCAGTCAGGTATTTTTCTTATAATATAGATTCTTGTTTTGAGGCTATTCTGTTCACATAACTATGATAACAGTAACTAAATCTAAAAGGTCTAATCTAAAGCTCATGCCTAATCTTTCTTGAAACAGCGCGCAATTGTTAGAAAAAACACGACGCTTGTTTTAGCATTGTCAATTAAGTTTAGTTTTAGTGAGTAAGTACGTAAACAAATTGGCCTAAATATTGGCCAAATACGTTGAAACTTCATTTACGCGATAAAGAAATACCTACAAGGTGAAACAGTTTACCGGAGAAACTATAAAAATAATAGAATTGTCAGTCATTCCTGCTTTCACATGTCGCGTTCGATAAATTGAATCCTTTACGTAGGATAAACCTGTCGAATCGAGTGACAATCGAGCATGCTCGAATAATTCCCCCGATATACGATCAATAATCGTGTTCGTCGATGCGGCCAAAATTAATTTAATATCGACGAGTGCCAGACATGTGATAATAGTAATTGTGTACGACCCGGGACTGCAGTGTTAATATGGCAACACTTAACCTAATTGTGTTATTGGATATGTATAAAGTTTCAATAAAATCAAACATACCTACGTGGGTTATGCAATGCAGTGGAAGTGTGCCACTGACCTCTGTTATTTTTAACCGACTTTCGAAAAAGGAGGAGGTTATCAATTCGTACCGTATATATATTTTTTTTAATGTATGTACACGAATTACTCCGGCATTCGAGAACCAATTTTTGTGTTTCCTGAATTGGCGTATAGAGAAAGTTCCCAAGTTGGTCCCATAATTATTTTATAAACATCGCTTTATTACTTTTTGAATAATATCTAAAAATGAAAATATTTTCATTGTATTCCTGAGTAAGTGCGTCAGATTATAGAATCGCAGAGTTCCACCTACACGTTTTTGTTTTCAAGAGTGTCAAATATTAAGGATTATCGTATAAACATCTGCACATTTTCTAATCTTCGAAGACGAGCATTCTTCATTCTTTGAGACAAATCGCATTCTTTACAAAATAAAAAAGAGCGATTGAAGAGAGGTCACTTTAAAATGTTTACAATCGTGAAGGATTTAGTAAGTTGCGTTTGAAGTCGGTTTTTTAATAGAAAAATTATATTATCATGGGTCTGAGAGTGGCCAAATTATATTCATGTCTATTTGATAGTTGCCTTTTTGGCGCTGTAGGATTCGCTATGTGTGAGATTCTTTGTAAATAGATTAGTGACGCCTGTGTTGAATCTACGATTCCATGAGTCGACATCATTGCAAACTTCTTGAGAAACTTAGTGCAAAACGCGATTGATAATCGCATAACACGTGAGATTTTCATTTGTATTACAGTATTTAATAATTACCGGAAAAAAGTCACGATCCCGGTTTTAGTACAGTGTTTTCATTTGTATTCACTATCACTATTGTATCAAAACAAAAACGATATCCCAGTGATATGATTGATACTATAGATAGTCATAATTTTCATCATTCATTCAGCCATAGGAAGTCCACTGCTGGACATAGGCCTCCCCCAAGGATTTCCGAAAACACCGATTGAAAGCGGCTTGCATCCAGCGTCTTCCCGCCACTTGTATAAGGTCATCTGTCCATCTCGTTGCTGGTCTTCCTACGCTGCACTTGCCGGTGCGTGGTCCCCACTCTAAAATTTTTCGGCCCCATCGGCCATCAGTTCTACGTACCCTGCCCACTGCCTTTTCAATTTGCTAATCCGCTGTGCTATATCGGTGACGTTTGTACGTCTACGGATCTCTTTATTCTGATTCGATATCGTAGAGAGACTACAGACCACTATACTCACTATCACTAAAAGTGAGTTATAATTATTATTTTGTAAGAAACAGAAATAAAAAATTAAAGAGCTTGTACATCTTTAGTTCTTTACCGTAAGGTTGCCTGGAAGAGATCGATATTAGCGATAAGGCCGCCAGTTGTTACACTACTTTTAAAATAATTTCTCTTGATTGTAAGTTCTAAGGTGTGTACAATGAAGAGTTTATCTATCTATCATAATATGTATTCATGTAAAATCTAGTACGTAAATCCGACATACCTACATACTTACATATACATAGAATATAAATACCTACTTACGTATTTATATTATTATCATTATGTTGAAAACATGTATGTAATTTTCTACATTCTTAGTTAAATAATTTAAATTTGCATATATATTTAATTTTATTTGCATATGGGGATATATACAAATAGCGTTCTAATCCAGTCTATAAACAAAAAAAAATAACGGTGTGTTCACACGATTGATCGCACGGGCACGAGCGTGCATTGGAAGCGAGTGGAGCGGAAACGCCCGGGGCTGGTGCACTGGAAATTTATCATACACCGTGTGTACCTAACTTTCAGCATGCATTACGTGCTCTCATATGCTACAATACAACACTAACCTAGTCTAAGTGCTAACATTAGATAGATACATTTAATCGTTTTAAGTTTAACCTTTCGGCTATGATTTTCATCTCGCAGACGCAGAAATTTTAATTTAAGATCTAATAGCAGCTGTACAGAACTTTGATTTGACTAACACGATAAACAATCCTCTCTGTTCAAAACATAGCATCAATGTGGCAATATAATAGGAAAATGTTTAAATTGTAACACACGCACACATGGAAAACATTTTCACTTATAAAACACACAGCAGGTTAATCAAATTCGCTCGGCCATCGGTCGGCGACGTATCACCCGTACAAAAGCTCGCTGTAATGAAAAATGCTTTCACACTGCGAAGCACGGAGCCACAAACAGGAATTGAAATTAAATGTCAGCCAACTGATGCCAATAAGAAATAATCAAAGATTTATCCCTATTTCACCTGAGTGACGGGCAAACGGACGACAGTATTGGCTTTGTTTTTTCTTTTTTTGTTATTGTAACCACTCCCTCTTGCTCGGTGATATTTCAGTCAGTGCAAAGTGAAAATCGTTTCGCGTAGGAATTTAAAAAAACTGTACTTTTGAGTTGTTAGAGTGAATCAAAACAATTGTAAATAAAATCTTGTAGGCAAGCTTTGTAGCAAACTCGTACCGAACCACCCTCAAATAGAAAATCTGTTACTCTAAAGCTGTGATTTGGCAAACTCGTAATTAAGAGCTAATTCCTATTAATCTGCGCTTGCTTACCTTTTCGTCTATCTATCACTGAACATGGTTTGCTAATCAATGCCCGCGTTAATTGAACATGTTTGGAATTAAAATTAATATTTTAGGGTCAATAATGATTAAATAAATAAATAAGATAAGACTTATGGCATGGTAGTAAATCTCTTGTCACGTTTGCGTATAAAAACATAAATGATATAAAACTACTGAATTAAATTAATTAATTCTTTAAGGAAAAACAGAATTTGAATCAACATGAAATTTTTGTTGAGTATATAATACTGTCAACGTGGGTAACTTTGACTCAGGAGGAGACACAGGAGGCACATTACCTACAGAACCTTAAAGTCATATTTAAATGTGATGCGTTTTCGGTCAGTGACCAAAACAAATACTATGGTGATCTAGGGTTTAGTTGGATGCCCATAAAATACACGGAATATAAAATTCAACGTGAAGTATTCTTAATTTTTTACTGACTTTAAAAAGAAGTTAACGATTCGGCTGTATTTTTTTTATTTGATGTTTGTTACTTCTTAACTTCGTCCGTAATTTATATACCGATTTCAAATATTCTTTTTTTGTTTGTTAAGGATAATAATTTTTTGAATAGTTCCATAGAAATTTCATCAAAATCGGCTCAGTAGTTTGGTTTTTAAAACAAAATTGCGCAATTTGAAATCGGTATTTAATTTTTTAAATATAACTATAATAATGCCAGATTCACTATTCGTAATGAGAATTTGAACATAATACTCGTATTTATATCTTTAAGCGCGTTAACTGCGTATAAAAAAAGCTTTTCGTGAAAATACAATGTACTTAATCAGAAAAGTTTAACCTCGTAACTTGTAAAACACCCGATTAAATCTTCGCTACTTTGCTACACGTTTGTTTCAAAGTACCATTGTTTTACTCCCGTTCCTTTTCTTGATTGAAACAACTCGCATAGAGGTCGGTGAATAGAAAATCGGCGGTTAACTTTCTGTCCGACCATTTTACCCTGAACTTTGGCAATCCATTTTGTTTTCTACATTTAGCCCGTCCAATGAACGAAAAAGAAAACCGAGAATAGCCTTTGTTATTCTGGTCACCTACGTGAGCTTCGTATTTTAAAAGAGGATGATGCACTTTCGCTTTGCCAATTTAATTTGTGACTGTTTTGCACAGTTGGTTTTTAACTTTACTTCGTAAAATGAATGAGAAATAACAGTAGAAAGAAATATACGAATCAAATTTAGCAGGAAATTGACACGTTATCTGAAGAATTGAAACTGATTCCTTTGTTTCATATTAACTTTATTTCTAGATATTTCAAAAATAACATGTTACTTTCTTGGAAAGTAAATCAAAGAAACAACAAAGTTTGAAAACACAATCAATCCCGTCCGCCCGTCAATAAAGGCGAAAATAAGTAAGTTGGACAGTGAAATGCTGAAATTCACCGAGGGCAATTTTTCTCGTCTCCTCAATGTCAGCCGCAATAATTCACAAGTTTAGCGGCTCCAGCGCCCGGCGATCGAGTTCACGCCGCGCCCCGCTCCCCAGCTAAATGGAGTGTTTGGGTTTGTATGTCGAAAAACTTTACTTAGATATATGACTGAAGTTGTGAAAACACGCCAAGTGTTTGAGTCACAGGAAGGTTCAAACCTTTTGGATATAGCCTAATATATGATACCGGTTTACAGACAGTTGTCTATGGCTTTTCACGGAATTTGATTTCGTAAATACAAATCAATTGGAGCGTATCGATTACAATGTATTAGGTTTTCGGGAATCACGAAGCAAATGTTAGTCTAGTCTAGAGCTAACCGGCTGCCTTCGATAGAGAGATATTTCTAATTTTTCGGTCGACCCGAGCTCGCTGGAGGAATGTAGCTGTTGGAAAATAGATAAAATGGAAGCAAATAGATTGAACAACAGAGAAAAAGGTCAAAGTTACGAGAACAACCAAAGTACATAGTGCTAATTGAAATCATTGGATCGACTTCAAATATTTAACTTAATATTCTGAACCTTACTTATTATCTTGAAGTTCCGATTGAATCACTGAACCTCGGCGTTAACTACTGAGGAAATAAGCGAATTTCAACTTTTATAATTAACTTTTCAAACTCTTCGAGACCTCTGGGCCAATATTTGCTGATATCACAATATTAATGACATTATCCGTGTCATTGTCGTTCCTAGCGTTGATGCCGCTCCGTACTTGTTTCAGTTTGTGAAAACTCAAACAAATAAGTACTATTAACACATGTTCTTTAAATTTTGTAAAACTTTGTATAATTATTTTGTTCTTATGGGCAAATAAGTACTAAAAAAAGCTTTTTAAGTTAAATGGTTATTTAAAAGAAAGATAATGATGTAGATAATGTATTTACTTTATTTTACTAGAAAAGCCTTTCATTAGATACCCGTATTGTAGGGGTTGTGATATGAAATCCGCCATTTTGTGGCGGCGGCCACATTAAATTTAGAATAATACTAAATATATTTCATTGTATAGTCATCTAATCCAAAGGCGTGCACCAAATATCAGATCAATCTGTCAATGGGAAGGGAGGTTTTCGATTACTAAATTTGACCCAAAAAACATAAACAACAATAATCAGGACAAGCTAAATAAAACCGTTTAAAAAGGCAAGTAGTTTAAAGCGCGTCACTTACGCTCCGAGACCGGTTCAACATAGAACCGCAACACAAACGCGTAAATGAAATAAATGGCCTAGTGCGTGTCGTGACACGCGCAATGTAGGGTTCCGTAGTTACACATCATAATCCAAATGAACTTAAAAAAGTATCTTGTTTGATACTATGAACGCACGTGTTAACAAATGTTTAAACAAAATATTCATTTTTTGACTTATTTTTGACTTTTCCAAGTACATTTTTTTAAGTTAATGGACTCGTTAACTAGTATAGCCTGCTTAGCTGTGATAGTTTAATATATATATATTTTTATATATTATAGATCTACGATTGACCACCAACTCGCCTGATGTTAAGCGACGGTGTGGCCGAGGATGGAGCTCGTCGATCTAGAAGATATCTATTCACTCTAGCCTTGAAAATTCCAAGATTGTAGGTCTCAGGAAACAGAGATATATAATATATAGTTTGTAATATCATCATATACATATGCTACTAGTATATATTTTTCGTACCTCTAAAGTCAGTAGGGGGGACACTTGACTCCAACAAACATAATCACTTCAAAGTCTAATAATATATTCGCAAACGGGGTCTTTTTAACTTAAAAATGTGATATTTTCGTACACCCCGAATATTTTTGATTACCTATTCAACGATACCCCATGCGATGAGAAAACAAAAACTCTTCTTCTTATTTTGTTATAAAACCAAAGTACTGAACCGATTTTGATAAAATGTATATGAAATCACCTCTGAAGTATGACCTACAAAATGAAAAAAGAATAATTAAAATCAATACATAATTGGCGAAGTAATCGCTGAACAAACATACAGTTGAATTGAGAACATCCTCCTTTTTGGAAGTAAGTTAAAAAAATATTTAAATACATCGTATTTTTTTTTATCAATATACAATTATCACAGAATATTTAACTAATACATTTTAAGGTGTTTTAGATATATTCTAACGCGCCAAAACAGCAATCTAACTAACTTTAACTTCTAACTTTCCTTTGCTAACATAAAGAGTCACTTTACGCTCGCAATCCGGCACCCGACGGAATCACACAAAAGTAATAAAGAATTCAGAGCAGACAATTAAATCTCAAAAGGATGGCAAAGAAAGAGTTCCAACGGGGCAATAATGTCGGCCACCTGCTCCGCAGAGATAGGGATCATAATGTTAATTTAATTAAAGGACTAATCTAAATTGCAGAGGACCCGACACTCCGACGCCCATTAAAAGGATATTTCGACGCCGACAGTAAGTCGGGGAAACTTGCTGATTATAAATATCTTGGGAAACAACCCGGGGGAGACAACATCGTGGGTAAAAACACTGTAGTAAATACAAAAGTTTCCAGTTTCAAACTTTATGCTCCATGTGCTCGGTTTTAAAATACTTTTGAAGACAAAATGTTGGAATGAGACAGAGCTAAGTCTCGGGTATTTAGCTTTTGCGTAAGCGTCATAAAGTTTAGCTACCGTAAAAAATTTGACGAGCCGGCGATATTTACGGGTTTCTTTATATGAAAAGTGGTATTTAATTAAACAGCAAGTGGGATACTTATCTAAATTGTAGAAGACGGGCACGATTAAGTTTTATTAAAAGGGGTTCTGGAAGAGTCTACACAAGGAAGAAAAAGTTTTACAGCGATAAAGATGCCTTTCGTCTGAAAAACAGACAAAACTTGCTGGGAGGCGGGTGGGAAACAATTTATTATTTCCTTTGATAGTCCGTACAATCCTTATAAAGGAATTCGCTTATTTAAAAACGTAGATTGGCCAACTTCTGTTTTAATTAAACGACAAATTATTTACGACAGTATTTCACACTCCTGAAACTTTTTTGAAAGCGGATAATGGTCTTGGAAGAAGTTTGAATTTTGTGAATAATTTTATAAATGTTGTTAATGAAATATTGACGACTTGATGTAATAAGAGCTTTGATTAGGCAACCAAATTGAACGATGATTTTAAAATTGGATGCTTTTGTACTCAGATAATATCAAACAATTGAATATGTTCAGGTTTCTAATTGTTACTAACAGAATATTTTAATAACCAGTTATGAAAAATAGTTAAAAAGATCTACAGAATAAAATCCACTGGTCATTACAATGATATAATGCAATATTTTGAGCTGATATGTATCGTGCAAAATTATCGAGATTTTTACACTTTCTGGGCTTTACTTAAAAATAGTAAAAAAAATACTAATGTACTGAAAAAAATTGTCAAAGAAATAATGCTAATGTAATACGTTATTTACACTTTGACCATAAAAATACATACTTATATAACTAGCGACCTGGATCACAAAGTTTGTTGAATCATATAGGATACATATTATATTTATTATGTGATATGGGCACAAACAATCACATAGATATTTATAAAAAATTCGTTCGTGAATTGCCTTCTTTTCCATACATTTTTTGTTTTGTAAGCCTATACTGTCCCACTCCTGAGCACGGGTCTCCGGGACCACTTCCTACCACAAATCGCGGTCCACCGCTCTGCTTCCTGCCAATCTTCCCGGAATGCGTCAAGATATTACGTTGATATTATATGTTAGTATTTTCCCATATAGTAAAAAAAAAGTTATACTTTAAGTTTTTGTCAACGTACCGAATTTGAATTCCGATATTATAATAAGACAGCATGCATCAAACCCTAATCAGCACGCCAGTCATGCACAGGGCAGCTTCAGTCCCGCCCAAGTTATGTTCGATGGGTAATTAATCGCTATGGCTCGCCTCGATAACAATAGCCAGTATATCAATATTCTCATTATGAATCCGAGCCATGGATTTAACCAACTCCTATTACTAATGATTTTATATTACTGTAACTTATTTGCGAATGGATGGAAGGAAATACTGTGTTTGAGTTACTGCGAGACTGTATGAATGAATGTACTTATGTTTTATAAATCTCTGTTTTTGACTATATATCTAATTTGTTTTATTTTTAAAATTATTTATGTGCTGTAATTTTTAAATTTGACGATAATGTGATTCATTTAATTTAATTGGTTTTCAACCGTATTAATTGAATTAAATAAATAAATATTGCAGTGCTGTTTGAAACCCATATAGGTACGGTATTTCCTTGTGTCCTCCTATCTAAGCTGTTTGTTTACGAAATGCTGAAAATATATGGATATTTTGATTTATTATATAGAGTTTCTTTAGAAAATTATATAGGTTATAAATACATAATTATATTGAATAATTTAGCGATAATATGTAAAGAGAGAGTGGGACGTTATCATTGTTTTTAACAAGCTTTTATTAGGTCGACCTGTATGTAACTAACTACGAGTATGTAATGAAATCTAAGGTAACTAATTTAACCATCTTCCAAGGATCGTAGCGTCATGAAAATTGGCATCTGTATGTAGTTCTGATGACAATACAATAATATGGTACTGTCGAACTGATCTGATGATGGAGCCGGAAGATATGAACTAGTACTTCATGATGGAACATCGTATCATAGCTGTGTTTGGATTTGTTAGAAAAGTCTTGTAATGAACTTTGACCACAATAATTTGTAGCGTGTTTTTTAGTTTTTTAAACTGTACTTATTACTTCTGTTTTTGCGGACGTAATAACGTCACAAACTCTCAGGCATACAGGTTCTTTTACGATAATATTTTCCTTCATCGTTTGAAGATGGCGTATATGAAATTATGCACACAATTTCTAAAATAATTGCATGTTGAACAGTCTTTAGGGGTATACCTAAAAAGTAATTTTTATTTTAAGTTTTTAACTTTGAATTGGGTATTTTGAAAAAATAATTTCAGTATTTTTGCGATGAATTTCGTGACGTTACAAGCTATGGCTAATGATTCCTATTCAATTTCTACCCTTTTATTACAGGTTCTGTATGACGTCAATCACACAAATATTGAAATAAAATTTCTAAAACTGTTCAAAGTTTCAAATAAATACATAAAACAAATTACTTTACATATAAACATATTGAAGTTTCGGTTGTGTGATCCCCATCACACAACCAAAACAAAAAACTTCAAATTGTTTATAATTAAATTACCTATATCATTTTAATTTAATATTCGTTTGCAGTTGTTTAATTTTTACACATTTTATTTTACATCGTTAAAATCGCAGCGGCAAGGATGTAATGATGACGTCTTGATTTCCTTATAATTTCATCCACAGACATGAATTTTTTCGCTACGCTAAAGTCTTTGATTTTATCCTCAAAAGAAATATACGTACTTGAGCAATGTAGTGTTATTTTATTGGGATCTCAAAAGAGGAGTCGGTCGCAATTAAAATTTTCCACATTATTAAATTAACGAGCTGAGGAAAGTGCGTCGAGAAGGCACTACGCCGAGCTTTTTATCGAACAAAATATACGAATATTTATCGTATACCCAGAGACGGCACTTCAACATCTACTAAATATCTTATGAGCTTTTGCTGCCCTTCCATAGTAAATGTTGTTAATAACTATGAAGACTCCGTAAAGCACGTTGGTCGTGATATGCTTTAGCTATATGATATTGTTGTAAAAATACTACAATAATGATGTATGTGATTACAAAATAATATATTCATACAATGACGTCCCGTATCACTTACTGACTACATAGCATTGTGTGTGTCAAAGACTTACTGTAAATAGGGCCACGAATTCTGTGGTGTGTGTATTAATACTGACTGATTGACCTGTCCCCACTAAATTGAAGTGAGTCCCGTTCTCAACTATACTATTTCCTAGCTATCTTCCTAAGGCGTTAGAAGCAGGCATTGGCACAGACAAACACTGGGTTACACAGAGACCCGGTTTGTCTCGCCTTATCTGAATTTCAAATACGGCTGCAGGTGGGGACGCGATTGAGAGAAACTTCCTGTACGTTTATATTTACCTACCACAATTGAATCTAAAACGGAACTTGAAACCCATACAGTTTCCAAAGTGGCTTATGAAATGGATACGGGTACGGAGCTCTTTGAAGAAACCGTGCCAGATTTGTCATATCGATGAAGTTAGAAGTTAGGACGGGCTTTGGCGTTAATATAGTTTTAAACCGGCCATCGTCCGTCTCGCTCGCGCATATCTAAATTTTTTGAAGATATAAAATAACTGCATGAACTTATAAAAATTTCGTCATTTGTAAAACTAGAAAACATCATCACAAATATTCGACAAAAATTTCAATTTAAACCAAGGCAATTTTAATACAAATAATTTTTGCGTTAATAATTTCTAAAAATGATTGTTATGAAAATTAACATGGATAAAATTGCAATATTTGTGATGTTGTTTTTTAGTTTTACAAACGATTTTTTTATAAATTTACGTAGTCATTTTATATCTTCAAAAATGGGGGTATGCGCGAGCGAGACGTACGATGGTCGGACTATATATTTCAAGATTTAAGATTTATTTTGTATGGTGTACGTATATTCTAACGTTAGCAGTACCTACCTGTTCTCAGGTAAAGTTAAACTGCAAACATATAAATGAAAAAAGCATAATATACTGTACTGCGAAACTTTTTTTATGTGTGTGATTGAAAATAGGAAGTGTATATGTAATATACATATGGAGCAGAAGTGGCTACTAGAAGGGTCATTAAATGAAAAACAATGCAAAAATTAACTACACAATTATTTTCCGGATTTAATGTTGTTGTATTTCAACTATTGTATGGAATAAATCATATGTAGAAAAAATACTATAAAATCTAATATGCATTATATGTATTTGCTTTCCCACCTATTTAAAATTTCGGTTATGTGAATAATATTACCAAGAATTATTATAGACATTGATTAATTATAGATATAAATAGATTTACGTGATATTTTTTTTTAGTATTTTTTGAGTATCAAAATAATATAAAATGATTTATATTCAAACTTGGTGTCTGTAATTAATCTAATGTCATTAAGGCTTGATTTCCTCCTACGCTGACATCGGTCGCCGACGTCGGTCGACCGTACCGTCGGTCGCGTATGACAAAGAAAAGGCCCGACTTGATTTCCTTCTACGCTGACATCGGTCACCGACGTCGGTCGAGCGTACCGTCGGTCGAGTATGACAAAGAAAAGTCCCGGCTTGATTTCCTCCTACGCTGACATCGGTCGACGAGACGTCGGTCGAGCGTACCGTCGGTCGCGTATGACAAAGAAAAGTCCCGGCTTGATTTCCTCCTACGCTGACATCGGTCGCCGACGTCGTTCGAGCGTACCGTCGGTCGCGTATGACAAAGAAAAGTCCCGGCTTGCTTTCCTCCTACGCTGACATCGGTCGACGAGACGTCGGTCGAGCGTACCGTCGGTCGCGTATGACAAAGAAAAGTCCCGGCTTGATTTCCTCCTACGCTGACATCGGTCGACGAGACGTCGGTCGAGCGTACCGTCGGTCGCGTATGACAAAGAAAAGTCCCGGCTTGATTTCCTCCGCATCCTGCTGTGCGTTGCCCCGTAGAACATTGTGTTTATTCGTACGCTCGACCGACGTCGGCGACCGATGTCAGCGTAGGAGGAAATCAAGCATAAGTTATAGATTTGATGTAAGTTTTGTATAAGAAGTTTGCTACTTTGTTTTTATTAAGTATTCAGGTCTTAATAATTTGAAATAGGAAGGCGTTCAAACAGGTGGTAAAACAATCAAAATATAATTCAATAGCGCAGTAAAATTACGTAGTTAATTTTAACTTTGTTACTTATAGAAAATATCTAAACTATATAGAAATTGCGTATAACACCATCGGGAAAAATAATAAAGATATCTACTTATACAGCAGTTTTCGCCAAATTGAACGTGAAAAGAAAATGAAAACATGTGGTTCGAGAGACCATTTACCATGATTAGTCTGACATCGCACTGTCGTAAGAAAGAGGAAAGTAAAGGATTCGCCGACAAAAACGCTGTTTATGAAAATTTATACATGCTCAAGAAATACTTACGTGTTTAGTAAAAGGCTTTGCATTAAGCATACATGTTATTCGATCGTAAATTGTAATTCGTGGGTGTGTGTGTGTGTGTTTGTGTGAGTGTGCGTGTGTGGGGGGTGTATCGTGTAATGCTGAAATTAAAATACTTATATAAATGTATATACGATTAAATGTACTGCTTGAGTCGAAATATGATGATAACAATATATCCGTAAAAACAAAAATTAAAGCAGCATATTTCCTTGTTATACAACTTGTTTCTCGTCATCCAATATTTGCTTTCCAACTGTGATATTCCCGAAAAGAGCAGCGCTCGTGCGCTCGCAAATAATTTGGTAGTGAATAAAGTATACAGCCATAAATAACGGCCCCATAGGGCGATTAAATTCTTTCCTGCTGCGGCGAAGCGAGGGAATTCCTCCACTCCACGGACGTCTCCATCCGACTAGGATCCGCACTTGAAAACCATTCCTCGGACATGCTTCATAGGTAAGTCAGTTGAAATTTCCCGTAAATTAATTTAAAAAAGATTTTTATTTTTAGATAGGAAATGAATTCTAATTTTTGTAAGTACTTTTGTTTCGGCTAACAGTGCATTTCAATATTTTGTCAAATAAAGTTGACTCATATCATTGAACCAACCATTGCTTGCATGAAATGTGACTTGACTTATTATATGACGATAAATAAATGTTATGGGGCGTTTTATTATGGAAATGTTCCCAAAAGATTATTATACGGCGATGATAGATTATTTAGATTATTAATTATTTTATACAAGCTAGTGTTCAACTCAAAATTACTTGTCCTATATGAGTAAGTACCTAAATAGAGGAGTCTCCACTACCACAGTGTTTGAACAAAACAAATAAATACAAAGCAAAGTACGAGTTTCACTCGTACACCAAGGCTTTCTTACTCGTATGCATGACGCATGAACATGGACACTGACACAACAACACATATTTTCTATAGTCGTAATAGCCTGAAATGCTAGGCGTTCACACAATATCAAGTTCAAATGATTAAGTGTTACAGACCTATTTTTACCCCATGGGTTATGTTTTTCAAGTGTGTGTCTGTTGTATGTAGGTATGTTTCTACATGACCTCATGCAGCCTAAACAGCTTGACCTATTTTGATGTGTGAGGTCTCGTTATATTCGTCTTCACTCTTTGATGACACTCTCTCAAAAATTAAAAAAAAAACCTACACCTTCGTAACCTTCGACGAAATTTTTCGTAATAAATAAATTATTTTCGCCAAAAACGAAATTGAACTTCTGAGTCAAACAAAAATAAATTTAGAAAATAGAAAATTATTGTCACCATACGCACACGGCTATTTTTCATAGTCCATGTCTGAAGATTGGATTTAGTATACTTTGGTACAATGTTCTAACAAGATAAAATACCTTTCAGATTTTATTCAAAGTTATTAGAAGGTCAATAGGTAATTACAATTTAAAACCCAAGCATTAATTTCATAACACCTAAAATAAGTTACAACAAAGTTGGTAAGTATAACCATTAAGGTGAAACTTAATTATTTAAGTAACTCAAGGGATTTCAAGGGTTTTAGAACTGAAATACGACACTTCTAAACCACTATACAAGTGTTCAAAGCTTGGCAATTCGCTCATAACTTGTACCGGTGATAGAGGTATCTCGTCGAGTGCTTCAAAGCAACTGATGGATGGCTCTAATCTCCACAACTATGGTTCTCGCACAAAGATAGATAGTATATTGAGCCCAGGCTTGCGTAAACATACACTAAGAATATATGTCTTAGAGCTCTATTTAGATTTATAGCACAACATTAACTGAAAAAATGAAACTTTTTACGGGAGACACTTGTAACTCAGAAATATTTAAGCGTTATGGTTCTCCAAGTTCTAATTCCCGTACGTAGCTCAACGCTACAGCGAAAGCTATGGTCCCCGGAACAGCGAGAGTAAAATGATAAAACTGTTTGCAGAAGTCGATTTAAATAGCGAATTCAATCAATCCAAACAAGCAGAAAATCGAACCCCGAGCCCCAAATCATCCAATCGTAGTAAATCTCAAATTCCGAGTACGCAAGCTAAGGAGCCGGTCGGTCCCGGCCAAGTCCCTGATTTAAATTGCAGATGCCCGTCGGGAACGCAGACTCTCGCGATATGCTAATCATAGTCAAGCCAAGGATTATCCCTGTTTACACTCAACAAACTCACTTAATTTCGTACCGACCGATGTCTTGACATGTCTGTCGCTTGTGACATCCCGGCGGGTGACACATTTGACAGGTTATTATGATCGAGAAATTACTTGCAAGGTAAATTAAATTAAATTCTATTCCCTAAAATTCTAACTTTTAATTAGCTAACGCGAAAGTAATGTTTTGTATGATAATTAACTTTACAAGCAAATTGCACCATCGATTGTTGTGTTGGTATATAAAATATGAGTTTTTTTAAATATTAAGCGGATGAAATCGCGGACATAGCTAATTGTTACTTAAAAGACCGTAGAGTTATTTTAATTATTACAAAATATTTGTATTTAGCTCTTTCAGCTCGTTATCAGGTTCAGTTATCACAGACAAAATAAGACATTTCTAATACGATTAGAACAACTAGTAAAACTTGGCTAAGCACTTTTATGAGATCAACTTTTTACCTTTAGCTTTTTAGTACTTTGCATTAACCAAACATCGAGTATATTTTCAATTTTGTAATACTTAAGTATGTTTTGGTTTTCCACACACTGTTTTATATGATTTGATCTCGAATGTACAGAATGTACGAAAAAATTTACGAAATGTACAGAAAGTTAGATCATCATCATAATTATCTCAGCCACAAGAAGTCCACTGCTGGACATAGGCCTCCCCACTGGATTTCCAGAAAGACCGGTTGGAAGCGGCCTGCATCTGAAAGTTAGATATTACAAGCGAATTTACTTGGTAAATTAACTAAAACTATTGGTATTAGGTATAGCTTCACTGAATCCATTATGTTGGCTTCCTATAAGTGGGTTGGAAGAACTTGGAAGCTCTTTGTTATAATATGCATGGAAGTATCTGAAGCGCATGCATTATCTGGATACACATCCAGTACTGTTCGCCTCTTACAATATTAGGTAATTTAAATTCTGCAAGCGAAACTGCAATTCAAAGCAGATTACTGGATCATCGGTTGCGATATTTTTACAATATTTGACGTTGAGTGATTGCTTCTAAAACATATTAGTATATTTTAATATGTTGCAAGTTGACTGATTATTTTTTTGCATTTCATTCTAGAAGTATAACTTAAATAAAGTCGAACGAAAAAATAGGACAAAATATATACCTATATATCATACATATATTTGACTGAGTCAACTGAGTGAGCGTCGCGTGCAAATGTCCATAAGATTGCATAACATAAAATCGACAAGTAACTTAATTTTCTATATGTTAAGTGGGCTGGTAAACGGTTTAACACATATTAAACTATTTTAATGTATAGCGGCCGTGCCTATTAGTGTGCTAGATCTATTAAGATCTACTCTTTTGCAGACTCAGAACAACAAGTTGATATTATACAGAGAGCGCGCTTTTATAAAATATCACATCATTCTTCAAGTGTGCACTGCAAATTCTATATTAACACTATATTTTTATCCTATATTGGTTTTGTAGAAAAGAGCCTGAGTGTACTCTTTTCTTCACCACAAACTTTCCATATCGGAAGTTACCAGGTTGATTTACAATATGTCTTCGCTCTATGTATCTTATTCATTTATGTTTAACTTTACACAACTTTTAGTTGTAATAAATTAAACAACAATCAAAATTCCAATTGCATGACAACAAAAGATAAACAAGTGAAAATAAGGTCAATATACATAAAAAGGAATTGTTAACTAGAACGATTTAATAATTTGCCGCCAGATTGAATTTAAGTTTCGTCACAAACTTGAAAAGAACGTTAGAAAACGATGTCTTTCTTGGTAAAGTTCATCTGTAGGACTTAAGTTAACTTAAGTTTCAACTTTCTTGGGACTTAAACGAAGTTGGATTTGTTTACTTCCCTTATATTATTAAATAAAGAAAGTAACTAAATCCAGTTTTATTTTCTTAAAAAAAAACAGGCCAGTTGGTGGTCAATCGTAGATTTAATTTGCATAAAAAATACATATAATTATTCAAACTATGTTTTATACTAGGCGTAATATAATAAATAGTGATTTCTAGCTAGGGTGTAGAAACACTTATAGATTTATAAATTACATATATTTACCGTTATAATGGTGGTGATATTGGTTTAAAAATACTTACGGCAAGAGAACTTCTAAGTATGTTATAGCAAATTTAATAAATAAATTACCTACTGAAATTAAAAATAAGCTAGCGGATAAAAATATAAAATCTGTTTTAAAAAGATATTACTTAAATAAATAATATATTTTGGTAATCCATTTAACTTAATTGCATAAATAGGAGCACCCTGTGTCCACGCAAGTATCGAAGGCGAAGTGCGCGCCCGCTGCAGTGGCTGGGATAGGCATTGTCAATATCTACCTATCTATTTACACATCTCTCCTTGAAAGGTCGTGCGTAAGGTATAATAAGCCTATAAACGATAAATACCTGCCTGCCACAGCTGTTTTGAGCGCACGCGCGCTCCGCTTTGCTTATTATATTAACTATGGACATTATTAATTATATTATATAGCGATGCATATTTGTAAAGATAACTTATTGTCGAGATAAACCTTATTTGGTTTTTTGGCAATATCTTTTGTAAACTGTAACTTTTTTTTAATAAATAAATAAAATTGATAGTTGTCACAGACAGACAACTGGTGCATGCAACTGCTACAAAATATCTCGGGAATTTTATAAAAAAAAAGAAAGTTGTAATAGTAAAAATAAAACGAGTCATATGCAACATCATCTTGTTGCCAATAAACATTAACCACGTTGGGGGCAAATATCTAGACCGGGCAATAAGTACGCTTGAAGCATCGTAAAGTCGACCTGAGTTGGCACTAATACAAATTTATGTCGATGGACCCGAGCCTTGCCACCGTTATCGATCCGACGACGCCTATAAATGTTTCAATTTACAAACCAACCGTTTTATGTTAACCATGATATATTTTATATCGCATCATGAGAGCGAAGAAAGTACCCACTATACGACCTATTCGGGTAATAAACTCGCGACTGAAACAGGTAGAGATCGAAACGATATCTCTAATATACCTACTGAAGAAGTCATCGTTTATGTCATTGAACAGAACTCACTAAAGATAGTGCCTAGATAGCAGTAAAATCGAGGGATAATTTTTTTAAAGGTTCAATGGATGAAACGTAGAGAAAAACTAAATAGAGAATAAATAAATAAGTAATTACTCGTAGATTATTGTTTTCTGTGAAAACATTGAATAAATTCGCTTTCCAAACTCGTGTCATAAACAAGGCACATTTTAATTTGAGATTTATATTGAACCATATAAAAGTTCGGCGTGCATTCTTGGATATAAGTCGGCCGACAGAGAGGCATCTCCGGCGGCAAACAAGCTCGCGTCACAGACACCGCTTAAGTTTTATATCGAGTTTTGGTGAGGAAATCCCGACAATTTACATGAGAAAGCCGCGATCCTACCCATGGACGGCTCAGAAATCTAACAAGGGACAGGAATGTAGGTGGCATCCGGAGCGAGCATGCGGAATACGCTCCCAATATTAGATTGAAGTCGCGAAACCGTGTTCGATATTAAATTTTTCGTGTAATTATACCAATGATGCGAATATATTGAATATATATTCGAACATCGACTAGTCATGTTTTATTACATTCAATTTCGATGGATTCATATTACAATATCATGATTGTTTCGTCCTACACGTAATTGTGAAAACAAAGAACTGGAAAGTAAGAACTATTTTTGATATGAAACATCATTGGCGCGCCCTAGAAGTAAAAACAACTCGTGTGCCGTAACGGAAAATGGCTTGATGCTTTTTCATGCCGTCACGTTCCCTCTACTTTACCGCTTCACAGTGTTTTCTGAATACCTTTTTTCAGACGTTGTACTTTTTATTGCAGAAACCGATAGATATTCGCAATTAAAATACTATACTGAAACTCCCGCGTTTCTAACATGTTTAGTTACGGAGAAAAAAAACTTGAAATTCCGTATATTTTAAACCAGATAAAATAAATCTACACCAAAACTACATATGTATAATTTATATAAAATGTAAACATCATTCAAAAGTAAATTGTAAGCTTTATTTTCAAATCTTTTATTTATACAATGTGTGTGCGTGCGCGTAGGTATACTATTCACATCGTTCCTTCTACATGTGAGTTGTATACTGCGTATGTCTATATTCTCAAATACAGTATATTTGACGCATTCACCGCATTGTACATATATTTTATAAGGTAAGGAAATCATAGAAAAACAATAATAAATCACAAGAAACACATACCATTAAGACCCAACAGTAACAGATAAACAGTGGTACCACGTTGGGCGCCAAAGTTAGCGATATGCGGTTTGCCACATGAGTAGTAATTAACACCCCCTTCCCCCGCCCGTGCGCGTCGCCCCTTTCCCGGCAGTCAGTGGGGCACGCCGATTGAATTAAACTTTAGAACGGTTGTTGTGGTTCGAACGCGCTGGTTATGTCGCCGGCGTTTTGTGCAGCTGCGATTACTGGCAACACTAGTCCGGCATTTATTAGTTGCTCTGCATATGCCGTGCGAGTATTGAGTGCCAAGTTTTACTACAAAAGGTATTCTGGCTCCACACTAGTGCTGTGTTAGTAAAACTATAGGAGCCAAACTATAATGGTGTCTGTACGGAAACATTTATGAATGTAATCAGTAGTTAATAGTAAACGCGCATGTGTTCGTAAATCATTCGGATTGTATTATATTGGCAGGTACCTTATACTCGTAAGAATAGTGTACAGGCTAATTAATTTTTGCAAGTTTTGCAAGTGTGTGTATTTGTTTTAACCTTGTAAATTCTTTGTTGTCAATGAAGTCTTGTAGTAATGTGTCGCAATTTTCATAATAAAAATGTAAGTAATTGTTTATTCACGTTAAATATACCCGTTTTAACTAGGTAGAGTTACAACAAAAACTTCAAAATATCCAGCGCAAGGAGTTTTCACTGACCCCAATTTAGATAAGGCACGTAAATAAATGAGTGTCATTTCATTCCGAAATTTAATTTTGAGAGTAACAAGCTAAAAGCTTCGCTAATTACAATGGAAATAAAAAGAAAAGATTTTACAACGGCAGTCACACTTTTGACCCCCGCTGTAAGACTCATGAGCTCAATGTCAACAGCTACAGTTTATTCTATGTTTTCAAATGAGACTCGGGTAGGGTTGCGATGTGGCGTGTTTTCACTACTAACTTGTTATACTTTTTTCTCGACTGCTCAAGAAGGAAGGATCATGTGGGGTCGATGAAGTATTTTTGCATAGATATGCATGTTTTATAATCGATTTCGCTGTAAGAGATATTGATACCTTTACTTCCCGTGTAACAAAGGAAGCGATTTAGCAGCAAACAACTACGTGGTTCGCGTTCGTTTTCATGAAAATTAAATAACTTTATTTATCGCGTATACCTTACATGACGGTTTCAATATTTTATAGTATTTATGACCACAAATCTGATGCGACTACATAACATATGGTCTTTCTTGTTATTAAAATATAAATTGTGTATCGTCTATTATTTTGTGCAGAAACTTTCCCCGTGCATTGTTGCAGAAATTGCATATCGACAGGTCTCGCAAATCTATGCCAGAGTTGGGATTATTAATTCGACGAATAGGTCCGAAAGCCTAGCTTAAAGCTGAAAAGTTCTGAGAGACCACGCATCAATAAGTGCAGTGTAGGACAACCAGCTACAAGGTAAACTGACAACCTTATAAATGTGGCAGGAAGACACCTGTTACAGGCCGCGCGACAACCTATCTTTTTGGAAATCCATCCATTTTGGAAGGCCAATGTCCAGATGTAGTCTTTGTGGCTTACGCGATGTTGGATTATGATGATTTACATAGCCTAAATAGTTAAAGCATACCTATTAATTTAAGTAAATATAACAAACCAAACGTAATATAAATATTATCACAAAAATCACGCACATCACGCACTGACTCATTAGTAAATTACGATTCCTCTGAATCTTCCCATCCCTGACATTAGCACGTATGAGCTGGTAACCCTGAGTGCACTAGGTAGTGAGGGAGGCGCCCGCCCGCCCCACGTAGCACAATTAGCGCGCAAGTCTCAACACGGCTCGAGTTTTAACAACGCTTGGAACACTCGCCGTCATTCACTCGAGATGGGGACCTGCACGACTCTTCTGTGCTACACACGTGTAAGGAAACTGTGACGCTGTTTTGCGTATACCTACTTTTATTTAATCTTTTCCTCTCTACCCATATCCCACTTAAGTGGGGTCACGGGGATCAAAAAGTACGTTTCCTTCATTTCGTATTTATCATTCATTATACTTACCTATTTGAATTTTCTCTCTTTTTTAAAAGCTTTTATTCTACTTGCCCTGTTAGTATGGGACAAATCTTGCGAGTTAAATTAGAACCACTTCCTGTCGTTAGATTAGGTTGAAATTTGGTTTACTTACGTAACTTCGATGACAATGCAATAATATGGTACCAAGAAGCTGGTCTCAAGATGGCGACGGAAGGTGGCCATAGGAACTCCTAAACTAAACAAGATAAAACCGTCGAGTTTGGACTCGTTTGAATAGTCTTGACAAGCACTCTTTTTTTAGTCTAGTAAATAAAATATCTTTAAAAAAATAATTAAAAACAAGTTTTATTTAAATGCTCTAAAAGGAAGAAAATAAATTTTATATTGATATAAATATATATAATTATCATTTGCTTAGAATTGTAGTATTATAGATGATAGTACGGAACCCTTCGTGCGCGAGTCCGACTCGCACTTGGCCGATTATTATTCATGCCATTTTCACAATTCATCCATGATTTTTCGATAAATTTTTAACAGACTTCCAAAAAGAACGAGTTTCGAAATTCAACTGTTTGTTTTTTTGTATATATATTGTTTGTCTGTTTAGATTATTCCGCCTATTAGGATTTTTTTTGATGATTATTTTTTGTTTGGTATGTAATAAATACCTCAGAGGTGGTCCCATATAAATTTTATCAAAATCGGTTCAATAATTTGGTTTTTATAACAAAATTATTTTATAATTTTCAATAAATAAACGAATTTTGAAGTAAGTTTTTTTTCAGTTTTTAAACGTATTTTTATGTTATTACAGAGAAAGAATAACTGTTAACCATATTATCTACGTTTCCTTTTTTTAAACTATAATTATTTATTAATTGATACAAAGTAAAAAAAAAAATGCCTTTTCGCAGTTTTTCCCAAACTGAGACCTCACGATTTTAAATTTTAATAAACTTTTTCTATTTCATTGATTAAGTATAAGATTTTGTTTACAACTGATTACTTAATATTTTCTAAACACGATTATCCTCTTTTTATCTCCATCCTCGTGCTTAAATTATTTTTTCAAAGGTTTTTTTTAAGAATTGAGTATTTATTAGATTCTAATATAATAAAATTGGATAGTAAATGGCTTCGCAACAAATTTTTCTCCCTTTCACCTTCTTAGACAAAAATTTTGAAGAAAAAATTGGTTGTCTGTAAAGTCGGTTTACGGACGATAGTTTAACGTAACAACGTCATAACAAAACATTGATGAAATGATGATGATGTAACGGGACAATGAGCGTAACGGGACAATGAGTAATACTTTTTCGTGCGTGCAGCCGGCGTTCATCGATTTATTAGACGTTGTCACGTCAAAAAAACACAGAATCTGAATATAAAAAAATGATCAAGATTCGCTATGATGTAACATATAAAATACTATTGAATGATACGAGTAAAAACTTCATTCTTTTTAATAGTCTATTAAAATGGAGCCGCTTTGCGCTCTCGATCAACTATTCCAGCAAGTTTTTCCGTTTCTAATAAACACAAATATCAATTTTAATTAGAGTCGTGCTGAATATCACCATAGCTTAATAATATGCATATCAGCATACGTTTAACAGTGGGTTTACTCTATTGTTTGACATAATAATATGTAAAATGGACAAACGTGTTGGAAATACATATAGGTACATAAACATGGAAGACAAAAGACTGATAGAGGACACAACAATGACAGACAAAACGTCTGCATCATCAGAAGTATCATCAATGAAACAATATTAGTGATAACCATAAAGATAGTGGCGTGGTAATAGTTAAAGCAATTAAGGAGATAACGAGGAATACATAACCTCGCTGAAAGCTCTAAATCTTACTTGGTAATTAACACCAGCTTGGCTACGTGGCTCGAGTAAGCACTGTATCTGTTTCACTGTTCTCATTGGAACTTTATATAACAAATACTAAGTAGCAATTAAATTATGTCAACTATAAAACCCGTAGCGTAGAAAAACCTACGTTGTCTAGGATTAATGTTCCATGACTTTTTTCTATTTAGGTACAACATTATTTTTATGAGCCAAAAAAATTACTAAGGCACACTTATTAACATATATATAGTAGTTATGTGTAAGTAATAAGCTTAGAATGCGAATCGATTGAAGCAAATTTTAACAAACAATAACTTTACAAACCTTTTAAGTCACACTGCCCGTCGCTGCACACGACGGTACACAAATACGTCTGCTCACTTGAAACATCATTAAAACGCTCATGCGCATGTTAAAGACAGTAAATACGTGATGGTCTTGGACACATTTTCATTGATTTGTATGGCTTCATTTATGAAATGATTTTTTTTAATGAAACTATCACTCTTAGTGTCATTACTCTAAACCTAATATAACAATAATTTAATGAGTTTAAAAACATGGACATGAGATAGACAAAAGTTTATTTCATTATGTTTAAAGACCTTTTTATTCTTTACAAACTATTTTTCTATTTACTTCAAAGTAGACTAAATCACGAAGTAAACGTTGAAACATTAAGCATGTATTTCATAATTCTCAACGCAGCCGCAGGGGGCAATGTCTCCGTACAATGAAGAGGCTTTTCTATAGTGTATTATTGAGCGAGAGAATATTCACATAATCAGAATCTCATTAAGTATTAACGCCCGAGTACCGAGGCGAGGCGTACCCATCGAACACAAGTGAAATCCAACCTAGCATAAAAGTTAATAGTACTACGGGTTCTCCCAAGACGTCTATTGGATATACCTAGCTTTCATTGACTGCACAATCAGTTTGAAAGCTCCTTTCAAACTACCAGGACTCAGTGTTCGCAATAAGACCGTTATCATACTAACGTTTGTCCAGCGTAGGCGTTCGTTCAAAGTTTGACGAATGTGAAGGCGGCATGCATACCGCGTCTAGCCAGCTCGTCGCTGCGTAATTGCAACGCTCGCGCCGCCATGTCGAAGTCCGTCAAACGTTGGATGACCGTCTACGTTAATTAACCAAGCAGGTAAAGCTTAGTAATATATTTTTTTCAAAAGCTTTTTTCGATCTAAGGTGATCTGTGTATTACTTTCTGTGTAGTAGTTATATAACTTTATTTATGTAGATTGTATATTTTGTTGGTTTGTTGTTGTTGTTATTAAAAAAAAGCTAAGAGTATGATTAATAAATTATTTGTAATTTTTTTATTAAATCAAGATTTTACAAAAGTCCTCCCAAGACAATCGAGCCCAAATTCGATGGGTTTATCATGTTTAGTTCAGAAGTTCCTATGGCCAGCTTCCGATTTCATCACCAGACCCTAGATATCATGTAACACCAAAGTACTTACTGAAACAAAATAAATAATAATCATCTGACCTAAGCTACTGTTGAACGTTGTCATTCAGCGCGTGTAGAGCTCTCATCTGCACTCGTGCTACTCGAGGCATTCAAATAGCTGCTTTACCATATAATATTTGAGGAAATCTTCATATGGTGGCGGCTCTGGGCGCCCTTGCAAATAGAATTTGTATACCGAACGGCTCCCGAAAGGGTCTGTGTACGATTACACTTCACGCATACCGACCTTAGGGTTATTCATGTTTGCTATCACTCCGGTATCGATAAACTTTGATTAGATGCTAAATATTGCGAGCACGTCTGTTTACTCAGGGTCTAATATATTACAATAATTTTCAATTCTAATTACGCCCAAACAGGAATCGATCCATAAAGTTTGGGGTGGATGTTTTCGTTTTTCAAACAGATTTGTTCCAGTCTTAGGCTACCCTTTGCTAGTCTATTTAAGTATTAAAACGGGGCGCCCCCTCGGAACTAACGTATTCATGACTCCGAGAACACCGCCCCTTATTTTACGAGCGGCGCGGCGGTCGCAGTGAATCGGAAAGGTAACCTATTCGGACCTCGACCTATGTGGAATATCACGCCACCATATGTTACGTAATTTGGATTTGGATTGGGATTCACGGAAGGATAGAACTAAGTTTGGAATCTTACGTTAGTGGGTTAGAACTGGCCTGGGTGTATTGGGTACTCTGAAAACAAATTATTAAAATATGCTCGTGACGAACTACCTACGACAAGTCGGACACTCTTCTCATCGTTAACTAAAACAACAGACGTGATATTTGTGGGAACATTAATATCTAGTTTAAAAGGAACGATGTCGCTTGCTAATGTATTGCTCTTCCGTACAAAAGGAAAAAAAATACTGTCAACGTGGGTATCTTTGACTCTGCGTCAAACATTGTATGTGAACTTTTTAGAAGGTTCTCAATTATTTTCTCAAGAGATTAGTTATCAAAACGACTGTAAATTAATTAAGCTATTAATTTGACTACTAATCTGTAAAAAAAAATCGAGAACCTTCTGTGGGAAAAATTGAGAACCTTCTAAAAAGGCTACATACAATGCTTAACGCAGAGTTAAAGTTATCCACGTTGAACATTACCGTACGGTTAAACATTACCGTTAAACATTATCTAATTTCAATAGTTTTTAGGCTTCCATACTAAGGGTACGATATCTGTATGTCTGTCCTAAACTGTCACTTAAACGGCTGTATCATTCGAACGGTAATAGGTACAAGTCTCAAAATTGTCAAGATTTGATTTGAAGAAGATTTGGCGTTTGATGTAAATCAAAAAATTTTAATACGCTTGTATATTTTAAGAAATTTTAGTCTTTAGCAGTCATCTTGTTTTATAACAATGACGCTAATTTGCGCTTACGTTGATATAATAGTTTTACTTGAGGTAGGTATTTAATGGCGCACGCCGCACGCATTTCAAAATTAGAAAATATGTGAAATTACAAATATTCATAGATTTATAGCACATTTTGCTAATTAGTCCTGTTTTATGTGTTCATTATGTTGCATGGGAGTACGGAAGCCTCGGTGTGCGAGTGAACTCGTACTTTCAATATTAAATGGATATACCTTTACGTTTTTTTCTTCTTAATGTTTCTATATACTCCGGATTAAAAATAAAAACGGACAAGTGCGAGTCCGACTCGCCCACCGAGGGTTCCGTATAAACTAGTAGATAAAAGAGGGAAATTATATATATATATATAATTTATATTTTCCTTCATAAACCACAAATTACACATCATAAAAATAATTAAAAACCTGTTTTAGCTTGTGCTAATAAAGCTCTTTCATATGATACCCCACATGATACGGTTAATTCACTATAAAATTTGGACCCTCATTCCTTGCATAGAGACACTATTTTTTTGTGATTAAATTAAACATTTCCAGTTTTCTGTTTTTCCTTACAATTATGTGAACTATAACATAATGCTTTTTGCCAAATTTCATAGTTCTAGTTTAACGAGAAATATCCCATAGGTTTCGATTCCTCTGTGAGTGTCGAAATATGTGTTTTTACGCCATATTCGGATGCAACTTTTTTTTTTACGAAAATAGAGCAATTTGATTTTTCTTTCTGCAGCAAGAGACTATGAATCTGCGTATATGGTTTTAATTTCAACACGATATCTTCACGCATTCCCGAGATAAAAGTCTTGACACCCGGACGGACGGACAGGCAGACAGACGGACAACAAAGTGATCCTATAAGGGTTCCGTTTTTTCCTTTTGATGTACGGAACCCTAAAAAGTGTTTTAAAATATTTTGTCTAACATTCTTAGTATATGTTGACAGCGCTTATTTGCGATGTTGATAATACCAGTAATTCAATTTACTTCTTGTATGTATAGTCTTGGAAATCCACAGTCATGAATATAAAATAAAATTTCGGCGGATCTGAATTGAGTTACGCATTTTCTATTAGACATATTCAGAGAAGTGTTGTTTATAGGGAAACCAATGAATATTATAACTCGTGTGCTTGTTTACGTAACAGCCAGAGGGGCTCAATTTTTGAATCGTTCGAATTAATATCACACACGGACATGACTTTGTTTCGGACGATATTCAAGAATCATTCACATCACTCGCTAATGTAACGAATGATCGTAACCATTCGAATTATAACTATATTAACATGAAGTTCTACGAAAATATTAAATAAAAATAAAAAAAAATTGTGGACATTTCACACAACACCATCTAGCCCAAACTAAGCAAAGCTTGTACTATGGAACTAGATAGCTGATAGAATACATATATATATTTTTTTGTAAATATATACATATGATACATAGAAACACCCAGACACAAAACAAAAATCCATGCTCATCACACAAATGTTTGCCCTGGGTGGGGATCGAACCCACGACCTACAGCTTAGTTGGTAGTATGTCTATACTACCAACTGAGCCACAAGGCCAGTCAAAATATTGTTGATATTGTTCGGAAGTCAGGCAAACTCGCATGTGAATTCCTTTCGAGCGATTCAAAAATCGCACCCCAGACGTACGAACATTTCAATTTACGCACGAATTTAGACATCTTTCACGCGGCGAGAAAGGAATACTTTATTTTCTTTAAGATATCGAGGAGGTACCCGTGGACCAACTTGATAGCACAACTTGTCCCCGTGACACGTCTGAGTAGTTGGTTAATGGGTAAATAGATTTTTCTCAATCCCAAACGTGTGATAATAATTGAATCTTAGTATCACGAAGTTCACGTGTACTTATAATAAAAAGAAACCTTACGATCGTAACCTACTGTTTCTTAGCATAATTTTTCATAACACAACTGGTTGTGCCACGGGTCCATCATAACCGAATTATAAAATGATCGCTCAACTAATCTACGGGTCTACGGGTACCTCTCTGAGATAGCAAACGTCTAGAAATCAACATTTACTACGTACCTGTAGTTACAAGAAAACCATAATTATAATTTGATTTTGCGTAACAATGTGTCTTCTTGTAGTTAAGCGATTTAAATACAAAAAAATAGTGTGTTTGTGAATATGTTTTCAGCGATATGTATATATTTGTGTACTTGGGCGTTTCGCACCGCAAGTGATTCGAACCGCTGTGTGAATCGCCCATGTACTGTTTCTGAATGGGCCCATTCGCACCGCAGTGGTTGGTTAGATGTCATTACGAATACACATCTATGAAAAGTTCAGGGTAGATAATACATATTTTTACTTCCCAAAGGCCCAAACATTGACGCAATACTCACTCTTAAAATATTTGTATCTGGAACAAGCTGTCAGCCAATTACGCTTGTCCGGCAACATTCCGGATTTAAATTGGCAGTTCATATTGACAGTTGCCAGGTGGCGCTTACTAGTGGCCCAGTATACAGAGGCGTACACATTCCGAACTGGTTGGAAAATCCACAATATTTTCGTAAACGGCTTGGTATGTATATTCACAACTTCTTTGAAGTATGGAAATGATCGTAAAGTTATTTGTAGATGACGCATACAGACGCCGTTCGGTTGATGTTTCAATAACATTTACCGCAAACGGATGCCTCGGAGAGGAAAACGAGCCCCGTAATAATTACCTGGAAAAGAAGAAAGGTGGATGAGCAAACACAATTATAGCTATAACATTAATGACATACATATCAAATATGATATATTGCTTCCTTTTATTATAAGGTCAAATAGAGTACAAAATAAAAAGAAACACTATTTAGAAAATTGACCACATTGTGACTGACTGATATCTAGGATAAAATCTACATCGCTGATCCTACAGATATGAAGATATGAATCCTACTATTACAAAAGCGTTAAAAATTATATATTAAATCTAATAGTAGAAATTTGTAAATGGCTTATTTGTGTTTAAGTAATAATTATAACTCTGTTAGTTAAGGTCGTTAATTTCTCCAAAATTGTTAAAATAAAATAAATACAAAAAAAGGAATACAAAAATCCTAAATTAAATGACATTTTGAGATGATGATGAAAGGATTTTTCCATCGCGGGTAAAAACACGAAATGCGGCCAGTTAATACTTATATAAAAAATCATAAACAAAACTGTTAGTTTCATTTCCGGACTTTTTAGATAAAGTATACAGAACGAGATACGAAACCAATTTAACTTAAGTTTAATAAATGTGTGCTCCTATAAGCCTTAACCAAAAGTTTTGCTCGTTCTTTGAGGCATCATGTATAGAAACAGACAAAGCTAAGAAAAAAAAACTTATAACGCAACTTTTCCTTTTGAAAGCTTTGTCTGTTTACACCAAACTTTAACACGAGAAGTTGTTTCGAACTTATTATTAATATTCTTAAGAAAAATTGCCACATCGTACGGTAAAAAGTGCAAAGCTTATAAGTTGCGGTACAGACGGCATCTGGCGCGGTTGGATTTATCGTGAGACAAATTGCAACGGCCCGAGTCGACGCAGCGGCGCTCAGCCGTCCTTTGTGCAAATGAGACACGTAACAATGCTGAAAATGGGTTTCGCAAATTAATATGCCCGCTATTAGCATCTTCATTTTTCGCATTAATTTAGATGTTGCGACATTCATAGGAGTATCTCATTACGGCGACGTTTTGGATTTATTTTCGTTACTGTCAGGCCATCACAGAAAAGCAGGCATCTTCAGGAAGGCTAAATTAGAAAACGATTAGAAAATATTGTTAAAAGTAAGAAATTACCAATTAAGCTATAAACTGTAACCTACAAATAAGTCCGACCTCAAAGCCACGAGACAAGTTGACAAAATTCATCCCTTCATCTCGGTTTGTTTAAACGTTAATTATCGCTTTATTTATGTTAGAAATATTCTAATTTACCCCGCGCTAATACCCTGTTTCCTCGACGAGACGAGCCAAGACGGCAGCCGTCCCGCGCCCGTCGTCGGATGACACCTGTCTTACGCGTGCTCGGATTTATCTTCAGAATAATTTGCGGTTACCGGTTTTGAGTTCATATCGTGTGGATTCTGTTCGTTATCCAGATTGCTAACTAATATAGTAATTACGGTGTATTATTTGGGAAGGAACGAATCACAGTTATTATTATTTTATACAACGACACCGTCTTATATAGCAACAGGTATACATCAATTGTAATACAACAAATAAAGTGAATAAAAAAACAAGCAATAGACAAAAAGGTTTTTAGGCAAAAAATAAACGATTTCAATTAAAAAAATAACCGAGGGTCTTCCAAATTCATTTCTTGTTTACCTTTCGATAGAGCGACCCTGAATGGAAAGTTTTTCCTTTCCACCCTTTTGTTTTAAATATGCATAGCACCGTCTGTGCTCTGGAAAGTGTCGCAAAAGTGCCTTGAAGCTTATATTAATATTTGATAAAGGAACTCCAATCGAGACGCAATTTGCTACGGGTTCATACGAGTAGTATTCTGTTCTCTAATGTTATTGGAGACACCACACTAACTTTAATTCGACAGTCGAAAATATTTAACTACACATTGAAAGATATATTACTTTGTATTGAGCAATGGGAATTAGGCAGATTGAGGCCAAATTAGCGCAATTTTTTGAGTTGTGAGTCACGCAATTTACGCTGCATTCGGTTTCATACAAAAATCCGGTTTGTGCCACATGACGACGCAAAATAAGTTGTTAATTTAAGTTGAATCAAAATTACGCAAACAATGTGAATCTAATAACTATGTATTAACTGAAAAAAACCGACTTCAAAATACGAAATTCGTTTACTTGAATGACATATATTTTCAGTAGCTATAAAATCCAAAGTACTGAACCGATTTTGATAAAATTTAAATGGGATTACCTCTGAAGTAAGACAAAAATAATCTTCAAAATCAATTCATAATTGGTGCAGTAATCGCTGAACATACATACAAAAAAAATATCGAATTTTGAACCAGAGTTATCAAAAAAGGAGGGATCCTTTTTGGATAACTCTGTATCTTGACGAATCTACTGGACATCACGAATTTCTAGGGTGAACTTTCTGGATCCATGTTACCATGGTAATGCAAGTCTACTTAATTGGCATACATTATAAAAGTTGTACAATGCATCTTACCGTGATTGTGATAGTGAGGAAGAGTTGTTTTAATAAAGTTTCCATGACTTTTACATTAAACCTTTTATCTTTGACTGTTTTTACCCGACTGCGTAAGAAGGTGTGTTATGTTTTTCGAGTGTATGTATGATATCAAGACATGTACATATACATGTCTTTATGGGTATGTATGTATGTCTATATGATCATCTACAGCCTAAACGGCTTGACCGATTTTGATGTGCGAGATGTCATTAGATTCGTCTTCACTTCCAGAGTATAATAGACTATATTTTTTGTATGTAATAATAATAATACATCTCTCGAAAAAAAAATGCGTTTCCTCGTAACCTCCGACGAACTATTCCGTTCAGCGATTTTACGCATACTTTCTCAGAAAAAAATTTTCACTCAACAGCATATCAAGCGTAATGAAATCTTAAGTTAGACTGCAAAAACTGTTTTTCTGCAGTCGGTTTTTTTTAAACATAGTAAATTGTTAAATACTGCATGAACCTATTAAAAGGTTGTAAAAATATAGGTTAAAAAAAAAAAAATATAAAATATAGGTAAAATATAGGAGTTTTCGTTATATTAACAACTCTTAACAAAAACAATGTATCGCTTTCAATTCATTTTGTATCGCGAAATCTCATAAAAGAATCGATTTATCCAATAGCCACGTTTATTTACTAGTGAAATGTGAATCTGTGTCAATATAAATTACGCTCGTAATGCGACTGTTTGTGTACCGACAACATTTGCATTGGAAATTTCGTTTATTACTTTAATAGAGTAATAAACGAACACACATTAACGAATGCATACATCAAAAAGAAAACTTAATCGTGGTTTAAAACAACGAAAATCATTATTACTATGTACTGTCATCATGGGTAAATTTGACTCTGCATCAAACATTGTACGTGACCTTTTTAGAAGGTTCTCGATTATTTTCTCAAGAGTTTAGTAGTCAAAACGACTGTAAATTAATTAATCAAGTAATATGAGTACCACATGTAACTAAACATTAACTTATAATTAAACAAGCGTCAAGCACAAATGCTCAAACAAAGCATTCTGCGGCATACATTAGTAGATAGCACTAGAAAACTGCGAGTACACGAGAGTAATTATAATAAAGTATTAAAAGCTCGCTCGCAGTTACGAAAAATTAAATAAAGTAAAGCTAATGGCTGCTAAAATATAAAACACTGCTCTCAGTAGAGTTGGTACCAACCTCAGTCACGCTGCAATGGACTAGCGAAGGATGCAATCTGCATACATTAGTCTAACGTCTCTTAGTTTTGACACCTGCTCTCGCCTCTCCACTATGGAAAATACACCCGGCAGATGGATGGCGCAAACATGTCAAGACTAAAGGCAGTTGTTGCAAACTTGCGGAGTTGTCAAGAAAATCGTGCTCACAAAATGTATTGTTTCAAAGAACCAAGTTTGACTTGGAAGCTTTTTAAGTAACTATTTAAATGTTAAGTAACTGTTTAAAAAAAAGTGTGTTCAAAGAAAACTAAAATATCCCGCAAAATGTTGGATTAGAGTGATGGATAGTTTCTTCCAAAAAAAAGTGCCTTATTGTCAGTAGGAAACTGTCGATCAGTCTAATCCTACATTTTGGGATATTTTATTTTTCTTTGGACACAAACTATTTTGCCTTATTGTCAGTAGTACCATTGATTTGTACCATTGATGGTACAATTGACACAACGTTGTATCCTTAGTACCATTAATGGTACTAGTGACAATTATTTAGGATCAGTAGTACTATTATTACCATTGATTTGTACCATTGACACAACTTTGTATCCTTACTAGGTACCATTAATGGTACTAGTGACAATTATTTAGGATAAGTAGTACCATCATAAATATTGATGTAATGAAATGCGTTTTAAAAATAATGCGTTTTTAGGGTTCCGGAGCTTGTACCATCAATAGTACAAATCAATGGTACTACTGACAATAAGGCAAAATAGTTTGTGTCCAAAGAAAAATAAAATATCCCAAAATGTAGGATTAGGCTGATCGACAATTTCCTAATGAAATTTTACAATGCAAACATCCTTTCGCTAGCTGCTCTCAATGGCCACGGGCGTCGAGTAAAATGAGAAAGTCCACCGTTTTAGTGACGTTGATTGTCCCACAGGAATAGCCAACATTGTCGAAATAAAAAGTAGCATTTGTTAAATTCTATTCTGAGATTAAATCCCTTCAATCGTTTTAGCGTGAATGAAGTATAAAGTGTAACTAGTTTCGTAAACACAGTGTATTCCATTTCAACTTGAAAGCATTAGGCAATGTCATATACATCAGTGTCATTTTAATTAGGACGAATTAGAACTTAAAACAAAATCCAGTACCGTATATACCGTAGATTTATTACCTGAAAGCTTAATCTGTGCACAGCATACGGCTGGATATAAATGGCTGCGAAACAACCTCGTAAACCGGTAGCCCAGTGTAGCAAACACCTTAAATACTTAACAGCTAAGTTACCGAGTCAAGTTTAAATGTTCGGAGCGCGCTTGAGAGGGTTGTCACGTCAGAGCACATTTTAATAATGTACTTGCTCGTTTAGTATGAAAATTAGCTGGCGAGCGGCGGTGGCACACTATGTTGCCTGTTTTATTGATGGACCGACCGTAGACTTTTCTTTCATGATGCACTTTACCTACCAGTTATTTATTTCCCACAGTGAGCGCACAAATAGTTGTTGATGAATCAAGTGATTCATCATCTTCTGGTACTGCTGAAACAATTATGGTATGATATTGAATTTGTCACATGCAGGCTTAAACTTATGCGGTGTCCAGTCCAGTACCGAGAGCATATTAGATAAGTTAAAACTCTTCTGAACAAATTAAAATCCGAGTATATAATATGGTTGCAAATATTTTCATCACGGACTTCTTTAATGAATAACTATCTTAGTTCAGGATTGTATTTTAGAATCCTTTAATAAATCAATAATAATAAATATTGGTGGACATTTTACACCATCTAGCCCAAACTAAGTAAACTATGGATACTAGATGGCTGATGGAATACATACCTATATATTTTATATTTGTAAATGCATACTTAAGAAACACCCAGAAAACAGAAAACATAGATTTTATAATATCTAGGTGTCCGCCGGCAGCGGAACAAGGCCCAAGCAGCCGATGGTAGGAACTACAGATTGAGAAACTCAGTGACAATATGCGCCGTCTAAAATAACTTATCTTCTGTATCTGTCCCTGGACCCAACCATCAATCGAGAACCTTTTGAGATGTTGGTCGACTCTATGCTATAATCTATGACGTCACAGTTCTATAGAACTAATGGGAGTTACCGAGATCATTCACCGATACGATAACGGAATGATCATCGAGTCTACACCCCACACGCCGGTTACATCATGGGCCAAGTCAAGACAATTGCTGAGCTTGTCTTTCTCGGTCTTCACGATAGCCTTGTTATGCAGAATGGTGACGTCGACAAGCACTACTCAGCGCTGTTATTTGTTGTTCACTTATTTCTAACCTCTTTTAGTGAAGTGTTGATAGAACTTAATAACGTGCAAAGCTAAGCCACTGTGACTAATAAAGTTCCACGGCGGCTCTATACTGTGTTGTGGGTAATTAATGCCAGCTCCCGGAGTCACGGTAAATTGGCCCGTGAAGTGACAAAGGCGGCCGTATTCGTGTTGCACGCGGTGAAAAAAGGACGCGTGGAATGCTTTGTGCTCAACCGTGTGAAACCGAAGGACGCTGAATAGAAAATTTTGATGATTATCATCATCATCATCATCTCAGCCATAAGATGTCCACTGCTCGACATAGGCTTCCCCCATAGATTTCCAAAAATACCGATTGGAAGCGGCTTGCATCTATGCTTGCTTGCTTGGTCCAACTTTACGAGGGAGGTCAATCGTCGTATCCAACTCGGCTGGGCAGCATTCGGGAAACTTAAAAAGCGTCTTCTCGTCCAATATTCCCCAGTCCCTCAAGTCGAAAGTTTACAACCAGTGTGTGTTACCAGTGATGACATACGGCACTGAAACGTGGCCCCTAACTATGGGCCTAATAAGGAAGCTCAAGGTCACGCAACGAGCTATGGAGAGGGCTATGCTCGGAGTCTCTACGAGATCGAATCAGAAATGAAGATATATGTAGACGTACAAAAGTCACCGATATAGCACAGCGGATTAGCAAGTTGAAGTGGCAGTGGGCAGGGCACTTAGCACGTAGAACTTGATGATTATACACATAATTAATTTTCAGATTTAATGTATATATGTATTATGTGTGTGTATTTTAAAAAAAGTTTTTAAGTTATATATGCATATATTAAGTACACTAGTATCACATCATACTAATAACACTTATATACTCGAAAGTTTGTGTGTGTATGTGAGTGTGTAGTGAATATATATCAGTCCGCCTCATTGAAGACGATAAACGAAATAGATGACATTTAGAATAGAGATGGCTTAGAATAAAAAATCTCTTCTTAATTCGAAAACATGAAATTCTATTACAGTCGGTGATACCGTAAGGGCATATAGTTCAACGTCTAAATTTTTAATCCGAGGTTACCTTAATAGGTCCAACATACAATAATTCCTTTTGACGATTCAAATTAAGTATGTGATCAACTCAAACATATATTTTGGTAAATCGTTTCAAATCTTTAACCTCATGCTGGTCAGAGAAAAATATTTTATAACCAACAGATCGGTTTCTCTCAAGACATAAAAGCGAGACTGTCCAATTTTTCAGGAGTGTCCCACACAGATACACACATCCACATATATCGGTATAGACGCCGGGACCAATCGCTAAAAGGATCTTTACGTTTGCAAGCTCGATACGTGACTCGATTCCTAGCTGTACTGTTTGTAAAAATCGTTTAAGAAAATGTATAAGTTCTGCATCTCGTACTTAGTTATAGGACCATTATAGGATGGATACGCCAGAAGGAAATACCACTACTTATTATAGATGACTTATAATCAAGTCAATTTCTATATTTATAAGATTTTCCATGAAAGAAGTACTTATGTACTTACTCATAAATATGCGACGAGCTACGAGAATCTATATCGAGTATATCTTGATGATACTCGTATTACTTTCACGATATATCATGTACTTAGATGAAATAGGTTAGGTTTTTTAGATAACATAGGGTAGATAAATAGATAGATATAAATTAATAAATATTAGTGGACATTTCACACAACACCAGTTAACCCAAACTGATGGTTGATAGAATACATACATACGTTTTTTTGTAAATACATACTTATGATAAATAGATTTGTTATATGTTCATATAACAGACCTTAGATGTAACCGGTATAAAAAAAGATAGGATGTGAGCCCAAGTATTAAAACTAGCTTTATTTTTTGCAAGCTTTTAACGTTGACATATACAAGAGGAGTAGAAATAATATTTTTCAAATTTAAGCGGTATACCGCTTAAATTTGAAAAATATTATTTCTACTCCTCTTGCTCAAAAATTCGATTGGATTATTTTATCTTCTTGCAATCGTAGTGAAAAGTAGAGTGTAACACACGGCGCTAAAAACCCATTGTAACTCGGTTTCTATACTCCCTCGCTAAAGCTCGGGAGTAAAAATCTACCTCGTTACAATGGGTCTTTTTAGCCCCTTGTATAACAATCTACTATTCTACCACTTCCATGGTGGACTGGGAGAAAAAGAAAAACAGAATATACCAGCTGCTTCTCTTCCCGGGCATACTGTATAAATCAGTTAATGAACTAGAGGGAAATTGGCGTGTATGTAAGCGATGGGCTGACGTGTCACTGCAGGCCAACATTAAATCTTACCCTCTACTTTCCTTAGTATACCTTCTAACCATCTAATACCCTCTCCTTCCCATCTAATCCTCTAATCACGGTCAAATGCGGCAGTAAAGGGCCTCATGTCTTTGATGCCTACCCCGTAAGGGAAAATAGGCGTGATTTGTATGTATGTGTGTATGTACAACATAAAAACGTGTCCTATGCGAGTGAGATTGCTGCGTCACATAAATACTCGTAAACATTTAAGTCTTTATTGTTTTTTTTGTTGATTTGAATTTGTTCTCTTTATTTTCAGATTACACTTTCTATTCCAATCAAGATTTTCCCACAACAACAATTCTTATTTAAACAAAACTGCAAAATAAAACTACATACATGTTTGCCTTACAGAAAGTTATTCACGGATTGTGGAAACAACGGTTTAAAGTCAACAGCGAACAGGCTTTAAAATATTCACTACACTGAAAATTCAATTTCAAGTTTCCCGGTGAAAGTATTAAGGGTAGTTTAGTGCCCTCTGTTATAATAACTAGACAAAGCCGCTAGAAAGCCAGGCCAACCGCGGCGCAGACATACTTTTAGTCAACTTCTGTTATTAACGTGACACTAACGGCGTACAAGTTGGTCGTTCATCGTCTTAAACAAACTCGGAAATTGAATTAATTCACCGGAAACTATTTTTCAAATTTTCTCGTCGTATCCCATTAAGAGAAATGGAATAGGGTAGGCACGAGCGACCGATCACTTCGCATAAATCAAACAGATTTGAATGCACAGACTCGTCCATGGGCACGGCTCCGATGTGATGCCCATTAACCGTCTCTGTTTTATTTTCCGTTATCGTTCTGCTTTTCTGATTGTTTACTTTCACAATTTCAGCTTTCAGATTTCATTTATAAATTACATTAAAGTTATTGGAAAACTTTCTGTAACAGGCTTATTCTTTTTTGTTTTGAAAAATTTCAGACACCTAATAATACAACAGGTTTTTTGAATGCCTGATAATATCCATTGTTTGTTGATTTACTTCATGAAACAAAATAATACAGGAATATAATACATACTTTAATTTAAAACATTGAATTTTGCAGACGTCCGAAAACAATACAGCTCCTCGCGCAGTGACCGATCCAGTAACACGCTGAAGCCGACGGGTGCCGTTGGAAATTTTCCGGGTTCTTTAACGGGATTCATTCATAACTCACGGCCGAGTGGAGCCTTCGAATATTTCAGGCTGTAGAGGCCCCTGGCCCCATAAATTCCGCGCGTCGGGTTGCCAAATTAGGCGCAAGGAACTCAGACGAGGTGAGATTTTACCAGTCAGTAGCCAAGCTTTCACGTTTATTAGAGAAAAATGGCTATCGTTCATACATCTTAGAATTAAAGAACTCAGACATAGTAACACCAGACTCTACGTTTCATTAATATCTAGGTACTAAAAAATGTAACTGCAAGTAACATGACACGTAGGGAGCAAAAACACGGCGACAACGGATGAGATTTGTCCCGAAATGAAAAAGGTGGCGTAAACGTATATAGGATAAAAGAGGATACAATACATATATACCCAAACAGTAGGTTTACACTGGTGGCTGACAGACTGAATACAGACTGATTAAGATTAGACACAGATCATGAACATAACAGAGCATCAAAGTAAGCGAATTTGAAGAAGATTTGTTTACAAATCTGTTGCATCATAACGTTTCCACGTAAGTATTGGTATACATTATCTCAAAAAGTTGAATAACTGCTGCATATATAACGTCGAGTTATTTCCCCCATTACCCCCAACCCCCGATGCGAGACTTTTAAGGGAACTTTCCACGAGGTGTCGCAGGTGTTATAGCTATCAATAATAATTCCCACAAGGCGTGGAACATTGGAAACTTCCGATGAAAACTTTCTAAGGTTGAATATTAAAAGTGAAATGGTTAGTGGATTAACCCATATACATTTGATTTAGTAGTCAAGGCTTGTGATCTATTTTCTAAATGATGTAGATAGATAAATCTTTATTACAAGCCACACAAGAAAAAACAGTGATTGATAGGTTCCCAATTGACGGCTTTATCGCTTACAGTAATATAATTCAAACAAAATAAAATAAAAACAAACATAAATGTATGCCATGTATACATTTATCTAATTATATTGAGCCTTTCAGACTCATACTAAGCTAGATGTTTATATCTCGGCAGGTTCATTTTTGTTAGTGTATAAATTACGTATTCAATATTTTTGAAGTGTTTTCCACACATAATAATAAATATTTATTTCCTTAATAAAAAAAAATATTCAATTTAAATAATTTTTGTAGTAAAATATTATTCCACACATAACTATAGTATAAAAATATATAAACAGTTAAATGGTTTCATTGGTTTAAATAAAAAACCGGCCAAGTGCGAGTCGGACTCGCGCACGAAAGGTTCCGTACATCCGTGTATCTATATAAACGGCACAAAATAACGTTTGATGTATGGGAGCCCCCTAAAATATTAATTTTATTTTAATTTAATTATTTATTTTTAATGTATTACTCAATAGTCTGTGAATATTTTACATATTTCCGTTATCAAAATTAAGCAAAAACAAGCAAAAAAATTACGTTATATGAAGTTCAAACTAAATCGTTGACCTGTTAAATTAAAATTAACCGTGTGATAAACCTGCACACTCGTAAAGCAATCAAACGGATCATAGAGAAGCGGACCCGCGCAAAACACATTCTACTAACAATCGAATGGACTTCCACCCAATTTACTTTATGTGTTACCCATTATAATAATTGCCACAGAGTTCCAAAGTCGAGAGGCGGCAGCGCTCCAATGCTAACCATTCCAACACCCTCGAGCACAAATTTTATTTAACTTGCAATAAGTTTCACTTCTATGAATAAGAAAATGTTTATTTCTTGCTTTTTACAGAGTTTTTTTTATAGATTCTTCTTTGCTTTTTATTATTTTACATAACTCATAGCTTATAATGTAGTATAGAAAGAGAAAGAACAGAAATTCATTTCAAAAGCCATTTGAACATTTTTGCTGTGCGTTTCGACTTTCCATAAAACTCTAAAGTGCATGTATCGAATACCGTAGAGAATATACGTGATGCAATATTTTTTCACATTTTAAAACACGCGTACAAAAGTTTTCAAAAAATATTTTTTCCTAGACCTATAGAGATACCAGAAGGTATACCTATACAAACTATACATAGCGCGGTTTTTGTTCTAATAACTGATGGAATGTCACAAAAATACTGCCTATCCTCTATCAGTAGTTATTGCTTAGATATATAGTTAAAATTTAATTAAATCTCGCTCATAGTTAAAAAGACAGAAAACGTTCAGGACGTGTCATGGGCCAAATTGGCTTCACTGAAAAAAATGTTAACTCAAAATCATTGTAAAATTTTTTAATTTCAGTAATATTCGTAACCTTACGTAGCATTCGGAACACATATAAAAATAAAATGCAAAAACCTCTAAAATAAGTAACTTACAAAATAAAAATATACACATTATGGAATAATAAAGACAAGTTTATTAAATTAGTATAAATATAAATAATAAATATTTGTGGACATTTCACACAACGCCATCTAGCCCAAACTAAGCAAAGCTTGTACTATGGAACTAGATGGCTGATAGAATACATATATACTTTTTTTTTGTAAATATATACATATGATACATAGAAACACCCAGACACAGAACAAACATCCACGCTCATCACACAAATGTTTGCCCTGGGTGGGGATCGAACCCACGACCTTTCAGTTCAGCAGGTAGACGCAAACTCACTACCAACTGAGCCACAAGGCCAGTCAATTAGTATATCAACATTACGCCAAGAATGTGTTTTTCGATTACGTTACATATTTTAATGTAAGTAATTATTTTCTACCGAAAGCGCTATTTTGTTGTTATTTTAAATTACGCCTCAACTCCATACCGCACAAATCAAACTGCAGTGAAAAAATCGCTCGCGCAGTGGTTGTACTTACTACACAATCAATAATATTGGTGTTAGTGTTAGTTTTGGAGTCAGGCCCTCAATACGAGTAACTTAGTGAATAGGTATCTTCTAAGTCTGCGTGCTTCATCTCCGACCACATCTTCGCTTTCCAACCGGCGAGTTGGTGGTTAAACGCGGACTTATTCGTGTTAAAAAAAAAACTTTGATTGAAGGCCACTTGATTGGAATTGGTTGGAAGAAGACTTTATAGTCTTCTTCCAACCAATTCCACATTCCCAAATTCGAAGCACGGCTCATCATCATCATCTCAGCCATAAGAAGACCACTGCTGGACATAGGCCTCTCCCATGGATTTCCAAAAAGACCGATTGGAAGCGGCTTGCATCCAGCGTCTTCCCGGTTACTTGTATGAGGTCATCTGTCCATCTCGTGGCTGGTCTTCCTACGCTGCGTTTGCCGGTACGTGGTCTCCACTCGAGAACCTTTCGGCCCCATCGGCCATCAGTTCTACGTGCTATGTGTGAAGCACGGCTATATCATAGTTTTATTGTATTTGATCCCGAAAGACGTTATTTTTATAGTTCCGTAGTAACTACGAACCTTTATCATTTCGCCATGTCCGTCTGTCTGTCTGTCTGTTCGTATGTCACAGTCATTTTACTCAGAGACGAGAGAGCCCTAGATAAACGAAATTTGGCATGTAGATTTGTGCTGTAAATCACAACAAAATGCTGTAGTGAATTTTCAAAAAAAAAAAAATGAAAGGTAATGCGACATTCCATGTATACAGAGAGATGATTTTTTTCAACCCACTCTATCATAATTATGATTGAATAGGTCTTTTAAAATAAGACAAGGTTACATATATAATTTTTTTTCAGGTGTGATGTGTGCGAGATTTAGCTTCAAAGGTGAAAATTATGTCCCCCCTGCTTTTTTAAGCAATTATACCTAGAGATTCAAGATTAATCATAATATACCATAATCAATAATTTAAATAAAAAAATATTTTAAACACTCTGTTATTACAACTTTTCTAGATATAACAATAAATATATAAACATTTAAATCGTTATAGTACTGAGGTCACTGACCTTTTTGCAAAGTAGTCTAAACAAAAAATACTCGCCAAGTATTAGCTACGGAAACCATTAGCCCATATATGCCCAGAAAGATTTGGATACCCGATTTTCGTGTTTTTTTGGTATTGTTGTCCGTAGGGGTTCTTATTAATCTGAAAAATATTTATTTTCAATTTCAGCAACTGAAAGTACCTTTTTTTCAGTGGGTCGAAATCGACCCACTGGGCAAATATGGTCAAATAAATAATAAAATTCTCTGTTTACTTTTTTGAACGATTTATATATATTCTGGCGAACAGTGCCTGTGATTTTTACGTTTTCGCGTAGGCTACTTAGGAGCGATGGTGAAGTAATAAAATTATCACAATATACCGAAAACTTACATTTTGGGTATATGTTTTGTACAGCTTGTGTTACTTTTGTGACTACATGTTCGCCAAGACTAGTTTTGCATACTTGAGATCGTCCTTCGTAGAGATCTGCTTGTAGGCAGTAGCCCAGACGTGTAACGGCCACCCATGCCTTGAAACCAAAACGGATTGGCTTGCCATGAATGTGCTGTTTGCACCCGTGATGACCAAATTAAAAAATCATGGACTCGTCGATACTTATGTTTTTTCAATGGGAGCATATAACAAAAACTTTTCGTTCATCATCTCAAATAAAGGTCTTACTTTTGCCATCTTATCACCTGGACGCAGATTGTTGTTATTGGCTACATGAAGATATCAAAAAATGTCTTCAAAACGATTGCGTCGCATGGACTTGCTGACTCTTGTCAGCAAGACACGCATAACGTTCTTACGTTATGCGTGTCCTCGTTCAATCCCAGTACATTCGTCGTCTAGGCAGTGGAGCGTAGCCATAGAGTATCAGTATCCCTATAAAACAGTAAATCTCCTCAGCCGATAGAGTGTAGGTCGTATTTGGGTCTTTGCTGAAGGCGTACAATACAGAGGTGTCTAATCAACTCCAGATCGAAAAACAGCTCAAAGAACTCAATGGGCTTACTTGTGAGTACTGCTCGTGGTGATGGTGCTAACCACTCAACTTCTGGCTGTCGAAGGTCTCGCTTGATCCATTTTCATGGACGAGGTTGAGCATAATTTTTTTTGACTTGATGAGTAACGTCGACTAGTTGAGGGAACGCAAGGATTAACATCTAAAGATATTGCAGGCTGCTGAGCGTATGTATCGTTTCGTTTACTTCGGATTCTTCATCACCTCGTGAGTGATGGAAAACTATCTCGGCAGGGGCGAGAAGCTGATGACGGTTGAATCTTGCAATATCATTACAATCTTCGTCTTCTGAGTCACCATCAGATACCGTACCATCACACGGCGGATCCAAATATATGTCAATGCTAGTAAAATCATCATCATCAACCAAATTTTCTAAGACATTAGCAATTTCATTCGTAGACAGCACGCGACGTGACCTCAGAAAAAGTATAACACGCTGAACACTGAACGCTGAACACCTCAGAAAAAGTATAATATCTGTATCATATATGCCCAAGGGGTCGATTTCGACCACAGAAAATTCTTGTTTCAATATCAGCATAAATTAATATTCCTGCACTTACTTTATTAGTTGTTTACATGTTAAATATATTACATTTACTAATTTAATAACCATAAGGGCGCAATTATAAGCTAATAAATAAATACTTACATTTTAGTCACCAAGGGTGCAAAGTTTTCACCGAAAAAATCCTGTCCGAACTTGCACGCTAATTTGTCAACTATAATTGTTGTAGTGTAGCATCTGCATCATGCTTATAAGTTAGGCATGTCTTCGAACAACTCATTGATGGCATTAAACTCAAATAAGCATCGACAGTTTTTATGTAAGGCTCTTTTGTTTTGAACATTGACACTTGGGTCGTTTTAGTCCTCTTGGGCATATATGGGTTAGACACGCGTGTCTCGGCACGGTCTTTGCCACTTTGTATAGTAAGAATCATTTATTTACAAATTGAAATACATACATATCAATGTCAATATTTTTCGCCAAAACCGTCATCGAGATAACGACGACGAGGCGGTTTCACAATGACCGGTAATTTAGCGAGAGTAATTCTGAGCGGGCTTTTGGTGAATTTAATTTTATCATGGATAAACCCTGCGCGGTAATAATTCATGAAAACCACTGCGCACCGCGAGCGCCACGCACTGTTTTGGAGAGGTGGAAAAAATATGCTCAAACACTCTCAGCGCTAGAAAAACCTGGACGAGTTTACGAGAGCATTATTTTTTACTCGGCGGAAACCGCTGGTTACAAATACAAAAAACAATTCAGTAGTACCAAAAATGAAATAAGCCCTTTTCGGATGTTTCCTGGAAAAACAACGAGGCAATATAAAGCTTCTCGCCGAATTGGCTTCATCGCTCAAGCATTCACAGGAACAAGAAAGGAAAGCCTTTGGTGTACTCGTACCAAAGAACACGTTTTTACGACATTCAAGGTAACAAAATCCGAGTGAAGGCGACCCGCACGCGGAATGTTAAACTTAACATTTGTAGCGGGAGGTGAAACAGAGCAATAGAATTAATTCTATCGGTTAAGCTTTGTATCCAAACTCAAAGACAATTGTTTCAATTCATGCCGCCTAAACAAGGGAAGCATTAAAGGGTTAACAACGACCCCTGTAATAACAATTGATGGATTTGCTTCACGTACAATTAATTATTATCGACCTTCGTCTCATTACTACAAATACTGTTTCCAAACGTGAAACAAATAATATTCATGTAATCAACGATATCATTAAAACCTAAATTCTCATATTATCTATTAGATTCTATTCCTTGTTATTTGCATATATTACTATATTATTAATATAACTTTCGTAATAACCATAACCATTAAAAAAATCAAATCATTTTATTCACATGAATAATAATAATAATTTCATTTCTGCTATACACAACTTCTTACGTTATTATTCAGACTGTGCTTAACGTCAAAAATGATAAATATCCTATTAATGACTTTACTATTTTAGTGGCAATGAAAATGTTTGTATTGATTCTGTCCTGTAATTAATAAATTACATTTATATAATCAATTTAATAATTTAAATGATTTAATAATTTTTTAATTAGATATATAATCTAAGTGTCTTCAAATCGCGAGTGAATAGGTTTCTTCTAGGCAAGCGCGCTCCATCGTAGACCGTAACTGTCGCTTAACACCAGGTGAGTTGACGGTCAAGCGCAAGCCTATCGTCGAATAAAAAAATAATTAATCATAAAATCTAGAATTGGGAATAAATATTTGCTATACGGAATGTAACAATGAATGACGAACATACTTTTAGAGTTATTATATTGAACAGTATGAATAACTTTTACTTATGGACTTCTGAACTCCCGACAAAATTCAAGTAAGTTATTCCATACAATTCGTCGAAGTACAATCAAATTCAATTCAAACTCAGGGTTAGTCCCACATTAAAATTAGTTCATAACGCTGAATACAATGAAAAGTATCGTTAATTTTTACATCTTGTACTTCAAAAAACGTGTTTTTGTAGTAAACGGATAAAATCACGAGTCGCAAATAGATGTTATAAAGCTGTTATCAGATTCGTCGCGTCAAGTAACAATGTACAAAACAACAATAATTTCAGCAACATTACCCTCGTATCGTAGGGCCCGGAGAGGTGCAGCTCGTCATATCTCCTCCAATTAACATCAATCCAATTGTCCCATTTTACTGTTGACAAGACACTTAGACTTTATAAAATTCAGTTCTTTAGTTTAGTTATTAACATATTCTTAAATTGTGCATGCCGTTAGGCGGAATATGGCGTTCTAGTTTGTAATTTTTTTCCAACTCTGTACACCCATGTTCGCAATAAAATTATTTGAAATTTGAATTAACGTTTGTTTGTTTTGCATTTTTCCTGCGTCTCGCAAGCAGTACGGGGGGTGTAATAAAACGGTCACAACAATGCGGATCGCGTCACAGCGAAATTATCTCGCAGCGGCAGCGAAGATCAATTACACTGACAACGACCACGTGGAAAACAGACGGAGTGCGCAGCAGACGATTATAAAATATACAGTGCTATAGCTTAAAAAAAAATATAGCAATTTAAATTATGATGAGAAACCTTAAGGTCGAGATTAAAACGCGCAGCTATCTCTCTCGCGCATCACTATATTTTTAAACATATTAAATCATTGAGTAGGGATATTAGAAAAGTAAGAGCTAAATTTGTTTATTTAGAGAGGACGAACATAAAAAAAAGGTTTAATCAGATATCATTTATACTGGTGACGGAATAACAAGAAGAAAAAAACATATATTTTCTTATTTCTTAGCCAATTTAAAAGATATCGAAGAAAAACTAGTTTTTAAATATTTCTTCTGTCTAAATTAACTAATTTAGCTCTCAATAACTTTATATGTTTAAAAAGGTTATGATGCGCGAGAGAGAAAGCTGCGCGCGTTGAGCGAATCCTTTACTTGATTTGACTATATTTTTTTTTCGTTTTGTGCCTTTCCTACCAAGTGAATCCAAAAGTGTTGTCGTTAACTCAAAATAATAAAACAAAAATGTCCTTTGAAAGCGTTGACAGTCACCTTGTCTGATTTTAATATCAAGCGAGATGGAGGTCATGGAGATCAAATGGCAACTTATCATTGACTAAAAAAATATATCGACGGATCTGCCATTAAGAAGTTTCCAGTGCCTTTCTCTGTCCACGAACAGGTGACTTTTGTGGTATATTATTTCTTTGTAATCAAATTTGCATAGTTCATCAGACCAATGATAAAATTATCCCAATACCGTTCCCGTAAAAATGAGAAGTTTTATACAATAAAAATAATAAAAATAACGAATGTCGACACAGTGCATCACGTTACATAATTTGAACAGTTGTTATGTTTCAATTTTTAAGTTACAGAATTATTTATACTGGTATATAACTTGATACAAAAGTTTGAGTACTGCATTATTATCATGTACACTAACGCCGAGCCTTTATTTCAGAGTATTTTTCACAATATCGACCTTACCGACTCAGATTTAAAATTTAAATTCCTGTAAAAAGGAATGGCCGCAGTAATCGTAAGCCCAATTACGAGTAGTGGGGCCTGTAGAACAACGAGAGTCGTTTCGTTCCCCGCTTAAAGACTCAACCTCTGCCTTTTATTACGGCTACATTGTAAGTGTTATCATTTCCAGTTTTTATCTAGTCCTATTGGCGAGGTTTAGAGATCATCGACCGACCGTCTATTTATCTTTGTTTAGTGCTACTATCGTCGGGAGCTAGCTCCCACATCCGACTAGATAGAAGTCTGATCTAGTCATGCGAGGTAATCATTTCGTAGGATATATTGTAGACTTTAGTAGGAGTATGTGCGATATAAATCTCTTGAAAACGAAGGTAATATATTTCGCGAAGCACAAGCGCTCTTGTTTTGTAATCTTCACAGATCTAAATGAAATACTAATTGTGTTCTCGGTACTTCGCTAACTGAGCCCACGCGTTCTTGTACGAGGCGGCGTGTTAAGAGTCAATTGAAATTTTGCCTAACGATTGCGAATTTAATTCTATTGAATTGTTGGTTATCGAACTGTGGGAAACGTATTTCTGGACCTGAATACCAAAATAGCGAGTGATTGCAGAGTAAATTATAGCCAAACAACCATTGGAGCGCCCCGAAAGTCCTTTAAAATATTTATTTTTCAACTAGATAAGCTCGGCAGATGTATTTGTACCAGCTCGATTACTAGCCTTCTTAATCACCGATCTCGCTAAAAGACCAAGGTCATAAATTTTAGGGTTCCTCAATAGGAAAAACGCAACCCTTATAGGATCACTTTGTTGTCCGTCTGTCCGTCTGTTTGTCCGTCTGTCCGGGTGTCAAGACCTTTATCTCGGGAACGCGTGAAGGTATCGAGTTGAAATTAAAACCATATACGCAGATCCATAGTATCTTGCTACAGAAAGAAAAATTAAATTTCTCAGTTTTCGTAAAAAAAGTTACAGCCGAATATGCCGTAAAAATGTAAATTGATAAAAAAAAAAAAAAATACGATGTATATTTTTTGGTTTATGAAGGAAAATATAAAAAATATATATGATTTCCCCCTTTTATTTAGTTTGTACGGAACCCTCGGTGGGCGAGTCTGACTCGCACTTGTCCGGTTTATTTTTATAAAAAATGTACTTAATAGAAAAAATCATGGATCGAATTTGCGTGGAGAACACTAAAAATTTAAACGTTCGTTTAAACGATGGTTCCTACAATCGATTTCGTAATTTCCGGTTAAGCTTGCTTTGGTGAACTCCAGCCTTAATACTCAAAATTATAATCGGGCCTTCCATTTTTAACCTGATGCCGTCACCAACGTACCAGCGTATGATATTTATTATTATAAATTACGGGAGATCCTTTGAATGTGTAAATATTTTTGCGATGTATATTTTTCGGTTTATGAAGGAAAATATAAAAAAAATATGATTTCCCCCTTATACTTAGTTTGTACGGAACCCTCGGTGGGCGAGTCTGACTCGCACTTGACCGTTTTTTTTATTAACTTTATTATTAATGAAATGACATTGTGAAATGACATGGCTAATGTGATAATGGGTACCTAATACTTATTCAAACTAAGTCATGTCAATTTACTGCGAACCACCATTATAGCATCCTTCACCGATATCAGCTCAATCTTTGGTTTTTATTTTTTTCTAATAACTACGTTAGGTATAATTCAATATTCTATCAGAGTAGCTACATCAAGCAATGTCAAGATAGTCCAAACACAGGGTTTGTAGCCAATTCAAGCAATGACTCAGGATTTAGTCGTCCCGTTCTCACAGACCACTTGCTTTAGCGTTATAGCAAACTGCGACCGATTTACTTCAACGACCGAGCACTTAGTGCCAAGAGCTTACAAATAACACTACAAGTTATTTTGTTCACATTCAAGTTACACGTTCACATATGCCTACGGACAGCATGCAAAGGTTTTTTTAATGTAGAAATAGGTTTGCACTTGACCGCCAACTCGCCTGATGTTAAGCGACGTTGCGGTCTACGATGGAGCGCGTTACCTAGAAGAAACCAATTCACTCACGATTTAAAGACACCCAGATTATATCCATCGGGAAATACCCACTCAGGAAGCGTAAGCGGTCAATCCGTAAAATATCAAATATTTTTTTGATAACTTATTAAATATAAGTGAAAATAGGATAATAGTGATTACACCAAATTCAAATTACAATAAACAGTTAAAAATAATGCGGTAACAGAAGAAAGTAACTATATTCATAAATATACAAGTAAACAGATCTTAATTGAATATTTGCTGATAGCAAGTTGCCACTCAAAGTCTCCGCTAATTTACTCTAATTCGTTCAAGCTGTTGTAAAAACCTCTTTATTGACAAAGAAAATTATTTGCTACGGTTTAATTTTGAGGGCAATAAGCTATCGCCGGGTGAAAGCGTGAAGCTTTACCAATAAATAAATTTGATGGCAAATTAATGCTGAAAAAGTTAATCATGGCGCTGACTTCGCCAATTAATACCTAATCAGTTAACGGCTCAATGATTTGAAACGAAATACTTTTGGATAATGTGATTAAACTGTTATATTGTCTGGTTGAGTTGATTTGCACAATAATCGGGATGGTGAGTAGAAACTTCAGGCACACGCCAATATAGGTGTTTCTGTTTGTCAAATTTACAGATTTGATACTCATAAATACACACTACATACTCAAACGTAGATCTATTACCATTTACTAAGGCCATTTACCATTTATTCGAGATGGACGCCAGTTGGTTCGCATCTCGAAGCGTTTATATTAGATATAATTAATACGCTAATGTCAGTCCCATGAAAAAATTACGAGCTACTTTTATTTTGAGAATTACACATGTATTTAAAAAGATGTGAAAATTTAAAAAATAAAACCATTTTTGTACGTTTGTATCGGTTATAGTTATAACGGATACACCAATATAGGACTATTTAAAAAAAAAAAATATACCTAATAAATCTCATGAGGCTGAAGTTCGCATATAAATAAATAAATATAAATGGACCCAGATGGCTGATAGAATGCATATATACTTTTTTTGTAAATATAAACATATGGTACATAGAAACACCCAGACACAGAACAAATATCCATGTTCATCACACAAATGTTTGCCCTAAGTGGGGATCGAACCCACGACCTACAGCTTAGCAGGTAGACATACTACCAACTGAGCCTATATCTGTATATGTCTCTATATATTTATCAAAAGTACATTAATTAATTTTATATATATATTAAAAAACTGTCGCTTTTGAACGAAGCAACTGCGGTCTATACAAAATAAAACAAACTTTTGAAAACAATTGTAATGTAAGCGTGCAGAAAAACAAAGTAAAGAGCAATAAATAATTTTAAAAGTACCTACGTGACAATATCTACAATGAAGTAGGTACTAAATTAGTTTCGTTAGCAAAGAACCACCAATAAAAGCTATCTAGATACATTAAAACCACTCGTGTAATCCGGACCGAACACAATTAAATTCAGCAGCAAACCCTTATAAATCTTGCGCGATTCCATGGTTTACAGAGGGATTCTAATTCACGTCCTCCTTTCTAATTGATCTTGTTCTGTATAAAGAGATTTCAATCTATTGTATTTATACGTTGAGTCTGTTTAGCTAGAGAACTAATGTGGCATTGAGGGCGCTGCTGTTCTTATTTTATTAAGTCGAGACAACAGAATACCATAGCAGTATATACTTCGAATCGTTAGTTCCTCTTTTTTGCCACGACAGAACTATAAGTAAACAGACTCATACTATGTACAAAGTGTGTAATACTTACTTAATTAAATAATCGTTTTGTTTCTTAAGGCTTTGCTTATAGTTGGTTGGTACGAATACTCACTTATGTGTGGAGAAATGGTTCCTCAACTCCGCAAAGACTTATGTAGTTGCGAAGTTGAGGAACCATTTCTCCAGTATCTCCTTTTACCCGACTGCGTGACGCAAAAGGTTTATCAGTTTGTTTCTTTATGGTACTCTAGAAATAAGCGTGTGGGCCGATTTCGATGTATGATATGACATTAAATTCGTTGTCATTGGTTATATTAAAACTATAAAATAGTAAAATGGAGGAAATTTGGCACAAAAATGAATGTTTAAAAATGTAACAAACAAAGCCGGATATCAAAATGAAGAGTTTGTAAATATGATTACAAAAATACACACAATTTACACTTATATAATTGTTATGTATAAATTAGAATAAAAAATTATAGCAAAAAATTGTACCGCATACGGGTTTTTAGTCCTCTCCACCAGTATATATTGCTAGTATATACAGCTATATATTGTTGATATCAAGAAAATCATTTAATTCGGTTAAATACTGCCGAAGATATCGGTTCACATATAAATCTAATTGAGAATGCCTATTTTTTATTTTTGTTTTTTTTAAATACAAAAGAGGCACACAACGTCTTGTGCAAATAGAACAATAGGCACAGTTCAAACAAGAGAACAAACCTGTGATAATGAAATCTGCGGGAATCTCTAATGTAAGTGTTTAATCCTCCAAACATCCTTTACTTATTTTAAATGAGCAAAAAGTATGTAATGAAAACAAGTCTTCAAAATTTAGTATAGGCACGTAGTCGGTTTCTAATTTTTCAACCAATAACTTGTGAAAATATTGCTTTATTATATCGAGATTATTAAAATTACTTCAAAAATAATATCTTGCCTTAACAAACAAAATCCTTACGTCCTTGGACATTGGTATTGTATAAACAATGAACGAAAACATAAATAAGAAGGTCGCTTTCAAAAGGTTCATGGGAAGTCCCGACGAGATCTCTTTTACATATTCCATAGAAATGTATCTTATTGTGCTCAGTTAGAATATACTCATATATTTCCATAAGCCGGGTACAATAAAAACACTATGGATTACATAATATAGTAAACAAGTTATGTTACCTTTAAGTCATCATCAATATCATCAACTCAGCCACACAAATTCTACTGCTGGACAATGGACATAGGCCTCCTCTCCATGGATTTCCAAAAATAACTTATGGAAGCGGCTTGCACCCAGCGTTTTTCTGCTATTTGAATGAGGTTGTCTGTCCACCTTATGGCTAGTCTAACTACTACGCTGCATTTGCTTACTATTATTTGCTTTGACGATGAACTCTGTATTATTTATATCATGACAGAGTACACCATTTAACGATTTCAATTTCCAACTATATAATCAAAATAAGTATTTTGAAGTAGTAGGTATAATTGTTATCATACTAACCGTGCCGTGTCATTAGGGATACATAAAGCCTGGTTTCACAAAGCATGTACTACATCGTACAGTTGGCATTACATGCGTGTGGTTTGGCAAGCTCCAGTCGGAATGTCTGTGGTCAAAGCTCTGTCCTAATCAATAGCAATAAATCCTTCACTCAGGAACCGATTTAATCCAATTTGGAAATAGCGCACATGACGTGCGCTATTTCCAAATTCCTAGTATTTATAAATACTATTTATCGTGTTTATATACTTAGTCTGGCCATAAATACTGTTACTGTTAAAAATAAGAAAGATATTACATTTGAATTTGGAATCTGTCATTTTTATACGATTGTTCATTGAGTTTTCTAATTTTGGCGCCAATACATTGTACAATATTTTACGATATTAAAATGAAGTGGGGTGATAAAGAGAACCGAATCGCTGTGATTGCATTACACAAAGTTGGTATGGAGCCAAATGCATTTTTTAAAACTCTCCATACGCTTGGTATTAGTCATATGTTTGTGTACCGGGCTATTAATAGGTACAATGAGACCTCCTCTGTTTGTGACAGAAAAAGATCTGGCCGTCCACGTAGTGTTCGTACGAAAAAGGTGGTCAAAGCAGTAAGGGAAAGAATTCGAAGAAATCCTGTCCGAAAGCAAAAGATTTTATCTCGGGAGATGAAGATAGCACCCAGAACCATGTCGCGTATTTTAAAAGATGACTTAGGACTTGCAGCCTATAAGAGACGCACTGGTCATTTTTTAACTGATAATTTAAAAAAGAATAGGGTGGTAAAATCGAAACAACTACTGAAGCGGTACGCAAAGGGAGGTCACAGAAAAATTTTGTTTACGGATGAGAAAATCTTTACAATTGAGCAACATTTTAACAAACAAAATGACCGTATTTATGCTCAAAGCTCTAAGGAAGCTTCCCAATTAGTCGACAGAGTGCAACGTGGGCATTATCCGACTTCAGTGATGGTTTGGTGGGGTGTTAGCTATGAAGGAGTGACTGAGCCATATTTTTGTGAAAAAGGTATCAAAACATCGGCACAAGTGTATCAAAATACCATTCTTGAGAAGGTAGTTAAGCCCCTTAACAACACCATGTTCAATAACCAAGTATGGTCCTTCCAACAAGACTCGGCGCCAGGTCATAAAGCTCGGTCCACGCAGTCTTGGTTGGAAGTGAACGTTTCGGACTTCATCAGAGCTGAAGACTGGCCGTCGTCTAGTCCTGATCTTAATCCGCTGGATTATGATTTATGGTCAGTTTTAGAGAGTATGGCTTGCTCTAAACGCCATGATAATTTGGAGTCCCTAAAACAATCCATACGATTGGCAGTGAAGAATTTTCCCATGGAAAGAGTGCGTGCTTCTATTGATAACTGGCCTCAACGTTTAAAGGACTGTATTGCAGCCAATGGAGACCACTTCGAATAAGCTTTTATATTTTAAATTGTTTTATATTTATGTATTAAACTAACACACTGTAAAAGTTATAAATATTATTTGCAATAAAAAATTTTTTTTTTCTTCATGACAATATTTATGGCAAGACTAGGTATACATACCGATTATTTTATAATCGAAACGGAAATTATTCGAATAAGTATCTAATATATATTTTACTATTTTTAGCAGCTTAATTGTTTTGAAAACAATGGAAATAAAATTAAACATCTAAAATATAAAACTTCATTCTGTCGTTTTGTAAAATTAAAATTATTTATGCTAAATTATTGCTTTATATAAAGCCAATGTTTGAAATGAAAGAGTCAACTTTCACGGCAAACTTGGGTATTCCAGCTTCTTTCCTCTTTAATTAATTAAAAATCGCTTTCGTTTGGCTAACCAATTAAATTCTTGTTACCGGTTGCATACTCAAGGGTGTAAGAGAACGTGAATTAAATACGAAAGTGTTGGTACGGCGCCGTGCCGACCCTTAGGCGCGATTAGGAATTCACCAAACGAATTGGGGACATCGAATCGGGGAAATTGTGCCCGCCTCATCTCTTCTCACATCGTGCCAGCTAGATTCGTAGACAGTACGTAAGTTAAGGCTATTTTCGTAGACCAGCTACGTTCGTAGCATCCCTAGTAAACTTGCTACGTCAATCTCGTTAGTGTGCGTCGCTTACGTTAGGATAAAGGTAGGATTCCACCAAAATTATGTTCAGAACATTTGCGAACATTTTGTTTTGTTCGAACGGTTTTGCGCAACAAAACCCCTGCCGTGCAAATCGCGAGTGAATATGCAAGCGCGCTCCATCGTAGACCGTAGCTGTTGCTTAACACCAGGTGAGTTGACGGTCAAGCGCAAGCCTATTTTCAAATAAAAAATAAAGTGCGCAAACCCAAGCTACAAAATGCATTTATTATATATCGGTTAATCCAGTAGAGTGCGAGCACATTTATTTTATGTTTGACCGCGAAAGTCTACCAAGAAGAACATTTGTGCTTTACCCTGTGATGTACAGTGCGGCACAGTGCCGCACACTGGTGGAATCCTACTTTAACATTTTCAATCATTACAAGGGTTGCCACCTTTTTTTCTGGCAGTTAAAGTACATTGATTATTATAGGTAAGAAAAAAAAGTAGGTACATAGTATTAAAATAAAGTACAATTTATTTTTCTTTATTATTATGTTTAAAATATATTTTTTATTGCTTTTTGCAGTTTAGAAACGTTTAACGAAAAAACACGACTAAACTTTTTAAAATCCCATAGAAATCCAATCATGCGAAATAAAGTATTTTCGTGTACTTTATTGTTCTCATAAAGTATAGAGTACAATTATCTGAAATAACGTACAATACTTTAATATAAAGTACGGGTGGCAACCCTAATCATTACAGTTTGTATTTAACAAAAAAAAAAAACGATGAAAAGCGTAGCTATGTACTACGATAGGGCACATTTGTTTAGAAGACTGAAAAATCTGTTCTACTAGTGATTTTGAGACAACCAGATGTAACTGTTGATGTTGTGAACATCTTTTTTATATTTTTAAATAAAAACTACGGGTCACTCACGTCTGTTTTGAGCCGAAAAACCACGTTAATTTCCATAGTAAAATCTTTTTTATAGCTTGATCTTTGCCAACGATTATCAAATATTATAATTTTTTTAAAGAGATATGTATATTATTTCTGTTCTGCCGAAGATATGTTGACCTACTAGATGTATACGTCGTATTTTATTCGTACAGAAATAGTAATAACTCTAAGAATGTGTCAGTGAATGCAACTTACCCCACGATGAAAACTTATGTGTTTACGGTAGTGTGACAAGTGTATGCATTACCTGAAACAGACAACAATCTTGTTAATAAAATATTATTGTTAACAAAAATAAGATTTCTAACTATTTGTTCACACGATCTCACTCTGGAGTAGCAGTTGCTAACTAATTAAAAAACAGTAACCCTACTTTAAAAAAAAAAAACGTGTGCGTCTCGGGACGCCCGACCAAAGTGATAACTTTAACGCCGTATGCGTGAGAGAAAGGGAAGCCAGACAGACTGGCACCGTAACGCGTTACGTAACGAAGCGGTTTACCCTCTCATAAGAAGTTATCACTTCAATAAAAGAAGGTTCGCAATTTAATCCATGACTTTCCTTCATTGCAATTACTATCAACTGATTGTATGCTAACTTGGTGAGTGAAACCACGTGTCACAGTGTAGACCGCGTAATAAACCGTTCCCTGTCCCCAATTAGAGGCGCCGTCACCGCTTGTAGCTCTAATAGAGTCATAGAGTCATAGCCGACGCGACCCTGCCTCATTGACCCCGCATGGAGCACCTTCCTCAGGTCAAGTGATTTAATTGTCAGCCGCCGGGAGTGCACTACATAGACTGGGGATAGGGGAACCGCAGACTGTGATAGGTTATGCATGTTGCACGTACTAAATATGGAATCTCATATCTTTACAAAATTATTATTTTCTTGTATCGTTAATTTTAAGGTGTGTACAATAAAAAAGTTAATAAGACATATTCACTCTTTATTGTACACACCTTAAAATTAACATTTATAAAAAAAATGGTTGTCTGTAAAGTCGGTTTACGGACGATAATTTTACGTGATAACGATGCGTCACAAGCCGAACGCTTAGGCCGATCGTGCCTCTCTATCGCTTGTTCCGCGCTCTCGCTTGCACGCTCGGCTCAGGCGGAACGTTACAATGAGTCATGATTTTTAGTGCGTGCATATTTTTTCACACATGATAATCGGCGGCGTTATCCAACAGGTACTTACTGGCCTGGGCAACTGGGTCTCAAGTGAGACTACTGTAACACATCGTTAGTTTTTAGGTCGTATATTTTCAATTCGGGAGCAGTAGCTATCCAAATGGGCACTAGAACAGTCTAGCACCGTATTATAAATTATCAAGACATTTGACATGACACAAAAGCTCATTGTTCAGATTCCCATTCGGGCCCTCCGGCACGGAAGTCCACAGTACAATCGACTAAACTATCAATACTTCAGCATTCTGTAGTAAATGTATGTTACACTTTTGGCTTTTTTTTTGTACGTTATAAAAACAATATTTACTAAACCTTTCGACATGTCAACATTTACAAAATCTCCAACATCCAAGCAAACTACCGTAGCTGCGGATGTCACGGTATCTCGAGCCATTGAGAGATAAGGACCGAAAAATGCCACCGTATATATTCTCACCTCGCTCCAGCACACAAAAGGTGTTTGCAAATCTCTCGCAAGGTAAACACTAAGTGATCGGATTAATGTAACAGCGCCCTTAGAGAGCAGTATTGTGTGAACTTCGGTTATGGAGCGGAGTGTTATGGAACTCTTTATTTAGCAGAAGTTGACGCCGAACATACAATTACTGTAGTAATTGGTATTCGTACGAGTATTTGCTTTCTACATACATATGTGTATTTAATTCGGTTTGAGCAATTTTTTTTTACTGATTTCGACTACCTGCGCTTCTATGCAAATTTGCCTGTTTTTTCGAAATCACCAAAAAGTATTCAAAATTAAGTAGTTTATGTATGATGTACACAACTGCATTGTAAAATATCATCATTGTCTCAATATTCTGCAAGACCCAGTTAACCCGTAATATTTCACTAACTAATGCTTGCATAAAATGCAAGGTGAGGTGCAGGACTGCAGGTGAATTCTAGGTGTCTTCAAATCGCGAGTGAATAGGTTTCTTCTAGGCAAGCGCGCTCCATCGTAGACCGTAACTGTCACTTAACACCAGGTGAGTTGACGGTCAAGCGCAAACCTATTTTAGAAAAAGTATTTCATACGATATCTCAAACTTATTGCAATCAAAGTTAAACTACTTCTAGGAAACAGATATCTTTATTTATTGCACTTATTGCACTTTGTGTGATGAGCATGGATGTTTGTTCTGTGTCTGGGTGTTTCTATGTATCTTAAGTATGTATTTACGAAAAAAATAATTAAGTATATATGTATTTTATCAACCATCTAGTTCCCAGTACAAGCTTTGCTTAGTTTGGGCTAGATGGCGTTGTGTGGAATGTCCTCCAATATTTATTTATTTATTTATTTATACATAGTTTCTTACAGATTAGTTACAAGACCCTGGTAGAGCGCCGCAAATGAACGAATATATTATAACATTATATTGTGCTAGTGTTATCAATAGTTAAATTTAGTGTATAAGATTAAATATGAAAATCTAAAACTACCATTTATCTTCAAAATTTTCTTTGACGTTGTAATACGCTCTCTGTATGAGTATAGACTTCCCTTATTTTTGAATACTTATATTAACTTTGGTTATGTTTTTAGTTGTGAAAGGAAAAGAACGAAAAAGTTACAAAAATAATACAAATTCAAAGTTTTAGTGTACGTACGTTAAAATATTCCAACTTAACTAGATTACATAACATATAAACCATGGGTAACTTAATTCACAAACCTTCATGTCTGCGTGGAAAAAAGGAATACCGACAAAAGATTACAACTACAATGCGAAAATAAAACATATTCAAGGTTTTAGTATACTTACGTTAAAATGTTCCAACTTATCTAGATTACATAATATATAAAACGTGGGTAGCTTAATCCACAAGCCTTCATGTCTGCGTGGACAAAAGGAATCCCGAGAAAAGTTTACTTTACAACAACAATGCGAAAATTGACGACAAAAAACGACCTACACGACGCGGTGTCAAACAAAGATAATAATATATCGTCGTATCAGGTCTCTCCATCGGCATTGTTGTCCTAAACGTGCCCATGATCCCGGGATCGCCAGCCCGGGCCTCGTTTGTCGCGGGATTTCCTTCGGCAAACACCGCCCAAAAATTTTCCGAGATTCTCTAGACCTTTACAAGAGTGCTTTGGTAAGCCGCTCAACGATATAAAAATATAAATAAAACTTTTCCCCTGGTAAATCCAAAACCGAGTAATACCCATATTGTTTTCGTAGGTGTTGGTCGAGATATATTGGATGATATTGTTTCAACATCGGAAAATATTGTCGGTGGTAGTTTTCTAGACGGTGGATTTACACAAAGAATTTTTGTAACGCAATTCTCATGAAAATATCGTTTTCAATACGACTGAGAAAATTTACAGTTTTTTTCTGAAACTGTTAAAGAATCAGAAATCAGTAATATTGTTCGAAGATCACGTCGATTCCTCGAGGAGTGTAAAACGACGACAGCGGCAAGTTTTCACGGAAACATCCAATAAAACCGAGTGCGCCACTACGCGAGGGGTGCATGTTAAAAGTTAGGCGTTAGTTACAAGTTGCGCGATCGGTCGTGCGACTTGTTGGCCCTACGTGGCCCAACTTCAATATTAGTTTGCTGGTGATCGATTTAGCCGTGCAGGCTAGTCTGACAGTTTCAATGTTGACAGATGACGCAAAGCGCCATATCGCGCTGGTGATTTGTCTTTAACTTTGCCTACATCAACATTTGTTACCAACATAATCATATTGAAATTACTGCCAAATGCACTTCTCGGTAGCAGATTTTGAAATCTGTTGACCTTATTTTTTTGACAAGAGGACAAATTGGAATATATTTTTTAATTAATTCTATATCTATAAGATTTAAATTAAATCAATTTCAATTAACGAATCTAGTAAAAATGCAGTTTAATTTAACAGGTAACTAATTTAATAGTGTATCTAAACAACTCCAAATGTTAATCAAATTAGGTATATACATTTTATTAAATCATATACATATAAACGTAAGGCGTATTCAATAGCGATCTACCTATCGATGAATGAAGTGAAAATAGTCTACATATTACAAGTACCTACAAGATAAAAAAAACTCAAAACCTCAAACAACTAAAAACACCTGAATTGATTTTGATGAAACATAGCTAAGAACATTCGCGATGAAATCCTCTTTCAAATAAAAAAAAAACTAGATCAAAATAGGTACATCCGTTTGAGAGCTACGATACCACAGACAGACACAAACACAAATATACAGATACATACACGTCCAACTTATAACACCCTTCTTCTTGGGTCGAGGGGGAGGGGGGTGTTAAAAATAGAGATTTGTAAAATATCATCTTGTTTTATAGAATATTTTATATCAAAGATTTCTTATACATCGTAGGAAATACCAGAAGCTATATATCTTGAAAGTTTCCATAAACACGACACCGTCTTGGCAACAGGGTACTTTTCTCCGCGTTATCCAGCAGGAAAGTGTTAAACGCTTTTACTGTCATACCAGTGATTAATTGTCGTCGGCTGTCGTTCTAATGGCCTAAAATAATTTAGTGGGCGGCGGTGTTTATTTATTGTCAGCCGACGGTTTATACCGGTATTTATCGCGTGGCCCGCGCGATCTTGCCTAACCGGAAAATTAGCCCGAGATATTGGAAGGATGATCGTGTTACGAATCGGATCCATTGATTTATATAGGTAGAAGAGAGTAGTTAAATTTCTGTAGTAAGTATGAGATTGCCATCGCAGGAATTTGATTATTGTTTACGCAAATTTCTCTAGTTGTTTTTAGTACATAAAAATTTTAAAGTTCTTACTGAACTGATACAGGTATACCAACGGACACTAAAACGGTTGGCACAGGATACTAAGTAAACTGTTAAAATTACTTACTTAAAGTTCTGTATGACGTCAAGCTGTTATCGACAAGCGTGAAACATCTTATCACTTTATAAAACCGGCGGGAGGTTAAACCGCACGGCGTAATAGTAAAAATATACATACATAATAAATATTTAAATAAAAGTTTCTTTCATACTCCAATAAATAAGAAAATCCAAGTTTACCATTCAATAAATGATATTGATTTTACAGATATTCTCAGATTCACTGTCTACTAATTGTTAATCCTGGTATGAAATATGTATCAATGATTAGTTACATTGTAGATTTGTTGCAAATCTCTCCGATAACAGTTTGTTTACCTACCAGTTACCTACAGTAATACTATGACAATTCAACGTGGACAAGAGGACAATGAACTTATGTACTCAAGGTATAAACTTTGTTTAGGTTCAGTGATTTTGCCATAAGAGTTAATAGTAGATTATGCACCAAGGGGATAAAGTAGTGTTTTATGTCACGGGCGACATAGGACTCTAGGGTTAACACCCGAGCGTAGCGAGGGTGTTAAAGAGTTAAATCACGAGCGAAGCGAGGGATTTAAGACTAGAATCCGAAGTGTAACGAAGGATTCAAAGTCACCCAAGACAAAAACACCTTTATCCCTGTGGTACATACTCTACTTTTCACACCTACTGCGTGATAATAGAAAGAAATGGTTTTGGATCTACATTATTTGACAAAACAGAGCGCTTTGTTGTTATTTTTAACGTACGAACTTCAAAAAATGCAGCATACGCTACCCGAAGAGATTTTCTTTGATTGACATTATTATACCTACAATAGGTATCAGGACGTCACAATCGCAAGTAAAATAGTTTCCTAGACAAGCGCGCTCCATCGTAGACCGTAAACGTCGGTCAAAACTAGCGCGATCGGTGGTCAAGTTAAAGTTTCCAATAATAAAAATATAAAAACAACCGTAGTACAATATCAAAAAATCAACAGATGTTTCAGTTATAGCATATTTCATTCTCTTTGGTTGCAGTATTCGTGCCTGTTTTATTTCTTTTTTATGTTTTATTCTCGGTAGCCAGTTCGATTTTCGAGTGAATTCTTTTTGTTATGGGCCGTTATGGTAGAAGTATTCGTCCCTGATTGGTCTCTGACAATCTAGTAGGCTTAGGTTCTAAATTCAATTCACATTATATCACAGTGTGTTATAATGAAATCCCATACAACATTACAGCCCAAGGGCGTAAATGTAGTACTTTGGACCCTCTGTACATGATATAAAAAGGAACATTATTGGGCAGGTGGTGTGAAAAATCTTTATACTATATTAAGAAGACTTTCTATCGAACAGGATTGTAAGCAGTTTACAAACAATGAAAGTAAAATCAAGTAGCAGTTTTCTGCCTTCCGAGTAAAGTGACAAAATAACACATACCACAAGCTCAGTTTAGGGCAATTCAAAGCTTTACAAATGTGAGATACTTACATACGTACCTCCTACTAATCACACTTGGAATTTAATGAGCAATGCGAGAGAGAGCGAAGGATTTCTCGTCACAGAATACGTACGCTCTTTCTCTCTCATTATGTGACGTGATTTGTGACTGAAGTTAATGGCGTAGAGCTTTTGTACTGTTGCTACTCTTACCGCGAGAGGGGTTGGTGTAACTTTAAATTAAATGCCCATTCAGTTATACGTCATCTTAAATTAGAGGCTTTGTGATCGTAACGAGGTTTTATGATATTTTATTGTGTAAATTTTCCGCCTAATTAGAACAACCAAGAACGCTCCCTAGTAGCTTCAATGGAAGAATGAAGAAGGCGAAAGGATAAATTATCGGCTACACACAAATAAAAATCTTGTATAACAGATCCACATAAATAATAACAACATCACAATATATTTACCTAAAATTCTAACCGTGTTTATTCACGACTGCTCGTTTTGTTTAAAATGAACAACTTTCTCGATGGCGTTCAAAACTGAAACTGAAACAATAGATACCGCGAAATACTTATTTCTGTAACAAATACGCAAACGAAGCGACTAAGTTCGCGAGTCGGAGGGAAGCGGGCCCTGATTTCTCCCGTCTATAATTAAACTCTCAGCGGATAAAGAACAAACTTGGGGTCGGGAGACGTCACGCAACAGCCAACTTAGAGTGAAAAGCCGCCAGAAATACGATGTAGCTTGTCTGATTTCAGTGAAACTTGCCGCAATCGACCGACTCCGCGCCAAGTTTGCACACAACAGATCGTTGCCCGAGCAACAATGCTTCCTCGAACAAAAGCTCAGCAGAAAATACTTTACTGGTTTGCGGTCAAATTCCACTTAATTTTTCTATATAAAAAATATCTAGAAGTTCTAGCATAGCTATAAGCACAGATTACAGTTACAAAATTAAACTAGGTATTCCTTAATGCGTACAGCGACAGTGACTCTGTCCATAACAAAATACGATAGGTTTGTAGTTTTAATAGCAATGCAGGACTGTGGTATTTTTAGTTTATCTTCACTTATTAGACAAAAAAATGCAGTACATTACAAAACGTCTTAAAATAGAGAACCTGGGCAACCGAGCTCCACTCGGATTTCTTATGACTGAAAATATGAGCAAATCCGGTTTCACTAAAAATTAAACCTAGCAAGATCGATTTATCGTCCCCTAATCTACCTACAAACCAAATTTCATTAAAATCGTTGGAGCATTTTCCGGGATTCATATTATATACATACATATATACAACAATTGTTCGTTTACAGGCACTAGTATCTGGGCGACCAAGCTCCACTCGGATTTTTTATGACTGAAAATACGAGCAAACCCGGCTTCACTAAAAATTCAACCTAGCAAGATCGATTTATCGTCCCCTAATCTACCTACAAACCAAATTTCATTAAAATCTTTGGAGCCGTTTCCGAGATTCAGAACATACATATACATATATATATACATATATATATATACAAGAATTGCTCGTTTATATATCTCGTATTAAATGACTTAACTCATATCTTCACTCACACATATATTATGAAGAGAAGCGGTACTTTTTGTTCTGGTTTGTTCATTTCTATTTTATTTTAGACTAGATGACCCGGTGTACTTAGTATCACCTATCCTAACGACATTAAAACTCTCCCTTCGCTAAAATTAACACTTTTCTCACCATTTAAACCTTCCCTGGACTACGACAAACATATCAAAACCAAAATCAGCTAAATCGGCCCAGCCGTTCTCGAGTTTTAGCGAGACAAACGAACAGCAATTGACTTTTATATATATAGAGATAGAGATAACTATAGAGATTGTCTATTATGCCTTTCAATGAGATACAACCATAATCAAACCTGGATTCGACTTTACAGTTTCGAACCCATAGAAATCATATATGTAATTCTGGTTATACCAACAAGTCTTAGTTGTAAAATAAATTTAATTAGCAAAACGTTTTGCTTTATCATTAAAACGTTAGAGCCTAGTTTACTAGCTGCATTTATTTGCCCCAGAGTAATTCCAATCTCAAGCTTTGTCATCGTTTACGATTAGTTTCACATAAAACGACTATTAAAAGCGCATCAAGTTCGCGTTTCACAGCATCATGTATCAAACGAAGTCTACTTAAAACGTCGAGTGTTCCATTTTCCATTAAGGCATGCGTAAGACATTACAAGAGTTTATAATTTGTTTTGAAGTGGCGAGAATCAAGTAAGTATCTTACACATTTCTGCGTACGTTATGGCGAGAGGTATCTGCGTTCAAGTTATAACGGAAACGGAGTAACAAGTTAATGACATGTTCGCGGTCGCAGGTACTTTCGATGAGAGGGTTGTGCCTCCGTTACAATCGGCTGTTTCCTTCGTAAAGGGCGTTTCATACTACGCTTCGATCTATGTGAGAATGCATTAATATTTTTTCCTTGCGTATCACATGCTTGGCCTTGGCGTTCGATCCGGCACAGCATATCCGCATATCATACGCATACTCGTAGACATATAATATTACCTAACTTTTTCAAGCTACTCTAAATAACATCCTATTTTTATGTTACAGTAACTAAATTTCTTTTATTATTATTTTCATGGTCAATCTACCTATAGTATGGCATGAATAGGCTAGGCATTTGACTACATCTCATTTTATAAAATGATGCTATCAACTAAGATAGTCATATACTAGTAAGATTTGAATTTATGAGGAAGGAGACGAGAGGACAGAGTAGGTAGGAACATCGAGCATAGATTTTATTAATCTATGCTCGATGGGTAGAAAAAAATATTTATTCTGTAGTTTAGGATTATAAGACTATAAGAGTGGGTATAACAGCAGCTACGATGCGATAGTAACGCTATTGTATTATTTTTTGTAGAGGTATGATTATTTTAAAGACCAGGTTACTGACTCCGCCTGTCCACTTTTGCTCATTATTCAACAGTCAAGCAATTAATGTGCAAGCGGTACGGGTTGTCAGATTAAAACACCAATATTTGCAGCGAAATTTTTAAGCATGATAAGATATAACGTCTATTATCTCACAGTAACAAGCGCAGTGTATTGTCACATAGAATTTTGAACTGTTGAAGTCCACAGTTCTATGTGGCCTGTTACCAGAGTTATAGTTAGTAAAAATCTATAAAAATATCCTGATGAAACAGTTTTGTTAACTTAGTGTGAAAGTTCTTTAAGAACAATTCAATGTGTCGTTAAATTCCGCCGCGTGGGTACCTGATTAGGAATTTTCCGGAGCAGGAAATCCTTTTGTTGGTCGAGTGGTGCGTTCCTGTTATTTTCGCCCCTCGTGTTTCGTGCCCCAAAGACCCACAAGAGCAGCTGAGCCGGCTTTGCGCGATCGATGATTGTGAAATTGTAGGTATTACACGAACTTGGGGAGCCGGGCTGTATCATTTGTGTTCATTTTCATAAAGCTGTTTATGATAAACAAATATATCTATAAACTTGAATATAGCAATTTATACTTTAAAACTTGATTTTACATAGGTTGCTTAATAGTTAGTCTGGGATAAAAAATAAGGAAAAGAAAAGTAAATAATAATTGTCGATTATGCCGCTCAGTAGTAAATGCCACAGGCAGCGAGCGTAGTATAGATTTTGTTTAAAATTACGTTATTTGACTAATCAGTTAAGTTTATTATTAAACCAGCCAAGTGCAAGTCGGGTTCGCGCAATGTGTCTGCAGCTTGCACTTGCAATCGGCCAGTTTTATTATTATTTTAGTGTGTGACCGTTGCAAGTTTAAGGCATACACATACATAATACGTATTACCGTTCCGACAATATAGTTAAGGTAAAGTAAAAATAGACGTTTGTTATATGGACTTTTACAACTTATGCCCCTATTTTGCCTCTATTATTACATAATTGTCAATAAAGAAACTACAATTTATCAGGCGAAAATTTCAAATAAATATCTATTGCGATGGGACGGGACAGGCTAAAGAATATCTGTTACGGTTCAAAAGATAGGACAAACAGACTACCGAGACTCAGTAATAGGGTTCCGGTTACATCTTTTGGGCACGGAACCTTAATAGTACACAAGATATTATATTATTTACAAGATTTCATATTTGGAGTACTTTGTGGAATTATAAAAATATATTTCTTAAAAAATAGTTAAAGAGTACCTACCTACCAGTCGCTATTTATCAACAAAAACCCGACAAAACCACAAACTCGCCATAATCTTGACCATTATCCGTCGCATAAATAACGGGCGATCCTGTATTTTATATATCACACAAAAATGAGCTTCATAATTCTCCATTACACGTTTCCAATAGCCGAAAGTATAAAAATGAGGGTAGCGTATTTGTAACGGCCATTACAAAATATTCGAAGGCTCTCGACCCTTGTTCGACCGGGCTTACTGAAACTTGGGGGTGATCGATTCTTGCGCTACGTTACACTGCCACACGAAAATACTACGCGCGTGATACGGAAATATATTATTTCTATTATTTTTCCTTAAGATAACAAGCACACGGTCTGCCTGATAGTTGCTTGTGGGTACGATTAAACTTATCTGTACGGCCAGATTTGAAGAATGAAGAATGTTTTTATTCCTTTTTACCTCTATTTCATGAAAACAGCAATTTGCAGCTTATGGTAAACATAATTGTCGGTTACGTAAAATCACTGTAAAAAAATATAAACGCGTATTGTTTTGAATAATTCTAGTAAAATTACTTATATTATTACGAAAAAAGTTCGTTAGAGGTTACGAAAAAAAATCATTTTTTTTTGCGAGAATTGAGTTAATAAAAAAAAACATAAAAATCTTTAATAATCTCCCATTAAACTTAAAGGAAATAGAAAACTATAGCGAATTTACAAAAACTTTAAAAGAAATATTGCTATCAAAAGCTTATTATAATTTAAATGAATACTTACAGAATAAAACATTTACTATTGATTAAATCTGGCAGCGCTTCATATTGTCCCATCACTATTGTTTGCATTGTTGACATTATTGATTAGTTAAGTTTAGAATTATAGATTAGATTAATTATTGTTTAGATTAGACAGAAAATATGGAATAAATATATCCGCTCTAACAAAATTGCAACACCCTACTAGGGTCATTATGTAATTACCAAACAGTTAAAACAACATCTTAACATAATTATGTACATAATGTGGCAATAAAGATTTGATTGATTACAAAAATTATAATTATTACAAAAAAAATATAGCCTTTGCCACTTAGGGAGTGAAGACGAATCTAACAACACATTGTACATAAAAATCGGTCAAGCCGTTTAGGCTGTAGGCGATCACATAGATACATACATACATACACTTGAAAAACATAATCCTCCTTCTTACGCAGTCTGGTAAAAATTTAAAGTCTAATATATCCAATACAATCCTGGGCATTAATTTTATTTTATTTTATTATTCCCATACACCGGGCAGTTTAGCTCTATTGTACTAGGGCTACACTGCGTGGTAGTTTGTTAAATATTTTAATCAATAAACCTTATTTTAAATGATTTTATTGTGTTCCATAATTAATTTGCTAATATTGTATATTTTTAAAACGTAAAGATCGAAATATGTTACTTTGGACGGAAGGTATTGGTATGCCATCTCACAGGTTCTCCTAGTTTGGGTACCAATGCACTTTTACTAAGATTGTGTAATTTGATTCTATCCTCATATGTACTGTTTTCTTGTGAAGTCTGTTGTAATCAAATAAATTTCATTTCATTTCAATAAATACTCAATAATTAATTATAAGAAAGTATGGGCATATTTATAAAATGTCATGTCCGCAAGTGTATTCCGGAGAACTAATGCTCTTGTCATGCCGAATGAACTGTAACTATCGTTGCGTGCGGCCCTGTCTTTGGGTAACGTACCTCACGGGTCATCTTTTGTCTTTTGCCAGTTTCTCATTGTATTCCTCTTTTTTCAAGGGATTCCAGTTGAGGATATTTGTTGTAACTTGTTTTTATACCTGTGTATCTATATTATATGCATACTTATTTATGTTACTAAGGTAACTTGTCAGATGGTTTGTGTAAGTACCTAATGCCATTTTCAGATTTTCTGCGAAAGTTTAATAATACGATTTGTTTTAAAAAGTACAGGACTTGAGTTTTTGGAGTTTTTTTTTAAATCTCAGTCATTTCTAGTAAACTGGAAAGACCTGGGTATATATATATATATATATATATATATATATATATATATATATATATATATATATATATATATATATATAATATATATATATATATATATATATATATATATATATATATATATATATATATATATATATATATACCCAAGTCTTTCCAGTATATATATATATCGTAATTGGTAATTTTATTTCTATATTATGTTCACCAGTACATTTATACAGGCTGTAGTGAAAAGAATATATTGGTATTAAGCCCGGGGTCCCACAATTTTGATCGCAGACATAGCAAGAAAAGAAGGGGAGAGAAAGCGCGAATTACAGTCGCGTGGTGTTAGAAACAGTTAATGCGTGGTGTTAGTCGCGTGGTGTTGAAAGTTACAAAAGTTAGGCTCTTTGTTTAAGTGCAATTTGTGTAGGTTGATTTCAATGTCCATAATATGCTGCTGAAAAGCTTCATATATCATGTGCTTGACGTCAATCAGTAGACGTCATTTTATATCTTCTAAAATGTTGGTGTGCATAAGGTAGACGGTCAATTTCGAGTTAGACTCTTAAGGGTAGTCATAGGTGTAGTGAATGATTATCTATATTTAAAACAGAAAACAGATTTCGGATAAGTACCACGCTTATAACAGTAGGCGTATGTTTGTGTCCCGTCGCTAGGCGATGCGGGCAGGTGCGGCGGTTCGCTGCTAATATCGATCGACCTGTACGTGACGTAGGGTTTTATCAACTACTTGTTTACTTTTTGAACGAATAGAGACATTTATTATTATCAAACAATGTTATTCGTATCAATATAAATATCAAATTTGATATTTGATTTTTATTTATTGTTTGAGCTAGCAACCATTGGTAAAATATTACAGGAGAAGGGGTTTTGGTAAATTTTTTGAAAACGCTACATTTGCAATACTTGAAAGTCTTTTTATGGTTCCGTTACCTCAAAAGGAAAAAACGGAACCTTATAGGATCACTTTGTTGTCCGTATGACCGTCCGTCCGTCTATCAAGACATGTATCTCGGAAACGCGTGAAGGTATCGAGTTGAAATTAAAACCATATACGCAGATCCATAGTCTCATGCTGCAGAAAGAAAAATCAAACTTTTTAGTTTTTATAAAAAAAAGTTACACCCGAATATATCACAAAAAACGGATATTTCGACACTCGCAAGTGAATCACTGAAAATAACTGTGAAATTTGGCAATAAGCATTGTGATATTGTTGTATAGTACACAAAATGGGCAAAATCCGAAAACTATTCATTTTTTTTAATCACAATAAAATAGGGTCTTTATGCTAGGAAGGAGGGTCCAAAAGTGCTTTAACCATATCATGTAGGGTATCATATGAAAGAGCTTAGCACTTGAATTAGCACAAGCTAATTAGTTTAAGCTTTAATTATTTCTACGATGTATATTTTTCGGTTTATGAAGGAAAATATAAAAAAAATTATACAATTTCTCCCTTTTATCTACTAGTTTGTATGGAACCCATGATGGGCGACTCTGACTCGCACTTGTCCGGTTTTTTTAAGTTTTACCTTCAAATGTTCTAAACAATAAATACGCATTTACTTTAATATTAATATTAAATACTTATTAATTCCGGCAGCCTTGTCGGGAGACCGTCTGACTTGCGATCCGCAGGTCCTGGGTTCGAATCCCGCGGCACGCACCTCTGTCTTTTCGAAGTTATGTGCGTTTTGTTGATTGCCGGCAACTTCAAACGCTGAATGGAAACATCGCGAGTTCTCAATGATCTTGAAGATGTGTGAAGTCTGCCAACCCGCACTTGGCCAGCGTGGCAGACTATGGCCTAACCCTTATCACAATGAGAAGATGGCCCGCGCCCAGCAGTGGGACAGTTTGTATAAACAGGGCTGATAAAAAAAAAATATACCGAATGAAATTATGAATTACCGAATTAATCTTTTCAACAATTTGACTGCAGCTAAGAAGCTAAACAGGGCGCGACCCACAAAGCCCATTACGGCATCTCTTTAAAATTTCACGCGTTCCTCATCTTTTGAAAGCCTAATTAAAGTCGTCAACGGTTTTATAACCCAAAGGGACGTTAACGCGAACTTGCGCGTTTTCGTTACAAGCATACAAAGTAATGGGTTACAGTTATTGCTCCCTGTTGTTTGGTTGACGTAACGCAATTACAGCGGAGTGCGGCGCTGCACGCGACCTCTCGTGTCTGCCGCATGTAACGCGAGCTCAGGTACGTCGGCTGTAACCTGTAACATGAGATTATTCACGAACTCCGTCCTAATAGCTTCACTTATTCTTCTTTAACTGGTGGCTTTGCGAGAAGCAGACCTTGCGACCATACCATTATGTGCAACAGAAATACGTCATGTTCAAATGTATGAGACTAGTCTATTCTGATGCTTGTGATGAGACCCGTCTAATGAAATTCAAACTATAGTAGATAATTTCCATACAAAAAAGATGTGCCTAATTAATAAATAATGTTCCTTTCATATCCGATTCTGCTACTATTGCCACGACCCTATTCAGGATAGCAGGAATGTAACGGGTCCGTTTCCGAAATAATTTGCCTTAAAGTCAAATATATTCAAAGCTATTAATAACGATAACAATGCGTCAATACCTAAACCATTTATCACATCCGAGAGGGAGTCGCTATTTAGCCCTCCGGTGGTGGTAAGGCAACGTTCTCTTATCTACACGCAGCCTAATATAACAACCTTGCCACAAGAGGAGGGGAAAACGAAAATGTTTATGGTATTAGTGAACTTTCCCCAACTTGTTTTTATAGCGTAATTTTGATGGATTTTTTATTGTCGCCAAAGTGGGGGGGGGGGGGGGGGGGTCATTAATGTCAACCGACATGATTGACGGTCTAACGACATGGTGGGTATTAAAAAGTTACGTTGAACGGAACGGCCAATACAAAGGGCATAAATTGTCGGAAGCATTTAAAGTCCATGCAAACACACAATGGTTATACAATGTTGTCACGGAAATTGGAAAAATATATTTCCCCTGCTATCAATCTTCACTATGTAACTATGCGTCTACGTGAAGGCGAACCATCAAAGCTAAGTAAATATTGTGTGAAAAAACAACGAAGCTCCCACGTTTGCTGTACGGAAGCCGATGTCAGCTTTATAGAGCCCAATAGAGGCAGACGCGGCTCAAAGGAGCAAAAAGCCTGTCCCATTACGAGGCACACGTCGCCGGAAACCACAAAATACCCAATTATTCTAACGCGTGAAGCCAAAAAAGGGTTGGACTGAAACCAAGTTGTCGAGTGTCCCGTTCCACTTTACGAATGCATAAAGCGAAATGTGGCCCTACTAATGTTTCGTCGGCCGACTCGCTTGCACTTTTTCTAATTTACTAATTTCGTTCTAAGCAAAGTTTCAACTTTTCGTTTAATGTTTGAACGGGCGAAAACGAATTTCGAGCGTCGAAACTTTCCCATACGCCGCCTTTATTCAAACAGCGTCGGAAACATTTATATCCGAACACAATGATGACTGACAATATTATTCAGGTTAAATTACCTATATAGACAGGAATTGACGGCCTCGTGTCAATTTATAACCTTACGAAGGTTTCAGAAGGTGAAGCAATTTTACGGAGAAAACAGTTTTCCGCTGAATTTTTGTGTAAAATGTCATCAACGATTGTGCAAATATTCTGCTGATACTTACTTTTATATTACCTTTATTCTCATAATACTTCGGGCTTTCGTTATTATTTACAACGAATTGAGATTTATGCGGCGGCACTATTTTGCGCCTATAAAATATTTTATATATGAAAACTTTTATAAAATTTGCTCAATATGTTGCGTGATTTAATAAACGCCGCATGTGGGACGATATTGTTCCAAAGTATCAAACTTGCTCAAGATATAAAAGTTGTAGGTGACTCGAACCAGTAAACCGTGTTACATTCTACGCTTTTGTAATTTTGCGATTCTTCGATAAGGAATCAAAATACCTAACACTTAATATTTATTTTGATAGTGGTCAAGGCAAGGCCACCCGATATAGCAAAAATACACATTTTTGCTACATAAACTTTAATGGGTGATAAATCAAAGTAATTTGGTCAAAACAATGGAGGAAACGAATGAAAAAAACTGCGCCATTTTCATAAGAGGAAAAACAATAACTCGAAGTGAAAGCAAGGGCCGCCTTTTAAGGGACATAAATCAAAAACTGTACGTACCTACGATATCCCCGGCGTGGCGCGGGATGGGCACTTTCACTACGGGTTTTTCGGGACACATTGGGATTAGTGTTGTTTTTACGATTCACTTTCTACTCTCTGTTGTTTCTTTATTGGTACCGTAAAAAGTATTGGTTTAATCTGGTTTCCTTGTTTTACATGCTGGGCACTTGGACAACAGATCGAGCAGATTGGGGGAGTTCACGAGGAAATTGCTTTATTTTCCAACGGTATCGTAACCGTACCGTTATTTTCGTATTGTGCTGATAGAACTGTAAAAATAATCAGGAATGGAACTATGGCTTTTTGATTAATTTTTAATACTAATGTTTTTTTTTTTAAATAAACATTATTAACTAATAATAAAAATATTAGAATTTAGCTAAACATTACTTAAACGCCGTCTTTGTTTGAACATTCTTATCCCAACTTAGACCGAGTTCTTCACCTAGGTACTTTGTTGTTAAATGCAATACCTAACAACGTTCTGCCTCCTGGAGCATCGCTCGAGGTGCCTTTTGAGTGATACTCTTCCTTTATGTCATCATATTTCATCCATTTAGATATTCCTGAGAGCATAGGAGTCATATAACAGATTAAAATCCACCATAGCTAAACATATATTAGAGTCCATTTTGACTTGACGGTGCACTTCAATCTCAGACTAGTTAATGCAATGTTCTGTCACTGCACACAGTAAAATTTGCTTTAACGAATTCAGTCCAGGGTGCTGCGATACTAACGCTGATAATTCAACGTAAACGGATTTACTCGAACCGTTGGAACCCAGAGATGCATATTGTTTAATACTCACCAGACTAGGTGAACGTAAATTTAAAACACAGCGTCTGCACCGCGGCAAAAGTTATATACTTTATGAACATTCACGCCGTAAAAACAAAGCTGAGGATTAACATGAAAATTAAAAACACGCGCCGGCCACTAGCGCAAACATCGTTAAAATATTTTAATGTAATTTGTATGCGACGAAAATTAAGATAAAGAAATAGCGCGAGGGCATCGCTTCAAAGAAAACATTACGCTGGGAATCCAGTGCTCGTTATGAAGTGACAAATTGACGAAATTTTTTCCCCTAAAGCTTGGAGAATTAGCGTGATCAATTGCGTTCTTCGGCAGTTCTCAGCTTCATCCCTTTTCCTCTCTCAGTATCGCATAGAGTTGTCTCTTTTTACAGAATTAAAGTATAGCCATGTAAGAAGAACTCCTGTGGCGCTTTCTGCATTTTAGTACTTTTTTATGGTTTCAATAAGAACTTCGTCTTCATTTAGGTTTTATTTGATATTTAAAAGTTACGTTACTAACTTTACTATATTTGGAAATGCGTTTTACCTAAGTAAGTATTTCGATAACACCATCATCGATAATCTCAAATAATACATTATTTATGATATTATTATTATAAGAAGTGTAAATTAATTACCAATGTACCTAATATTTCATATTTTTCGTTGATGGAGTGTAAAAATTAAAGACATAAAAACCATAATTATAATACATACTTTTTCTTCACCTGTGAATACGATGATCTAACACTTTTTTTTGAGTTTCCGGCAGCCTAGTGGTGAGACCGTCCGACTTGCGATCCGCAGGTCCTGGGTTCGAATCCCACGGCATGCACCTCTGTCTTTTCGAAGTTATGTGCGTATTGTAGATTGCCGCCAACTTCAAACGGTGAAGGAAAACATCGTGAGGAAACCTACATGTCTGAGACTTCTCAATGATCTTGAAGATGTGTGAAGTCTGCCAACCCGCACTTGGCCAGCGTGGCAGACTATGGCCTAACCCTTCTCACAATGAGAAGATGGCCCGTTCCCAGCAGTGGGACAGTTTGTACAAACAGGGCTGATAAAAAAAAAAAAAAAAAAAAAAAAAACACTTTTTTTAACTTCTATTACTTAAGAAACCTACGACACCAAGATCTATGTCCTGATAACGTGTAGTATTCTTCCGTATGAATTTTCTATCTAATCTAGCTTAAGCATAACGTTTATATTTGTCAAAGCAAATCATAAAGTTACTAACATGTGACGAAAAGGTCAAGCATTGGGATCACGATCTATTTTCAGCGTATACCTGCCCGGGAAACTATTTGGGTTAAATATTACGAACGGTGACCGTTAGCGATATCATAGTCGACAGATTTGTACGATTCAGAGATAGTATCTTTGGGAATTTACTAGTCTAGTTCATTGATAAAAAAAAACCTTTTTATCAATGGTCTAGTTACATTTATTTATTCTAACGGCGAAGTAACATTGTTATTTACCTATATTTATCCTTTTTTTGGCTTTGTTCTGAGTGACTAAATAGCAGATAACGTACCGGCTTAAGAAAACCTGATTTATTTTTATATAGATCCTCAATTAAATCGTCACGGTAGCAAAAAAAAAACGTAGTGTATCAACAGTATCGTGAAACTGACACTTTGACAGATATTAATTTAATATCAAAACGAATCGATTTATCACACTTTTAAGCTGATAATTTAGACATCCTGCTGATAGATTTGGGAAAAACCACTTTCTAGTCCAGATGATAATATATTTCGAGCGGAAGAAAGCTGGCATTTGTGAGAACTATCAATCAGTATCTTCTAAAGCCCTGCAAGTGACAATTATGAGAGGGTCGTAGCCGAGAGGTTATGGATAGCCCGCGCCCCGCGACGCTAGATAACGTAATTACGGGGCTGGTATTAAATGCCGCCCATTACTCAACTAACAAGGCTGTACATTCATCTCTAACTGTGGGCTACAATCTACATGATTATTATGATGCTTTGATACTGTTGTGTTACCGGGTGCGCAAACTATTGAATTGCAAATTGATTTATTTATTTATCTGAATTAAGTACCCACACTACACATTTATGTATAAAATGGTAAATACGGCTTACTGCACATATTAACTATAATCCTGTAAGCGATATTTTATGAATTAACTGAGTAAAATCTTAGATATCAATAATAGAAAGAGTTAGCAGGTGCCCGTTCTAAACATTCATACATATAATTATGGAACTAGATAAAAAAAACTATGGAACTGTAGAGGCACTTACTCCCATTATAATAGAAAAGTAATCCTAGAAATCGGTTCTCAAATGGTAAAGATACACGATATTATAATCGAATAGAAAACCTGTCTTGAGAGTGGTTAAAAATTAAAGATGCATATTCCCTATATTAAACAGTCAAAAAATACAGCTAATAATGAAGAAGAAATTGCAGATATATTGTACTACTAGTTTTGAAGCAGGATACTTCCACTGTCAAATTTCAATTTCACGTAACCTATATGACGCGATGCCAAAGCGGCCATCACGATATTTTGGGAACAATACTCGTTGTTATCATTTTACGAACAATAACCTAAATATTCAGGATTTTTCATAACATTTATTACATAACAACTCATATTGCATAGCACGATTCAAGTAGGTATTCTGGAGGCGAGCGCCGAACGCACAGAATTATTCACGTAAGCTTGTTCCTTCCCAGCTATTTCTTTATTACATCCATTCTGGCCGCCTCGCCGCCTTATTTCACGTGTTTTTATTGTTCTGTTTTAAGGTTTACAGAAACACAAAGGGGAACAGCGTAGAAAACCTGGCTCTAAGTATTTTATAGTGTAATTACCCGCGTATTCGGTGATCGAATTAGGAAAAGTTTACTGATATTTGCTGGAGGATCCTAATTTTGCGTTATCTAAATCTCGTCGAGGCGGCTATTTCAAGAATATCAGCGTATTTATACGAGATTAAGGTCTATAATTTCAAGAGAAATTCTATTTTAAATGTAACTAGACAATAGTTGTACTGTTGATTCAAAGTATCATATAAATCTCCCAGCTTCGATCGAAACATTCTTTGAAGACGATATTTATATATACCTAATCTGATACTATCTACGTCATAAGAGATTCCAAATTTCGAAATAAAACTTATTAATGAAATAGGAATACATTTACTAAAAAGTCCAAAATAAATGTTGAAAGAAATAACTTATAAAACTATTTATACGTGCTACATATATAAGGTGGCGATCTTCTCAGTACCTATATTTTTTATGTTAAATAGATCTGCGATTGACCACCAACTCGCCTGATATTAAGCGACAATATGGCCGAGGATGAAGCTCGTTGATCTAGAAGATATCTATTCACTCTAGCCTTGAAAACTTCAAGATTAGTTAAAGTTGAACGATAGTTGCATTACCTTACCTCGAAATATCAGACTCATTTTTGATATTTCGCGTCTTTGTCGTTATACCTACGCAATTGGTATTTTGCGTAAATATTATTTAGCGAACGCAAAACACCAAATCCAAAATGTGGCATTGTCATTTTCCGTTTTTGAAATTAAGCGTCAAAAAAAACTTGTGTAGGCACGTGTGAAGTTTTCACGTACTAACCATAATTTGCTTATAAAATATAGTCCAAATCTATTTCGATAATGGCAAACCAGAGTATCGTTTCCTAGCACAAGACCGGACTAATATGGCTAGCTAAATAATATCAGGTCAAACCTGGTTACAAAGACTCCATCTCAAAATAAATCATATTTGAAGCAGTATTCAATGTTTCATTGTAGTTCTGCAAGAGCTCCATTGTAATCTAGGTATATCTGTCTTATTATACATACTTAGGTATAATAAGACTGTAACGGGTCAAAATCTGTACATTAAATATATTTGTCATTTTTTGATTGGAGGATACATTAATATCGATACAGAAGGCAAAACAGCAATTTTGACTGTCTGTCTGTACGGTGTGTGCGATGGACGCCGAAACTACTGGACGGATTTGAACGAAATTTGGCAGGATTATTACTTATATGTAGAAGGATCTGGCATACTTTTTATCCCGAACAATTTGACAGTTCCTGTGGGATACATTAAATTAAACAATAACAACATAATCGTTCACCACGCGGGTGGAACCGCGGGGCGCAGCTAGTTTAAAAATAAATTCTCAAGTTTAGTAGGTATCTAAGTTTCACGTGAACAATTCGCCGGATAGGTATTTTTGTGTTATCAGGCGGCGACACGACGACGGCAGCCAACAGGAGGGAATTTATCGCCGTTGCCTTGTTAACTTGTAAATGTATCGGCTTGTTAGTTCGGCTTATCGGCTACAGGGTAAAAACTCTAATGAGTTTTCGACGCAGGTATGGAAGACCACGCCCACCGTCTTAAAAAAAACTTTAAAATACATACGCTCAACCAATAGGTACTGTTTCTTAGTTAATTGCTGACCGAGCGTGCAAACCGGCCGTATAAGATAAAATATGAAACTGAGAAGTGAAATAATACTTTTAGGCTTAGTAGCCTAAAAGTATTATTTGTAAGTATTTTTTGTGGCTTTTATTGATTTAGTGAAAAGTATTTACAGTTAGGTAGGTACTAAAAAAACCTGAAGAGTGCGACTCGCCCACCAGAGTTGAAGTCTTTTGCTTTTGTATTAATATAGCTTTTTATATAGCTTTTTTTTGGCATTTATTTAATACATTTTTTGTCACACCGTAAAAATAATTATAAACCTGTTTTAGCTTGTGCTAATGAAGCTCTCTCATATGATACCGCACACGACTACGATACGATACTGTTAACTCACATATTTTTTCGTTTTTTATTGTTAACTTACTTCAAAATTTGTACCCTCATTCCTTGTATAAGGACCCTATTTTCACCCGACTGCGTAAGAAGGAGGGATATGTTTTTCGAATGTATGTATGTACCTACCTATGTGACAGCCTCCAACGAACTGATTCGGAATAAACAAGTGATTTTACTAGAATTATTCGAAAACACGCGCATTTATAATCTTTTACAGCAATTTTCCGCATACTTTCTCATAAAAAAACGTACACTCAACAGTAACGACGTATCAAGCGTAACGAAATCGTAAGTTAAACTGCTTTTCTGCAGTTGGGTATTTTGTTTTTCTTTTAATATACATACTTGTTTGTGATTAAATGAAAAATTTAGTTTACGTTTTTTTTTTCATTTATGTACAAATACAAATACGAGTACAAAATATTTTATTTCCAAAAGATTACCTACAATGTTACCATAAAACTTAAAATTTTGAGATATTATGTACAATATTGAGTTATGGTAAAATATCCAGGTGCTTGTAAACCCCTGCACTAGGAGAACATGTGCATGTGTACTATAAGACAATGTTTCTCGCCAAATTCCATGGTTCTAGGTCAACGGGACGTACGCTATAGGGTTTGTTTCGCTAGTGAGTGTCAAAATATGCGTTTTTTTGCAACATAAGCAGCTGCAACTTTTTTTTTTACGATAACTGAGAAGTTTCATTTTTTCACAGCTGCAAGGGACTACAGATCTGCGTATATAGTTTTAATTTTAACTTGATACCTCAAGCCGTTCCCGAGATAGAAGGTCTTAACAAACAGACGGAAAGACAGCAAAGTGATTTTTCCTTTTGAGGCTTTAAGGTTCCATACCTTAAAAATGAGCAATAACTTGATTCTTAACACTTTCTGCCAGGGTGTTCTAGTTGCAATCATAATTTGCAAAAAAAAAAACGCATTTACCCAATAAATTATTTTGTGATGAGAAAGTAGCATACACATGATATTATTCTTTGGGTTATTGTTTTTACTAATATTAGAATAAATAATTTCGTAAATCGTTAATAAAATCAATTTCATTTTCGTATTTTTTGTACGTGTAAGAATTCAGGCGGTGAAGACGTGGGCGACCTTTACTAACGTCTTTAACTTGTACTGAAATGTATTATTTCCTTTGATGTTTCTGATGATTTTATTTAGGTGTCCCAATTGAATAGCACCATCAGAGAAGACGAGCCGGCGATGGTCGCCTCAATCTGTCTCGTGCAGTGTAATAGAATCGACGGAGCCGCCGCGCCACGCCGCCCGCCCGGATATGAGCCGTCATCCGGCCGACCGACGGTCGACTCACTGTACCCCACACAGCCTGTTTACTCGCTTTATTGTGTACAAACAACACTTGACTCGGGATTATTGATGCGATATTGAATATTGGAGACGTGTTTGGATTTTGATCTTGTTTTATCGGAGAGCTTGAAAGACGAGAAAACCAATTGCTACTTACTTGATAAATTACCTTCATATTATAATTGTATTATGCGCCTGTCGCTATACATATAACTATATCTATTTCAATTATTTTAGAAAGTGTTTAGAAGCCCACATAGACTAATATAAGTGAATATTGCGGCAAATTTGAAGGCACCACTTAACTAAATGAAGGAGCCGGCGCATTAGCATTAAAGGTATATTATCAATTTCTCATTGAAATGCCAAAAATCCGTACACAGCGATATCGGTCCACGTTCTTGTTACGCAGTGCACAGGAATGGAATTCTTTACCGTCATCTCTTTTTCCAGAGAAATACAATCTTGGAATTTTCAAGGCTAGAGTGAATACATATTTTCTAGATCGACGAGGTTAATAGCAGCGTATTTTAATATAATACAATAATAATATACAATGCGACTCTGTGAGAGCAGACGATAAGCAGGCAATCATCACCACAAAAACACGTATTATTTCGCATAAAATAAATATACTACAAGTAAGCATGCTGTAGTCAAGCAGTTATAGTTGCAGATAATGGTACCTAGTTGTGTGTTAGTGCGAGCGAATGGTCGGGCCGCAAACAATTAACTGTCCCAAACTGACATACTCGCAGAACTGCCACCGGGATGAAACTGACAGATATTGTACACTCACTGCACGATACTCTGACTTAGCAAAATAATTTTAGAGCAGATAATGGTTTTTGTGTTTTAATAAAATATCTCAACTAATATTATTCTAAAAGCGTAAATAACTTTGTCGCTCAGTCTGTTGTGAAATTTGGCATAGCAATATATTCCATTATCATTACCATCATTTGTCACATTCTCATCACTACGTGGGTGAAATCGCGAGGCGCAGCTAGTTTCTTAAGCAACTTTTACATAACAGTGAAACAGTATGTTGTTTGCATTCTAAAGTGCATATGAGTGCAAAAATGACGGCTGGAAATTTTTCGTTAATTTTATTAAACTAAATATTTTACTTATGCTCCATCGTTCCATCATGTCATTATCGTGTATATATTTATCCATCATACCTCAATATACAATTGCAATGAATCCAGTAGAAAAGCTCCAAATCTTACCTGAAACAAATAAAATAAAACCATATGTAGATGGGGAACATACGAAATACTACATAAAAACAGAAACATTTTTTGAATAGATTTAAATTTTATATTGTAGTAAAAAAAAAACTTTTAAACTCATCAATTTGCAGGTACTTTAAACTAAATATTTGTATTATTTGAATTGGTTATAAAACTGCTGAAACAAATTTCTTGAGAATTTTATAACCTCTAAAGTTTTCTCTATGTACTAAATGAAAAACTTATACTATATGAAGTGAATAAGTTTATTAAAAGGATGCGTTCGTTCCTCGACCACACGGTCTATCCAGTCACCACTAACGTAGATTTATTTTGTACAAAAAAAATATACAAATTCGACGTCTTTCCTCACCTACAAGTAGAGGTAAAAAAACAAACAGAATGTACAGAAAATATAGTATTTTCCGCACATAGGGCGATGTTCGTCGAGTCGCTGATCCCCAGCGAACAGTGTGTGTCAGTTGATTGGACAACGGACCTGACGTGAGTGGATTGATTCCATCCCTTGTTCCGATCTAACTGTAGTACACGCGCAGTACGTTAGTTTTGCCTGTTCTCTATTAGTATTATCAGAATATTCAATTCGATACTGATATCTGCATTAGTTTAAAATTAGTATAATTAATAAGAAAACAATATTACTGCAAAAATTTGGGAAACTCACTGTTCATTGTCTGCACACGAAAAGAAACGGAACCCATATAGGATCACTTTGTTGACTGTCTGTTCGTCTGTTAAGACCCATTATCTCGGGAACGCGTGGAGGTATTATATATATGAGACTTATGTATATGAATCAAATAAGCTCACAAAAATGCCCTCTTTTAGCGGTCGAATAGTAAAATGTATAATTCTTAGTATTTAAACAGATATTGAAATTATAAAAAATATGCAAAACAAATTTTTGTTATCTTTAAAATAAATTGCGTATATTTTAATTATTTCGAGTTCTGACGCTTCAGAATTTTACAGTTCGTGGTCACCAGCAAAACTGGATGACAGGTATCTCATATTTAAAATAGAAATATTAAAAAATCTCCTATTATTAAAAGAAAAAAATATCCTAAGCACGCAAAAACCATGCTCACAGCAGTGGCCACAGATTCTGCAGATCTATGCGAGCTTCTAATTTTAATATTTTAATGTACAATTTTATAAATTACATCACATTAGCGATTTGCTTATCTCAGGCTTAAATATATATATATATATATTTAAGCCTGAGATAAGCAAATATATAAATATATATATATATATATATATATATATATATATGTATGTACTTACTGTATCTGAAAAAGTTTTTGAAAAATTTATATACTGGTCTAAAATTGAGTTATCTATGCATAGAACAGCAATAAATAAAATTAATGTGTCTTCTAATGTAATCTTTATATTTCCGGAACATCTGTACTTGCGTCACTGTTTTATATTGTGTATTCTCTACCCACCCGCCTTCCGCGAGGTTTGTTAGTTCCGCGACAAATGTTATTACCGAAACTATCTCCTCCGTTTATTGACCCACTTTCGTAATTATTTTCGGGAGCATATCACGAGATAACTTCGCGGCGCACTAATCACATTACATTTTCGATCATAATCTCCCACGGGAGCCTCGCCGATGGAGCGCCCACAAAACTAATGCATCACAGAATTAACACTCAACTTAACATAACTTAACTTTTAGTGGATCATGAATCAAACTACGATGAGAATAAACTGAAGATGAAATGAAGGATCAAAAAATAACCAACCAATGCGATTTCTTTTTTTCATATACCCCTGATTATAAAATCTCATAACTATTTTGAATTCGGGAAAAATGTACCCACCCACATTTGCAAAAGATACAATATTAAGCAATAAATTATATTCTATTCTAAATTTCAGAGGTTGTCAATACCGTTCAAAGGTATCGCTTTGATGAAGTTTATCAAAGAGCTGGTGTCTATATGAAACATTTCTGCGTATTACACTCTCACGTAGGAATGCTACGATTAATATAAGAATTTGAACACAACAGACACAATGAATATGTATTTATACGATATAATTCATTTATAAAAAAATAACTAAGAAAATAATCCCATTCCACAGGAAATTACAATAAAAAAACAATCGGATAACAAGCAATCCAAAAATATCCAAAAAAAATTTACTCGAATTAACAATGTCTCAAATTTGAGCATTTATTTGTTTTTGTTGTAGTTCCGAGCATCCCATTTCTATTTTTAATTCCGAAAATAAACCAACATTTCAAAGGAAACAAAAAAAAACAAATGTCAGATACCTATCATGTCACCTGATTAGTTGTCAATACCGTTCAAAGGGTTACCTATCTTATACGAATTACGAAATAACGAATATCATTTCCCCGAAGACGAATATGTTTTTTCAAAAGACATTTTATTAAAATCCCGAACGCTCATTTGATAACTCGTCTGACAATCGAATCTTTGTAATACGATCTTTGTATAAGCGGAAACAAAGCAAACCTAATCCAATAACTGTTCGGGCAAACGAAACTGATGGAAAACAAAATTATGGTATCGTGTCAAGTAAAACATCTGGAATCAGGCAGTTCTATGAAACGGATTCAGGCAGGTAAGATTCATCAAACAAATGTATTTCGGGTTATAGATAGGTTACCCGTTTAAAGGTATCGCTTTTATCAAGTTTGTCAAAGAACTGGAACTATACGAAACATATCTTGTGTATATGTGTGTTGTGTATTCTGCTGTCAGGCAGGAAATAGGAATGTAATGTAATGTAACGATTGACATGAAAACTTATAAGCGACAGGCACGACGTACATTTATACGACATAAGTACCTATAACTCATTCATAAAAGAGTAACAATTCAATTCCATTTGAGGGCTCGTGTCACCTGGGCCTCAAATCGTGCTCATGTATCAAAAGCTGGCGCGTAAATCATGCGTCGTTTTAGGGGATGACGTCGCTGTTGCGTCCATATTTCACCGAGCCACGACGCGCGCTTCGCGACACCAATGGAAAATATTTGCAGAGTCGACGGCGACGGTAGACTTCTATACACTGGGCGCCTGAATGTCGGACCAACTGAGAGGGTGACCATTTATAATCGCCTGACATTTCCAACCCTGAGACGTAAAAGGTCGACAAAAGCTTGACGGTATCTTGAAACTGTTAAATGTGATTGCTGTCTTCATTTGTAAAAACGGGACCCTAAGACTTCGCTGTCTGTCCGTCCGTTCGTCCGTCCGTCTATCACCAGGCTGTATCTCATGAACCGTGATAGTTAGACAGTTGAAATTTTCACAGATGATGTATTTCTGTTGCCGCTATAACAATAAATACTAGAAAACAGAATAAAATAAATATTTAAGGGGGCTCCCATACAACAAACGTGATTTTTTTGCTCGATATTGATAACGGCAATAAGTAGACGCTTGAAATATTCGTAGAATATTAAGTTATTTTATTAACTATAAAAATAAATAATTAAATTAAAACAAAATTAATATTTAAGGGGGGCTCCCATACAAAAAACGTGATTTTTTGCCGTTTTTGTAGATAATATATAGTACAGAACCCTTCGTGTGCGAGTCCGACTCGCGCTTGGCCGGTTTTATTTGCTCATTGATATCACCTGCACCTGTATAACTATTCTTTAATATTATTTGTATAAAAGTAAATACGAGTGTATTTGATTGAATTCATACTTTGCTACATGGCCACCCTACTTTTTAAGCTGAACGAGGACGTCTTTGAACTCCGTATGAAAGCTACGCGACACGACCGCTCTACATGACGCGACGCCTTTCTATACGAAGAAATACATATATGTTGTATTCGTAAGATGAAAATACATTAATTTGTTATAACTAGATCAAATTTAAGTACATACTGGGGCTATAATATTATAAAATAGTCATTTGGATAGCACAATAGTATCTTTTACAGTTAATGGAGGGAATAACCAGGGAGGTTATTCGTTCCGCTCAATGGCTTTGTAACGTGATTTTATATACTTACATAGGTATATATGCCTATGTATATAATATAGTGATTGACAAGACGATCAAATAGCTCGCCTCGTATTAAACTTTTCTCTTGTCTATAACAGTCCAATCTCACCCACATCTTTGGACTTGAATAGTTTAAAACTCTGTGTAGCATTGCGCTACGTTCATCATTTTAATAAGATGTAATAGTTATAGGTACCGATTTTTTTGCAAAGATTGCCATTCAAACCAGAACATAATAATAAATAAAATAAATATAAATATTTATGGACATTTCACACAACGCCATCTAGCCCAAACTAAGCAAATCTTGTACTATGGAACTAGATGGCTGATAGAATACATATATACTTTTTTTTTTGTAAATATATACATATATACATAGAAACACCCAGACACAGAACAAACATCCATGCTCATCACACAAATGTTTGCCCTGTGTGGGGATCGAACCCACGACCTTTCAGTTCAGCAGGTAGATGCAAACACACTACCAACTGAGCCACAAGGCCAGTCAAATCCAAGTCAAGGCCAGTTTGCATACTACTGCTTAGCCATTGAATAACTGAAAAAGAGTGGTTGTTCCCCAGGCGGATTTTGCAAGAATCTGTCCCCTACAAAATAATATACTAACTGATGATAATCCTTAGATTTAAAAACTCTCGTCATAAAAAAACAGCTCAATAAATTTCAAGCTAAGGATTCACTCGACTTAATCACATTTAAAACAAACAAAAATAAAACTAAATCAAAATCGTTTAATCCGTTTGGGAGCTTACTAGGCAGACAACAGAAATACACACGTCACTTACAACCTCCCTCTTTCTGGGTCGGGGGTAAAAATGGGACCAAACTTATGCATTACATTTTAACCTTGTTTGTTAAAGCGGGCAGTGTTTATATGGAATACTCCACATACCTATTTTATAAGCTCACTTTAAAAATAAAGCTTTAAAATATGCTATATAAAGCAGAATAAAGAACATAATCAGCAATAGATTTAAGACCTTATAACTATTAACAACTAACCTATTATCCTATTAACAATTACCTAATATTAACAGACTATGGCCTAACCCTTCTCACAATGAGAAGATGGCCCGTTCCCAGCAGTGGGACAGTTTGTACAAACAGGGCTGATAAATAAAAAAAAAATTAACAAGAAAAATAAAGAATTTGATTTTGAATTTGAATATTTCGTTTGTCACGACAAATAATGTTTGCACATTCAAAATGACATAGAAAGTAAACTTATTCGAACATTGGTGGCTGCAAGTGTACAATATGAGGAAGCTAAGTTTTTTTTATTGTTCTCATTTCCTGAGTCACTCGCTCGCATCACCTTTCCATATAAACGTAATTGGTTCCTTATGACGGCACAATTCATCCCCGTACATGCGATATTATGACACGGATGGTTTATTTTTGGCAGAATCTCTTTTCAAAAATTCCTTTGACAAACCGTTTTAGCCAACTGAGCAAGTAGCGGGTTTTGTTGAACGTTTGCAATAGATGACATTTGAAATAAAGACAGTTATTGAGTTTATTGGTATCTTGGCCTGTGAGATGTGATAATAAATGGCTAAGTGCGTGTCGTGCCACGCGTAATGTTCCGTAGTTACATATCAAACTTATGTGATCTTCAAACAGGGTATCTTGTTTGATACTATGAACATATGAGTTAATATATATGAAATTTTCATTTTTAAAACTGAAATGGGACTGGGCCGGCTATGTCGGCCGCAAGCTGGTAGAACTGGCGAGACGAGCCTGACACCTTTGATAAAAATTATAAAAATTGGCACATCAATACACAAACGTGATTCTAACAAAAATTATCACTTCAAAGCTTAATATTTCGTAAACAGATCCCTAAATTGAAAAATACATAGCGATATAGACAGACGGACATAGCGGAACTATAAGGTTTCTTTGTTTACTACGGAACCTAAAAATGATACATCAAGCCATTGAAGAGCTATTCTGAAGGCACCACTTAACTAATTAAAATGTTTAAAATGACTAAATTCAAGAAATAAACGAAAAAAAACTAATCTTTCATTTTGATATGGAAATTTTAAAGACAATGAACGTTCATTTCTATTTCATTAAAAAAAAATTACGTAATAGACGTTTTGTTTCCATAGGCAAAGCAAACCATTCAGAATAAAGTATAATAGATAGGTATAGATACATATTTACCTGGATAAAATTACAGCTCAGGATGCCGAAATAAAAAATCAAGGCCCATCTCATCCCAAAAAGTGTACTTAATTGGGCATTGTTTGTAAATGCCTAATTAAGCACAAAAGTCTGTCTAAAAATTTAACTATATTATTACAACATTTAAACGAAATACCTCAGTGTTTTAACAACACACCCACACATGCTCACATAATAAGACGTAATAAACTCACACGTACGTATCACGTACTAATCACAAAATGTAGTCACCCTGGCAACACTTATCGGGGTGACCACACGCGCGCTGTTTATTTAGGACCCTGCTATAATGGACAGAGGGAATGTTACGATGCGTTGTTCCAACGCCCTAATTGTCAAATCCGAGGGAATGAGCTTCGTCAATTTTAATTTAGCAAAGGGTACCCATCATCCCTTTTTTATTTGGACAGTTTAATTTTAAAAGCTTTACGAAAATTGTATTTCATAAACTTGTATACTTAGATAGCAACGTGATGCTTGGTTAAACCAATGATATTTTTTTAATACACTCGTATAATTTTACAGAAACAGGGAATAATTTTGTTGCTAGTAATAGTAAAAGATTAAAAAATCCCTGATATAAATTTGTGATTTCGTTGACTTTCAAATCGTTCGCTGGCAAATAACGGTGTAAACGAAGATTAATCATGAAAAACTAGGAGATATCTATATAATCTGACCTTGAAAATACCTAAATTATATAAATAACATTAGATTTTGCAAATTTGTTTATGAATTATTATTATTGAATTCGTCATGTATAGGTTAATGTAGCAATTATTTTAGTATAAAAGTTAGAAATTAAAACCACACTCATATTATACCGTGATATACCTATTACTGTCTAAAATTGGTAATAATACAAAAAAGCGGCCAAGTACGGGTCATGCCACGCGCAAGGTAGGGTTCCGTAGTTGCACGTCATAATTTATGTGAATTCTATGAATTATAGGATTAACTACATACTAAAGGGATACTATCAACATAAGAATAAACCTAAGTTAGTTTAAATCAATTTTGCTCTAAATGTTCATTTCTTTCTTCTCTAAGTACATTTATATGTTGATCGGCTATCACCTAATTAACTTGTAATCCTCCTTAGCTGTGATAGTTCTCATTTTAATTTTCGCACGCCCGCAATGTTTTTTGATTATCTAGCTAATGATACCCCACACGATGGGATAGATAAGAAATAAAATTTCATCCCCACTTTACGTGTACGGGACATACCTATTCCAAAAATTGTTTTTTCAAGATATTATTCTACGACTTTCTTGGCATAGCTAATATGCATATCCATACTAAATTACAGCTTTCTAGTACTAATAGCCTTTGAGCAAAGCCGCGGAAGGACAGAGAGACATGGCAAAACTATAAGGGTTCTTTGTTTACTATGGAACCCTAAAACCAGGTAAGTTTAAGGCTAGCAGGAGTAAATTCTACAATTGTACATAGTGTCAATATTGTGTGTCCTATATTTTGAAAGGTCATGGCTGCCGTAACAAAGCGGTATTATAGGGGAATGTTTACGTCTCTCCGGCAGAGAAACAAGGTAGAAATAACTGAAATAAGCTTGGAGGGGTTGAAATTGTGACACGTGATGAAAGTAATGTGCCACGAGCGGAGATTAATTTCGAATTTTGTGTTTGAGCGAGCGATCTCGTTATTGCGTCTAGGTCACGCCGTGACGGATACCAAATTAAATTAAACAGAGAAGTACCTAATACGGATACAATTTTGTCATCATCATAATCTCAGCGACAAGAAGTCCACTGCTGGACATAGGCCTCCCCATGGATTTCCAAAAAGACCGGTTGGAAGCGGCCTGCATCCAGCGTCTTCCTGCCACTTGTATGATATCTTCTGTCCACCTTGTGGCTGGTCTTCCTACGCTGCGCTTGCCGGTTCGTGGTCTCCATTCGAGAACTTTTCCGCCCCATCGACCGTCAGTTCTACGTGCTATGTGCCCTGCCCACTGCCACTTCAACTTGTTAATCCGCTGTGCTATGTCGGTGACTTTTGTACGTCTACGGATTTCTTCGTTTCAGATACGATCTCGCAGAGAGACCCCGAGTATAGCCCTCTCCATAGCTCGTTGCGTGACTTTGAGCTTCCTTATAAGGCCTTCCTTATTAGTAAGTGACCACGTTTCAACGCCATATCTATGTCATCACTGGTAGCACACACTTGTCGTAAGCTTTCAACTTGAGGGACTGGGGTATATTGGACGAGAAGACGCTTTTAAGTTTAAGTTCTATGATGCTCTGCCTACTCAGTAAGCGAAAATAGGTGTGTTTTCTGAAAAGATCTCCGAAAACCTACACTTCTTTGAACTACTTATGTATAGTTTTTAGTATGTTCCGAACTCTCTTTTGTTGATCGTTAGCTAAGTATAATTTATGTATGTCCGCACTAAGAACTAAAACTGACTATTTCATCAGAAAATCAAGTGAAAACGTAGCTTTAAAAGGTACAGAGGTACGCAAGTAACCTACCTACCCTCCTCATGGCTATGTTTACCAGTCTGAGCCACTTCATCAGAAGGGCCTTTGTTATACTGTCAGATATAACATCAAAAATAATTCGCAGGGGACCGAGATTACTCTTCTTGTGTAGAGTGAGCAAAACAATCTCTCCCCGAGAGGATAATTTTTTGGATGCTAACCTCCATCACGTGGTTTTCTGGGACTTAAAAAATAATACTTGCAGTGTTGTGCTTTAGTAAAGTATAGCCCCCATGTTATCGTACTAGAGTGGGATAGTTAGAGTTAAGACTTACTTATTATATTACTGTACCAAGAAAGCTTATGTAATTAATACGAGGTAATAAAATACTTTATAACGATTTAAATGTCTACACGCAATGAAACATATAAAAAAAGCAAGGACTAATTATTAATACATACAATTGTCTAACAAGGTATTAGTAAATAAAATAAAAATACATTTCAAATAAAATGATTAAGAAAAGATGATGAGTTCAAAAAACTGAAACCAACTTTAAACCAGGAGGGGCGTGTCTACATAACTTTCATATAATTGGCTTTGGTAAAAACAACTCACGCAACCTTTCATATACTTAATTGGCTATGGTAAAAACTACGCAACCAAAGTTACCCAAATTTTAAGAGACTATCACTGAAAAGTCATCTTTCTGATTAAAATGAACGTAAAACTGGTTCACAATCGGCGAAGATATCGCGGAATATATTACATACTCATACATGAAAAGAAATTGAAGACCTCCTTCTATTGAAGTCGATTACAATACTGGCAGTTATTATAGGCGTCGCTTGCGTAAATCTGGTAAATATCAAACAAATTGGTACTTATGATAGTGATAACGATGTATGAAATGATACCTTAAATCGGACGTAATCGGGAGATATTCACGGTTAGGTACGGGATAGTACGGGACATGCGGACTCGACGAGATATTCACGATCCCTTGGGACCATGGAATTATCCCTGTGTATCGTTTAGCTTGTTTTTCTTGCTCTGCGCAAAATCCCTTAGCGTATTTCCTTAAAAATATGGGATATAAGATTAAACTTTGTCTTCTTTTTCTATCTCCCTTGGTAAGGCTTCTGTAGCAAAGTAAACCCTTACTAGTTTCGAGTATATAACTTATAATTTATCATAGATCTAGGTATATCTACCAATTACTTAAAAAGCTACCTATGCATTTTAAGGTTATGTATGATACCCAATTAGAACGAATTAGCTTTTACCTACATTGTATTTAGTAACATTATATATTATATTTATTATGGCTGAAGTCGCCTAGTAGAGACATAGACCTAGCAAAAACGTTGCACTTTATTTGCAGCAGGGATACTATGAAGTTGCAGTCGATCATAATAGGCTACGAGGACCCCGAGTGATCGCTGCACGTCCACGATTAATGACCCATCCCTTGAGATCTCTCCGCTTCTTACTTTCCTAATAGACCTACGTGAAAGATATAATGACTGATTCGTGCGATGTAACGAACGGTTTTCATTAATACGGAGCTCGGTGGTCAAATTAAAAAGAATTTATTACTTATTACAAATCTTGTAATTATTTGCTTAGTTTGGCTAGTAATTATAGTGTGAAAATGTCCACCAATCTTTATTTTATTTATGTTTTATGCAAATAGACTAAAATGTTATCTGGACAGGTTCAATTCTTACTATATAAAATAATTACTTTGTCTATTAAAAATTAAACTCGCAAAGTTTTATAATGTAGGTATACCTAGGTAGATTATAATATATACCCACATATTAAAATTGATTCACAACTAGCTAAGATATTAGTATGTATATATAAATTTATAATTTATATAAATATACATGTCTTGTCTCGAAATATACTTACATTAATATAGTTAAATAGATTTTTTTTTACTCGGTTTTTTTTTATGTTTAGCTAGAAACATAGCCGAAACCGTTCACTACAAGCTTATATCCAAATGTGTAGGAAGAATGTGATTGGCACAAACAAGCGTAAGTTGCCGTGGCAACGGGCAGGCGATCCCTCTCCAAATAACTGGAGGTAACAGGGTGTCGGGGAAATTAGGAGCAAGCAGCCAACCTCGAAGTACTAACTGATTAGAACTGCGCGAAAAGCGGAAAATTACGCAGGCACTTACCTAGACGAGCTTGCATTATAAATATTTACACACGTACATATCTATCCCGTGTGTTTCACTTACTTACTTCCCCGTGCCGTAAAACCCCGTTGTTTGTCACGCGTACAAAGTTTGAATTAACGACTTGAGTGTAAACACATGTTGCACTAAAAGCATTTTATAGTCGTCCGTAAAACGTTTTTAATCTGTCTTTTTAGCAATAAAAGTGGTCATGCTAAATGATAGATTGTCTAAGCGCCTAAACATATTTAAATAGCAATGGCCTGAGTACACGTGTACGAGAGATTGTGAACTAAATTCAATCAGAATGAATATTATGACATAAATCAGTTCTCAAACACTGGTGATATTCTATATTTAGAATAGATACGGCTTTAAGCATATTTGACAGTTTTTAGGGTTCCGTACCTCAAAAGAAAAAACGGAACCCTTATAGGATCACTTTGTTGTCTGTCTGTCTGTCTGTCTGTCTGTCCGTCTGTCCGGGTGTCCTTTATCTCGGGAACGCGTGAAGGTATCGAGTTGAAATTAAAACCATATACGCAGATCCATAGTTTCTTGCTGCAGAAAGAAAAATAAAATTTCTCAGTTTTCGTAAAAAAAAGTTACAGCCGAATATGTCGTAAAAAACGCACATTTCGATACTCACAAGGGAATCAAAACCTATGGGGTACTTACCGTTGACCTAGAACTATGAAATTTGGCAATAAGCATTGTGTTATAGCACACATATAGGAAAAAAACCGAAAACTGGACATTTTTAATTTAATCACAAAAAAATAGTGTCTCTATGCAAGGAATGAGGGCCCAATAATTAACAATAAATATACCATACCATACCAAATTTTAAAGTGAATTAACCGTATCATGTGGGGTATCATATGAAAGAACTTCATTAGCACAAGCTAAAACAGGTTTTTAAATATTTTTACGATGTAAATTTTTCGGTTTATAAAGGAAAATATAAAAAAAAATATGATTTCCCACTTTTATTAAGTTTGTACGGAACCGCCCCCACCGAGGGGGGCGAGTCTGACTCGCACTTGTCCGGTTTTTATTTTATATATGCCCTTAAATTATACAACTGTAAAAAAAATGCATTATTATATTATGTTAGAGAGGGTTATTATCAGAAACAACATCATAATATCTAAATATATGATACCTACAAATTTTTTTCAAACACAAAAAAATGGTTGTCTGTAAAGTCGGTTTACGGACGATAGTTTAACGTGACAACGTCATAACAAAACATTGTTGAAATGCAAACGTTACAATGAGCGTAACGGGACAATGAGTCATCCTTTTTCGTGCGTGTAGCCGGCGGTGTTCATCGATTTATTACCCGTTGTCACGTCAAAAATACAGAAAGAGGGAATGGGAAACAATGTTCTGTCTTTTTCCCGCAAAACTAGTGTTGCTCTGATTTAACGGAAAAAAGTTTAAAAGCTTATTACCTATTATCAGAAGTTTCCATTCTAGTTTTCTTCTTAGATTCTAGTTTCGAGTTTAAGTACGATTAAAATTATTTAATCAATATTTTTGTAACAATACCTATACTTAATATATATTTTTGTCGAAAAAAAAAAACGCTATTATTAGTCAGTCTACAAAATATTACCACAAATATGTCATATGTCAAAAATATACCCTTTTTAAAAGAATTTAAGTAATAATAAATAATCTCGGATCACCTTTAACATTTTAATTATTATTCTTTGCTTAAACTGTTAGACTCAATCGGCCTTACCGAAACACGTTACTTAACTTTAAGCATTGCATAACGTATTTTGTTAATTTCTCGCTGACACGTAATGACACTTGCGGAAAGAAGACAGAATTTAAGATGATGGTTAAAGTTAAGTAACGTTTTTCGGTAAGGCCGAATATATAGAACAGTAGCCTATACCCATATTATGATACAGCTACACAGTTATTGAAATCACGAGAGCAATTAGAAGTGAAGATGTAGAAATCCACTCATCAGCCCCCGTATTCTGAACCCATTCGGTTTCGGAATCGATTCAATTTGCATATCTCCGTCTCTGTAATTCTCTATGGAAATGACAGAGACGGCGATATACAAATCGAATCGATTCCGAAATCGAATGGATTCAGAATACGAGGGCAGGTCCTACAACAAGATGTATTCGAAATTCGTGGTAGCTAGTAAAATATGACGCTCCTTCCATTTGTCTCTAGACATCTCAAGTAACCGGTTGTACGTATCTTATACCGCATAGAATTTCGGTTTGAAGATTTACTTTAATAACTTTGAAAGGTTACTGTGGAGAGAGTCTAATAACTTTAGAGAACTCAGTGCAATCCTCTAAGAACCAAACTTATCTCAGTGAACTTTATACATAGCATTGCAGCGAACTAAAGAGTATCCATTAGTAAAATAAGGTCTAATTTAGACTTGGGTAAGTTTATGCGAGACTATAGAACAATGTTTTTGGAATATCAAAATATAATATAAAAAAAATATTTATTTATTTTATTTTATTCATAATTGTATGTATTTCTAACTTCGTTTAAGTTAAAAAGATATAATACTCATTTACAAAGGTTTCAATCTAGATTATATGTTTCGAATAGTTTCACTATCCTACGTCTAAATAAATTGTTATGAAATAGACATAGAACATGTTGAACGAACACAGGCTACAATCTGTCATCATCATCATCATCATCACCACCACCACCACTTTTCTACAATATGCAGGATATTGGCAATAGACACTCATTTTACGCGAAATTACAAAAAAAAAGTTTAAAAGATTCTTGACCGATGTGAATAATTTTTCATTATATTTATAATATACTTATATCCTTCATTAATGTTTATAATTCTATTAAACGAAATAAATGATATTTCCCTATCGCATACGATACCTTCTAATGTAATTTCCATTGAAGTCTTAATCAAGTTTAATACAGTATACAAGTAGATTGCTTCTAAAAACTCAATACAGCAAGTTAGCTACAGTGGGGTTCCTTACTGAGTTGGTATATTACCTTTCTCTAAAGAGAGCGAAGATGGATTAATTTCAACCAGCCAAGATCCGTCTGTCGCAGCCGCTTTCAGTATTTCAGCGTTCGCAAGAATACTGCTTTAGTTCTGACTAAGTTTCAATTGAAACTCGAGGGGGATACAGTTTGACAAGAGATTTGCGGTCGGTTTCGTTTCGAGTACCTCGTCTTCTTCCAGTGGGGGAGTTAATGAGACGTTTCAGGGGTATGCACTTTTCCATGGTAGAGCAGTGTTTAAATTGAGCACAGATTAATTCTTATCGCACATTTTTCTATTGAAAAATGAATTGTGAATATTATAACATATTTTTTACCAGACTGCGTAAGAAGGAGGGCTACGTTTCTCGAGTGTGTGTGTTTGTATGTATGTATGTGGGTATACATGTATGAATGTTTCTATGACCACCTACAGTCTAAACGGCTTGACCGATTTTGATGTCTCAGGTGTAGTTAGATTCGTTTTCACTTCCTGAGTGCCATAGATATTGTTACGGGAAGTGGGTATAGGGATTGGAAGGAAACAATGATGTTATTCAAGCCCGTTTAATTCACTGACACGTGGTATCTTCTACAGAGCACTCACAGTCTATAACACGAACACCGACAATAATTACAGAATCGACGCGCTGCAAACACACAGAGACCGTGTTCCGATCAACACACTACTACTATAACGTCTCTTCACTATACTGTTCACTTCAACACTTCACTTTCACATGTAACTTTTTCTTCTTTCCTGTATGCTATTTGTATCTGAACTGCCCTCTGTCCGCGACTGAAGCTCCTTATATACCCCGCAGAACCTTCTAGAAGCTTTTATTTCGATAGTCATTTCGTTCGTCATTTGTTTCGTTCCAGAATGTTCAATTTCGATCGTCTTTTCGCTCGTCTTTTGTTTTTATCATTTGTTTCGAACTTTCTAGAATGTTGACGAGATTCTTTATTTAAATAGTCGTGGAGCATTTCCTTCTAGAAATTTCACCATCATCATCATCATCGTTACACTACCCCCTCCTTAGACATGCTCGTCTCGAGCATCATTAGAACCGTAGTATTGTGCTAACCTATCCACATGCACAACTTTCGCAGGACTTCGTGATGTTTTCCGAATTCTGTAAGTTACGTCGTTGAGCTTTGTAATAACTTGATACGGTCCCTCCCAGCTTGGCTGTAACTTCGGTGATTTACCTAGCTTTCGCACAGGGTTGTGCAGCCAAACTAAAGAACCTTCCACAAATCCTCTTGAGTTAACATTTCTGTCATATCGCGTTTTCATCCGATCGCTGGCATGCAAATTGGCTTCCCTCATGTGTTGATGTACGTCTTCCATACGCTTTCTTAGTTCATCTGCATATTCTGTGACACATCTCGGTGCATCCGGAGGACACCCTGCCAAAAGCGTTGCTGGAAGTCGAAGCTCTCTGCCAAAGTTCGCTCGAGCTGGCGTAGTACAAGTACTTTCATGAACAGCCGTTCTATATGACAAAAGGAACAGAGGAATATACTCGTCCCAATTTCTCTGATGTGAATCAACCACTTTTGCCAGATGCTGCTCCAAAGTTCGATTAAATCGCTCCACCATTCCGTCGGATTGTGGGTGATATGGTGTAGTTCGCGTTTTATGTATCCCCATTAACTTACAGATTTCCTGGAACACATGCGATTCGAAATTTCTTCCCTGGTCACTATGAATTTCAAGTGGCAACCCAAATCGACAGAAGACCTCGTTCACCAATTTCCTCGCTACAGTGACAGCTTCCTGATTAGGTAACGCAAACGCTTCAGGCCATTTCGTGAAATAATCCATAACCACGAGAATATAACGATTTCCATTATTGGACAAGGGAAATGGACCGGCAACATCTATCGCTATCCGTTCCCAAGGAACTCCGACGTTATACAACCGTAACGCCCCTCGACTCCGTGTATGTGGTCCGTTAACCGAAGAACATCGTTCACATTTCCTGCACCAGTCCTCGATATCTTCCTTGCAATGTAACCAATAATAACGTTGCCGTATTTTCATAAGTGTCCTTTTTACTCCGAGATGCCCACCCGATGTTCCGTCATGGTAAACTCTTAGTACTTCCGAAATTTTTGCTTTCGGTACAATAGCTTGTAGATGGGTGTCGTGTCCAGACACATTTTCCCATTTCCGATGCAAAACTCCATCACAGAGGACCAAACTATTCCACTGTGCCCAATAACTTTTAGTGATTGCGCTCATACCAGATATCTCACTCCACCCGGGACGAGGAGTTCCACTTGTCATCCAATCTAGAATTGGTTTCAAATTTTCATCCTCATTTTGAGCTCTACGCATAGCATCGTTGCTAAAGTCATCATCAAGGGCATCTGTTCTAATCAGTCGGACTGTAACTTCATCTCTTGCTTCCTGTCTTCCACAATGCTTACAATTCTCAGAACAGGGCCGTCTTGACAAAGCATCAGCGTTTCTATGGGAACTTCCGCTTCGATGCTCTACCTCAAAATCGAATTCTTGTAGTTGCTCAATCCAACGTGCAACCTGGCCTTCCGGATTTTTGAACTGCAGTAACCACTTCAACGCCGCGTGGTCTGTTCTGACGTGAAACTTCCGCCCCAGCAAATACTTCTTGAAGTGTTGTAACGTTTTTACTACAGCTAGTAGTTCTCTTCTCGTCACACAATAGTTTCTTTCAGGTTTGGACAACGATTTACTGAAGTAGGCTATGACCACTTCCCCGTCCTGTGTCTTCTGTGACAATGTTCCTCCGATGCCTACATTGCTCGCATCGGTGTCAACTATAAAATCACCATTCGCATCGGGATATCCGAGAATTGGAGTTTCACATAGCCGCCCTTTCAGTTCATTAAAAGCTGCCTCACATTCTTGGTCCCAAACAAATGGCCGTTTTTCTTCTGTGAGTCTATGCAGTGGTTTGGCAATATCGGAAAAATTCTTTACGAAACGACGATAATACGAGCATAGTCCCATAAATGCTCTTACTTGAGTTTTATCGGTTGGAGTAGGCCAATCTTTCACTGCGGAAATCTTTGCTGGATCAGTTTCCACGCCCTCTTCAGATATAACATGCCCCAAATATTCAACTTGGCGTTTGAAGAAAGAGCACTTCTTTAAGTTTAATTTCAAGCCTGCTCCTCTTATTTTGTTGAACACGCTCTCCAACTTCTTTAGATGGTCGTCGAAGTTCCGTCCGATTATTATTATGTCATCGAGGTACACCAGACAAGCTTCCCCTAACAGACCGGCTAGTATACGCTCCATTAATCTCTCAAAAGTGGCTGGAGCATTACATAATCCAAATGGCATCACCTTGAACTGCCAAAGTCCTTTCCCTGTGGAGAATGCCGTCTTTTCCTTGTCACTGGTATCCATTTCCACCTGCCAGTAGCCACTTTTGAGATCAAGCGTAGAGAACCATCTCATGTCATTTAAAGTGTCCAGCGTGTCGTCTATCCTTGGTAGTGGATAGCTATCTTTCTTTGTCACATTATTTAATCGCCGATAATCGACGCAGAACCTGGTTGACCCGTCTTTCTTCTTAACTAGGACAACTGGAGAACACCAAGGGCTAGAAGATGGTTCAATGACTCCATTACCTTCCATCTCTTTTAACATGTCCTCAACTTCCTTTTCTCTGGCGAACGGAATCCGCCGAGGCCGTTGGCGGATTGGTTGCTCGTTCCCGGTATTGATCCGATGTCGAAATAGCCCTGTTCTTCCAATGTCCGCGTCCCCTCTGGAGAAAATGTCACCGAAATGTCGCAGTAAATTTTTCGCTTTTGTCAGCTCCACTGTGCTTAAATCTTCCTTGCAGTTATCTAGGACGTTACTAAAATCAACCGCATTTGAGTGAGTTTTCTTCACTTCGTCGCAATTTCGAAGCCAGACTATTTCTTCGCTCTCACCGATCAGACACCCCTTCTTCAGTATTTGAGGATTATCACTCAAATTCAAGACCGGTACCGCCATTTTTTTTGTCGTTCCAACAACCGTTCTAGCCGGTAACCATGCGTTCTCTCCTTTGACTCTCTCTATAAATAAGCAATGTTGTCGATCAGTGCTTACATTTTCGGCTAACTTTATCGGCACCAAAGTCTGAGTTCGTGGTGGTAGCTTAGTGTCCTTAAGGCAGTAGACTTTACCTCCCCTGGCTCCCTTCATTGGAACCTCTATCGATCCACACTTAAGGATTCCGGATTCAATATCAAGTTTGCACTGATGTTCTTTCAGAAAATCCAAACCGATGATGCAGTCATCCACAATTTCAGCTATCACCGCCCAATGCCAGTAAAGCTTGTCACCAACCTTAATCGCAACCTTCTGCTCCCCTCTTACAGGTATGCGCTGGCCGGTAGCCGTTTTCAACTGCACAGTCTCTCTGCAGGAATATAATTTTCTACTATTCCGTGTCATCTGTACCCCCACTACCGTACGCGAAGCTCCTGTGTCCAAAGTCAGTTGGCATGCAGTTCCATTTATTCTTCCATCGACGGTTAAGCTGTTCCCGTCTGAGCTTTGATAGATCATAAAATTTGGGGTTCCCTGATTACCGGCCAGCGCCCACCCCGTAGCTCTGGCCTGCTTTAGTTTTCCGAATTCTCCGACGCTTGTGTTCCAGCGTCGGTTCGCCTTACCGAGCTACGATTGGGGCAACCATATCTCAAATGCCCACGCTCTCCACACTGGTAACAACGCGGAGCAAAGGTCCGCCGTGGTATTTCCCGCTCTTCTGTTGAAACAACTTTACGCACAGAGCCGCTCTTGGAATCCCGACGTACCGCCTCCACCTCAAGAGCGTGTGCCACCGCTTCTTTGATGTTTTCATGGTGCGCCAAGCGTACTGTTGCCCTCACTTCTTTGTCGTTGATTCCATCGACAAACGTCTGCAACAACATACTGTCGACTAGGTTCGCTGGTGAAGATTGATATGCCTTCCTTACGAGCTTCTCCACTTCTAGTGACCACTGTTGCAGGTTTTCGTTGGCTTTCTGAGATCTATCACGAAGCTGAGCCCGGTAGGCATGTTCCAGATGCGAGTCGCCATATCGGGACTCCAAAGCATCCACCAACTCCTGGTATGAGGCATTAGGTTCTACGGCCTCCAGTACCGACGTGGCTTGTTCACGCAATGCCAAAGTGAGAGCTGTCTTTGCTTTTTCCTCGCTCCAGTTGTTTAGTTCGACAACAGCCAAAAGCTGTCGCTTATATGCAGCCCATGAAGAGGTCCCGTCAAATGTGGGAATTTTGAAACTGCCACCCAAAGTAGCTGTGACTGCAGTTGCTGGACCGCCGGTTCCGCTTACTTCGAGTCTTTGGAGACGTCCTTCCGCTGATTCGAAACGGGCCTGGTACTCGTTTAGACGATCTTCGTGCATCTCTACAGTCTTCTGTATTTCTGTGACTTTTACTGCCCCCTCAGAGATAGCCGTCAGAATACGCTCTTGCATAGCACTTTGGCGATCCTCCTCACGACGCTGGCGTTCCTCCTCACGGCGTACCTGTTCCTCCTGCAAGGCACGCAGCTGTACCTCCTGGTGGCGCTTGCGTTCCTCCTCACAGCGTGCCTGCTCCTCCTGCAAGGCACGCAGCTGTTCCTCTTGGCGGCGTGCCTGCTCCTCCTGCATAGCGCGCATTTGTTGTAGTAGCGCACCAAGGTCCACTGGAGAAACTGGAGCACTCACAGTAGCACTGGCAGAGGTTCCTTCATGAGGGTTCATTGGAGGAACCGGAGCACTCACAGTGTCACCGCCGGAAGTCCCCTCACCGGCTTCCTCACGTGTCCGAGGATTTCCCGTACTAGCGGCTTCCCTTGAGCGGGTGTTTGGGCCATCTCTAGGCATGATAGGCATCCTTCCTTCCAATCCCACTTCTGACACCAAATGTTACGGGAAGTGGGTATAGGGATTGGAAGGAAACAATGATGTTATTCAAGCCCGTTTAATTCACTGACACGTGGTATCTTCTACAGAGCACTCACAGTCTATAACACGAACACCGACAATAATTACAGAATCGACGCGCTGCAAACACACAGAGACCGTGTTCCGATCAACACACTACTACTATAACGTCTCTTCACTATACTGTTCACTTCAACACTTCACTTTCACATGTAACTTTTTCTTCTTTCCTGTATGCTATTTGTATCTGAACTGCCCTCTGTCCGCGACTGAAGCTCCTTATATACCCCGCAGAACCTTCTAGAAGCTTTTATTTCGATAGTCATTTCGTTCGTCATTTGTTTCGTTCCAGAATGTTCAATTTCGATCGTCTTTTCGCTCGTCTTTTGTTTTTATCATTTGTTTCGAACTTTCTAGAATGTTGACGAGATTCTTTATTTAAATAGTCGTGGAGCATTTCCTTCTAGAAATTTCACCATCATCATCATCATCGTTACAATATGATATATTTTTTGCAATAATAGTAAAAAATACGTTTTTATTTCGTAAACCTCCAACGAATTTTTTGATAATAAACATATGACTTTACAAGAATTATTCTAAAAAACTTACATTTGTAACATTTTACAGTGATATTACGCATACTTTTTCACAAAAAATACACACGCAACAGCATATCAAGCGTAAATCGTGAGTTAGACTGCAAAAACTACTTTTCTGCAGTTGGGTATTTTGGTTTTCTTTTAGTATATTGTTTTATCGAAGCGGTTGAGCGGCGAGTCGTTTAGAAACAAAAATATTAAACTTATCGACGCAGAAAAACCCTTATTTTTGTTTACGATAATAATAATCTTCATCACCTCAGCCATAAGCCATAATTTTGATGACAACGTAAAGTGACATGTCTAAACGTGACGCGTATTTTTAGTATAAGTTATTTCATGAATTTACAAACGTACAGTACGTTTGTAAATTCATGACCTAATTATTTTATTGTGTTATTGTGACGTGTATCAATAGATATCAATAAAGGAATATGAATATGAATAAGCAGTCCACTGCTGGACATAGGCCTCCTCCATGGATTTCCAAAAAGACCGATTGGAAGTGGCTTGCATCCAGCGTCTTCCCGCCACTATGTATGAGGTCATCTGTCCATCTCGTGGCTGGTCTTCCTACGCTGCGCTTGCCGGTACGTGGTCTCCACTCGAGAACCTTTCGGCCCCATCGGCCATCAGTTCTACGTGCTATGTGCCCTGCCCACTGCCACTTGAACTTGCTAATCCGTTGTGCTATATCGGTGACTTCTGTACGTCTACGTATCTCTTCATTTCTGATTTATAATAACGACCATTAGAAATCGTTAAACGGCGTTAGTCGTATCGTCCACATCATCGTCTTCAAGCGTCGTCTCTTTCGGTTTAATTCAAGCCGACTCAAATCAAGCATGAGTTTTTCTCGCGTGAATCTTTCAGTTTAATTCAATGTCACACAGACAGTGCCTATCAGTAACACTGACACTCAGTTTTGGCGGGAACGTCTTAGTAACGTGTTGTTGCTTTGTTTTATTTTCCTAAACTTGTGTTATTTTGTGCATTAATGCTATAAAAATGGTGGTGTTTTATTCATAAAGTGTTCGATAAAGTGCGTGAGTGTGGGCAAGTGAAATAAAGCAGTAAAACGTGTTATTTTACGTTGTCGGCAAAACTCCATAGAAGCTTCTAGTAAAGTCGCCACCACTTTACTGAAGCAGGACTCGACTTATAAATTGACTGTATACGTGACTTAGATTGTGACTAGAACATTTATAACTTGTTTTATTCAAGAAACTTGAAAAAATTCTAATACTCGACACTGGCAAATGCTTTAATGCGGGTCCAATACAAAAAAGAAGAAGAACACTGACACTGATTATAGCCACAGTCTACAAAACCTATAACATAACCTATAACAATACCTATAACAGATCAAAACCTTTGCAGTATACTACGCATGTTATCCAGAGATCCTAGTACATTTTATAATTATCTTTATGAACCGAATGGATGTTTTGCTGCGAAAATTTCCTTCCAACCAGGACACTGTAGTATTTATTTAAAATAATCCTTAAAACATGAGTACTTACTTCAATGAAAGACGTAATAATTATAAAAATAATTATTACGGAAACAGTAAGTAAGTATGGCTAAGTATAATCAAGTTCTCCGGGCTAATGGTGTTTTATGGCACGTTCCCTTTTCGATATCTTCACCCGGGACAGGAAGGAAAAAAGCCTTCCTTTGATAAAATGAAAAATAGCACCTTGGAGACGTGGTTTCGTTCTCTTGTACCCTTGCCGGGGTTGTACATAGTGGATATTGTATATAGAAAAAAGGCTAAAGTCTATCGTCATCTGTTTTCTGATACGTTGAAAAATCTGCGATTAGCCCTCTTGGAACGTCCCGGTTGAGGTCGTCCGTATCTGGATCGACGTATTGGGATGGTATATCCCCATCAGGGGATGGTGATGAATCGTTGACGTCTTGTGCCCACAAGTCATCCTCCATTTCGACATCGGACAGATCGTCGCCTTCTGGGATATCTACATAGGGCGCACTAAAAGTTTCCGGAATGAATAAGAAAAAAATACTATTAAAGGTCAAAGTTGAATTTATCGTTTCTCAAAATATTCTCCCTTTGCGTAAATGCACTTGTTAATAAAAAGGTTTATTTTCTCGACCGTTAATAATAACTTAAAATGATATAAACCTAAAATAAATTAAATAAACCCTGTAATACTGAATATTCAGAAATAGATTACAAAGAATTTATGAAAAAAATATTATATCATATTTTTGCTAATTATCTCTGTATAAAATAATCCACTCGTGGCTTTATATGACAAAATTTTAAATACCAAAAGGTCATGTTTTTTCAGAATGAAATGAAGTACCTGTAGGCAAAGTCGTGGGCGGTAACAAGCTTGTAGTATACATTACATTGTGAAAAGTGTCACGTAGCTGGCAGAGAACCCCACAATATTTCATTATAAAACCTGTTGAAATATATCCTATTTTTTGCCGCGACCCCGCGCGCCGCGACCAAGTGTCGTCATCAAAAGCCCTTCAGCGTGACTCGCGAGTTAACAATGCGCCGCCCTCACGCTCTTTGACCCGCTCCACGCTTTGTCGCCGTAAGGACAGGAGAGATGATATCTTGCTATAGGACAGGTATGACAGTACATGTGTCGGGAGTGAAGAGATAGTGCGGTCAAAGCCGGTGCGTACACTGATCACAATAGGTCAACAAGTGATTGAACATGATGCCAGCGTGTTCCGTCTATCTGACATATATCTTAAAATTCAATTTAAATGCGCAATGAGTTAGTATATTAAATAGTACGATGGCAACCCCTATAACGCGGGAAGTTGGAAATCTATACAAAATGATAAGGAAATCTATACAAGATGAAGGTAGCATCTGTATAATTGTAGTAAGTAACAATTGAAATTCATAGTTCTGTGTGACGTTGGACTATTATGGGCAAGCATGACGGTTACCATTAGGCGAGTATTTTGCTCGTCTTGTCAGTGAAGTTCAATAAAACATCAACCGATTGAGAGTAATATATTTCTTCGGATAAAAACCTCATCAAAATGAAAGTTTTGATACAAATATATTCTTACATTATTATTCGACGCATTACGGAGTAAATTTTATTTACTTTACAGAATATTTTCAAACAAGTTTCCGGCAGCCTAGTCGGGAGACTTGCGATCCGCAGGTCCTGGGTTCGAATCCCGCGGCACGCACCTCTGTCTTTTCGAAATTATGTGCTTATTGTTGATTGCCGGCAACTTCAAACGGTGAAGGAAAACATCGTGAGGAAACCTACATGTCTGAGAGTTCTCAATGATCTTGAAGATGTGTGAAGTCTGACAACCCGCACTTGGCCAGCGTGGCAGACTATGGCCTAACCCTTCTCACAATGAGAAGATAGCCCGCGCCCAGCAGTGAGACAGTTTGTATAAACAGGGCTGATAAAAAAAAAAAAAAAAAACAGAATATTACTATAATTGGTACTATTATTACCAGTATTACTATAATATTATTATAAACCAATTATAATAATATTCTGAGTGCCAACAGTATGTTTAAAAGTTATAAGATTAAAATGAAATACGACAAAAATACGTTACAAAGTACTTTCAAAGTCTACGCATCTGAATCTGAATTCCAAACGCCTGACTGAAGTTTCGTGTTTTCCTCGTTAACTTTCGAGACTTTGGCAAGAATAATTTCGCCTGTGGCGTTTTTCCGTCGGCCGCGACCTGCCTTATATCAAAGCAGCAAAGGCCAAAGTGACAAGACATCTTTGACGGCATGTGAGTTTATCTTGGCCCCTCTTGCCGGTCCTTCTGAATGCGTTCAAGCGGAAGCATCCGAGACATCTTCAAAAAAATGTTGTACCTACTTGTAGCTCGAGTTTTCATTCCTTTATGATTTTGAAATTCTGTCTTATGAAATTGTTCTTCCGTATGGAACAACGAAGCTTAGTATAAAAATGAGACGAAGGGAAAATTCTATTCATTCAATGGTCTTCAAAAAGGAGCCTCTGACAAAGTTGAAGCTAACTTTGCACGTACATTCTGCGATATATTTGCTGGCTATGTACCTATTTAAACTATTTTTTATTGGAAATATAGTAGTTCAGGAGTTCTACAAACATTTTAATAATTTTTATTTTTAGTTTCTTAATTCTAATAATGTTTACATTGTTCGAGCGCCTGTGTCAAAGTCAGTTTTTTAGGAATTTTAAACTATTAAATGATTAACGCACTTTTGAAATATTGCACTTTTGAATAATGACTTATTTGCAATATATACATTACGTTTTGTGCTTTATTAATATCTACCTTTTTAGCAAATCATCAAAAACTTATATGTTATTTCTTGATTATGTTTTTATCCAATTTCCAAGAAGATGGAGGTTCCACTGTATGTTTTTTTTTATGTTTGTTCAGCGATTACTTCGTCAGTTATTATGAATTGTTTTTGATGATTCTTTTTTGTTTGGTAGATAATACCTACTTCAGAAAGGGTCCCATATATATTTTATAAAATTGGTTTTTGTAACAGAATAGTCCAAGTAAACGAATTGCGTATTTTGAAGTCGGTTGCTTCAGTTTTTTAAACTATAATTATTTTTTCTATCGTACCACTATCCCTAAACCAAAGCTTTTCATTGTGAATAACAGAGATTTCTTCACCGGTAGAGGTCGCGTTCAGTGCTCCGCTCACGTATGAAGACTTGATATCTAATATTATGGCGGAGAAAAAATGAACGTTACAAAACTGGCTCAGCATACGCGCTGTGAATAAATCTAACAACCATACGGCGTAAGAAAACTAGACGCCATAAATATTACGTACAAGTTTCGAAGTAGTGTAACCAGCTTGTAATAGATATGTCGCAGTATAATCGTATGATTCGAAGTATTGCATAACAGTAAAAACGGATCCAATTTGTTTTATTTTTTTACATTTTTTGTGGCCGAAGATGGATCTCGTCGATCGAAAAAGATCTCGAGTCGAGACTTCGCACCTACAAACAACGTAGGATGCAAGCAGGAAATCAGGGAAATCGAGACTTATGTCCAGCAGACTTCTTGTGGAAAAGATGATGATGTCATCATCATCATCATTGATGAAGTGTTCTTATACTGGAAGTGATAAATGTAATGCACCACATGAAGCCTTGCTATTTTCCACGCAAGGAACTGTTGACAGGAGATTTGGTCTGATCGTCTATCTTCTTTCTTTACACCAGTAGTCCACCAGTTTCCAGCCCGTCTAAGTGTATGTTTCCATTGTTACGCATGAGTACTTGGTCTGAGTATGAAAATAAATTTCAGCGCACTTTACCTTTATCCATATATTTTTTTTATGGCAAACGCCTTTATTAACTACAACACATCAATATACAGACTCAACTAACTAAACTACTACACAAAAAGCACATCGATCACCCCAGACCGATAAAGGTCTAAAGATATATTATTTAAATTGTTTGTTACATTAATCTTAATATGATTATTAATTAATTCTTTGTTTTTACTTACAATATCATTTATGTAATTATAAATATTTACTAAATAATATATATTATATATTATTCATCTTAGAACCTTCTAGATGAAAACTTAATTAATTACTACATATAATTCCGACAATTAACTATGTTACTATTCAAACCGTAACTGCGCATAATAGAAACACCTGTGTCACAAACTGAGCGTTTACGCAGCGAATTTAATGCCTTAAAATAATATTTTACGAGTTTATGATTTACGTTCAGATTTTATGATCCCTTTATCACCTGAACAACGACACCGCTTTCAATAAAACTGTAAACTAAACGAGTATCGTTATATGTAAATATGTTACAATAGCACTTCATATTGTACATACATACTCGCGTTTAGTATAGGCATGTATAGCTATTTAAACCCTAAAAACGACATCGTTTTATGGTCTAAGGTAAAAGACTCGAACGAAACGCTTTAGCACCACTTTTATTGTGCGTACTGCCAAGATGTCGCCACTTCCTGAATGGGTCTTTCCGGGTGGATATAATCTGGGTGTCATCAAATCACGAGTGAATAGGTTCCTTCTAGGCAAGCGCGGTCCACCGTAAACCGCAACAAGGCGAGTTACAGATCAAGCGCAAGCCTATTTTCGAAAAAAAAATATAGATTATACAGCTACACTCGTGGAACTCAGTTACATCTCTCTTAGGCTCAGCGTGTATCACACATTTCACCATAGATTTTATAGTGAAAGCCATATTTCCTTCAAGGCAAAAGATAGGTGGTGTTGGCTCTTAAGTGTTGACTTCGAAAATAAACCGTTAGAAACGTTGAACTAGCTCTAGCTTAGAACCGCTTTCAGAAAATTTTTTATAGAAACCTCTGAGCAATGCTTTGCTATGCTCAATCCTATGCCCAATTTCATAAGGCTTTGACTTGGCCCCGCTTGCCACTTCACATCTAACTTCAGATTAGCGACAATTTCGACAGATTGTATGCTCGCCTACACTGAAAAAACTGTATTTTTTCTATTTTGCTGCTCTTTTTAGCCTAGACTTAGAAGCTAGGGCTATAATTTCGTTGGCGGCTAAAAAATAATCGTAATTTTTGCGTGAAAACATTTATAAACTCACTTTCTTCACTCTATATCCTTGTTCTATTCACCAAGTATGTAAAAATCCATAATTGGCAGACGGAAAAGAATTTTACAAACTGTGCAAGAGGGTGGTTTTTATCAATCGAACTTAAAATCCCGAAATCCGCGAACGTTCCGGTTCGCTGATCCTAGTCGTCTTTACATTTGAAGTACAATATACAGTATGCCGCAGCGAATAAGCTCCTTGTTCGTGCAAGGAGCTTATTCGCTGCGGCATACTGTACAATCAAGTATGTGCTTCGCGCATGCTTGATTGTACTCGACATATTGAGATTATTCATTGATAGGATTCATTGCGAAATAATTGCTCAATACCTCAATAATTCTACCACTACAGTATTATTTAGGCATCAATAGTGCCTTACGTATAGCTACTCCGACTAAGTAAATATAGTAAAATGTATATAAATGAAGTAGAGATGCGTATTGTAATGTTTCTATTATAAAACCGACTTCAAACGCAACTTACTAAATCCTTCACGATTGTAAACTTTTTAAAGAGACCTCTCTTCACCCGCTCTTTTTTTTCTTTTGTCAAGAATGCAATTACAAATGCCATTTAATGGCAAATGCTCATCTTCGAAGATTAGAAAATGTGCAGATGTTTATACGATAATTCTTAATATTTGACACTCTTGCAAAGAAAAACGTGTAGGTGGAACTCTGCGATTCTATAATCTGACGCACTTACGCAGGAATACAATGATAATATTTTCATTGTTAGAGATTATTCAAAAAGTAATAAAGCGATGTTTATACGATATTTATGGGACCAACTTGGGAGCTTTCTCTATACACCAATTCAGGAAACACAAAAATTGGTTCTCGAATGACGGAGTAATTCATGTACATACATAAAAAAAAAAACGGTACGAATTGATAACCTCCTCCTTTTTCGAAGTCAGTTAAAAATGGGCGTCATGACAAGACTGATTATATGACCATACTGATTATATAAATTAGACAAGTCATATTTTTATAAAATAAGTATTTGTTTTGAGAGTCCATATGTCCAGTTTTTTTTTGTCAAGAGTCCAGTCATTTTGAGTCTCATTCTTAAAAAATAATTAAATATTTTCTTTTTAAATGTAAGTAGTTAAAAATACATATATTCGTTTATAAAAGGACTCCGGAGTCTGTGGAGATTAATTTAGTCTAAAATAAAAAAAAATACATGAAAAGGAAGATCTAAATTCAATATTAAGTGTGTACCAGTCGTAAATCGATTTTGAAGTTATTGTAGTGCTTCAGAGGCGGTTCCGTAAAATTATTACTCGTACCTTGGCTTTAGGTACTGCAAAAATAATACAAAGATTTTTACTTTACATCTCTACATAAGAAGATTCTATATCGCGCTTATTGGAAAATACCCGATAATTCATTACAGGCATGATAAATGTTCCGTTCCGCGGATCCATTCAAATGGAGCCCTTTTTACTTTAACAGTGATACGCAAAAAGGGTGGAAAGGGCGACGGGGCCAGGGAAGGGGATGATATAATCAATCTAGAGCAGTTCCAATGGCAGCCGATGCGCGGTGCGGCGAGCTGAAATTGACGTTTGTGTCGTTCGAGACTTTGTCGAGGAAAATATTAATTAGTAGCGTTTGTATTAATTTGTTAAGCCTAGATTGGTTTTTCTATAGACATAATAACCGATAATTTATATTACTGTTTACGCGTTATTTGCTATGGTATGACATTGTTTTGAGTTCCCTATGTTTCAGCGAGCAGTTTGTATGTAACGTGTTCACGGGGACTGTTAGCATTGATTTTTAACAGACTTAAAAAAATGGGGGATTCTATGTTCGACGTGCCGATTGAAATATAATGTTTAGTTCTTTATACTATAACAACTTACTTTCTTAACAGACAACACTTTACATTATTTTTAAAAACTGGCAAAGTGCGAGTCGAACTCGCGCACGAAGGGTTCCGTACCATTATCTATAAAAACGAAAAATCACGTTTGTTGTATGGGAGCCCCCTTAAATATTAATTTTATTCTGTTTTGTATTGTTCTGTATCTGTATTTGTTGTTATAGCGGCAACAGAAATACCTACATCATCTGTGAAAATTTCAACTTTCTAACTATCACGGTTCATGAGATGCAGCCTGATGACAGACGGACAGACAGACAGCGGAGTCTTAGTAATAGGGTCTCATTTTACCCTTTGGGTACGGAACCCTAAAAACGGTACTTGCACTTAAGTACAACCACTATACTCAAATCACGTACCAGTCTAATATTACTTTAATTCAAGTAGGTACCTTTACTTATACATAATAGAATAGTGACTCTAGCGAGTTACTGCGACCTTTACAGATTTATTATGGCATTTTCTTACACGTTAGAGCACCTTCCTAATACTGATCATGTAGTCAACAATGGCCTTTAGGGGAGAAAGTTTTAATCTCATCAGGCGAGATTAGGTGGACTCCAGAGTGCCGGCTTCTGCTCTGATGCTCAGGCTTATATTCGCACACGATATAAATTAACAAAGCAGAACTCGAGAGTAACTAAAATATTGTTTAATTAAAATTTACATTCATTCGTTTGATTTATCTACGTTTAGTGTGTTTTTAGTTAATAAATCGCATAGTATTAATTGCAAAGAATCGAAAAATGCGGGTTATTTATAAATCGGTTCAGAGTGCCGCACGAAACTGCAAAGCGAGCGAATCCCATCAAAAACATGTCAACGATGCGTCAACACAGCGAACGCTGTATTTACAAAAACTGTGATATGCATCTCTTTCCGGTTCCATACACGGCAGGTCAACTGCGAACTTTAACATATTGGTTTGGTTTGGTTATTCTACTGTACAATGTACATATAAGTGATTTTTTGAAAATAAATAAATTAATAAATATTAGAGGACATTTCACACTACACCATGTAGCCCAAACTAAGCAAAGCTTGTACTATGGAAACTAGATGGTTGATAGAATTCATAATTATATACCTACTTTTTAGGGTTCCGTACCTCAAAAAAACACGGAACCCTTATAAGATCACTTTGTTGTCCGTCTGTCTGTCTGTCTGTCCGTCTGTCCGTCCGTCCGGGTGTCAAGACCTTTATCTCGGGAACGCGTGAAGGTATCGTGTTGAAATTAAAACCATATACGTAGATCCATAGTATCTTGCCGCAGAAAGAAAACTCAAATTTCTCAGTTTTCGTAAAAAAAGTTACAGCTGAATATGTCGTAAAAAATGCACATTTCGACACACAAGGGAATCAAAACCTATGGGGTACTTCCCGTTGACCTAGAACTTTGAAATTTGGCAACAAGCATTGTGTTAGAGTACATATATGGGGAAAATCCGAAAACTGGTCATTTTTAATTTAATCACAAAAAAATGTGTCTTTATGCAAGGAAGGAGGGTCCAAATTTTAAAGTTCTTTAACCGTATTATCTGTGATGTCATATGAAAGAGCTTCATTAGCACAAGCTGAAACAGTTTTTTAAATATTTTTACGATGTATATTTTTCGGTTCATGAAGGAAAATATAAAAAATATATGATTTCCCTTTTATCTATTAGTTTGTACGGACTCGCTCGGTTTTTTTAGTTAATATACTTATGATAAATAGAAACGCCCAGACACAGAACAAACATCCATGCTCATCAGATTTTTTTCAGTTTTCACCAGTTGTTCCATTTATGCATTTTTCATATAACGGGACATAACTGTTTTTATCACTAAATATTAACCGATTTCGATGATTACTTTTTTACATGGGTGAAACTAATACTGGATATACTTTATTTTATTTTTATTTTTATTTTAACAATTTTAGAGAAATTAACGGCCTTAATTAACAGAGTTATAAATTATTACTTAAACACAAATAAGCCATTTACAAATTTCTACTATTTATATTAGCCATTTACAGATTTAATATATAATTTTGAACGCTTTTATACTAGTAGGTATTTATATAAAAACGAAAAGAAAATACGTAGTTAAATAAACCATAAGTACCGGAGATACTGCATCTTGTAAGGTAGGTATATACTTATTTACCTAGTATTACACTATGATATTAACTAGTAAATATATCTATTGAAAAAGTTGTCACCCAGTCGCTTCTTTATATATCCTATACTTGAGTGGAAGAGGTCTATATCAGGATTAGACTTGAGAAACTTATTACAAGACCCACATGCGCGTATAATAAAACTATTTTGTCGATAGTTAGAAAAAGTTACAGGAGGTCGGAATAAAGGACTACTACGGAATGTTGCGGCTGGGGCATAAAAGTTAATTTTGCCTAGAAGATCAGGGCAGTCTATGCTAGATGAGATAATTTTTTTAAGGAAAATAATATCAGAAAGTTCACGGCGATCTAGTAACGGTAGGAAGTGATGCTTGGCACAAGCCTATGAGGCTGTTCCTTCTTTACAGTCTTTGTTTTGTAGTTAAGGTAACGTATAATTTTTTTTTGACATTCTCTAAACGATTTATATAAATATCATATCTTGGGTTCCAGCACTGAGACGCGTACTCTAAATGGCTGCGTACAAAAGTGGTATAAATGATTTTAAGAGATTTGGCGGAGGTAAAATCTTTAGTGGATCGCATTATGAAACCAAGAGCCTTGGAAGCCTTTTTAACAACAGCCGAGATATGATCATCGAACATAAGTTTGGGGTCGTGAATGACTCCCAGGTCTCTCATGGTCGACACACGCCTTAGAAATTGATTTTTAAGTACGTAATTGAAATATATTGCAGATATTTTACGAGTGAAGGTCATGAAAGAGCATTTCGAGACATTCAGATCTAGTTTATTGGCAATACAATAGTCATCTAATCTAGCAAGGTCTTCCTGAAGTAGTAAAGCATCAACCTGACAGTTTATTGCTTTGAAAATTTTCATGTCATCCGCAAAACTTAGCAAAGTGGAATATTGGAAACAGGAATCAATATCTTACACAAAAATAAGAAAAAGTAAAGGTCCCAACAGTGACCCTTGAGGGACACCACTTGGAACATGCATTTTAGCGAGTTACCATATTACAGCGGCAACATCTTAAGCATCATTTCATCATGTCCTCTCATTTGTTTTAGACAAAAACAAAAGAGAGGGCATGATGGAACATGGTTCAAATCTTAACGCTACATAGGTATACTGCATGTGTTTTCGTCATAATGGACGATATGTTTATATTGTGCCCATAGAATGTCATAAGAAATATACATTTAATTTGTATTTTTTATGATATGCGAGCGATCACCGCCAGTAGACATGAACAATTTTCCGGCCGGATCGCCGCATCACGACAGAAATGTGGGTTACTTTTTCGAGCCTATTGAGTTGACGTAACTTTATTAAATACTCGTTTCATCGAATTGTTTCTTATGAATTTTTGAATAAAAGAATTTTATATGTTTCAATTTTCAACTGTAAAACTAGTACTTTTCTAATTCCAACCCGTGTTCGTCAAGCACAGACCATTGCACAACCAATATGACCGCTTCAAAACAAAAATAATTAACGCGAGAAATCCTACTAATGCAAATTACTACGAAACTTAAATGAGTAAAACAACAAATACCTAAAGAATAATGACCAATGAAAATATCATATTTTACTCTGAGAATATCATTAAATCACCGACGACCTCGCGATATTAAAATTTTCTTAATAACGAGTAATTTTAACTGAGTATTGAATATGCTAATTAGCGAGGTTCCCAGTAATAAATCACCGAAAATAAGGGCAACAGTCTCGCAGTTATTTTAACTAGCAACAAAGTAAGGACAGTGAACACATTCCACACACAAATCAAGTTTAGAATGACTGGCTGGACAACTGCGAACGGTGGGCTCATTTATATATTACCCGCAAGCAATGCCGTGGAAGTGTGTCACATTCACGTACGCGTCAAGCTCTGTAATGTATACCATTACAGAGCTTGAGCTAGTTCATTAAATTATAAATATTGACCGATCAGAATGCGTTATACACGAGAAATGTTCACCACGCACATGTCCATGCAAAAGGAGGCGGTCATTTCTAACGTCTGTTCTGAAAGAGAACTACAAATAAATGTGGCATAGATGGCACAGTTGTCGTTATTTCATTATTTTGTTTGACTAGCAGCACAATCGAGGCTAGTTTAAATTTTTGCTATGATAGTTCTCTTTCCAAACAGATTCTACCTTTACATACGCACTGATTTCGATTATTCTTTATTTACCTGATTGGATTCATTTCAGAAAAGTCTAAGTTTCAACTATTAAAAATTATTTAAATATCTACATTTAAATAGCTAAATTAGATGATATTTAAAGGCAAAAAACAGAATTTTTATTGTTTTATGAAAAAAATCGTTATATGTATATAAAAAAAAAAAAAACGCGACAATTTTCTTAAGACAATATTGACTCTTAAAATGTGATCAATTAACATATAAATTTATGAATTCACGACATCTTTGGGTATATCAGTACATACACACCTACTTACAATCACTTTTTTGAGAAATAAATGAATTAAAAAAAAAACTAGAGATATATTTAATTATAATTCTTCAGAAAAAATATAATTTTGGTAAATAAACCCCATAGAATCGTATCTATTTTTTTTCAATGAAAAAGTGTTTGAATCAAAATCACTTTCTTGATACGTACCTACTGCTCAGAAATAGATTTTTTGCCGCCTTTTCTATTTTCCGTGAGCTACAATATTGAAACAATCAAGGTTAGAGTAAATAGATATCTTCTAGATGGACGAGCTTCCATCCTCGGCCATACCGTCGGTTGTAGTGGTCAATCTGTCTAATGTAAAAAAACGAAGCGTTTTTTAGGGTTCCGTACCCAAAGGGTAAAAACGGGACCCTATTACTAAGACTTCGCTGTCTGTCTGTCTGTCTGTCTGTCTGTCTGTCTGTCTCCAGGCTGTATCTCATAAACCGTGATAGCTAGAAAGCTGAAATTTTCACAAACGATGTATTTCCGTTGCCGCTATAACAACAAATACTAAAAATAAAAAAATAAAAAAATATTAAGGGGGGTCCCCATACAATAAACGTGTTTTTTTCGTATTTTTTTGCTCAATATTAAAAACGGTAACAGGTAGACGCTTCAAATTTTCACAGAATACTTACTTGTATATTACCTTTCAAAATAAATAATTAAATAACTATAAAGTAAATATTAAAGGGGGGCTCCCATACAACAAACGTAATTTTTAAGCAATTTTTACTCGATCTTAATTAACAGGTAGAAACTTGAATATTTGTAAGTAAATATTTAGAAATATATTAACTATAAAAATAAATACCTAATCTAATACATAAAAACTCACAAAATGAAAATAATCCGTGCATCTAAACGCGGTGCGAGCGCCGCGCCGCGGTGTGGTGGTGGCGCGAACGCGCGGGTAGCGGGGGAGGTAACATCACGGAGCGAGCCATAGCCGCGCGTATTCGCGCGAGCGCCGTCATGCTGCCCGGATGTGTATCGAAAACCTACCTATAAGTTTGCAATTTACTACTTGGAATTTCGTTGATTTCTCGTTATTTTATAAACAGAACTAAACTTTGTAGTATTATAGATGATAGTACGGAACCCTTCGTGCGCGAGTCCGACTCGCACTTGGCCGATTATTTTGATTAGATTGGCGTGTGTATCATTCGGAAATAATTAAGTACATAGTATACTTAGAATTTTTCTATATTCTAAGATAGTATATTAATGTGCTTAATATTATACAGTAGTATTGAGTACATTACAGAGTAGCATTATTAAGTAATATTACAGAATTACAATTTAGAGCAAAACACATGGGTAAAATTGTCTTCACCGATTTAGAGTCGTGTATCACATCGCTTCAAAATAGAAGATCTTATATTCAAGTGCAACTTGCACTTGAATAATGCTCGGGTGTTACTAATGACGAACTGGACTCTCTGAAGGCCTAAAGTTGAATCACTGTCCTACAGCAATGTAACAGAACCCGATTCAATTACGTATCGTATCGGAGACGCGTGTTTGGAAATCTGAATACCTCCTGCGGCCGTGGCTGTGACAGGCCGACACAGCATATAGCAACAGATAGATGCTGGATTCCCGACTATCTCTTCTTCAATAGAACAACATACGAAAGAAGAACTTTATGAAAAAAATAAATGGTAATGGTATGAAAAATTTAAATAGTAATACTTGTAATTTTGTGTATTTTAACGTTAATACGATCCCGATCTATTAATAGATTTGTTTCGCAGACTTGTCTTTATTTCATAAACCGTTTTTGATATTGGTGATGGCATAGGAACTATATTCTTGGACTCCTCTTTAAACGATTGATTAAATGTAACTCAATGATGTCAAATAAAAAATCCGCAGTGCCTGTTTACACTGATATAATCCAAACTATTGTTTTAATAATAGTTTCAAACAGCGAAGAAATATGGTCCTTTATGGATTGGATCAAAGCGAAGCAGCTATGTCTCTCGCCCATCACAACATTTTTAAACGTATTAAATCATTGAGTAATACAATAAAGTAAAATCTGTCACGTATCACCACCAGATTTTATTTAAATAGGAGAAATATTTTAAATAAAGTTTTATTCAGATATCATTTATATTAGCGACGGATTAGTAAAAAAAAAACATTTTCGTACTCCTCAGCCAATTTAAAAAATATCGCAGAAAAACGATTTTAAAAATATTTCTCCTATCTAAATTTAAAAAAATCTTGATTCACTTGTATAATAATATCCCTACTCAATGATTTTATGTGTTTCAAAATGTTGTGATGCGTAACAGCCAGTCCACACGGCGCGTTGCGTCGTCGCTACGCAAATATTTTAGTGCATAGACGGCGACACGGGCGCTGCGCCATCGCAGCGTTACTACAACGCAGTCGTGACGTTCCGTTGTCGCAGCGGTGACGCCGGAACGTCACGACTGAAAAAACGAAATGAGCTTGCGTATTTCCTCCCTCCCTATCAACGCACAAACAACTGAGCGCTGCCGTTCCGGCGTCGCAATGAGTACACCCCTGCCCGCTTCGTCTCGGGGGCTGCAGTTCAGTCGTGTGTGCGTTGCGTCGACGCAACGCCCCGTGTGAACACTATGATTATTACATAGTATGTAAAACTAAGGAGCGACAGCGCTACGTCAACGCGACGCCGCCGACGCAACGCGCCGTGTGGACCGGCTGTAAGAGAGATAACAGCGTGCTTTGAACCGCTTTTAACTTTAGCATGCCTAGCATTCTATCAAACGCGTATTTTTCGACACGCATATAACAAATTCCATTCTAGTGAAACCCGATACGCGACGCTTACTGGGCGGTAACTTTAATCTCGAACACGGTTGCTTTTTCACCCTTTTCCAATTTCCTCGTCGGTATTACATGTGCACCAGTTTGTTCCCACGGATTGGCTCGCGACAACAGTTGTGTCAACCGCTCACTGCGTTACCTAACTCTGCCTCTATTAATATTTCTCTTTGTTCACCTTCTGGTTGTTGTGGATCAGCGTGAAGCATAAAATCAGGTGAATGACTACGGAAATGTCCCGAAACAGTAGGGCAAAACTTACAATCTAAATAGGTTTGCTATAAATTTATTGCATTGCTGACTGACGATCAATGCGTAGTTTAAACTAGAAAGTCATTTTGTTTTTATCAGATTAGATTTCTATGGTAATGTTACTTACATTAAGGGGCCATTCATTAGATGAAGACTATTTTTGGGGCCGATAATATAATATATATGATTAATATAATATATATGCTTATAAATGGGGTATATACCTAAAATTTTGTGTAAACTTTCTTCGGAATAAAGTACCAATATTGACCTGTAGCAATATATGTTTATTAAATTTCGTCACAAATTCATTTATTACGTAAGACTATCTTTGGGGCCGATAATATAATATATATGATTAATATAATATATATATTATAAATGGGGTATATACCTAAAATTTTGTGTAAACTTTCTTCGGAATAAAGTACCAATATTGACCTGTAGCAATATATCTTTATTAAATTTCGTCACAATTGTTGACTTCGTTTTTAAAACGTGAATTCAACCCAATTAAACATATAATCTAAAGATAATCACTAATTATTTGACAACACCTTATCATAAATTAGTCACGTTTTGCCATCTATTGTTCGCCACATTTTCTCTAACAAATCGCTCCATAAAACACCACAAAAAGATTTCATATCTTTACAAATTGCACCCAATAAAAGTCTTATCTCTGGACTGAAGTACGTACAATGACGGTGAACAACATCAAACGGGCTATATACGTGAGGAGAGATAAATCATTAAAATCGTTCAGTAAATACTTGGAAACTGCATTAAATCATCTCGGCTAAGTACTTACCGCTCGGCTCGGTAATCGCAGGCTGAAATAATATATCTGTCAGGAAACGCAATAATTAGGATTGACTCTTATTAATTGCTGGATATATCTGGAAAATAGGCCGGAAAATATTTAAAATACTTGATTACTGTTTCGAAACAGGTGAATGGCGGTGATAAGCAATTCAGTCGTTTTCTTTAAAATAACTAAAGAGGAAATAGCAATCCCCTTATTTATACAGCACAAAAAAAGAAGTACTAGAAATTCTGATAAATTGGAGAAAACAATTTAATTATATTGAGTATGCAAAATTGAAATTCAAATAATTTTATTGCGAACATGGGTGTACAGAGTTGGAAAAAAATAACGAACAAGAACGCCATACACGTTAATGTACACGTATATTGAGGACGTTCAAGTCAGATCAAGCAAGCTTAATTGAGCTGTCAAGCATACAAGACATATCTGTAAGTGGCACAAATGATTTTCTTGTTTTTGTTTGGTATGTCACATCAAAATCGATTATGCCGTTAGGCTGTAGGTGATCTTACAGAAACATACATACATACCCACATACCTACATACATATTATGTACACTCGAAAAACATAACCCTCCTTCTTACGCTGTCGGGTAAAAATAACAAATTACAAGGACACCTAGAAGATTTTATATAACTTATGTCAATATCTTCAGCAAATATTTTCATGTCAGATGTTAACTCTTAGATCTAAGAATAATGCGATATCTATCACAAAATCAAGCGAAATCGACACGCAGGCGACAGACGAGTTCCACATTTTACGACTTCCCGTGTCGTCGCCGCGAGCTCGACCAAAATTATACTGAAAAACTATCAAAATAATGTGCCGTTCGATATAAAAACTAAAAATACTTATTCCTTGATTATAAATAAAAGTTACGCATTTGCCATGAGCCACATTTATAAAAAAAAAAGTGTGTTAGATCTCGTCATTTCTTAGGTTTATCACAAGTGACGACCAACTTTTAATAGTTTTTATTGCTTATGCCAATAGCTAATATCGGAAAACATCAAAACATTGAAATAAAATGATAAAACGTTCGTTATTATCATTGTATCACCGTTAATTCTCGTTACATCTAATGGATAGGTTAAAGATATTTCGAAACCTAGCATTTTTTTATTCGTAAACAAGTACTCTTTGACTTTTATTAACCAAACTATAACTCGCAGAACGTAAAATCTTATTATATTTATCTTAAAATTGCGTTAATTTACAACTATTGCGACTACATGGGTGACATTGCCGACCGTTTCGAATTTACGATGTTTTACCCGCTTCAAATCTAAGAAAAAAATTGGTATATATTGAACTCTATTACTTCGAAATAGGTTATATAAAACATTGTATACTAGCAACTAAAACTCGTCGCACGCGCATAGCAAACCAAAAGCGCGCCGGTGAATCATACGCACACTCCGCCGTGTCATATTATTACGACCTCGAATATTGGCACTAGTGATGTGATGTCAAAACACGAATTTTTATCATAATATTATCGATGTAAATTATTGCCATTCGTTTATGAATATAATGTCAGAAAGAGTAAAAATAACCAATATCGGCCAAGCCAATAAAAAATAAGCAATATACAGCCAGGCAATATAGGTGTATCTTATCACGCGTAAAGTAGGGTTCCTTAGTTGCACATAGGTAGTCATAATATTCATAAATTAATATGATATTTGGAAAATGTGTATCATAACCTCAAAAAGAGTTAGGTATAGTCAGAAAGACATAAAACTTTACAAATGTTCAGAATAGTCTAATGCTACAATGTATATTCAATTAGCACCGCAGAAGTCGATAAATAGCATTCATAGCGCGTTGTTAAAACGGTTTCATTGTGCTATTAAATACATTGCTGCAATTGTATTACTTCCGTTAGTAGACAATTATGAAAAGTCACCGGCGCCGGTGGATCAGCGCGGTGTCGGCATCGCATCGCCTCGTTGGAGTAAACATTATGGCCAAATGGTATTTGTATGACCAAAATTACCTATAAAATCCACTTGGATTTATCAATTAAAATTGCAATCTAACTTTTAAAACACTCTTTTTAAAGTTTTGGTTTATATCGACATTTATATCGGTGTAGTGATATGTACATCACTACGAGTTATGGTAATCTGCAAACTCGGATGTCATCTTGCGCAACAGGCAACCGCGTGTGTGCCCGGCTTAACTCCGCGCCAGTTAATGCCCCACTTTGAGACTTAGCCTTAACCGATGATTAATTTAATCTCAGATTTAGCTACTGCCATCGAGGAATCTGTTATTTGTTAGCCTGGGAAAAACTATAAATCTCTACAGCTGCGCCCAGGATTAAAATACCAAAACGAATATTAAAATATCAATATAACTCAACATAATGTTTCATGAGTAGTCCACGTACATAATGTACATTAACCCTATAGGAATTATAATGCTTTGTGACATCTATCTATAGTAGCTTTGCAAAGGTTTTACATAAACTACTAAGTAAGTTTATTAATCTATTGTTGCAATCCAACAAGATGGCTTCTTTCAGAGTTGACAGTGCGGTGATGACGTCGGCCGGAAGCGAGCAGTTTGAAGCACGCCCCACTTCCGATGGTCGCGCGCCAATGCATGCAAATTGACCTGCGTCAGGCAAGGTAGGTGACAGAGGACTGCCAGGCGTATCAGCCACGGAAGGTCTTTTTTTCATAATAAAATGTCCGCTCTAATTGATAAAGAACTGTTCTAAATTGTTAAAAAACTACAAAACCACGCGAGTAACCCGTTTGTTCAAATAAAAACATATAAACTCAACATGAAATCATTTAGATTTTAATAATAATAAAACAAATACGACAAAACGGAGTTTATCTTCCACACAAAGTAACACTCTGTTGATTGCGGTAACCGAAAACCTAAAAATATTACCTACTTTGAAAGACTGTATTTGTAAATGTTTTGTTCCAACCGTAACCATAGCTGGAACCAACTAACTGGTCGCCTTTTAGTAAACGTTTAAACCGTATTATTTGTTGGGCTGCTGCATGAGGCCGACGATGTCATGACGTCAGCTAATGTCATAACATGATGTTGTGCTGACAAGAAGTGCATGTTTGCAGCTGTCGTGGCATTATGACAAATGCCACGGCAATGAACTTGTCATTGCGAATACAGTCCGCTTTCCAGCACTAACATAGTGACACTGACCTGAACCGCGCGAGCCAGCCGTCACTCATCTCGACGGACAGTCTTATCTTTGTAACAGAATAACAAAGATCTGCAGTAGACAAACATTTTAAGAGGATCATAGCATCGCAATCTGTACACCGTGCATTTATTCATGCAATGTAATATAATCTCATGTCACTGGATGTTGCTTTATTAATAGTTATCCATATGCGACGATTATCAGGCTAGCTGTCTACTTTTTGCGGCACTTTTTACCCGAGTGCGTAAGGAGGGTTATGTTTTTCCATTGTATCTATGTACTATACTACTATGTATCGCCTACAGCCTAAACGGCTTGATCGATTTTGATGTACGAGGTGTCGTTAGATTTGTCTTCACTGCCTGAGTGTCTTATGCTATATTTTTTTGTCACAATAATACATCTCTCGCAAAAAATGCGTTTCTTTCGTAACTTCCAATGAACTTTTTCGTAGTAAACAAGTGATTTTACTAGAATTATTCTAAAGAATGCGCATTTATAATCTCGTACAGCAATTTCACGAATACTTTCTCACAAAACCTTACACATAACATAGTATCAAGTGTAACGAAATCATACGTTAGTCTGCAAAACCTGCTTTTCTGCAGTCTGGTTTTTGTTTTTATTTTATTTTAATATAGATACATGTATTATATAACCATCGAATAATCCTGTATATACATATTTCATCCGTAAGATACAAGAAACTGAACCACATTGGAAAATTACATCCCTTTATTTTTCATACACATGACACACGTCATATTTCGTTTGGAATAAGGGATAGGTACTTCAAGGTTATCGCATCAAATATTCGGGCCTAACCTCACCGGAGACGCACAAGGGGCGAGGGGGGGGGGGGGGTTGGCTTGTCACGTCAAACACTTCCTCTACTCAGGTACCGTTGGACGTTCGTGCTGAATTTTTTATGCACAATTATTGCCCTCTACGGATATTTTATCCGGTCTATTTAATTATATGGAAGAGTTAACAGCGCGGGGCATCGCACTGTGACCGGCAGTGGATCGATCTAGTTTAACTGTATCAAAGTGAATAGTCATTAGGTAAGTTAAGTGATGTTAACTTCAGTTGGAGTTTCTAACAAAGTTATATAAAGAAACAGGCGTAATTTCGTGTATGTACAAAATAGAAAAATTAAAATAGAAGTTTTTTCGCGCAACCTGAGGTTTTAAGCTAATATCAAACAGCGAGCATCACAATAATGATTAATTACCGTGTTTTAGTTTTAAAGACATTGTACAAAAACATATTTTACTTTTGCCTAAAAGTTTTATCATAAAAGTTCATTCTTTAAAACATTCGAAATATGCACACAAACAACTAAGAAGACATCAACGAAAAAGTCTGTATCAAGTTATTTGGGTAAACTACAACTTATTGTGGTCGCATAAAACAACCAACTGATCTGATTGTTTATTCTTTCTATTTTAGGGTTCCGTACCCAAAGGGTAAAAACGGGACCCTATTACTAAGACTTTGCTGTCTGTCCGTTCGTCCGTCCATCCGTCCGTCCATCAGTCACCAGGCTGTATCTCATGAACCGTGATATTTAGACAGTTTAAATTTTCACAGATGATGTATTTCTGTTGCCGCAATAACAACAAATACTTACTAAAATATGGAATTAAACAAATATTTAAGGGGGCTCCCATACATTTCTTCTAGATCGACGAGCTCCATCCTCAGCCACACCGACCGTCGCTTAACATCAGGCGAGTTGGTGGTCAATCGTAGATCTATAATGTATAAAATATATATATATAATGGTAATGGTACGGAACCCTTCGTGCGCGAGGCCAACTCTCATTTCGCCGGTTTTATTATACAACATATCTACCATTTTCTTGAATGTTTACCTTGATTGTGCAAGGAGGGATTATGTTTTTTGAGTGTATTTATGTATGTATATATGTTTAAATGTATGTATGTATGTATGTGGGTATGTATGTATGTTTCTATATGAACGCGAACAGTCTACACGGCTGAACGATTTGGATGTGCGAGGTGTCGTTAGATTCGTCTTCACGTCCTGAATGTCATAGGCTATATAATCATAATGATGCATCTGTTGCAAAAATAAAAAATGCGTTTTTTCGTAATCTCCGATCAACATTTTCAAACTGATTGAATTGACAAAATGAACAAGTGATTTTTACTAAGATTTGTTCTAAAGAATGAGCGTTTATAATATTTTACAGCGATTTCACGCAAACTTTCTCACAAAAAACTTACACTCAACATCTTATCAAGTGTAACGATATCGTAAGTTAGACTGCAAAAACTGCTTTTCTGCAGTCGGGTATTTAGTTTACCTTTTATTATTGATACTTGTTTAAATAATAACATAATACACTCTCGCAGAAGATAAAAATTGCAGTTTCTCGTAACTTGTAAAGAATTGTTCCGTAATAAATAATTGGTTTTACAAGAATTATATTTCACACCGGCTGTACGCATACTTTTTCTCAAAAACATCAAATTAAGTGTAATTTTTACTGCAATAAGATCGCTCTTATGCAGTCGAACATTGTGTTTTTCTCTTAATAAAAATACTATCTATTAAATATTTTACTGTGAATGATTAAAAAAAAAACAATTATTTACAATAAGATTAAAAAAATAATTAAAACTATTTTTTTTTAATTCGAAAATAGGCTTGCGCTTCAATACCGTCAACTCGTTGGTGTTAAGCGACAGTTACGGTATACGATGGAGCGCGCTTGCCTAGAATTTATGAACAACACACTGTTTTACCTGCTGGATGCTCACTAAGTACACCAGTTTCCATACATTGTATTAGATTTACTAATTAACAATATCGAAACCAATAATTTGAAACAAATCACAGTGAAATAAAATGTACAAGTGATTGTGTATTACAATATTTACAATCTTACACAACAAACAGTGTATCACTATTATTATACACCTACAAATTACAAGATTGTAAAGAACAAAAGCGAAAAAGACAACAACTACACCTACATGATTTCTCAAATAAACAAATTAGAAAAAGCGTATACAGCAACAATAACAGTTGGATTGCGTGCAAGAATCTCGTGTAAGAACAATGGCGGTGCTTCGGGCGAGGCGCACTAATCACACTCGCAATGCACCCAAATGGATAACTGTGGTGTGCCCATTTGTTCTCGTTACTTGCCGCTCTTGGCCATCTTTATTTGTGAAACGGGCTCCCTCAGCTACTCTCAGCTGTGCTAGAGGTTATATTCGTAGTTTTATGTCTTCTAATTAGGTACTGCGATTATTTATTTTACGAGTGTAATAAAATCGAAGACCATACCGGATGTCACGATTCAAGTAGGTTACATATTTTGATTATATCTCATTAATTGTGATCTACTTTTTAACAGACTTCCAAAAAGCAAAAAGCAACGATATCACAGATTCACAGATCGACTTTTTTAACAGACACACAACACACGTTAGACTTATAACACTCCTCCTTTGGTTTAAGTGTTAGAAAACAAAATAATAAGATAAAATTAGTATGATACAAAGTTAACTAAATAAACATTACCATTGAGACGGAAATCTTGAAAATCGTTTATAAGCCGTATATAATGTTAGTTTCAATTATTTTATTCCCTAAACACATGTGCGTTTTCACTCTTAGTTATCAATATGGACACGGAATAAATCCGGCAAATGACGAGTATCGCTCGCACACGGAGGATTCCGTACTCCAATGCAACATGAACCAGGTGTAGTTACTCAGCAAAATATGCTTTATATCTTTGAATGTTCGTAACTTCACATACGTAATATCTATAGAGTAGGAGTAACCTGAAGTGCAAGTCGTTCCCATACAATATAAAGTTCAAGTAAAGTAAATAAGTAAGTTCGTATAGACTGAGTGGTCAGCCCTATTGTCAGAGTTATTAAGCCACCGAAAGTAATGTTCTAGTAGGATAAATAGAATAAAAAAAATATATATATAAAAAAAAAAAACATGTATCACCATTTACATCGTAGCAGTCCTAAAAATCACCAGCTATAAGAGAATACACTACACAAAAATATGACTTTGAATAGAATAGAATATAACTTTATTGTACATCCATAAAGTAAAAACTTAAAATAAACTTAGTTAGTACAAAGGTAGGCCGCCTTTGTACTGTCGTCGCATATCGACAGATCATACAGAGATAGAGATTGATACAGAGATCTTAAGCATATCGCAATCGATTAGAGCGATTTCTTCCAGGCAACCTTAGGGTGGATAGAAGAAGTATAATTTAGAATAAGGAGCTTTGATCGAGTAATCGTCCATCCAAACTGTAACATAAAGTAATCTAATCTTGCTTCTTTATAACTAAACTGTCCTTTACGTTAGCAGCAGTACAACGCTGTTATGGTCACGTTCCGTCCGTATTACGAGTGGTAACTCGGAACGCCACAAAGTCGGCAAATAACAGTAATTTTGTTCAATGTCGTGAGAAAATGTTTCGAGCAAGGTGAAACAGGTACTCAACTATTCCACGGATTAATCGTGGCTAAATCTTAACAGCGATCGTCAAGATCCGGTGTTAAGGCACGGTGAGGCCGGTCCCGGATAAATTTATGCTTCGAATAGAGGATCACGGAGGAAGTCTGATAGTATCACGTTGCTATTATGGGTGATTGATAAAGTTTATCAAACATAAAGGTTTGTGCACACTGAAAGCGAAGCGTCCCTGATCCATAAATATTTAGCATGATAGACGAAGCGCAAAGAAGCGTGAAATGCATGCGAAGTACAGCAAAAGGATGGTCTGCGGTTATCACTCCTAATTTTATTATGCTTGATTAGGGTGCTTACTTTCATCTCTTATAGCTCTATAGCTTATAGCGGTACAAAGTTAGCTCGCGCCAGGTTTTATTTTTCCTTTTCTACAATTAAGAGATTGACAGAAAAGTTGAAGTGATTATTAAAAATACCATAGTTCAAAGTTGAATCATTTTGTCTTCAGGCTGTCATTTACCGTTCATATAAACGAACACTAGTCAAATAAAAAAACATGATTATTTCACCAATAATATTCGACATAAGTTTAGGAAAATAAAACAGAGCGTCGACATTCCTTTCTCATGCTCCTTTCACAACTCAAAATTACACTTAATAGCAACATTATAGGAGTTACCCTGCATCTTAAAGAGGCATTGAGAAATTTTACAATAATATTTTATATGTACGTTTGTATCTATATGAAATGATAGCGCAGTGATTGCTATCCCGCTTGGCACGCATGGTGCAAAATAATTGACGGGAACTCATGATAATTACCACAAGCAGACTCCCGTTATAAGGTACTTTTAGTATGGGAAAATTAAGTGGGGGGGGGGGGGGGATAATATCTAGCTGTTAACGTCGTATACTCAACAGCATAATTATCAAGCGTATTAAAATCGTAAGTTAGACTGAAAAATCGCTCTTCAGCCAGTCGGATATTTTGTTTTTCTTTTAATATGGATACTTCTTAATTATTTAGTGTCAAGAACAATTTCAATATCTTCTCTCAATTAATTTGCATTTATTATTTAGAGATAGGACTTTGAAGAGAGGCCTGAATTGCCATTATTGAGGAAAGTTTTCTACAATCCTATCCTGAATTAAGGGAATAATTTCCTAACAAGAAACAAAACTTTAGAGGCAGTCAATAAAGTTATAAAAGTTTTTTTAAATAGGTTAAAAAATAAAAACACTAAAAGAAACTGGAAATGGAACTAGAAACAGAGTGTAAATATACAATCGTGTTACTAATAGTATTACCTACAATCCCTAAAAAATATCTAGCAAAGCTTCTGACACAAGCAGGAGATTGGCGCAATTACCACATCCGGTATTAGAGTCATAATGAAACAGTTTATCCGTTATTAGAACACTTAATAACCATTAGTTTCAATTATTTGTACGTTTCAACTCTGTGACAAGTTCTAAGCTATGATTCAGAGCATTTGTACCTATAGTAATAACAAATAATAATTGACTTAAAGAACCAAATAATAAGTTGCACTTATGTAAAAAAAAACACTGTAAAATCGAGTTAAACAGGCCATAAAATATTCATATATCAGAGTTAGTTCAAAACCAAAAGAGCTAAAATGACTGACTTTTTTAAAGAGTGACCTCTGACGCATCTAATAATTTTTACCACAGAAAATTTTAAATCTATCAAAACAGTAATCATCATCATCATCTCAGCCATAAGAAGTCCACTGCTGGACATAGGCCTCCTCCATGGATTTCCAAAAAGACCGATTGGAAGCGGCTTGCATCCAACGTCTTCCCGCCACTTGTATGAGATCATCTGTCCATCTCGTGGCTGGTCTTCCTACGCTGCGCTTGCCGGTACGTGGTCTCCACTCGAGAACCTTTCGGCCCCATCGGCCATCAGTTCTACGTGCTATGTGTCCTGCCCACTGCCACTTCAACTTGCTAATCTGCTGTGCTATATCGGTGACTTTTGTACGTCTACGTATCTCTTTATTTCTGATTCGATCTCGTAGAGAGACAACACAAAACAGTAATACATAACATAAAACTTTCAAAAACTTTACCATAAAATACGAATAAACCAATTTTGATTAAATATAGCAAAGAAGAACGCTCTGGATCAAATTCTCTTTTAAACAAAAAAAAATTTATCAATATCGCAGTTTTTACATGGATGGATACGTTTAAAAACTGCGATTCCAAAAATAGACACACAACTACACACGTCAAACTTGTTTGTTCAGGGTTTTACTCCTCTTTTTTGGTCGAGGATAAAAATTAATAACAATTTTATTAATAACTTAAACCAAACAAAACTATTTTAAAACAATGTTCCAATATACCAATTCAATAGATAACGAGTAATGTTCTATCCATATTACAAGTGCATATGCCTACACTGATTCGTTTGTATAAAACGAAAGCTACACAAAGCTGCGATGTCCAATTTTCAAGTCATAGCTAGAGCATAGAATCATATAGAATGAGGCATGGGTCTATCAGTGCACTCACAAACGGACCACGGTCGGCTACGTACAACGTTGCCTGATAAAACCGACACCACTACACAGCATATATACCAGGACACTGTAGGTAAATAATACGTATCAAATTGGCTCTTTGTGAACTTCATTCTTAAAAGTGAGATTGAGAGGGCAACCTTTTTGGTACACTTTTATAGTCATCCGGATTGAAGTTAATTACTTCACAAAACTATAGGTAAATCAGTCCTATTCTTATTTATAACTAATTATATAACTTAGTCATGATCATTATTGTAATAACTGCAAATGTATATATGTATTAGTATTAAAGAAAACTAACAGAGGTTATTAACGAGAAAAACAAAAAACATGTGATTGTAGGTATATAAAATGTATCTTAATACTACCACACTAAAAACAAACCTAAAACACTTTGCGCATCAAAATCAGATAACTCCTTTAGTATACACAATAAGTTATATGAAAACACAAACATTATATATTATTATATATTATATATATATTATTTATTATATATTATTTATATTCTTATTTCTTTGTATAAATAAATAACGTTTTACATTAGTACACCCAACAATATTATTAATTTCTCTTTGGCCAGTCGCGTTAAAATAAATTAAGAAATGACCGAACACTTATTCTAGCGTAGTTGACATTCTATGTGTAATCTCAATTTCATCTCTATCTCATGGAAAATCTAAGGAACATCACTGTGCACCAGATAATTTCGACAGAAACCAGAAAGGGCCATAAGTATAGTTAACGTCACCAAGGAAGATACCTACATGACCATGCCATGCCATGTAGGTAGACCTACATGGCTAAATACAGGGTAAGCGTAAAAGAATACAAAAATATGGTTTCACTTACAATACACACTACACATGCAGGTTGATCTACTTACATAATCTCTAAGCACGTCAAGCGGTGTGCATATAGAGATGATGGGGTGGGTTCAAATCTACTATATGCTCTGCTAAATTGACAGGACCAAAAGTCGTGCCCACTCTTTCTTAGTAGCACGGATAGACTAGATTATCGTTTGCTTTAGTCCTATCAATTTAATTACAAGTTTTAACTGAACGTGTTACAGAATTTGTGCCAATGTCGCAAACATTTTGGAAACGAAGTGTCGAACGCTCACCAGCTCGTTAGGTCAACGATAGTGTAAATAACATGGATCTAACGTAGACAAGATTGGCACAGGACCGAGATTATTGGAATACAAGAGACGTCTATACTCATCAGTGGACGATAGCAAGCATAAAATGATTTGCAAACATCAAAAACGATCGCATTGTACAAAAACAATTGACAAAAGTAATTTGATTCTAAAAACATTCCAAATTTTAAGTTTGGTAAACTATAAATGCAAGGTTGATATATGTTTCGATGCGGTCAGTCATGTTCGGGAATACAAAGGTGTACAATATTTATTATGTACGACACTCAACTGGTTATTGTGTTGAATGTAGATCAACTCGTGTGATGGTATAACATATGGCGTGCATTGTAAGTGAAACCAAACACTATGGAACTTCCGTCCACAGAATGTAGTTAGGTATCCGATGTCGGCGGATACGCCACCGCGAGCCGGCGCGGGCACGCGGCCGACACGGTTGCGGTCACTCGCGTCCGTCCGATCACCGACACACTTGTCATTTTTCATAGGTATCATAAATTAACCATCTATTTAGGTCACAACGTCCTAACTATATACACTTATTTATTAAGAACTAGCAATATTTTAATGGCTCATTGCCCCATAATTATCAAATAACTTTTACTGTGGGACCAAATTATGGAAAAAAAACAGCTGTCCTTTATATATTAAAGATTTTTTTACGCAAGATATCCGATTGACCACCAACTCACCTGATGTTAAGCGACGGTGTGGCCGAAGAATGGAGCTCGTCGATCTAGAAGATATTCACTCTAACTTTGAATCTGCTACTAGAACTCAAGGAGATTTTTAATCTCATATCTATATTCTGACCGCAAACAATATAAATTTCCCACACGCTTGCTTTGCTTTAGTTAGGTCGATAAAATAAAACCCGAATACATGTACGACTATGTGTTGCGCTATATCTCTTCTCGAGAAATTAGTTTTACTAATAAATCTATTTATAATTACATAATGTTTATAATACTAAAATATACACACTCATATTATATTTGCAATTTGATTTGTCCTTTCTTTTGATACCGAACACGCTATAGACATTTAAAACTATTCTATAAATATTTTTAATATCGTCGCCGTATTGACTTCCTATGTGTCAATATCAAGTCAGTAGTTGAGGAGATCAGAAAGAACATAGTGCCTACATGCATAAATTGAGAAAAAATCACAATCCTCATTTTACGTATTTGGGTATAAATGAAACATCTGTAGACTTCCGTTAATTTAAAATGGCCATAGCCAGCTACGAATAATATTTTTTATCCTTAGAGATAAAAAGCAAGAGGATGCAGGATGAAAAGTATTAGCAGCGCCTAATGGTTTGCTACAACATAGATTTCACCAAAACCAACACTCCGCTAATATACCTTTTGAAGCTATGTCTCTGAAATACAGCAATCTAACAGTTTTTTTTTTTTTATACACTATAGATCTACGATTGACCACCAACTCGCCTGATGTTAAGCGATGGTGTGGCCGAGGATGGAGCTCGTCGATCTAGAAGATATCTATTCACTCTAGCCTTGAAAATTCCAAGATTGTAGGTCTCAGGAAACAGAGATGGCGGCAACGAATTCCATTCTTGTGCAGTACGCAACAGGAATGTGGATCGATATCGCTGAGTACGGATTTTTGGCATTTCAACGAGAAATGGGTGGTAGTTTACACTTATTTAACAGTTTACTACTTTTGAACGAACAATTAGAAAACAAAATATGTCAGGTTACTCTAAATAATTAGTACCTATTGCTGACTGCTGCTGAACTAGCTAATCCACAGTTAGATATAAGTTGGTGTATATCGTGAAGCACCGCCCTAATCGTGTTCGCAAATACCTGATGTCATCCACGGGACATGACGTGTCACGGAAGCTTCTATTAGCTAATGCGGTCGATTAACATCAGCTACATTGTATACAGCATTATGCACTGCTATAAACTATTACTAACTGATATGTTCTAGTTACGGCTACGGTAAATAATTTTAGAGAGAAATAAGGTTTTGCACATGTACCATCCCACAGCAAAATGCTTCTGATAGAGTTAATAGGAAATTGAACTAAATTCTCAATAACACGCTAGCTTGTAAACTATACAATATTCAGATGAAGGACGTATATAAACCTCAAAACGTCGTAATACATTATATTTTACATTTTAACTTTAATTACTATGAACTAAATTTCGATATCGCAAAAAAAAAATACTTCCAGAAGTTGGATTTTCGCGAAAATTATAATATGGAATAGCTGATTTTTTTTCACTACTAAAAATGGATTACATCATATTGTCCAATGATTCCTGAGTATATTGACCCCTTGCAATATATCCCCGTCGTGCATCCAACTTATAGTCAGCTATAAGAAATTATATCAGCTCGTCTTGTCGTATGAAAGATCAAGCAACTACATTTAACAAATTGAATTGAAAAATAAAATAACTTATAAGAATATTAAAATCTTACTGAATCAATATTATAGCTAAAAAATCGCATAGTATGGAGCATCCTGAATTGAGAGTCGTACGCGCTCACGGCGACGGCTGCAGTAGGTTGCAAGTAAACAATTACGAATATTTCTTTATATACCTACAGTTCCTGGAAATGGGTGCTTAGTACCTACCTTGCATGCCTACATCAGCTGTCTTATTGCGTGATCGCGCACAACATTTAGTCAAGTTGTGTTGTTTGTAAATAATATTGTAAGTAAATGTAATATTACGAGAACAGGTCTTCTAGACAAACCTTATCTAGGTTTTTAGATGATTTTATATCAACGTGTATTAATTTATGTATAAATAAATAAATAAATAAAAAACCACAAGCAACATATATTTACGTACATAAATATTCAGTAACCTAAATTTCAGACTTTAAGGAAATAACATAAACATGTTTGCGTCACTTGACAATAAATAACAGATCTAATCTATATCATAACGTAGCTAAGCCTAAACTAAATGCCGACAGATATATTACTGAAACAATAAGAAAAGAAAATCTTAACAAACATAGATTAGGCGAGCAAGAGAAGGTAATATAAAACACACAAGCGAGCGGTCAGGGCACACTGGAGATGCCAGTATCCCTAGGGAGCCATAAAAATGATATACAGCGCGCAATGTCGCCTGGTGGGGAAATCAATAGCTAGAAATGTCAAAATACGGGAGGGATAGCTTGCTGTAAAGAGCACGAAGTATTTGTCTAGTGTTCTGTCTGTGTGTGAGTATGTTGCCAAACGGGTCTATCGTTTTGTGTTTTTTTTTTCAGGCTAAGTAACTTATGCTTGACGATTATAATAAGGTTTACGTACATGAAATCTTAGGTACCTATCTAAAACATTCATATTTGATATAGTTCAAGTAGGTAATTGGGTACAGCATGTCATATCATCTGTTTGACTCCTGTGTTAATGCCAATTGGACATCGCAAGTTCATATTCTAAAAAACCGGTCAAGTGCAAGTCAGACTCGCCCACAGAGGGTTCCGTACAAACTAAATAAAAGCGGGAAATCATATATTTCTTTAATGTTTTCCTTCATAAAACGAAAAAAAATGCATCGTAAAAATATTTAAAAACCTGTTTTAGTTTATGCTGATGAAGCTCTTTCGTATGATACCCCACATGATACGGTTAAAGAACTTTAAAATTTGGACCCTCATTCCTTGCATAAAGACCCTATTTTCTGTGATTAAATTAAAAATATCCAGTGGTTAGTTTTTTTCCTTTATGTGTACTTTAACACGATGCTTCCTGGGAAATTTCATAGTTCTAGATCAACGGGAAGTACCCCATTGGTTTTGATTCTCTTGTGAGTGTCGAAGTGTGCGTTTTTTACGACATATTCGGCTGTAGCTTTTTGTATGAAAACTGGGATATTTGATTTTTATTTCTGCAAAAAGAGACTATGGATCTGCGTATATGGTTTTTAATTTCAATACGATACCTTCACGCGTTCCCGAGATACAGGTCTTGACACCCGGACGGACGGACAGACACACAGACAGACGGACAACAAATATATCCTATAAGGGTTCCGTTTTTTCCTTTTAAGGTACGGAACCCTAAAAAAGTACTTTAATTATTAACGTTTGCATTTATCTAAATTACACATTTTGCTAGTGATGTAATGTGCTTGTCTATTAGTCAGATAGTAACGATTTACTCACAATTTAAAGAAATCCAGACAAAGGATCAATCCTGTTACAGTCTCACTAAAACTTAAACCAAATTGACAGGACTAACTCATGTGCAAACCTCAGTAAAGTAAGCGTGCTTATTAGTCGTAATTTAGTTTACATTGTAGTGAGCGTTTAACAGGATTGGCCCCAATATCTATAGAAGAAAACCAATTATGCAGCATGTAGCTTAGAGTAGGGATTCGTACCTACTCTGTAAATCTGGGTGATTGTAAATACTCTTACCGAATACTTATTCAAATTCAGTTGTGTAAATCAACACAATAATTACCTGCAACAAAGAAATAACAATTAGTTCAAGACATGATGTATATTTTAAATAAAATAAAATATACACAGGAAATCCACAAGCGGAAACCGTTTTATATATTTTTTTTTTATCGACGATAGTCTTGGTTTGACCGTCAACTCACCTGGTGTTAAGCGACAGTTACGGTCTACGATGGAGCGCGCTTGCCCAGAAGAAACCTATTCGCTCGCGATTTGAAGACACTTAGATTATATCTATTCGGAAATACCCATTCAGGAAGCGCATTCCACATTTTGGCGGTACGCACAATGAAAGTGTTATCTGATTCAAAGCAAAGTTAACAGTTATTTTAACCTTATATTTTGACCTAGAACCTGTCGTTTATCGTGCCAAATAATAATAGGTTTGTCTATGCAGTTTGCTTGTGAATGTCATAGTAGCCTTGTGTTTATTTTGTTTGGCTGTGAAACGCAGTATATAAAATATTCCGATAGATACATTGATGTTAATATAACGCTGCGTTGAAGTGAACCAATTGGCGACTCTGCACAAAATCACTATCCTATATAAAGCAAGACAGAACATAAGTAAGACGCTTATATATTAACAAAGCTGAATTTCTTTTTCACAATAACAGTACGTCATGATACTACTAAGTAAATTTCATAGAATGTTTCAAATTCTCTAGTAAATTAAATTTATATAACTCTATTGGACATATTCAGACATCATGCACTATACTTTTGTTAGATTTTGTCAATGTACTCGTAGAATACTTGCATTATTATTTAGATTATAAAAATCATAGACCCTCCTTTTGCAAAGTGGATTGAAAAATAAAACGAAACAAATTATTAGTTTCTTGTTAATGTATAAATTACCTATCAATTATTTGCAGTTTTTCGGTTTAGATACAATTTTTACAAGCTTTAACAAGCTTTAGTACCGTTTGCGATTCCATTTGATAAAACCAACATATTACTGGTTCACCGTACATACACATCGTTAATGACAGGTTTATCGTATTTATGTGGACTCAACGCAACCGGTAATTCCATTACGATCAATCGATTACGAATTGTGGAGTGTCGTTGATGTTAACAAGATGTTTATGCTGAAAAAACGTCGTCCAATGATGGGAATTCTTGGTTGCCGACGCTTGAAGCTATCTCAAGTCAACAATTACCATCTCGATTGTAACATAACACCCAGTTGTGGCCAAAGATGGAGCTCGAAAACATAGTAATATGAAGGAAAACAAATTTAAAAATATTGTAATGGATGAATGGTGCTGTTTGTAAGGCAATTAAATTCAAAATCAAGTTATACATAATATGTACAAATAAGATTTAGTATTTACAACAGTAAGTATAGTAAGTAAGTTCGTATAGACTGAGTGGCTAGCCTTTGTGTCAGAGTTATTAAGCCGCCGAAAGGCTTCTGACCTGGCTTGACGATTGCTGTTTTTTTTAAGAACAAACACCCGGGACCTACACTTTAACGTGTCATCCGACCCACGGTAGCGCTCAGAAAGTATCCGAAGACTCCGTCCGTTGCTTTACATTGGTGATTTGATTTGATTTGATTCGTTAGAGAACACCTAGACAAGCTACGCCACGAGCGCTATAGTTGATCGAATTGAACCCTATTATCGTTTTTTTCTTAAATTAAGGTCCGTCGAGCTTACGATTTCATTTTTAGTTTCTCTTCATAATCAGAAAATCATAATTCATCTTCTTTGACACCAAAATTGTAGTACAAAAATATTGAAAGTAGCTCACGGCAATAAGCAACGTTAGAACATTGTAATAAAGCTCAAAAGTTCATGATATATGCCTGCAACAATAACAATCGGATTATTTCATCACTTCTCGCCATCCATTAAACGAATATGATGTATTGTAATGTCCCGAACATTTGGCTTTTATCTTGTGTGAATTCATTTTGCACGAACATTTCCCCGTTTATATTTATAATCCTATTCTCACACATACATATCACATTTAAAATATTAAAATAATTGTTGATAGTTATTTAATGCCCATCATAATTTAATCAGTTGTCATAAACCTGAAAACTAAAGTGACAATGATTTCTTAGTGTAAAGTTACAACTAATGAATGATTAGGATTAGTCAGTTCATATTTAGCTTGTCATGTTAAAATTTACTCGATGAAGCTATTGCTACGCAAAATGTCACAAAAATATTTTTACCAACTACATATTTTTAATGCGCGACAGTCGACGGGTATTTCAATTCCTATCTGGAATGTACTCGTAGAAAGGGAACAAAAAAGCCGGGGAAAAGAGTGAGTGACTGTAAAATTTCAACGGTAGCTGTTTACGCGGGACCTTTTTTTACGATGTTGTTAACTGTTGATTCTTTTTAAACATCTGCCTCTGCCTCGGTGACTGTAAACTACATTGTTCTGAGGCTCGAGACGGCGGGAACGGTCTTGTGAATCGAATTTATTGCTTTATCACTGAATGTACGTGACGCAGACGAAACAACTCATTTTCGTGATCATTGCTCTGTTACTGAGGTTACCATTTGAGCTTCTTATTGTACATAGATACTATAACATATACACTAATATGTATATATCGTCCACGTAATAAGAGCGTATTCTAGACAGCAAGTAAATAATGATGACGAGACAATTTTTAAGCTTTCTGAGAGGATCTAATGAAAAATATTATTTTTTATATCACATTTCCGCTCGCTTTTAATAAATTATCTTTTTGTCTTCCTCCTGCATATTTTAAATTAAAAGGTAAGTAGTAAAAAAAGCATATTATTAGTTTATAAAAGGAACGGACCCCGAAGTCTGTTGAGATTAATTTTGTCAAAAAATTATCTGCAATTGATAATCACGAGTGAATCGGTTCCCTCTGGATAAGTGCTTTTTATCGCAGACCGCAATAACAGTCGCTTAACTCTAACCAAAATTATCACTTAATATTTCGCAAACAAATCACTAAATTGATAAAATTGAATCGATTGAATATCGTATACACACTTACAATATTTTTGATTACCTATCCAATGATTCCCCACACTAAGGGGTAGACGAGAAAAAAATCCCCACTTTACGTGTAGGGGAGTGTTTTTTTTTTTTATTTTAGCACTTTGTGGATAGTAATAAATACCTATGTATTCTCAATTACACTTATCTCTACAAAATTACACTTTAATTGCTAATAGTTTTGAGCTAAGCCGCGGACAGACGGTTGTATGTATAAGGCGAAAATAAGCCATTGCGAGACGTCTCGCGGATGTGACACATCAAAACTACGAGTACTTTGAAAGGATGATTTATTAAAGCATGCATCTTTCCCATTATTTTGTAAAGCACTTTCTCTGTTTTCTATAACAAGTGGCGACCACGCCGTCCTTCCAAGCAGTCCTTCTGACGCGCCACCATGATTGAATCAAATTACTTATATTATTTATTAACAGTTTATTTATGTTAAGAAAAATCAGTGACCACACTCATTCTGAAAGAAAAAGATAAGTAGTCTAACACCCTCAAAAACAACACGCACTTCCTCGAAAAGTAAATATCAAGGGAGCAAGGATATTAAACTTAGTAAGACGTAAAGATTGATGCGATGTTTAATTTACAGCCAAACAAAAAACACAGGAAGCAATGCGTGGCGCTTGGGGTGAAATTACTTGTGAGAATTATGCGCTTAGTTAAATGTAGATAATGTATTTTTTACACCGCCTGCCCAATAATGTTCCTTTTTGTATCATGTTCAGAGGGTCCAAAGTACTACATTTACGCCCATGGACATGGCATTTATATTGTTCCGAGTAACATTGTAACAAGTATTTTTTAAATTGAAATGAACAAAGCATCAAGGAATCCAATAATATTATCGACATAAAGGGTTATAGGATCACATAACGTCCAATCTGGATCGTTAAAGCGATTCGATTTTTCGCGCAACTAATTTTCTTTCCTCGCTGCATCTCGCTATAAGCGCGGAAGCCTTAATCGCTTCCCAGCATCGCTACAATTTGAATCGGAATAAAACGAGCAAAGCGAATCGATCTCTATCCAATCGAGAGCAAACCGTACGACTGAAGACGTTCTCGCGTGGAATGCTCCGAGGCGATCCGAGACAGGTACTGTCTGAAGTTTCAAAAGAAAAAAGTTAATTGGTTGTGTTTTTGTCGTTGCACCGCTCCGTTACTCTTCCCACAAATCTCTCTATTCGGCACGATCAAGATGTCTCTCTCTCGCTCACTTTGTGCATTTTTACAGAAAAATTGCGAAAGTGCGAAGAAGTGGGCCGTAAACTTTTCTATCGCCCCAGTAGCGATGAAATCAATGCCTCGGCTGCTTCCTCCTTTATTTCAAACTGTTTTATTTCATGAAACGTGAAACTGATTTGTTAAATTAAGGAGAAAGGAATTATTAGACCGTATACAGTTCTCTAGACTTTAATTTGGTTTTTGTTGGTTGTTATTCGAAATCAGAATTTCAATTTCACGACGTGCTTTATTGTAGGAACGGCTATACTAATTTATTAACGATCTCCTTTAGGTATACCGAATTGAAGGTCTTAGCTCGTAACTGAACGGTAGGTAATCACATTCTGGAATTAGAATTTTAGGAACGAGATGTTGTTGAATAACTCTGAAACTGAATGTTTCGTAGTTGTTGAATAATAAATCATAAGCCAACCTCGTCGTTACGAATATCAAAGGGAATCTTCAAAGTGTTCACTTAGCACTGATATTAAAAGAACCGTGCATGTAGAGTTTATTTACACCGCTAATATTTCAATACAAAAAACTGTCAGAAAAATCTTTTTTTTTTTATCAGCCCTTTTTGTACAAACTGTCCCACTGCTGGGCGCAGGCCAGCAGCCACACAATGAGAAGATTCTCATTGTGAGAAGGGTTAGGCCATAGTCTACCACGCTGGCCAAGTGCGGGTTGGCAGACTTCACACATCTTTCAAGATCATTGAGAACTCTCAGACATGTAGGTTTCCTCACGATGTTTTCCTTCACCGTTTGAAGTTGGCGGCAATCGACAATAGGCACATAACTTCGAAAAGACAGAGGTGCATGCCGCGGGATTCGAACCTAGGACCTGCGGAACGCAAGTCGAACGGTCTCCCGACTAGGCTGCCGGAAACTTCAAAATCATTACCTACCTATATCTAAATAAATAAGTAGGTACTACTCGTATGTCACTATAAAATTACGACGAATTATTTTTTTGCGACGAATCTAATCAACTTTAAATAAGTCGCCAAGACCGTGTCGAGACACGCGTATAGTAGTTCCGCTAATGGTGTTATTTAAAAGAATTTAAACTACTTGGTGAGTATTTTTTGTTTAGAAATCTTTGCAAAAATGACAATGACCTCAGTGCAGTAATGACTAAGTGTTTTATATATGAAAATGAAAATATATCTCGCACATATCACACCTGAGAAAAAATGATATATGTATTTAACCTTAGTCTTATTTTTTGAGATCTATTCACCCCATAAAATGGGGTGAGATTGAAAAAATATTATTCATATATTTGGAGCGCTATCCCTATGTTTCAATTTTTGAAAATTTATTACGACATTTTGTAGCGGTTTACAGAACACATCTACATGCCAAATTTCGTTTATGTCCCTACATAAACGAAATTTGGTGTTTAGACTCTAAGTAAAATTACTGTGACATACGGACAGGCAGACAAACAGACATGGCGAAATAATAAGGGTTCCTCGTAGTTACTACTGAATCCTAAAAACTGACAATTGTTAATATAAAGTAAACTTGCGATGGCATTAATCGGGGGACTACTATGGCGTATATAAATAATAAATAAATATTTGTGGACATTTCACACAACGCCATCTAGCCCAAACTAAGCAAAGCTTGTACTATGGAACTAGATGGCTGATAGAATACATATATACTTTTTTTTTGTAAAATGTACTATAACATCACAGTGTTCAGTATACGGGTAACCATAGCTCCCGTTGACATACAATGCAATCACGCGTAGCACCCAGTTTGACAATGGAATAAGAACAATAAATTTTACTATTGTTTTTGTGCGGTAGTTTTTCCTGCGCGTACAAATTCAAGGGTAGTAGCTAATTACCCATTAGAACATTGATAATGGCAACATTTAATTTTCTCCTCTTCTTTATACGTTATTAAAATTTAAACCATCTACAAGTTGGTTAACTTACTTTCACTCGTACCTTATTTTACATATTTACATTTACAAACTACAATATTCATGCCAACAAACCTCAAAATACAATGTTAGATTAACATCTAAGAGCTACATTTACGCCAAGTAGAGCAATTTCATCACATATTGTACTTACCGATCGAGATTCACTAAAACCGACTTTATCATGAAAGAATTAAGTTTAAAATGTAAATAAGTGCGGTCGATATCAAAGTCGATCTTGATAGCTTCGGTGCGCATACTCGTATAATATACGCGCATACGCACGTTTTGCGAAGCGTAACTAAAGAGATACGAATCATAACGGGTTTTGCTATTATCACAGATAATAGTTAGCAGCCACCTAAGCTATGACATATCTATGCAGTTACGGCGTGTTACTTTCTTACTATGTAACACAGAATGTGTCATTATCCATAGAAGTAATAAGTTTAAAATGCGAGTCGAGTGAGGCAACTTTTAAGAAGTATTTTAAGTCTTTTAATCAACTTTTAAGAAGATTTTAAGTACTCTGCTCGAACACAACGAAATACAACAAAATTATGCACAATTGCACTTCTACGACAAATATGTCTATTCACTTGAAACATCATTCGAACGCTCGTATGATATCAAAGACGGTAAATACGTGATGGACAAGTACACATTTTGATAGATATTTCGCTTCACCTATGAACAAAATTTTGAATGAAACTATCACTCCAAAAGTTATTATTCTATGTAATTATGTTTTAATATGAATGCGACTACGGTAATATGGTTAGCGATTTAGTTTATTATTCAACGCTACTTTTCTCGACGGCAAACATTGGATGAACATTTTAAACTATGTTAATGGTACCCGCAGGGACTGCTCTCCGGCGCGAGGACCGAAATTAATTGCTAAAGTGTATATTTATTCAATAAGTTTTCCATTGTTCCCCCAGTTTCGACGGTCCCTGATTACATTTTCGTGTCACTGTCACCCACAAACAAAGACACCGGGAGGAAGCCATCAGTCATTATCAGGAGAAAGAACAATAAAATGGCGAGTCATGGTCGTTAACCGAATCCACCTTACAATAAGGGAAGTCAGACTTCAGGCCCGAATACTTGGATAAGGTTTGTTCCCCACTGTTACCATTCCGAACAGTCACGGCGGCCCTCAGCTAAGTAATTAGTTACTACAATAAATACTTACTTGCTGAATTTAATAATTGAAATTAGCTGGAGTCAGGAGTTTTAATATTTCAATCGAATTAGTTAAATAAATAAATCTTTAGTTAAATTATATTTAACAACATGCATGCGTAATCGTCATAGTTAAAGCGGTACTTGGGAGAAAATGAGTTAAGAAATTGTTCCAAAACTTACTAGCTCCGACTGTAATCATGGCAAACATTTGCATTACAAGGCTTCGATAAAATGTGTCCCGTCCAATAAGCTTCTTATCGTAGTGTGTGTGTGAAGGTTAGTTTTACCTATTTAAACTTTAGTGAAGGTTTCATTTGAATAAGCTGGTGCGTGCCAGTTGGGCTTAGCCAGCGAACTTGCATGTTTGACTTACTTTAGTTAATAATATTTATATATTTATTTATCCGTCGAAGACTTAAATCGTTGAAAGGAAATATGGATTTTATCACTTGTAGATACGGATGAAAATACATTGTTTTTTTCGATATACATATGACATTTTTTACGAACGAATATCGATACCTTTAGAGAATACGCTTATACAGAGGATACGCTGAGAACTGAGAATTTGCGTGAAACGATACGTGTAAGTTTTCTTAAGCGATTTTCATGATCCGTAATACTGCTCACTAGACTCCAAACTAACTACCATTTAAACGACGATGAAACTATACAATTATAACATTAGTAAATGAGAAAAATGCAGCTAAGCATTTTAGAGATAACACTGGCAGAGTACCTAACTAATTATACACTTCAGCCAACGTTCATACAAACTAATTTACTCAAATTACATTGTACATATAAATAATTCAGACTACTAAAATTATACTTCTACAAACACTATAGGTACTGACCGACATCTTATAGTTGTGAATGCCGTCATAAGATTTACGTCAATGGTCCCGTGAGCTTAATGCAAGCCATAAATTAAAATAATTTCCGTCATAATACATTCTGACATTCGGCACGGCACATGTACGACGCCGCGGTCGTCAGCACAAAAATATTTTAGTTTATCAAAACATAACCTAAATAAACTTCAATCGGATTTATATAATATTTTTATCTGTATACAAGTATATTTTGTTGTCACATAAATAGTGGTTCTGAAATGTTTCACGTATGAATGTTTGAATTGTTTACCTTTCAGTTTAGTTTCTAACTTTTCAATTTATTTGAAAGCTACCTTTTATACTTAATTCTATCTGTATACTGCACATCGTTCTAAACGGTGACCATCAGTTAGACACCTAAGTCATGGTATATTTTTTCAAGGTCGCATTTTCGACCTCCTGGTTTCCTTCTCGATTAAGAACTTGAAGAATCAAGAAACAGTAAAGACAACCCATGAAGAAGAAAAACGTGTCGACGGGGTTACCCTAAATACAAAAACCATGAATACACTTTACACTTGAAATACAAAAACCATGAATACACTTTACACTTGAAATACAAAAACCATGAATACACTTTACACTCTTGAAATACAAAAACCATGAATACACTTTACACTTGAAAAACAAAAACCATGAATACACTTCACACGTGACATTTTCAAGGTTAGAATGAATTACATATTTTTTTAAATCGTTTTTTTTTCAGTTTAAGTTTTGAATCGATCACGGTAAGTATTTTGAGTGGAATCATAGATACTAATTACTTAATTGAGTTTTTAATTCAGGTGGATAATGAAGTAGGTAAAAATATATACTTACTAACCTTACCAGTATACATCACGCATACCTAGATATAGTTATGGTATAATATGGATATAGGATATATATGTATTTCTCTAGTAAATTTATAAAATACCCGAAAATCACAGACTAAACGTTGATACGAAGCTGACAATAAATTATTTATAGACTAGAAACGTCACTCGTGATATGGGGATAAGTCTAATGATGGTAATCATCACAGCCCACGGCAAAAGGGCCTCGACTCGAAAGTAATTACGGTTAAGAAAGAGTCGAGTACGAGTCGTGGACCTTAGAACAAGTTTCGACATCGTGCGATCAAAAAAAGACGAATGCATCAATCATTAGAGCACTTTCTAAACTCTTTGTTGGTATTGTTGCGGGAGGTATTGTGGTGATGGGATGCCTTCGGGTACGTGCGAGTCGCGGTGCTAGCGGATAGTAAGTACAAAATATTAAATGACGATTATTTAATATTTATTATTTTACTCTTTAAAAATGAGTTCTATATTCGGTGTTATTTTATTTTATATATTATTTTCCCAGTTTTTTTTCCGGTTGTGAACCGATTTCGATAACTACAGCACAACTGATGTTAAATTACAAAATAGTCCAAAGAAAGCTCTGTAAAGGCTTTTTAACCTGGACAGAACGGAGTTATAATTTTTGGAAACATTTCATAGAAAATTCAAATAAGAAGAAAGAGCAGAACATCACGGATACACGGACGCTTTACTGGACTTAATTGATAGATACTGGAGTATAGTAGGCTACCTACGAGTATTTTAAGCTACTCGTAGATTTGCGAACTGGTGATAAGAGCATGCCTGTGTAGATCAGGGGTGGTCCCTCATGTTTAGGCTTTACCGGGACCGCCACATGACATTTTCATAACACCACATTCTGTGCCAATCTGTCCGAGACATTTTGAGAATTCAACATTTTGGGAATTCAACATTATGCGAATTCAACATTATGGGAATTCAACATTATGAGATTTCAACATTATGGGATTTCAACATTTTGAGATTCAACATTTTGAGATTCAACAATTTGAGAATTCAACATTTTGCGAATTCAACATTTTGAGAATTCAACATTAAGGTCCGGGGTGCGAGGAATTATCCCGTTACGTATGCGGAAAACTCAAGATAAGCACACCTAGTTTTGAATACGAACTGGCTCAAGACCACCGTTAGACACCGTTAGTTACTTAGTGACAGATTTCCAGTTGTAATCAAAATACTGTTTTTATCTATTAACCTTTGTTGAACGCTGTTACATCCATGCATCATTTTCGTACTAGAACGGAAATATTTAGAAAATCGTGTTGACAAAGCCACAGATGCTTTTATCGGCTCTATTCAAGAGTAACAAGAAAATAACCGACTGTAATCACTTCAACGACACAACCACCGCGCACCGGCTACGGGACGACTCAACAATGCTCTAGAAAGTTCCGAGCGCTACCATTACTCGTCAACTGAGAATTTTCTCACGATATTAGTATTGTTGCTGCTTTGTAAAGAGTTGCGTTATTTGGAAGGCTTGACTAGTTATTAATTTCACCTATTTACTTAGCAAGTAGTGCAAGACCACTTACGAAAGTTGCTTTGTTTTGCGCTTGTTAAAAAAGTTGGCTATCTCCAAGTCGACTGTAACATAATACTTATTTTCGGAAATTACTTATATCAAATACAAAAAATAAGCGGCCAAGTGCGTGTCTTGCCACGCGCAAGGTAAGGTTCCTTAGTTGTACATAATTTGTGTGAACTTTAATTAGAAATAATAAGAACATACAAGTTAACTTATGTTGGTATAATATAAAATTTGCATTTCTTACTTCTCTAAGTATATAAGTTGTTCGACGATCGATTACTCGTTAACTTGTAAAGCTTACTTAACCGTGATAGTTTTCCTTTTAATTTCATTAGATATGCTACTAGCATGACTTTTTTTATATCTCTAAAGTGAGCCGTTTACCCAGAGAGGGAGGCACACTTGACTCTAAAAAAAAAACTCACTTCAAAGCTTAAAATTTAGCAAACAGATTTCAAAATTTAAAAATGGTTTTCGCACACTTCCAATTTTTTTTTATTTACTTATCCATCCGTTTGAGAGCTACGATGCCACAAACAGACACAGATACACACCTACACAGATATACAGATACACACGTCAAACTTATAACATCCCTCTTCTTGGGCCGAGGTTTAAAAAATACAAATAAAAAAAAATTTTTTTTTTTTTTAAAAAAACTATATCATTACATGAACCAATTTTATCTATTACTTGTCGGCCAAAATATTCAAACGAAAGTAGAGTACCAGTACGCGAGGCAAGGCAGTGTTCCCGCTGGTCAGGTACTAGTTCCAACAGTACGCGGCGGTCGTTGCACCGCACAGCGCGCCGTCGAGTTCTACTCTACCGATAGTGGATAAGGAACAGTCAACACGCGCCGAAACAAAGGACGCACTCGTTTTGCTTTATTTCGCAATGTGCCACTTTTATGGACTCTTTTCCGGTACACAATATTAAACTTTGCGTTTTATTGTGTTGCGACTCTAGAGTTTAGAGACCTTTCCGGTTACCTACTCGGAATAATCCGATATTCAGATTTGTTGCTATTATTTAAACCTTTATAAGACTTCTAACAAACAGTCAACGTAAAACCTAAACTCTTGGTCCTAGAGACTTATAAAGACTTCCTTGTTAAGTGTGGGTTCTAATAAAGGAGGATTTTTTTTATGTAAGTAGTAATAAGTTTCCGCTTGACCTCCAACTCGCCTGATGTTAAGCGACATTGCGGTCTACGATGGAGCGTCTACGATTCCTTTGCGGGGTTCTAAAAACAGGGTTAAATTACAAGGTTACAATGTTAAATTTTATTTCGCTTCAACGTGGTATCATGGCGAGTTTTGCTGTCAGTTTAACCGATTACGTTTATTTAGAATCTTACTATAGCGTTAATCTGACATTTTCTGTTTATATTTTTTTACTGTTTTTGGTAACCAGAGCTTCCAGTGTGCAAACATAACAATATTTATGTTCAATAAAATGTAAAATGTAAGTTAAAATGTAATAATTGCGTAGAATGAGATATGTAATGCAATCGCAATTTTTCCTTAGAACACTACGATATTTGTTCTCCAGATTACATTTTTTCTCCGGATATATAACCGCCTAGCCTCGAACAGGTTTATCTCTAACTATGCCGTTTGCAAACTAAGCTCCCGGGTGGCAAAGGTTTGGAGGAAGCGGCGACTTGGCTGCAGAATGTGACGAGACTAGAAATGCTAGGTACTTACTGGGTGGCCTGTTCCGACTTCTAATATGTATAAACGTATTTTTATGATAGACAATTTAAAGGAGAATTCTATGCTTTACTTTTGATTCGTTTGTGTAAAAGTAGATTATTTTTGCATTTATGTAGATTCATAATACCATTTAACTGTCTTAAAACTAAGTTTAACAATATTTCTATAAAAATAATAGAATTATAATTTGAAAAACTGAAAAATCGACGCCAAAATGCGCAATTTTGTTTAAAAAAACCTGCCCAACAGATTCAAAAACATTTCTATGGAATCAACCTGAAAAAAATATCCTTTCAAACAAATAATAATGGGGTTATACAGTAATAGATATACAAGAAAAAATAAACAACAGTAAAAAAAAAAACGGCCGCATTGTTAACCTCCTTCTTTTTGAAGTCGGTAATAATATAAAAATCAAAACCCGGAAACTGTCGCCAGCAGCAGGGCAGGGACCAAGCTACTGGCGATGGAGACTAAAGACTTAGGAACCTCCTGAAAATGTGTGCCGTGTCTACGATGACTGCCTTCTGTACCCGATTTTTGCCGCGTATATGGAAACCCGTCCAGTATTCAGAGCCCTAGTGCTTTTGAGATGGTGAGTAAACGCGTAGTTTGATGGATTAAATGCTACCATACACGCATTCTTGCCTCAATCAACAAACGAGAGCCTCTTGAGAGATTGGTCGTAGCCCTTTGCTATAAGGCCTTTCATCAATTCCTAGGGATGAACATGGTCCACATTTTTAGGGTTCCGTACCTCAATAGGAAAAAACGGAACCCTTATAGGATCACTTTGTTATCCGTCTGTCCGTCTGTCCGGGTGTCAAGACCTTTATCTCGGGAACGCGTGAAAGTATCGAGTTGAAATTAAAACCATATACGCAGATCCATAGTATCTTGCTGCAGAAAGAAAAATAAAATTTCTCAGTTTTCGCAAAATAAGTTACAGGCGAATATGTCGTAAAAATCGCATATTTCGACACTCACAGAGGAATCAAAACCTATTGGATACTTCCCGTTGACCTAGAACTCTGAAATTTGGCAAGAAGCATTGTGTTAGAGTACACATATAGGAAAAAATCCAAAAACTGGACATTTTTTATTTAATCACAAAAAAATAGTGTCTCTATGCAAGGAATGAGGGCTGCCTCAAACGTTCGCTCGCTCGGATCCGAGTGGGAGGCACCGCTACTATAGCCCTAGCCTATTCGGATCTGACTGGTGAGCAAGGAATGTGTTAAATATTTTTACGATGTATATTTTTCGGTTTATGAAGGAAAATATAAAAAAATATATGATTTCCCCCTTTTATTTAGTTTGTACGGAACCCTCGGTGGGCGAGTCTGCCTCGCACTTGTCCGGTTTTATTCATCATTACGCGGGTGAAATCGCAGGGCACAGCTAATGGCTGGCTATACGAGTATTTACGTAGATCGATGTGCTCTTTCTTCGACCGCATCGTGTCTTACCATTACACAAGTTTTTGGTCAAACGAAGATCTATTACAGAAATAAGTACATACAACATGAAGCAGTCAAAATTCTACGCTGCAGAATAAATAACCTACTCATTAAATAGCAATTACCGTCTACAGTGAATCTCTCCACAAATTTCGTCAGAAGTCGAACCTTACAAACCAGTAAGTGCAGGGGCAAATGATGATGTTGATGTAAAGAGGTTCCCAAACGAGGACTGTCTCGGGAAAATCACGCCTAATTACCTATTTGGAAGAGGGCATAGTTAGTTATTCAAAAAGGAGTCCCCCTCTACCCGCGCTTCCCTTCTCCTCTTGTGTTACTCAACAACACGGCTCATTAGAACCGGGCCGTGGGAAGCGACGGCGACTAGGGTTGGTCGAAACTGTGACATTTTTTTATCGATAAAAAATGTTAGAGCTCAATTACGAACAACCGTCGTTTGTTTTACAGATAACGCATAAAAGTTTTTTTAAATTCTTTTTCCTGGCATATGAACACAAAAAACTTATAAGTGATAGGTACAATCAATGTAAACATTATACTATCAACATTTCTTAAATAATTTGATATGTTAAGAAAAGATATAGCAAGCGAGTAAGTCAGTTGTGGGATCACTCTGACGCCTCAAGTAACACAGTAGACTCTAACATGGTATAAGCCCATCTAATCGTAGACCAAAGAACTTATATATTAAATGGTTTTAGACCTAGCCTAGAATGTTAATTTTCTCAGTAAATATAACTAACAAAATATAGTCATTCAACTATTTTAAACTAAAGCAAAAAGCTAGTTTTACATAAATATAAAATTTCAATTCGCTATTATAAATAAAAGCGAGATCCTTGAAAATGTAACTAAAAAGTAATTTACAATATTGAAGTATAAGAGAAAAGCTAAATAGAGCGTCTGGGGATTTTTCATTTCATTTTAAATCACGCTAATCAACATGATTTAGTTTTGGGATCTGTTTTGAGTAATAAAGATTTATGAATGGAAATTTCAAATAAACTGGAATTCGCTCTGTATAAATTGTTTAAAGTAACATAAATACGTTTGTTATTACAGAGAAACAGAAATATTTGTACCTCGATACGCTGAGAGACAAAACACAGGGGAGTTCAAACGGTATGCAATGTTTTACCGACTGTTTAACTCGAGTTCATTAACATTTACTTTTTCTTAAATAATTTAAACAAGTGGGAACAGCTTCAGGTGAACGCTGACGTATTTAAATCCTACGTCATAATGTATGTAACTTTCTATACGTACATTTGTGTGTTCACATGTAAAAATGCTGTTACAACTAATAACGTTTTCAATTATTCAGTAAAACTTTACATTTATAACAGACTTCATAATGGAGAAGGTTAACAATTCGGTTCTATTTTTTGTTACCTGGCGAAGTTATAAATCTGTCATTTATAAACCAATTTAAAAAAAAACTTCCAGAGTGATCACACAGAAATTTTATCAAAATCGGTTCAGCAGTTTGGTTTTTAAATAAAATAACAGGAACAAAAATATATCATCCAATTAAACGAGATTGCGTATTTTGAAGTCGGTTGTTTAAATTTTTCAAACTATAGTAAATTATATATTTCGATCATTTTAGGCACGTAAAACAAAAACAAGCCAGTTTTTTTTTTATTGCAAAAAAACTGATGAGCTTTTAAATTCGCACACGTGAGCATCAATATGAAAATAACGTTATTTAAAATTATATATTTAAAATTAAAAAAATATAAAAAAGCTAGCAAAAGCTAAAAAAAATGTTTTTAGTATAAATGGGAATACTAAAAGTAAAACGATGGAAATATCATATACTGTACGTTGGTAACTTTTTCGTTGTCGGCAAAAATTGCAAGCACTATCTTGATGGCGGCTCGGGGCTTACAAACCGCATCCGCGACTGGATGAATGCATACTTACTGTACATCTGACTAGAGCACTCTACTTGTATACATGCCTATATGTACGCACATAAAAATCATCATCATCTCAGCCATAAAAAATCCACTGCTAGACATAGGCGTTCTCCATGGATTTCCAAAAAGACCAACTGGAAGGGACATGCATCATGCGTCTTCCTGTCACATCACACATAAAAATCATACATAAGGGTAAATGTAATATATTATACTGTAGCACTGCACAATGTAAATAAGTACCTACATTGTTGTACAATGAACAGTGTGTCACTTGTTAAAAGTTTGACTAGTCTCGCAGCTCAGTTGATAGTAAGTCTGCCTGCTAAGCCGTAGATCGTGGGTTCAATCTCCACCTAAGACAAATAATTTGTGTGATGGGCATGGATGTTTGTTCTGTGTGTTTTGATCTATAATAAGTATGTATTTAAAAAAAATATACATGTATTCAATCAGGTATCCAGTGTCCATTGTAACTACAAACTTTTCTTAGTTTAGGCTAGATGGTGTTGTGTAAAATATTCACCAATATTTATATTACGTTGTGCAGAATATTTGAAATAAGGTTCCATCATTACTCTTGCATTATTTTTATACCTACCCTTAAATGGCTACCCTGAAAGGCGCTGCTAAAAGTATTCATTGATAAATTATACCAGAAACTCTAATTTGAAGTTTTCATTACATGCCCCGGCATAGAAAACTGGCGATACCGATTTTGATGAAACTTGAAAACCCTTGATCAGATTTTATTTCATAGTGATCTTTGATTAATATAAAAATAAAACGCAATAAAATATCCGAGTTTTCACTTACTTACCCTATACGATAGCGCATATCTGGCAAGTACCGAAAATTCTTGCTCAGCTCAAGTATGATAAGCCCAATTTAAAGTTGCTAACATTATCTATATCCCAAGATCTGAGGCAGAACAACTTACGCGCGGTCCCGTATATATTCTCGAAAGTGACATTACTGGGAAAATTTCAACTTCCTTAAATGTTGAAACTCTGTTTTTTACGGCGGTCTGTAGCCGTATGCCTTCACTTAATGTTTTACTTTGCATTTTGAAATAACGTCCAGTTTTTTAATATGCCGTTTTACTTCAAAATATACAAAAAAAAAACGCTTTCTTTAAATAATAAGACCATAAGCTAGTTACACAGTCAGTATAATAAATCAAAATCAGTTTAATCAATCAATCAAAATTCATTAATCTTTATAAAAGTTTAGAAATAAGTAACTGAACCCGCGAGCAAAACGAACGAGTCTATATAAGATGACCTATGAAACAAAAGAACGAATATGTTATTCTTGTACGTGGGTTGGTAGACATCTGAGTTTTGCACGCCATCTGGCGAGTATACATTGAACTACTTGAACGTTATACGTACTATTTGTACCTATTTTTGTGTGATCAGGAGTATAACTGTACGACAAGCTATATTTAAGTCGTTGATGCTTTGCAAGTCCTGAAAGTTGTATAAAACTAAAATATGTTTAATTAATTTTGTATGAAAATATCTTGTTAGTAAAACAATATAAGAAAAGTTCGCTTCTAAAATACACAAAAATATTGATAACCCAAATTCCAAAGCTTAGATCAAGAAAGTCCTAAATTGAAACAGAGTTAAACCAATAATTACCTCGAATGAACTCGACATTGATTATAGTTTACGAGCTGAGTTCTTGCTTAAATAAATAAAAAACAATTAGCTTGATGAAAATGGCATAACAAAGATAAACTGCTTGATATAAATTGTTACCTACATTCTTGTGGGCAGGTACTGAAAACAATTTTATTAATTAACGTTATAGGCATACGTATTCACCAGAGAACATGTTGTAATGAACACGAAATACAGATGACATTGTAACTTTTTTTTTATAATTTAGTCCTATCTTCAAACGCAGGTCAGAAGCCTACTCTTCTTATCTATTACTCCAGTTCTCGCATTCGCTACATCTCGTACTTTCATTCTGTGCCTCTTTGTCATACATCATATCTCTTATACCTGAGTTGGTGGGACTCCAACGCTATTTTTTTTAAATCTATATTGCATCTATTATCTAAGAATCGGGAGAAGGGTATAATTATTATCATGTATACATATGATACTGGATCTACATAATACATATACATGGCGTTGTAACTAACAATAGGTACGTTTAAGAGTCGGTAAACAATCGACAGCCATCTCGCTCGCGCACGTTAGTTTAACGTAGGTATTTAGTATAATTAAGTATTTTGTGTTTGAGTGCGAAGTCTTTTCCAGAGTTTCGTAGTAATGGGCTAGTCAAAGTCAAAGTCAAAGTCAAAGTAAATTTATTTGCGTTAAACATGAGTGATAACATGCTTTTGGTGTTCTTAATTTTAATGTGCTTCATGTTATGCCTGAGGAGGCGTAACATGGCTAGAGTAAATAGATATCTTCTAGATTGAAGAGATGAAACAAGAACTAGAATAAACTGTAATTCACCAACGGACATCCGCTTTCTGCGATCTGGCAAATATCAGATTAGTCAACGTCAGTTCGCCGATAAAGCTACAGTAAAATTGCGGTCTTATCTTAAGTACTCGGGATTCAATATGTCGCCCGTGACATAAAACGCTACTTTATCCCCTTGGTGCATAATGTACTAATACGAATCCTGTTGAAAGACCTTAGTCAGTTTTAATTTTCGTACCTAGAAACCACTCCAATGTTATTCTAAAGTTAGATTTGCTCGAAACGTTATGAAAGTAAAGTTTCAACAACACGCTTCGTATTAGCTGTCCCTTGCCGATTTTAATGTTTTAACCCAATAAACACATGTGTTAATGTACGAAGCCAATATTTATATTTTATTGCCGAGAAGTCAGCGTATCTGAGATTTAATTTTATTAATATCCATTATTGCATAATACTGGGCTAAAGTCGAGATTCAAATGTACAACATTTATTTATCAAAAATACCTTGTTAATTTTAGAGCAAAATTTATATTTTATAGTTAGGTACGATTTATTTTAGTTTATGTTTTAAAAAGCACGTTGTTCATTTTATTATGAAAACTGGCGTCACAGAACACATAATAAAACCAGTGTAAAAGATCTCATTGAAACTCCACCGGGATCCCGGTGGAACCGGAGCAAGATCCTCTATTTACTCGTTTGGTTATGTTCGAGTGTACATATGTATGTTTGTATATATTATGTGGCTATATTTTTCTATACCCGATTGGTTATGTTTTTCGAGTGTACGTATGTTTGTAAGTATGTTTGGGACTATATTTTATGTTATATTGTCGCTATATTTTTTGTAACAATAATAATACATTTCTTGCAAAAGATAAAAAAAAATGCGTTTTCGTAACCGCCAACAAACTTTTTCGTAATAAACAAGTCATTTTACTAGAATTGTTCTAAAGAATATAAATTATAATACTTATTTTACAGCTATCCTAAGTATATTTTATCTCACAAAAACGTATACTCAACAACGTATCAAGCGTTACGACACGTAAGTTAGACTGCAAAAACTGCTTTCTGCAGTCGGGTATTTTCTTTTTCTTTTAATATCTATAGATACTTGTTCAACCAATGATTTAACTTGCGGCACCTGCGATAACTCGCAGTAGGTACGAGACGTAATCCTGCGTCAACCGGCACTGACGCATGGGCTGAGCTATTAAAAAGGTCGACAAATTTGGTTGAAACTACAGGGGATTTTGACTAAAATCAGACGTGAATATTTTTACTTAAATATTTATTGACGTGCCAACGTATAATAAATCGATGAACGCCGGCTGCACGCACGAAAATGATGACTCATTGTCTCGTTACGTTACGCTCATTGTCCCGTTACATCATCATCATTTCATCAATGTTTTGTTATGACGTTGTCACGTCAAACTATCGTCCGTAAACCGACTTTACAGACAAGCAATTTTTTTATTGGAACGAAGTTCCTTGAAGTTCGAAAAGTTGTAACGACACTTTTTGCTATAGTTGTAAGCCGTGCGGCGTGCGCGTGTTTCTCTGTCTGTCTCTCTCTCTATCTCTCTCTCTCTCTCTCTCTCTCTCTCTCTCTGTCATAGAAAGCAAGACAGTTATTTTCGTTTCGTCTTTCTATTTCGCATTGAACAATGTGGTGTCGCGACGATTATTTTTTTGTTGACTGTATACAGGTTTTTTGTACATAATAAATAATAAAAAATAATAACAATAATGAATCCTGACAGTGTTTTTGCACAAGTTCCGGATACTTCGTTCCATCCGGGTGTCCCTTGACACCTCTCAAGTTTTTTATTTCAGTGTAATGTAGATTAATTTACCAAAAATTAAAACAAAACGAGGACATACCTACAACAATGATCGTGCAAAAATCTAAAAAGCTTTCAAAAGCTGTTCTGAGGTGACCACTCAAAAGCTCGCACTGCCGTGTTACGCATCGTTTCACGCCGAGCTCATTCATCAAACTCAATATTAAAACCTATATAGAAGCGCGAAATATCTATGAAGCACCGCGGTGAAATATTACAACCTGTCCTCAAACGCGGGATGAAAGAGGTTAATGTCTCAGTTATCATCGATTCAAAAAAAAAAACATAGTCATCCAAACATTCAACATCAAAAATATTCATAATATGTAGTTTTAGTAGAAAAATAAATCTCTATGTTCTAAAATACCTACATAAACTATTTAGGTACTTAAATACCTAAGTAGTTTTAGTAGATATGTAATCGTATTTCCGTATATTTAAACGTTAAGTATACAAAAATATTGCGTTAATAATTAAATCAATAAACACATTTATCAAACATCGCATTATCCACGGCTTTTCCTCCACACGAGTCTAACAAAAAAAAAATCAGATCCTAAATAAAATGTCGAACCGAAATATTGGCATAGAAGCGTGCGATTGCTAAAAAACTTACATAAGCATCTGGTCTGATCGCTCGGGCGGCAGCTGTTCGACATCAAGACGTTATGGAGGGTAATCCAGCTCACATGTTGAACGAAAAACGATCGCGCGTGCGATCATACGTCGATCAGAAGTCGCCAAAAGAATAAAGTACAAATCTCAAATGTATAAGTATACCTACAACAAATGGACATATATAATGTGTACTTTTAACGTTGCGTACAGCGAGATACTAGCTAGCTGTGTATTTTAGGAGAACCATAATTAGGCAAACACAGCGTGAGTAATCACGCCGGCTCATACTCGTACCTGTTCCGCGTCGAGTGTTAATCCTAAATACGGGGCAGCCTTGCGTTCAGTTTACACAAACTTCTTAGAAACTCAGTCGACTGACGCAATTCCGGCCGTGGATCTCGCTTCGTTCCGAATTTGCACCACTTCGGGCTAATTTCCGAGCGTCACTTTGTTCTATATTCAATTTCCGATATTGGCTGTTCCACGATTCCAATTTCAAATTCTATTTATTGTTTTCTTTCTAAATTAAGAACAGCAGAAGGGCTCACTATTACAAGCTGCCAGTATTTAATGAATGATGTTTATTAGGAAGGAGAAAAAGAAAAAAAAAGTTGGTGCCTGGCGTTCTAAATTAAATTCCACACCGGGATTAACGTGAATTACGCAATTAGGGAAAATAAATTACGATTTGGATTCCGAGGAAAAAGCGAGAGGATTACCTGTTGAGAAAACCAAATAGGACGAATTACGAATATATTCTCCGAAAATGGTGAAAGTTGGTAAACAAGCTTATTAACGTGAATAGAGAATTCTCCGGTATAACCCAAAGTGTTTTTCTTTTCAAGTTCAATGGTTATTCAGCTAAATAGCTTTAAAAGCGTACTACAGTCAGAAAAAAACCATTCATTGTAAGAGGAACAGAATAAAATTTATAATTCATAGGAATAAAATGAGAAAGACAATGATTGATACGAAGTGGTAGGGAAATTTAGCGTTTTCCTCGAAAGCTTCCCTGTTCCATCATTCCCACCCTCGCGCGGCGCCTTCTGCCGAATATTAAATTCGCTTCATCCGTTTGAAACGGCAACGTTTTGGCATCTATTGTCAAGTCAAAGGTCACAACATACTAACTCTTTTGAATTTCATCTCATTACTGAGATTACTTTTAGTCTCAGTAGGACAAAATAGTTTCGTCTAGGCCAAACTAGTTCATCCTAAGCCCGATGGTTTGCCTGTATTGGCGGGATGAGTCAGTTTGGTTAGCGCTTGACCGTCAACTCATCCGATGGCGATCAGCGATTTGCGTAAAGGTCTAGAAGAAACCTTACCTACCTAGAAGAAACTGATAACTGACAACTCTTATAATTTTCACTTAAATATTTGTAATAATTAGCATAAATGTATTATTTTTGCAGGATGTTCTCTAGTGGCACTTCGAATTGCATATATAGCATATAGCAATCACGACGATTTGCTATATTGCATTTGCATTATAGCAAATCGTCCAAAAACTATTTTTCCACTGTTTTTGTTTAACTGCGTTATTATACGTTAGTCACGAATATTTATAATAGCTCGTCCATGATAAAACACAATGCAACTGTTTAATAATATACAATGTAAAAAAATTATATACCTATGATCTGAATGATGAAATACCGAATACCATTACCTCGTTTCTTTTTAAAGACACGTCATCAAAACCCTTAAATCTCATTTGACTACTTGTCTGATAACAGAACCTTTGTAAATAAGAATGTTTCTATGTTTCAAACACAAAAATCTAACGAACTTAACCTAATTACTATTCAGGCAAATTACTTATGGCAAATAATCATTAGAGAGTAAAAAACTTATATTGAGTAAAAGATCTGGAATTAGACAATTCTATGAAACGGATTCGGGAAAGTGAGATTAGAACAAATGTATTTCATATCATAGATAGATTTTTTATCTTCTTTACAACACAACTTATTACACACACGAATCAGCTTATATAAATAACAGTTCAAGTTCACTAGTGGGTTAATATAAACAAGGCACGAGGGGAGTGCAAGACACAAATTGCAGAATCCCCGCTAGCGGCTAGTATAGGCACCAAAATGCGCTTGCTTGCCTATTTGGACTGGGCAAAATTATTTCAGGCTAGGCCATACCAGTTTATCCTAGAATGTAGTAGGATCACCCAGTTCAGCCTAGGCGAAACCAGTTTGTCCTATCGGTCTTAGGATGAACTAGCTTAGCCTAGGTTTAACTAGATTGTTCTTACGCATATAGAAAGTACCTACTATTTAAGCCTAAGAATTATTAATATTAGAATTGCCACTTACCAAAGCCTCTAATGTAAGGCGCGTAGCCCACACGAGCTGGAGTCGAGGCGGCGTCGAGGCACGGGCGCACAAGCGGCGCACCGCTTCTACGTTTCCTTCAGGTTCAAATGGCAGTGCGCCCACACACTAGAGTCGCGTCGTAGGCGCGGTCGCGGCGGAGTCGCGGCAGTGGTGCAGTGCGCGGCAGCGCCGCGACTTCACCGTCATTTTGTTATTTTGTTTCGTGCGTAGACGTGTTTACACTGTAATGTGTGAAGAAAGCATAGCCGCCCGCGCCTCGACTCTAACATAAACACCACGCCTCGACTGTGCCGCGACGCCGCCGCGACCGCGCCTCGACTTACCAGTGAGCGATGCGCCTAAGAGGTCTTACTCAAACAGCAAAATCAATGTTGACAACTTACCTGAAAAAAAAGAAAAAGAAATTAGTGTTGTATTTACAATAATCGTCCTTTTCATGCTCTTATGCTTGCTACCCCTATACTCCTACGGACAATTTTTTTTATGAATACAATTCCTAAATTTGCGAATCCAAAAACAACAGTTCCATATCTATAGAAGATATAAGATAGAACAGTTAGATTTCATTCTCGACAAAATATATGAAATTAACTTTTAAAGTCACCTCAATAGTAAAATCATCGATTTTTTTATCATATTTCTCTCACAAGCCAATAACATAAAAACAGTCAAGTGTTTCACGGTGAGTTAAAAGTATCAAAATACGATAACTTATAGTTCGATCGACTCCGACAGTTGCCAGGCAGTTAGCTGAGCAAAAAGAAGATGAATTAAAAAATAAAACCAAAAAGTGCATGCCCCCGACAGATGTCGGCGTAGCGCCGCTGAAGGATCGGAACAGGTGCATCTTGGATAGGGTTACCAGTTCACTGTTTATTGAAATAAACAATAAATTATGGTAACATGTTTAAATAGTTGTTGGCTTCTGAATGATTTTATTGATTGCATGAAATATATAGATATTTATATACTTGTATACATATTTTTCAAATTCTGATTTTGTAATAAATATTTTTTTCTAATTATACCTGATAATAGTAACATACATTTTTGGCTACACTTTAAATTAACTAGGATATTTAAAACTACCGTTTTTTTATATTGGATATTAATATGAAATTTACGAGAGCATGAAATGCTTATTTGGTCTTTTTTACTTCACGACGGGCTAACAAAGACGCAAAAATAAAATTAACGCCTAGCAAAGTGTTGTTAACATAAACCCACCGAACTCATAAGCTTATAGATCGGACAATTTGGCGAACCTCGCAATTAGTACTAATCGTTATAGTTTCCCAGCAATTTGTGCAAATGACGCATTCCCGACGCGACTACTCTTTGGTTAATGAGCTATGGACGCAGTAATGGCGGCATCGATTGTTATCCCGCCCTAAGGATCACTAATTAATATGGCACATATAACAATTACCGATATTGATACGATGGTAATTGGCACGATCTAGTACAATCGATACATACGAGTAGGTATTTATAGCTCCAGTAAAAAAGAAACTCATGCAAAATATACTCACATAATCTGAGAGCTTTGTGTAAAAATCTGACAACCTGACTATTATAAATGGAATTAAACAATACATACACATGAGCACAGGAAATGTTTGTATGATATATCGATTTAAATGACAATTTTTTTTCAAAAGTTTTCACAATCACACGCATTTTCATTCCAATATTTCGTTAGACTTATTTATATCTATTAATAGAGCTGCAATGTTCAAAATGGCATATTGATTTAACTGATAAAACCTAAAGATGTAAAAATTTTTTTCAATGTTTACATTTTGCGCTATTCGTGGCATCCCTAACGTACAAGCATCGACAGGCGGTCCCATCTTGGCCCGTGCTAATCGACCGACTAATCGGTCGGCTGCCACTGCACCCGCCGACTCGTTAACTCAACCTAAATAATACAACATCGCACGTATTTACGTTTATCTCCGACATCAATGTCATAAAATATCAATTTTATATAACGAGAATTTTAACGCACATTCACATCGCCGCCTGACCAGTCCCACACTCGTAATGAATGGATAAATAATTGCTATATTTATCATAACACGTGAATTAACTGTCGTTAAACTGAAATTTAGCATAATAAAAACCTTGTTAGGGAGCTCGAAATAGGTATATGATACGATAAATTTGGAAAGTGGTGTGCAATTTGTGAGAAATGCTACAACTTACCGTTTATATTGGGTAGAATATTTACATACACTATAGTAAAAAGTATTCTATAATATGAGATAGATTTGGTTCTTTCAGCAGCTTCTATTTCAAGGCGTATTTCCCATGGTGGACCACATGGTCACTTAAAATCAGGTGACTTGTGTTTAAATGCGTAAGCTACGTATTGTTTACTACTTCAAGAATATGTGTAGTTCTACGAGCAGTACACCTCACGAACACACAGATAGATACAAGGTATAACTATTGATGAGCTCGCGCGAGCTTTGTGCGGTAAGGTATTGGCAGCACTAATGAGCATACATTAGACTATTTATATTTTAAATGCCTGCTGCATCAACAGGACATCAACCAACACACACATTCGCTGTGTTTCGAGGTACATAAACTAATAAAAAATTCTTTGACATGTTGGTTTTATACGTCATTGTAGACACACGTATACTGCGTTCGTTAGGTCAATAACATCAGTCCCGTCAAAAATCCCAGCAATTACACCGCATTTTGTCAGGCGAGCCGGTGATCAAACATAGATCTATTCTGTACAAAAAGACATAATAAATACTAAGTAACGTATCAAATAAAGCCGTCAAAAAACAATAGTCGCCCCGCCGATTCCATTCCGAAAAGCTTCTTATAATCACCGACGAGCTAAACAAAAGAAAAAAATTAAGTCGCTAGCCAAATATATTGCAATATAAAGCAATCTCAACAAAGACATTCCACAAGTCCGGCTTACATCTCCGAGCCCCTGCCCCGCCCCGCTGCCGCGGTGAGCAATCCCTCCCTCCAGCTCCAGCCGTTGTTTAATTCCATTAAACCACCCCTTTTATCTTTTTCGCTTTTATCTTTACCCCACTATTGGATTACTGAACAAAATGGCGTGCAAGAGACACACGCAATCTTTCGCTTTTGCCATTACTTCACCTCTATTTGAGATACCCTTTCCTGTTCGTCACATGTGAGTATACATAGATTATTTTAAACGATTGAAAAAGAGGATCTCGATAGCTTTTATTTAGGCTTTAATTGTAAGGTAAAATTCTAAATTATGCAAATGGTATTACAAAACATTATTACCAATAATTTAAAACATATTACCATTAGGTTCAACCTCGCTAATTGGCATGCGTATGTAAATTCGATGACAATGCAATAATATGGTAGTCCAGTAAAAATATAAGATTTGTGATAAAATTAAATTAAAAAATTAAGAAACTTTTTATTTAAATGGAAGTACTGGTATTTTGAAATACATTTGTCCCAATAATCCCAACATTGTAAAAGCAAAGTTTGTTACCTTTTCACGATCAAACGACTGAACCAATCGTTATGAAATTTAGTATAGGTAAACAGATAAACATTTTTATTGATAATTTGTACAATTATACGTCATAATTTCCATTTCCTTGGTAACACTACACATCATGTAGCAACAGTTCAATAGATAATCAACAAAAATTAAAATACATTTTTTAAGACACAATTCTAAAAAATCATATAAATAAATAAATCCAAATAATTATTTCAAAATTATAAAATAAAATGTCATCGACTGTCAATTGCAATTTGATAATAATCAGTAATGTCAAATAATAAATAAGTATACTAAGTAAGCGTCTTATGTCAACAATATTATATTTGTTTCGTATAAAACTCGTCAAGCGTATAAAAAGATTTTTGAACGAGCCAGTTTTTTAATTTTAATTTAAAAAGGTTATCGCTCCCAATACTAGGAATAGTAGCTGTGGACCTGAAGACATAAAGTACATAGTATCATCACCATCGTCACTGATTTTAGGGTTCCGTATCTCAAAAGGGAAAAACGGCACCCTTATAGGATCACTTTGTCATCCGTCTGCCCGTCCGTCAAGACCTTTTATCTCGAGATCGCGTTAAGGTATCGAGTTAAAATTAAAACCATATTAGCAGATCTGTAGTCCTTTCTGTTTTCTTAAAAAAATATGTTACAGCCGTTTATGTTGCAAAAATCGCATATTTCGACACCCACAAAGGAATCAAAACATAAAGGGTACTTACTTTCCGTTGAACTAGAACTATGAGATTTGGCAAGAAGCATTATCTCATAGTACACATTAACGAAAAACCCCGAAGTGTATTTTTTTTATTTAATCACAATAAATAAGGTATTTATGCAAGGAATGAGGGTCCGAATATTAAAGTGAGTTAACCGTACCATATGGGGTATCATATGAAAGAGCTTCATTAACACAGGCTAAAACACAGGCTTTCTAATTATTTTTACGATATATAATTTTTCGTTTAAAACGAAGAATGTAAAAAAAAAAATATAAAAATTTCCCCCTTTTATCAAGGACTATCTTCGCTCTATGGTTTTAATGACTTAGTTTCCGGTTTTGTGGGATTTCTGGAACACCTTAGTGGGCGAGTCTGACTCGCACTTGTCCAGTTTATTCATAAATACCGCGGGACGCAGCTTTATAAATGGTTTTTTTTTTTGTGAATCTATGTTTTTTTTAGACATTTTCCTATAATATTTCCAAAGAATCCCCAAGTTGTATATAATGTGATCCATACAAACAGATTAACTTATGCTAGACTATGGTACCATATAGCTTGTTTGATGATCGAGAAAGAAAATTTGCAATATTAAAACATAATGGCTGAAAGAAAATCCGTCAAAGAAAGATTCGGATATGTAGAGTACATTTGAATTGATTTAATTACTTACCATGAGCACTTCATGTAGGTAGGGTATTTTTCAATTAGACTTAATTTTTGGTAAGTTCTACTACATCTTTACTAATGATGAACCAATTTTGATGATTTTAAAGGGGATATCACTTTAGAGATATTTCGAGTTCCATAAACAAATTAATAGATTTGGTTCATTGATTCAAGAGTTTTGAACCAGCGCTTATTATATGTTTTGTTCGGTCTTTGAAAATAGTTTTCAATTTTTAAAACTAATTTTACGCACAAACTATTATTTTGAAATTATCTAATTACCAACAGTTTCTAGCAATATGAAAACTATCTACACAAGCCATTACTAAGAATAGGTAGTTTTAATTAGTCTACGCATTGACAGACCGCATCAAACACGTTGTTTAAGTAAACTACGAGCACATAGAGTAACTTTAATCATTGTTATAGTCACAACCGCGTTCACCGCGTCACAAACCAACCCGGAGGCAGTTTCACCCTTTCCTTAACTCACAATTAAAACCGAACTTAATCAACTCCCGAGCACCTGAGAATTTCACTTTGATCTTCGCAGGGTATCAAAGGTACTTTACACACACCTCCAGCCATACACTTGCACCACTTTAATCAGTATTGCGTAAACAAACGGTTTGAATTCAATTTAAACTCGTATGCGAACTAAGTGATTCCAGGCAAGCTGTCAAAGTAACAATGGTGTAGTTTAACTGACGTCCTCAAATTGAAATAGTTGTGCGGCATAGACTAATCGAGCAACTCATTTGGCTTAGGCATCACACGAATTCGCACACAATTTGGCGCGAATAATGTTATACTTACTGACTAGTATTAAAGTTAAGGCGGTGGCACACTTCCGCTTTGAATCGAAACTGTTGTAAGAGTTAGGCTTCGATGCAATTACTGTGTAGGATCTGCCCTAATATTATAAAGAGAAAAGATTTGTATTTTTGTTTGTAATTGCACTGCATACACATAGCATAACCCATAGTGGTTTTATCCGCCTACTTTAGCATATAAAGTGAAACTAAGTACACAGGTTCATTTTTGTGTGGAGGTCACAACTTTATGTGTATTTTTACCCGACTGCGTAAGAAGGAGGGTTATGTTTTTCGAGTGTATTATGTATATTTTGTATGACTACCTACTAGCCTGTTGGTAAGTGATGACGTGGTCGTGGATAAAGCATGCAAATTTACGATAATTAAATATAAGGTACGCCTTTTCATGACCTTGATATATAAAAAAATTAAGATGTCCAAATATATTCTTACAGCTACGTATACGGAGATTAATCCGATTACAAGTTCTTGACAAATTGGGGACGGCTAAGGCGAAGATCCAAGTGGATCCAAGAGGTGTATAACTCCCATATCGGGGCCCGTATAAGGCGCATAATTCGAGGAAAACTTACATGCGTACGACGCCCATCAAAGTGATAGTCAAAGTTCTCGCTCAGGTCGATTAAGGTTAGTAACGCAACTAATTTCTAATATGTTTGGTTAACGGCTCTTATATGAGTTCCCTTCGCTGGTAAATTTTCATCGGGTACGGGAGCATAGTTCCCAAACTAACTTAGCACTTTGATGTTAATCTGTGAACCTCGTTCGATAGATATCGGTGGCAAGCTGCGGGTGTATTAATGAAATTAACTCCGCTGCTTATGATTAAGTGCTTAGAATACTTACTTCATCGTCATCATCTCAGCCATAAGAAGTTCACTGCTGGACATAGGCCTCCCCCATGGATTTCCAAAAAGACCGATTGGAAGCGGCTTGCATCCAGCGTCTTCCCGCCACTTGTATGAGGTCATCTGTCCATTTCGTGGCTGGTCTTCCTACGCTGCGCTTGCCGGTACGTGGTCTCCACTCGAGAACCTTTCGGCCCCATCGGCCATCAGTTCTACGTGCTATGTGCCCTACCCACTGCCACTTCAACTTGCTAATCCGCTGTGCTATATCGATGACTCCTGTACGTCTACGTATCTACTACTCACTTACGCGGTCCATTATGTACACTTATCAATAATAGATAAATACTATTTCACATGGGTTTCTGATGCTTAAGCTTTGAGGTCTATATACTTACGTACGAGATCAGACATCACTCATATCTACTTTGTTACATTCAACTGCGGCGAGAGCGCCGCACCTCACTCAGTGGCTTACTAGTGAAGTGAGTGCTTTCGACGTTTTGCTGGTGAGAAAACACACCATAGATGCAAATCTGCGCTCCTCTCCTCTGACTCTGATACGTAGTACATATAGCTCAAAGTGCTTAAGTAACTTTCTCAATTAGAATCTAATCTATTTTACTCAATTCAGGGTCAATATCGATAGTTTTATCGTTATAAACCTGATTTATACATATATCTGTGATTTTAGTAGATTCTGTTTATATTTTCTCAATAGTTTGGATTTAGATAATTGTTTTACTTATATATTTACATAGTTTTATATAGTTTATACACGCAGGAAGACGTTAGCTCCAGAGACACACAAACAGTTCTAGTTCAGTAATAGCTAGTTCGGGTGCTAACACACTTTTAATTATAATATTGTAAAGTGAAAAATAAAACTGTTTGTATTATATAGGTACTATATTTTTCAACACTGTGTAGTTGGTTGTAGTACTTGTTCGTAATTGACCGTTGTAGTCTTAATCGGTAACTACATATTGTATCGTAAACTACATATTATGGCACACTGTAAATTATAATAATAAATAGAAAATACTAATAATACAAAATACCATTTTGCTTATTATACTCACACTAAGTTACAATAATAACGTCAGCGAATAATATTATGGCAATAAGCGTTCGCGACCATAGAATTGACCAAAAATGGTGCCGGACCACTACGCGGTATAAATTGCACATTGCACATGACATACAAAAGGTAATGAATAGGTACATTCTTAGTTCATCATTGGCAGTAGACGCACAAAAAGAGAACGTGTGGGCTACGTGCTTAGCCTAACAACATTTAGGGTTGACACGTCTAATAAAATTTATACTAAGCGGTTCTATTTAATAGGAATCATTGAAAAAAATAATTAATCTGTATTACAGATTTTATATGAAACTGTCTAAGTCCCGCAATATTAGTTGCGATCGAGAAAACCTTTCTGAGTGATATACCTATTGTTTATATTAACTTTACAAGGAACTAAGGTCATAGAGATATAACATTTAGAGATTCTTAATCTGTCCAAATGTTATACCTATGAGAATAGAGGCGTTAACTTACAGTAAGTACATTAGAAAGTCTCAGAGTCGGCGTCTCACGCGAATCGCGTGGTTATCATGAGATGTCCGCACAGACCACTTGTAGTCAAAGGTAAGATAAACTTTATCTCTTACATTATTTTTATTTTTTTACATGATACACATAACAATACGATTTTTGTGCTGACGAGTCTATGGAAGTCAATGCATGAGTTACGACACTAGCGAGTGTTATGTACAGATAATTGAAATACAATTGGCTACAAACTAAACCTAATAGTCAACAATGCGACGGTATATCGGTGAAGATAAAGCAATTCGGTCAAATTGAAATATTTAACCTTAAATATCCATTCTTCTCGCTCAAAAGCCAGACTTGCCATTATACTTCCTTCCTGATTGAAAATATAGTTCAGATCCAGTACCATTCAATAAAGATTATGTATGTATGTTAGTCCCTAAATACAAATTGGAATTTAAATTATGACCATGGCACCAAATAAAAAATAAACTGAGCTTCCAACCCTGTGTCTAAAGCATATCAGTTGCGTGTCATGTGCCATATCGACTGTCCACTCACTTTCCTGTGTTCACGCATGGCATTGCATCGCCTTAATTACGGTGCAGAGTAAAGGTGGATACAGACTGGTGAAACGTAACATGAAATGTATCAGTCTACCTTTCATTGCATGTTCGGTGCAAGCGTGGACGCATAGCGCGCTCTTAACACGTACGTCTACGTACCCCCGTGTTCGTTCGAAAAACCGACAAATCATGGGTCGCTCCGCGCGCGGCTTGTAATGCGCGTGCGCGTGAAATGCACATTTCGCGCGCACAAGACGTCCAAACTATAAGAAATTATTGCACAGTGTGTTACCTTTCATGATACATTGCAGCAATGTGTACGGCAAATTCTTTCATTGCATGATACATTTCATGTTACGTCTCACCAGTCTGTGGCCACCTTAAAATGAGCGCGCGCAGCTGCATCGAACTAACTTAGAAAATATGCACAAAGAATTCACATTTTTTGCTCAATGTTACAAAAAAAAAGACTGAAATTCAAATGAGCATGTTTAAAGACATTGATGAAAGTAGAAGAAGCGAAATACATGTGTCAAGGTTAGTAGCAAGTGGAAAGATATAATCTCTGGTTACCCCAAAAGGAAAAAGGCGTCATTAATGTATGTATGTATATGAAATACTGACAACTAACCTTATTCAATAGGTAGTACTTTTTGTGTGAAAACGTTAAGTTCAGGATTTCTTGCAACCTAACTGCTTATTTTTTCATAAGTATTTTTAAACCATTTCTCATAGAGGATGCAAACTAAACTGTGTAAGTAATTAATTATTGTACACTATTTTACAGAATAAATACCGGTGGTAAACTAGTCCAAATTAAGCAAATCTAGTACTATGAGTGGGGTGGGTGGCTGATATATACTTTTTTTAAAGTATATCTATTTATTCAGCCTGTGTCAACCCACTGCTGTGTATAGGCCTCCTCTTATTCACACCATACTTTCCGGTCCTGTACGAGTCTCATCCACTGACATCCAACGTGCTTTGCAATGTCATCTGACCATCGGGCCGGTGGTCGGCCTCGATGTCGTCGTCCGTTCCTCCTTCCATAGACAGAATTGTATGCTTAGTTAACCCTGATCGAAAATCGTAATACCTATTTCAAGATAACAATTTTGCAAACACAAACATGATACGTTACTTTCACGCTATAAGCTCTCAGAACTGATGTATCGAAAGTAGTCTATCGACAATACACTATATCAACGTCAATCAGAAGACACTGAAATTGTAAACAAATATCTCAAACGGTAACGCTCCAAATAGCCTGAGCTCATCACATCCATTATTTCATTCGATCGAGTGTAAAAGCGCATTATTTAGATACAAACCAGCAAATCTAATGGTGGTTTCGATCGCAGTCGGGGATGGACCTTCATTACTACAATCACCAATTCAACTAATAGAATGCTTTCCGCTAATCGAATTATAATCATTGCGGATTTGAATATCAAATCATTTCCGTTACAGATTCAAACAGATATGTAAGTACTTAGATGCTACGTGTATCATTTGAATACATTTATAAATAACAAATCCAATGGTCACGGCATATATACGAATAAAAATCGGTCACAGAGTTTATTTCCTCCAGTTTTACTTAACGACTCAAAAGTTAAATCATAAAATCGATTGTAAATCGTCAACGGATACAATACCAAAACAATTAAAAAGTTAATAGCCCGTTGGTTTTTATTTATCCATTCGATTCGGTGGTAACTCGATAGAAAATCGAACAAACCAATGGAAGCAATCAATCACTAGCGTTGATACAATTAATCGGGCAGGTCGAACGCAGCCCTGCTTCGACGCTGGCGGCTTTACAACCCTTTGTGAGGGAATCACTTTGATCGGGAGATCGGAACACAATCGCTAACAGAGGAAGGTCGTAATCAGCAAGCGATTGTCACCCCGCTGAGTTCTTGCAATGTGGATTATTGACATTGTCGCATTCATCAATAATTCCATCAAATTTTCAGGATGAATACGTTATATTCATTGGAAATCTTAGATAAAAATTAAAACTCAACTAAGACTACTGAATTAAGGAGATTTAAGCTTTTTCATTATATACAAAACCCTACTTAGTTTTTGGGTGGATTTTTGTGACGTCATATGCCCTATATTAAAGATGCATCAATTAACACCTCATTTGTTAAAATCGATAAAAAATTGTTGAGATGATTGATTGAAGAAGCATGTCAATTTCCTTGTTTATCTACCTATAAATATAAGTATACAGACTGCAAACTGTTACGACCCAAAAGGCATCAAATGTTAAAATAATCAGGTAATAAATGTAAAAAAAAAAACACATTATGAATATGGGAATACATATTCCCTTATTCCATCATAATGATCATAGCCTGCCATTCGTATTAGGTGCCATTGAACTGACCAGTTTTATAACGCTGAATGGTAAAGCTTTTTGTAAAGCTCTCTCAGCTGAGACGCTTTTGTATTAAACCAATTTCAATCACGTCCTTGAAAATGTTCTTTGAACTTTCCCGGTCACAAATCAAACGCTTCAAAAATCGTAACTCCAGCTCAGGAGGCATCTCAAATCATTCGCCCCGAAACATGGAGTGCGCGTCCTCGAACGTGCCCGAATCTCGAATATAGAGCACCAATTACTTACAAAAACGTCCCGCTTGTGCTCGGTGAGTATTAAAGCCACATCCAATTTCCATCTGTATGAAATGAGTGGCACGTCTAATGTTGCCGAGTCATGCATTCTATAATCCCCCTCTCTGTCGACGGCGAGCCTCGATCTGTGCTGATTGAAACGTGGAGATGTGCTTAGTGCGCGTTTCGGTTCTTCGCGTACACTCAGCCAAGTTCAAGAACAAATTTACTGAAGAACTTCAGCACGGGCTGTGGGAAATATTAGGAATATCTTAGTGTGGACTTGGATGAACTTTAATAAATTTAGATGCTAACTTTTCTGTCGCGGCCTGGTA